>CM062807.1:412425630-413625630 GCA_031772625.1 Pinus tabuliformis
ATAGCAACTTCTCTAAATGAGTGTTCACACGGATGAGCATAGACCCTTGCTCAATAGGTGTCAAATCACGGGTCTCTTGCGGGCCAAGTTCGGTCTTCTCGGATTCGCCGCAACTCATCAAGAGTGTGTTCATCTTCTAGCTGCTTGTTACGCTGCTCCAAGTAGTTGATTGTCCAATTGGCCGTTTCCAATTTCTGTTGCAACAAGCGATTTTCAGCCTTCTGTTGCTGAATGATCTCCTTTAGCTCCGAGCTAGGAGAAACTGATGTCAAGGTCAATAATGTCTATGTCCGGATCACCTGATGGTCCCTCATCAACCATGGGTTGCTTGCCTCTTATCTGTACCTGTGCTGCTGTCGAAAGCGAGGCCCTTCCACCTGATGTGGAGATAACACTCGCTGTGCTGATGAAGAAGGCGAGACCCCTTCCACCTGGTGTGGAGATAATACTAGTCGTGCAGATGCAAATAAGGCCATGTGGCCTCTCTGATATGTAACACATGCTGGAGTGCTGACATGCTCGGACTCTGGAATGTGAAACTGATGTGAAGGCCCTCCCTCATCATGGACAATCTCAGGGGGTGGCTGTGGCACTGTGAAGAAGTCGCGAGAGATGAAATCCTCCCAAGCAATACCTGCTGTGCCAACTGATGCATCACTATGATCTCGATCAATGCATAATGATATATACTCTTGTGTTTCTGTGCGAGGTTCTTCCTTTGCACTAAGGGCACCATCCTCTCTATATTTCGGCACATGAAAAATGGAATGTTCATCATTCGTACCCGAGTGAAATGCATCAACAAACGGATATGGTACGAATATAAACATGAAAATCTGCCCTCACAAGTGAAATAACACATAATGAGCCTCATCAAGGGTGCATACTCATCCCTTAGGAATCTGAAGGGAAAAACAGCAGTTAGGTGTCTCATACACCCGGGTTTGATATATGGTTCATAATGAAATCTGTCTAGTTGCTGGCACTTGTTCCACTCCTCCCCAACATTTGGTATCCCGGTGGCTTGAGCAACAATTTCGGGTGATAGGGTGAAATCCACTCCTGCAAGGTTCACCTGACCATTGTGCAAATGTAGGACAAATAAGAGGACTAGTTCTCTGTGATGTTGAATTTGCGAGATCCGCTCACAATATCCAAAGCATGATTGATACTGAAAACATGTCATTGCAAGTGGACAAGCTTGCAACTGAGCCAAAGAAGTGGGCTCCTCCCTGACATGCCGACCACCTTTACCACCCTTATGATGCCTCCTTGGCACTTCTATCTCCGGTGTCGAATCACTGTCATAACTCTGCTCATAATCTGATTCGGTTTCTGACATGGTTTTGAAGGCAAGATGGCTGAAATGTATTGCTGACTTTGCACCCAATTAACTGATGTTTGACTTTTTCAAATGTTGTCACAAAGGGGACATAAATACAAGGGGATTGTTAGGGAAAGGGGAACATGAGGGAATTAGGGACAATAAACATAAATAAGGAATTTAGGGAAGGCAACATGGGAAATCATAATATTGTGGGATTTTAAGGTGAAGTAGGGTTTGGGAATTTAGTAGGTTTTAGGGATTTTAGAGAGGAAGATTATAAAATTTTATGGGAAAATTTGAAGGAGAATGTTGGTGAAGATGAGGGAAAAAAGGGATCAAAAATGGGCAACCTTGGACAGCAAAATACTTTGAAACCCTAGCACAACTAAGTCTTTAAATTTTCCACAGCAATGTAGGGTTTTAATTTCTCATTTTCATGGCATTTTTAACATATTAATTTCTCATTCATCTTGCAAAACAAAAACTAGCCATGGAGGAGAGGCCTACCTGAAATTTGCTTGAGAGAAAAGAGGATTTGGTAGCTTGCTGGCAGTTTATTGGGCGAAAAACCCAACACGTAGCGCACCTTGCCCAACGCGTAGCGCCCCTCTGGTGCGTAGCGCCTGAGTAAAATGCATTGGAAAAGTCGCGCTGATGCGTAGCGCGCACCTAGCTACATAGTTCATTTTGAAGGAGGCTTTTGGAGGCCTTCCCGGTGTTGAAATTGGGCACGGGATAGCTCGTTGGAAAGGTATTTGAGTCTAATTTCCAACCCAACTAGAATTTTTCAATTTGGAGTTCATTTTCCTTGTCAAAAATCAAATCTCCCAAGACTGGTCAAAATGTGCCAAATGAGGCTGCCTCAAGGCAGAGTGATGTTGCAGTCAACTTTTAAATGCCTTCCTCAACTCCAAATTGAGCTCATGATAGCTCATTGGAAATATATTTTTGTCTAGTTATCCTTTGACTCATCAAGAAAGTTATTTGGCCAACCAAGCTAGGAGAAAACCTGATTTTCCCAAGGTCACTTCAGAGGTGCATCAATTCTCCCGAGGCGATTGTATTTTTGACATTTCTCCAAAACCATGACACCTGTATAAAAAGTGAGGGAGGTTTTTATTCCTTGGAATTTTTTGGACAAAAACCACTCTCAGTTTTCCAAAATTCATCTTTGATTTCTCTGAAACATCTTTTGAGTGAAACTTATCCCGATGTGTGAAACAAGGAATTTTGTGGAAATGAAGCGAAATGAAGGAGATAAGGGGCTTCTAAATTCTTAGGGAAATTTTTGGAAGTAGGGAGGGATGTTAGGAAGCAGGGGAAAGTGGAATCTCAGAGATCGAGCGAGGGGAAGGGGTCCAAAAGGGCAAAACACAGGCCTAGCCTAGAAAATTGCCAAGTTGTGGCAAGAAACTAGGGTTTGTGCAAAAATGAGGAATTTGGGGAATCTCAGTGATGAGAAGTGTTTGGTAAGGTACTTTAAGGATAGGGGAAGGTGTATGAACATCTGGATACAAGTTTTGCTAATGATTTGACCATCCAAGAGAAATTGCCTTCAAAACCCTAGGAGAGGGAAATGACCTTGCCTAGGCGCAACTGAAGCATGAACAAGGTGTAAAATGACCCAATGGAACTTGACATGATGATGAAAACCCTATGAATGATGATAGACTCAGCTGAATAGTGAAATAGACTGACATTTGGGAAATTTTGAAAGGAGTGAAAGCAAACCCTAGACCTAATGCCTAGTGACCAAATTTTGCTTGAAGACTCTTTGAAATGACAAAATTTGACCTTGACACTCTGAGACCACTTTGTAAGAGCATATTTGATCACTGGAGGAAGGCTGGAAAGACTGACACTAACAGGTCCCACCTTTAGTGATTGTTCCTAAGAAGAACAAAAAATGGAGAGTGTGCATTGATTATAGGGAATTGAATAAGGCTACTTTAAAAAATCACTTTCCACTACCTTTCATTGATCAAGTACTAGATACCTTAGTAGGGAAGAAATAATTTTCATTTATTTATGGTTTCAATGGATATAACCAAATCCAATTGGCACCAGAAGATCAAGACAAAACAACCTTTACATGTCCATGGGGTACATATGCTTATAGGGTACTTCCTTTTGGGTTATGTAATGCACTTGCAACATTCCAAAGAGTAGTTTTAGGTATCTTTTCTGATCTAATTCATGATTGTGTAGAAGTTTACATGGATGATTTCACTGTCTATGGAAATACTTTTGAAGAAGCTCTTGAAAAATTGGAAAAAGTTCTCATTAGATGTAAAGAAGCAAATATTTCATTAAGTCATGAGAAATGTTTAATGAGGGAATTGTTTTAGGCCACCATATTTCAAGTGATGGAATCAAGGTGGATGCATCTAAAGTAGAAGTAATTTCTAAAATTTCAGTTCCTACTTGTCAAAGAGATGTTAGAAGTTTTCTTGGTTTTACAAGATATTATAGAAGATTCATAGAAAAATTCACAAAAATAGCCTCTCCACTCTTTAAACTTCTTACAAAAGATTGTGATTTTGTTTGGAATTCTGACTGAAATAAAGCATTTGAATCATTGAAGTAGAAAATTATTGAAGCACCAATCTTAAGAGGACCTAATTGGTCTCTCCCTTTTCATATTTCAACTGATGCTTTAGATACAACTTTAGGAGTTGTGTTGGGACAAAATATCTAACTCCTTATGTTATTTATTACACAAGTAAAAATTTGACTCCTGCAAAGTTAAATTACATAGTAACAAAAAAGGAGTTTTTAGTTGTTGTTCATGCCATTAATAAGTTTCGACACTATATCATTGGTTATGAAACTTTCATTCATATAAATCATTATGTTATTAGATATCTAATGAATAAAACAATTACTAATGGCAGGATTACTAGATGGTTGTTATTATTACAGGAATTCAATATTACTATTATGGATAGGCCAGGAAAGGAAAACATAGTTGTTGATTTCCTTTCTAGGATAGAATGATAATAATGATACCCCTGTGAAGAATAATTTTCATTATGAATATATATTTTTTAGTGTCTACTAAAACTCCTTGGTTTGTAGATATTGCTAACTATTTGGTTACAGGAAATTTTCCCCCACAATTATTAGCCAAAGAAAAGCATAAAGTCATCAAATCCAGTGCACATTACTCATGGATAGAGGGAGAATTGTATTGAACTGAACTTGATCTGATCATCCTGAGATGTTTTCGAGAGGATGAAGTACCAATCATATTAAAAGCTTTCCATGATGAACAATGTGGAGGACATTTTGTTGATAGAAGAATTGGTTACAAAGTCCTTTTGGGATATTATTGGCCTCTCTTTTTAGAGATGCCAAGGAATATGTCAAAACGTGTAATAGATGCTAAGGAATGGGAAAACCTATTCCATCAGAATAGATGTCTCTGCAAACTCAGGTACTTGTAGAGCCTTTTGAAAAATGGGCTCTAAATTTTTTTGGTCCAGTCAATCCTCCATCTAAACAGAAATGGTATATACTTATTTGTACGGATTATGTTACAAAATGGGTAGAAGCTAAACCACTTCCCTTTTCTACTGAAAATGTTGTAGTTACATTTATTTTTTAAGATATTTTTACTCTTTTCAATGTCCCGAGGGAAATTGTGATAGATCAAGGTACTCAAATCACATCCAATTTGGTCAGAAAATTATGGAACAATACAAGATCAAACATCAAAAGCTACTCCATATCATCCACAAACCAATGGACAAGTGGAATCTACCAATAAGGTACTTGAAGCAATCCTGACCAAGATTGTACACTTTCATATAAGAGATTAGGAAAAAAGGATTCTAGAGGCACTTTTGGCATACTCTACTACAAGGAGAAATACTACTAGACACACTCCTTATGAGCTTGTCTATGGAAAGAAAGTTTTGCTTCCAATTGAATTCCAAGTGGAGACTTTCAGAACAACAACAAAGTTGGGGCTTGATCTATCTGAAGCTCAAAAACAAAGGTTAGCATAGTTGAATGAGCTAGATGAGATCCAAAAAATGTTATCCAAAGAACCAGCATAGTCCAACAGCAAAGATCAAGGTGGCATGACAAATTCATCAAAGTTAAGAAGTTCAAGCTAGGTGACTAAGCTCTTCTTTTTTACTCTAAATTCAAATATTTTCAAGGAAAATTTCAGACTCACTAGCTTGGTCCTATGAGATACATATTTTCTTTGATAATGGAGCAGTTAGAATCAAGACTATTGATGAAGAAAAGATTACCTTCCTTGTTAATGGCCATAGATTAAAGTTATATCATAAGCCCTTGACAAGAGAAGAATTTGTCAAATATTTGCAAAATAATTTTAATTTCAAGTTGGTTGAAAAAGAAGATTTTTCTCCTCATCTTCCAACTAATTTGTAATTTCTTTCCTTAAATTTAAAATATATATATACATGAAAACCAACATTGTTGGCATATATATATAGAAAATCTTAACTGAAAACCAAGAATTCTTGGCGGTTTATATTTTCATAATTCCTTGTCTTGTCCCATTTCCTTTTTATCCCTCCTTTTTCTTCTAATAATTTTTTCAGGTCTAATAAGTATTTTTGGAGACCTGGTTTTCTTCAAGTATTTTCAGAGGTTAGCAACACCAATAAAGATTAGTTACATCAGCAGTAGCAAGTTTTCCAGAAAATTTATAAAGTTTAGAAGGCAGCTACAAAATTTGACAATTTTCGTAGCTCAGTTCAAATTCCACAGCTAATGACAGACCTGCAAAAGTAAATCAATCAGTAAGCATTCGAAAGGCATCATAAAAAAAAAAAAACAAAAAAAAGGACAAATAGCTACATCAAAAGGTAATTACAAAGGATATTAAGTCATTTTTCATTAAGAAATTATAGATCTATGGGCTTGTATAATAATTTTGATACACCTTTTAAAATTATGACCGTGTACTATAACCTATCATGTTCATACCCAATCACCCTTATCATAATCTATTCGATTACAATAATTTTTCCCATCGTATGCAAATGATTTGGAAAATCTTAATGATCTTAAAAAAACGAATCAAACAAATTCATGGGAAATCATTAGTAAAAGGGGAATTTCATTTGTACTCAATCACTTGCCTAATTCACCCATACCATGCCTCCATCATCCATCAATCAATCCTATTCTCTGCCACTATACCCATCCTCAACCATCCCTGTCAAGAAAGAGGAAATTCGAGGGTGCAGCTTCCCTTCCGCCATGGGTGTTACTGTCGGATTTGATTCGCATGGAGAAAAATTTCTCAATGCTTACCCTTGGGTCAAAGACCAATTGTAGCAAGTAGGATGGCTTCAATTCTTTGAGAAACTCAACTGCTATGAAGAGGAGATCACGAGATATTTTTCTAGAGCATTTGATGGCGTTGAAGAAAAAAAAGGAGATATCAAGCTTAATATTTCTGAGTCATTCATAGCATAGGAAACAAGACTGCCTCGAATTGGATAAGTTGGTTCAAAAGTCACATGCTCAAGGACAAATATTGGAGGAATTTATTGCATAACCTACACATGGATATACCTCAACAATTAAAAAAGGGATACCAGTCACTGCATTGAAGACCAAATGGAGAAATCTATTGCTAGTCCTCCAAAAGTTTCTAACTTGTGAAGGAAGGTTTGGTACTATGCTCTTTTACCATGTTAAGTTTCTCATGCACTTTGTTGAAGGAAAAGAAATGAATTTACCTTACTATTTAATGTGGAGTCTAAAGAAAATGGTCTTCAATATTCAGAGAGATTCTCGGAATATTGATAGAGCCTTATATCATTATGGTCTGATAAAAATTCTCACTGAAGCTCATTTAGATTCTATTGGTGATAACTGGCAAGATTTTCTAGTTAGAAATCATTTTGTAGAAGCTTCATAGGAGGAAGAATTATCAAAAACTAAGAGGAGCCAACGAAGAAAATCCAAAAACCCTAACCCTAAGTTGTTATAGAAAAATAATAGGGTTTTATCGTCAATGAAACAGAACCAATGCAAATTCTACCAAAGGATGATACGCCACTTAGTCAGTGCTTGGAGAAGATCATACTGAAAAACAAGAAACAAGAGGTTAGAAGAGAGAAAGTCAGCGAAAAAACACAAGAACCAAAGGCCTCGAAGAAGATAGAAGAAGTTGAAGAAAATCAAACCAAGATACAAAGAAAGGGAAGCAAGAGAAATATTACACAAGAAACAATAGAGCCAGAGAAGAATTAAGGAGCAATGACTTTCCAAGCATTCAATCGAGCCAACACGCCAAAACCCTCCAGAAACTGTTAATATTGAAGAGGAAGATGATGTTTACATAGGAACAGAGGAAAATTTTTCATTCCATCAGAGTCCAATGAGAAAGACTCTCGAAATTGACCCAGCTCAACAAGAAGTTTATGAATATTTGGAGAATTTGGAGCAAAGAGTGCAGAAGAAGGTAAAGTCCCCTGAAGAAACTCAATTTCATGAAGAATTTTTATATGATGATGATCTTATAGTTGATTCAAAGGTACATACAACTACTTCTCAAGAGAAACAAGAAACTATTCACACTCTCAAGCAAGATATTTCTCAGTTAGAAGTACTAAACAAGTATATTAGAGAAGAAAATGAAATGTTCAAAGCACAAAATGACACTATGTTGTTAAGAATGTGTTTTTGGTATAAGAAAAACAAAAATCTTAAAGCAAACAACAAGGTGCTCAAAAATAAGGTCAAAGGGCTGCAAGAAAAACTTCTCATGAGAAAACCCAGATGGTCTATTAATGTGAAAAATAAGGGGATGCCAAGAAATATGGATGTGTTGATTCAAGCCTCAGAATCAACACAATAGCAAGGATATTTCTTTAGTTTTGAGTTTTTTGCATGAGGACATGCAACATCCTCAATGTGGGGGAATGTTGGATCCTCAAATTGTCCTCAATTTTGACACTCTTTTTCCCATTTTTCCATCCATCCCATACATGTTTTGATATATATTTATAGGTCATAAGGTCATCAATGTCATTTCAGCTATAACAAAAGGTATCAAATCATTATTTCCCATAATCTAGACTTTCTTTATGAAATTGACTAAAATCTCTTTGGCTACCAAATTGTAACATTTCCGTAGCTGACTGAATTTTTTGTATCTCAATCCATGGTTAGACATGATGCAAATACTTTCAAATAGAACAAAGGAAATGAGAAAATGACAAATGTGAAGTAGAGGCTTATCCACCTATTATGCCAAATCAAAAGATCCACTAGATTGAGAATTTGTTTGGTCAAACATCCAAGTCAACATTGTTATGTTTGTGAGCAAGGGTTTCAAGAAGCGGTTTTGGCATCAACAGATCATGGAAAAGATGATATCAAGCAAGCAAGTCTCATGTAGTTGATGTGTAGAAAAATTTGATCTGCATGATTTGTTATGACAGAGAAAATCATTCTAGATCCATTTCTTAGTTAAATTCAAAGACTATGTTGTCGATCCACGAACTTTCCTCTCAGCTTTTCTTTCTTTAAGTTGTTAAATTAGATAATGTATAAATATCTCCTTGATCTGCAAGTCGAGATAATAAAGAATAGATCATAGATACTATGTTTATAATTGTTGAAGACACTCTATTTTTATTAATGCAAGTACTATGTTCCAGAAGGGCGAATATGTCCTTAGCCAATTTGATTTGAATTCATAGCACCTTGCACTCAATGGGAGGGCCCCATGGAGTTTTGTAAGATAGTTTATATGCTTTGTTTCAATTAGTTATAGTTGGATTTGTGGTTAATTTACTTTGTTCAAGTCTTTTACTCATTGTTGATTTCATTACACGAGATTGAGCGCTCTTTAAAATTGAAAACAATAAAAATACATTTTAATTGTTAGTTCTTTTCATTAATACTTTACACTTAGTATCAAATTTAGATGTTTAGATTGATTCAGATCTATATTACGCACATTAGTAATCTATCATAATTTTAAGTTTTATTCTTGCTCTTTAGTTCATTTGATTTCTGATAGTTTGATTTTAGAATTAGTTTCAATTTTGTTTGGTAGAATAAGTATTTCATTTTTTTAAAGTAGAACAAGATTTTGTTTCATTAAGTAGAGTAGTATTTCAATTTAATGCAATTAGATTAGTCATTTTGATTTAATGAAAATAGAATAGTCATTTCCATTTTGATGCAATTAGAATAACCATTTCAATTTGATTCAATTCCTGACATTTGATCTTGCTTTTAAAAGAATAGTTTTTCCTTTTCAAGCTTGATAAGAAGAACATGTGCGTAGAGTTGAGTTGAATTCATCTTGATTTACTTTTGTTCCACAACTTCCTTTAATAGATTGAATGTTGCTTTGATAATAAAAAAAAAACTCCTACCATATATTGTGCACATTCACTTCACAATTACGTGAACCTTGGTTTGAAAATTAATGAAGTAATTTAATTGCGAATTAAATTACCCAATAGTGATTCAACAGAGGCTCACATTAGAGTGGTTTGGAGAGGCTCATATTACAGTGATTTGGAAGTTTAGTTCTATTTCTTTGTGGCTTAGTTGTGGCACTCTTCATAATGGGATCTAAGTAACCTATAAAGTTTGGTAGTAACCTTATACATGATAGTGACCTTGGTGTATGAACAGTGAGTCGGTAAACTTTATAACACTGAGGTGATTTTCTACAGGACAATAATTAAGTTATCTTTATGAAAATGATAATCTAGATGATAGTGACATAATGAACTGATTGTATAATAGTGATTTTACTCTTACATGATGACAATCACCTTTGATGGCAGTTTATCTTTGATGATGGCACCAAATAGTGATATGGTAGCAGCTCTCTAGAGATCAGATTATTCAGTTCACAAATGAAGTTGTGAACTAACTTGGGTTGGCCCTTGGAATCCTTATGTAATTGTTGAATCTCATCCTCATTGTACTTTTTATCTCAGTTGAATATTTGATGAATATCTAATAGAATAAGAATCTAGTTGGATTTTCCCCCTTATGGGGTTTTTCCCTAGTCTCTAACCTAAATCCTGGTGTCTCTATTGCGTATGCTTTCTTCTATTGTTATTTAATGTTTTGTTGCATTGTTTATGTTATTTTTCTCTCTACATAATTGATAATAATGAAATAATGTTATGGGGTGAATTTTATGAAATGTTGAATAAGTTTGAAAATACAATTGTTTTTAGTAGAGAACAATCAAGCCCTAAACATAACATGGTATTAGAGTTGGGTTGAAGAAAAGTCATTGAGATCACCCATATGAAGACACCAATGGATGAGAAGAGTGAAAAAAAATGAAGATGGTTGGGACCTATAAGAAAGCGAGGGTTTGAACGAAAGCCTAGGGAAGTCCTATTGTATACTAAGCTAGGGTTTGGAGAAACCCTAGGAATGGCCTTGATTTGGTGAGGGTCTGGTATGGTTCAAAATTTCTTCATATGACCAAATATAATTTATATGGGATAGATTCAGAAAAAACCCTATGAGAAGCGTATGGTGCAAGGTTCTGGCCATCAATATTTGAGCTTGGGTGTTGATGAAGGATCTGGAATGAGAATATAGGTGGTGCTCAAGAAGATGTATTTCTTCTGTCGGTGGCATATGATTGATGGAAAGTGGTAACTCAAGGGGGTCAGATCAAGATGGAGATTATAACTTCCTATGATCCTCATGAAAGATAAGTACCTTCAAGTCTTATGTTATTTATTTATGACACTACTCTTGTTTAGATTTATTGTTTTAGACTAATCATTCTTCCTTCATGAATATTTGAATGGTTCTCTCTCAAACTTTTTAGATGAGGATGTGATAAAGGAAAGAAAATCATGAGGATCATCAGGGTGCATAATGGTGCAGGAAGAGTAAAATCCAAGAGGGAGTTGGTGCAAGATAATGAAGAAGCCACCCTCCTATATAGAAAAAGGAAGATAGTCATGCCTCATCACCAGGTACACTTTCGTTATGAATATTTATTTTTGCTATTGTTTCTCTTGCTATTGTTCTGGGATCAACAGGTACATTTGTAAATGGGATGGTAAATTCCTCTATATTGAGTTTGAGGAGGATATAGATCCATCCCGTGATTTGAGTGGCACATGAAATGGACAAGAGCTCAAAACCTCGAAGGAAGGATTGCAGTCTCTCAGGTTAATATCTATGAGTGAATAAGCTTCCTATTCAGAGGGAGTAGATTGTCAAGTTGAATGTAATATTCTAATCAGATGATGAGAGCTATAATTCCTCCATGCAAGTACCATTCTAGATGATAAGATGCAACAGTATCATATGCTTCCACAATACTAAGTAGGGATAATAGATATGCTCTCAACAAAAGAGGACCATGATGAGATATTTGCACCCATAGCCCAATCGATTATTGCTATTGTTGCTAATTAGGGATGGACTCTACTTTCAAATGCATTATTATTAGATGTTTGTGAATTTTGCATCCTCCATGATGTACTTAAGGAAGCAGCATATTTGGAGCTACCTCATGGATTTGAGGTGCATGAGTAGGAGGCTCATGATTACAAACTAAAGAAAGTCACATATGGACTCAAGCTAGTCTCCTAGATATAACATGCATGGATTTTTGAATAGTTGATACAGACTCCAACCCCTCTTCAAGGTTGAAGGTATGTCTTTGATGTTTGGTTTTATATATGCTGATAATTTATTTTTGATAGGATCGGATCATCTTAGTATGTAGCAATAGAGGGAGCTGACCTTTGAGCCTAGATGATCAACATCTTGAGATGGATAGTGTAAGAGAGAAAGGAAAGTATACTATCAGAGACTTGGCATGATGGATTACACTGAAGCAGTTGAGGGAGACTCCTCTTCAGATTTGATGGATCAATGATGAGAAAATAGTCAGATGGATCCTTGCTTTGCATTATGTACTCTAATCTAGATAGAGCATGGACATAAACATGTGTTGAGATATCTACATGAAACTATTGGTTATGGACTAAGACACATTGCCAGAAACATGACGGATATTTGCCAAGACTGAAAGGGTTGTTGACAAGAGAATCATATCTAGGTGCTACTATAGCTTGAGGGTCTGCCATAATTTCTTTAATGAGCCAAAATAGAAGTTTGTTGATTTGATTATGCATGGATAGTTGCAAGGAAGTGTGATTGAGAAAGCTCTTTGGAGAGTTATTTGAGCATGTGTTGGACATGTCTATGATATACTGTGAGTGGGATCTGAATTTCAAAGAATTTTATGTTTTATGATCAATCCTAGCATTTTGAAATTAAATATCGCTATATATAGGATATGGTGCAGAGGGAGCAAAGAGAATTCGACATTGATTTGTTGTGGAATTGAAGCAGTGAGGCTTCAAAAAAGCTAGTTACTGACATTATCACCAAGCCTTTGCTGAAAGCGAAGTTCTTGGTCTTAAGAGAGAAGCTTGGACTGGTGAATGTTACCCACTTAAGAAAGGATCATGACTAATCTAGAACATTGAGCTATGCTCTTGCTCCCTATTTGAGCTCTTAGGGAGAGGAATTGATCTGAAGAGCTCCTAGTGTTGAGGGAACTCTGGACGGTAGGATAGGATGTGATCCTTACCCATTGTGGTAAGTGTATCTTGCCTATTGTCACTTTAAGGTGTGTGTGTGATCCTTGTCATTTATGAAAAGTGTGTATCTCCCCCTACCATCAAGTCTAGGACTTGGCAGAGTATACCCCTGTTGGCATCCTACCCACCATTAGAGAAATTTTGAGGTAAAATTTGGGACTCAAAACAAAAATGTACAATAAAAATAAACTTTATTAGAACCAATAGGATTCAATATGATGATGTCAACCATGGGTGATGATTCACCATTTTTGGAGTAAAAAGGTAAAAATATGTAATAAAAAATAAAAATAAAGAAAACTATTTTTTTCAACTCGTATTTTCAACTTATCTCCCTAATATTTTACTCAAATTTCAAGTGGGAGTACTCATTGGATGTGGAATTTAACTTTGCATCCAAAGAGTGCCCATGTTGCATACATTTAATGGAGCCTACTACACGAAAAATGTGAAATAAATGAAAAAGTGTGATTGCAATCATTTTATGTATTTCACATTTTTCATGTAATAGGGTCCATCGAAAGTATGAAACATGGGTAATCCTTGGATGCAAAATTAAATTCCACATCCAATGAGTTCTCCCTCTCGAAATTTGAGTAAAAATCGTAAGGAGATAAGTTGAAAATATGAGTTGAAAAAATAGTTTTTTCTTTTTTCCCTCCAAAACTTGATGAGGTAATCTAACCTTATTTTATTATTTCCACTATTATTCTATTATATTCCTTAGGAGGCCCATTTTAGACCTCAAAATTTCTGTAATGAAGATGGGCTTGTTGGGATTGTCCCTCCCCATCTATCCAATGGGTGAGGAGACTTGGGCATGTGTGTGATCCTTACCATTTATGGTAAGTGTGAATCTCCCCCAAGTTAGAGAGGATGCAGGTGCTCTATCACTTGACTTCTAAGGGTCAAGGTGGGAAGATCAACGGACAATATGATAGAGTGAGATCCTTACCCCTTGTGGTAAGTGTATCTCGCCTATTGTCATTATTCAATAGGATGGCTTACCTCTCATGGTAAGTGTTTCTTGCCAATTAACATTGAATATAGGCGAAATTCAGATTTTCCCTGTGATGATTCTTCTTCTTTATATTGAGAAATCATTGTTCAGCTAATGATCAGAGGGGACAAGTTGAGATGAGATTTAATGAGATGAATATCTTGCTAATGGAGTTGAGATGAGGGCATGGAACTTGACCTAAACACCAGTAGGGTTTGGAGGATCTAATTGATCTCTCCTACCATCAGTGATACATAACGCAATAGACCTATACATTTGAGACGAGACTTTTGATACAGATGGAAATTCCTCCCTAGCTGAGATGGGGTGTTGTAATTTGGGTAGCTTTGGGGTGAATTTCCCCAAAGGGAAACCCTACTGCCCCAAGGAAAATATATATTCCCCCAAAAGAGAATTTGTATTGGTTAAAGGAGTTATTATTTATTGAGACGAATTTATTTGGGAAAAAAATTATTTGAATAATATATTTATGTCAAAAGAAAATTTTGAATTAGTGATTCCCTCCAAATTAAGAAATCGGTCTCAATTGAAGGGTCTCATTTGGCACCAAAGGTATCTCATCGATTTATATAAATATAATCGTATAATTCATAGTTCACTTGCTCATACAATAAGCTTTCACTTATCTTTGTGGCTCGAGTATGTTTTGTATGGTACGTTGTCTTATTTATGAGTGGCACAGATTGGTTGTTTGGATCGTAAATTGTGGCTCACTTCCCCTTTATGGATTGTATCTATATAAAAGTGAATGGAATTTTCCGTGAGAGATTCAAGTAGCTTGCATAAGATCACAGTGGGCTCTAATTTATTTTGTGATTCATATGCCTTGAATATTTTCTGGAATCAAATCCATCATCTAAGCTCGGTTCTTGTGTCTTACAATATACATTACACAGTGGCATCACTGTATCTACACAAAAGCAACACATTACAGAGTGGCATTGCATTCCTTCTTTGAAAGTACCATCGCATTCTTTTCCAGTAGCATCGCATTCCTTCAATGACTTATATTCTTTTTTATTTTCTTTCTTTCCATGGTTTTGTGGCTCCTATGATTCATTGTAACAATGGTTCAGATATATGATTCAACATAGGATCACATTACAGTGGTTTGGAGAGGCTCACATTACAGTGATTTGGAAGTTCAATTATATTTCTTTGTGACTTAATTGTGGGTCAGTTCATAATGGGATCTAAGAAACCTATAAATTTGGCAGTAACCCTATACATGATAGTGACTTTGATGTATGGACATTGATTCAATAAACTTTATAGTGAGGCAATAATCTACAGGGTAGTAAGTCAATTATCTTGATGAAAGTGATGATCTATATGACAGTGAGACAATGACCTAATTATGTAGCAGTGATATTACTCTTACATGATGACAAACATCTTTTATGGCAATGTATCTTTGATGATGACACCAGATAGTGATATGGCAGTAACTCTAGAGATCAAATCATTTAGTTCACAAACGAAGTTGTGAACTGACTTGAGTTGGCTCTTGGAAGCTTGATGTAATTTTTAAATCTCATCCTCATTATACTTTATATCTCAACTAAACATTTGATGAATATATAATAGAAAAATAATCTAGTTGGTTTTTCCCCCATTGTGGGGTTTTTCCCCGGTCGTTGACCTATATTCTGGTGTCTCTATTGTGTATTTTTCCTTCTATTGTTCTTTAATGTTTTGTTGCATCATTGATGTTATTGTTCTCTCTACATAATTGCTAATGATGAAATGATGTTATGGGGTGAATTTTATATGAAATATTGAACAAGTTTTAAAATTTAATTATCTTCAGTAGAGAACAATCAAGCCCCAAAATTAACAGGGAGCACCTCTCTTTTCGGCATTCTTGAGTATATTGACCATATTTGTGAAAATTATAGCATTCAACTTTTTTCATATCTCTATCCATTCTTAATCTTCTATTAGAGTCCCTGGATGTTGGTGCAGGATTTCTTGAGTTAGATGGCCTTTGTCTTCCTTGAGCAACAAATACAGAGGGTTCTCCTTATTCATGTTTTTTAATTATCCCACTGGAAATCATCCTAGTCTCTTCTTGACTAAACTTTCCAATGAGCTCATCAAATATCGGGAACTTATCATTGTTGCTAATAGTTGTAATAAATGTCTCTCAAATAGGCGGAAGACCTCCAACTACAATCAGCACCAGCTCTCTATCAAATGTTACTTCTCCAGAAAACACCAATTGATCCTTAAGTTGGGATATACTCATGAAATATGTTTGCACAGTTTCCCCCTTGTTCATCTTAATGTCCTTGCGTTTATTCTTCAAGGATAGAATGTGATTCAAATTGTTGACTTCATACTTCCCAACCATCTTATCATACATTTCCTTGGACTTCTTCAACTTCGAAATATAAACAATCAATTGATCTCTTAATGAATCAATAACAATCTTCTTTTCTTTGATCTCACCTTTCATGTACTTGGATTTGATGGAAGCAGAAGCATTCTCAAGAGGCACAGGTACCTTTCCTTCCACATATTCCAAGGCATCATTCTCATCCAAGGTCACATCCAGCCTGCTCCTCCAAACAACATAGTTACATGAGTCACTCATCTTATCTTCAATCTTGAAGTATGAGGTGGACATATTGACCAAGTCAAATAAGCTCCTTCAAATCAGATTCCTTGAAAGGTGATTACTCTTATCTCCTTGGACTTGTCTTCAACTTAGCTCTGATACCATGTTAATTTTCTAATGTTTTATGTTTTACATAATAACTTATAACAATTATTCTTTAATTAGCAATCAATTTCCAATATAATTTCAATCTTCCAACAATAATAAGAAATTGTAGATAGAACTATAAACCAAATGCACAAGAGAAGACAACCAAGAATAATAGACACATCAATTTTGGTCAAAGACCAAGGAAAAATCCCACAAGGGGGAAACCCCTTTCCATATTCTTATTTTATTAGATTGTCATCAAATGTTCAGTAGAGAGATACATAATCCAAATACATCAATAATGAGTCAAATTCAAACCTTATACCAACTAATATTCAATCAAATATTACCACAAAAGTCAAATCTAGTCAACAAGTCAAATCTGCAAATTATGTCAAAGTCAACAATAGTCAATGTTTCCCTAACCAGTCAATGGTCAAAGTCCTCCAAAGAGTTCAGTCAAAGTAGCAGCAAACTCATCCTTCCAAGATCGGCCAAAGCCAGTCAAAATATTCAAAAAATCTCCCACAAAATTTGGTCAAAGTAAAAGTGTTGACCTACGAAAACCCTAGCCCAGAATCTGAAATCAATGCAGGTCAAAATGCTAAAAAATATTGGTCAAATCAACAATCAACTCAGCCTCCCAAACAATCCAAGAATTCAATCAACCCAAGTCAATATCCAAGTCAAATCCAAGTCAAAGTCTGGTCAAACATATCCAAAACATAAGTCAAAGTTGATCAACAGATTCTCCCTCTTTCTCCTTTGCACGTGTGGCTTCAAACCTGCAATTGAAGAGTTATATGAACCAATCAAGAGAAGAATGTGATGTGTGATGATGTCTCCAAGTGCTGTGACATGGGGACTATTTATATGTGGCTAGGGGGATCAAATTTCCTTGCCAAACTCCACTTGTACTTTTGTTCACATGTGGGTTTCACATTAAAAATAATATTTTTCCTTGTGCAATTTAAATTCTTCCAAGGGAAGGAGGGGGCTTGTCAGGGTGAGGAAGGCTTCCCAAAGGAGGGAATTTCTCCCTGAGTTGAAAAATTTCAACATGGATTGGGATATGGGTGGCATGACATTATCAACAACTAGAAGTGATGGTGTTGTACATCTCTGGAAATAAAATACAAGTGGAGTATGGAAGGAAGTGGTAGTTATAGGAAGAAATTAAAGGATTAAACAAATATGCATGATTATGATGTCCTTGTACCATGAAAATTGAATCATTTTAACCCAGAACTATTGACCTTTACCAATATCAAACCATTGAATTTGGCCTTACTTGGCTGCAAGATTAATTTTCTCTACCAAAAAAGTAGTGCATGAGTTAATTAAAATGGATCCCTTTATTGAATGAGTTTTCATTCATGTTGATTTCTTTCACACTCACTCTCTTTCTAGAAATAGACACAACCACTTCCACTCAACCTAAATTGTAAGTTCATAGACTCTTAAATAAGCCAAAAGAGAAATTCAGTTCCAGTTTTATAAATTATGTGGTAGATAAATTATTGAATAAATCTATGGAATTGTTTTTTCAATGAAAGATTATAATCCATACCATACCAAGTATCATGGACACTATTTTTTGGTGGGCCCAAGATACATTTTTTATTTATGAAACACATGCACCCAAGAATCGACTACCATGGAGGATCAAAAATTGCTTAAGACTTTCATGCCAAAAGTTGTAGGTCAGTTTCAATTATTTATTTTATTTTAAAATTAATAATCGAAAGAAAGACAAACCCAAACTTATCTTACAAAACCCCACGTATTGTAATCAATGAAAATAAGGGCATGCTAACCTAAAAGACGATACAAAAATTGAGGATGAACTTCTAATTTCACAAAAGATAAAAACAGTCTCGCATACAAAAGAGATACTTAGCAAATATTTAAATTTTTCATAGTGGAATAGTATGTTGATTTTTCCAGGGCACTTAAGAATCGGGTTTTTGTCTAAGATCATGATCGCAAACACTCAAAAATGCCACAACACAAGCACTTTGCACAACATAAAATGTACATCAGTGAATCCACTAGTGCACAAGACAATTTTCAACCCAAAACTTGTTATATGTTAAATATTAATACAACAAACATAGGGCTCCTTTAGCAGGGGTCATGGCCCTTACAATCAACCTTGATACAAGAATGACTAGGGCTTGGAGTCAACAACTTATGACTACCAATATTTTCCTAAATAAAGTACACTTGACTTAGTCGTTGAAGGAGTGCTCACTCATCCCTTTCAATCCACATACCTTAAACACATCTGGAAAGTCCTTTTCCTCCTCTTCTAATACTCACAAGAATTTTGTAGCTATAGAATTCTTGCATCTTCAGCCGATAATCTATCTCTACCAATCACTCTTGTTTCTCCAAGGATGACTAATCTTAGCTATTCAAATGCAACAACCCTATAACATTGATAAGGCTCCTCCAATATCACTGCTCATAGGGACTTCAAGTGCATCCCTCTTATCAATGATAATCCTACTCCTTATTCATTAAACTAGGGCACACATCAATCAGTCCTCACACAATACTCTTTGATCCTCAAAGATGACAGACCTAGGACTTCTTGCACTTCCCACTTACAACCATTATACAACCCTGGATATAGTTGATCTAGGGTACTTTATGCATCCCACACAATAGTGACAATACTTCCCTCTATCACTATACTTAGGGCTTCTAAATTTGCTCCTAAACTCTTCAATTTATGATAGCTCCTACACATCAACCCTAATACGCACCATTGTCCACACTTGGTGAAAAATTTCAACCCTTTTTATACTCTTGAACTAGCTCGCTTGATCTCAGAGATATGTTGTCCTCATTACAGTAGCAAGAAAAACTTCATGACACCTTAACTAGGGTCTCATCCCTCTCCAATTAGATCAAAAATCAAGACAAATTTTCATAGCTCCTTGGACAAACTTTTAGGACAGAACTTAGGTGATTTTCAATACATTAAAGCAACCTTAAACTAGGGCACATAGAATTTTTTTCTAAACAGTTTATGATATACCTCCTTCTCATCCACTTCAACACTTCTTTCCAATTATTCATCCCACTTTAACCCTTCTTTCTTTATGCCAATTACAACCCTCGCCTCTATCCAACCTACTCACACTTATGTTCACAATTTAGAGCATATACGACCCTCTTTAGGTTTTGTTAACACTTAAAAACCTCTGCACATTTACACTCAGGTTTACATCTCTCATTGCAGGGATAAACTAGACTTGTTAACGCCATCTTAGTGTCTCAACCCTTCCTTCCGTGACCATATCTTGAACGAGTTGTTTCAGATTGTTGTACAAACCAAAACAAGGGTAATGTATACTTAGGAGGAAGCCCTAACTAGGGCACAGATGCACAAAAGAATGTCCTTCAAAACCCTTGCTCAACAGACCTACACAAGGAAAAAACATCACATGAGGAATTTGTCCTCAAACCTAAGTAGAAGTCAACCTTCCCATAGACTAGAGAAGATACACTTGCATCAAAATTCATCCTTCATTAGGTGTTGTGGCTTCCTGAGGTACTCATACTTCCTTCTATGGCATATCCACATGAGAGGATGCTTCTTAGGATGTGTGAACAAATTATCTCTCATCTTCCCTTCTTATAGTTTTCCATGAGGGTAACAACTATCCCTCAAGGGGCATCACTTAAGCCTAAGTCGACTTGAACTTTCTAGACAGAACCCCAAATATCCAAGAAATGGGATTCCTTTCATTTGATTTAGCCACATCATGATGCCTAGGTTCCCCTTATACCTTCAATGGTGCCCCTCATGAATCCATGATCAAACAATCAATTTCTCCACTTGGCTTCACACCCACAACTTTGGGTACAAAAGTGTTTGCTTGTGTACACTCCCCACAAACCACTTTTTTGGGTCAACTCCTCAAAATCCCAGTACCCCAAGGGTTGTGTGAGTACCTCCCAAGCTACACAAATCAACACTCCCTCTTAGCGATGGAGGTACTTCCACCACTTAGAAGTATCTTGTCATTGTCTGACACTAACAAATCTCTAGCATTCACCACTACAACATACTCTATAAAATGAACCACGTTATCTCGATAGTGTATTTACCATCAATTTTGTAAAAACTTGAATAGTCAAACTGCCATAGGGAATAATCCCTGTAAAGCTAAACTCCCTCTGAGTCTACACAACCTCCACTAGCTCACATTGCTACTGAACTTGTGTCCTTCCAAGGTCAGTCTAACTTGCGATTAAACATTGAACCTCATCTAGACCACCACAACTCAACTTAGCAAGCGATCTCATCCTCGTTGGTCAGGGATCAATGAAGATACTAGCCTACCATCGTCTTGTCCTTCACGACCCAATGAAGATACTAGCCTACCATTGTCTTGTCCTTCACGACCCAATGAAGATACTAGCCTACCATCGTCATGTCCTTCACACATAGCCAACTCATTCATGCCAAAGCACCTCTCAAGCAGTCTCAACAATCTTTGACAATTCATTGGAAGTCCATGATATGTAACTTGCCACACAAAAAATTGTTGTTCACGAGGTTCACCATAAATCCACTAGAACTTCCAACTTGTCTCTTCACCTAGCCAGTTGAGAAGCATTACCATGTCTTCAGCTAGACCTTCTGCTCCATGTCTAGACAATTTCCTAGCTCCCTCTAATTTGCTTTGTTGTGCACACTCTGATCCACTTTCCCTCCAAAGTAGCTCTAATATCATGTTTATTTTTCGTAGACACTTCAACTATAGGTCTATGTCTAATATCACAATCACAAACACACTCAAATTCCACAACACACGGACTTTGTACAGTAGAAAATGTACATCAGTGAAACAACTAGTGCACAAGGAAATTTTTAACCCAAAACTTGTTATATTACAAATCTTAATAAAAAGAAACATAGGGATCTCGTACTAGGGATCATAGCCCTTGCAATTAGATCTGATACAAGAATGACTAGGGCTTGGAGTCAACAACTTATGACTACCAATCTTTCCCAGAAAAAAGTACACTTGACATGTTGAAGGAGCGCACATTCATCCCTTTCGGTCCATGTACCTTGAACACATCAGGTAGGTACTTTGCCTCCTCTTTTGTTTGCTCACAAGGCTTCTACAACTTCATAATGCTTGCATCTTTAGTCGATAATCTGCCTCTACCAATCACTCATGTTGCTCTAAGGATGACTGATCTTAGGTCTTCAAACACGACTTCCCTTTAGCACTGATAAGGCTCCTCCAATATCACTGCTCATAAGGACTTCAAGTACAACTTTCTTAGAAATGATAAGCATTTTCCTTATTCATTGAATTATGGCACATCAATCATCCCTCACATAGTCCTCTTTGCTCCTCAAAGATGACAGACCTAGGGTTTCTTGCACAACCCACTTATAACCACTATACAACCCTCAAGATAGCTGATCTAGGGCACTTTATGTGGAGAAACCAAGTGTAATGAAGCCTAACACCTAATTTCTCTTCTTTATAATTACTTGTAAATATTATATGTCTTCCTATTACTTCTTAGGTCTTCTTCATCAAGCAATTATACAAATATTCAATCTTTCAGGAAAATATAGAGATCACAAATAGACAAGAGACACCAAAATTAGGTTGGTAACCAACACAAAATCCACAAGGAGAAAACCCAACACTCCTTCTTTTATATAATCAAATCAAAATGAGAGATATCCAAGACCAAAACTACCACCAAAATTCCAAGTCAAACTCTCCTCCAAGTCACCTCCAAAGTCAAAGTCAACATTGGTCAAACTATCTCAAAACTTGTCAAACTTCAAGATTTCTAGACCTGCTACTACGGCCAAATTTTGGCATGTGGTTACCTGAGAAATTTCAACCTCTTTTCATAGAATTTCATCCTTCACACGTGTGAGCTCGTAGAATTCAAAGTTCGATCAACGAGGGAATATACTTTCTAGGTTTTTACTTGCCTTCTCGCTTCTTTTACTCGTATTCTTCTTCTCCTTCGTTAGCTTCAGATGTTCTTCCTTGTTAGTCGAATGAATGAGCTTCAAGTAGGTCGAACTATCTCTTATATATAGCTTTCCAGGAGGGTCGAATAGGTGCCACTTGAAGGGCTAGGCTGTCTTGTCCAAGAAGGGTCGACTTGGTCAGCTTGTGGGCTTATGACTAAAAATAAAAATAAAAAATATTTTTATTTTCAACAAAGGGGACATGATTCAAATAATTTTTTTTTACTCAAAATCAATTTCTTTTTTACTCGTTTTGACTCTAATCATGAAGAACATGATTTGAAAAAAATATAATAAATACATGAATGATAAATTTACATTATGAAGATCAAACCTAGTTACAACTTCAACACTCCCTCCTAACTAGGGAGGTATTCATAATGACTCATTAGGATATTCTCAAGTTGGAATATTCAGATAAGAAAGGATCCAAATTGATAAGAATCATTAATGATAATGATGCCACCACAATGGTAACAAAACAACAATTCACACACATGTAGAAGCAAGGGACATGGGAGCATGTTGTAATCCCCCTTTTGGGGAATGTTTTATATTAATTAAATCATTCTCCCTTTGTTACATTTGTTATAAAAATGGTCTCATTAAATAGAATGAAGAGACCATAACAAATACATCATAAATGGAAAACTAGTTCCATCATGCCCTCAACAAATTCCCTATCTCCTATGATATTTCCTCAATCTCTCCATGATTTTCTCAACAATATTCATCCCTACATTCACTCAATTCTCTCCATTTTTCATCCTTATGCAGACTTTCTAGAATAAGTCTACACTATTACATTTCCTCATCATATAATTTATTAAATATTACAAAATGAATAATTCATTTGTCCCCTTTTTTATGACTATTAAATTGGCCCCTTTTTGTCTTTCCCTTGTTGTCCTTTATCTTCATCTTTGGTTGATCTTTAATCTTCTTCTCCACTTTTTCTTTTGTACCTTCAAACACAAACATAAACTGAAGTCCATATAAAAGAGTATCCATCCATTGGAGTACATGGATTTCTAGTCATTTTATTTTTCGGTTCTCTAGGAATCTCCTTCTCGTACATGGTTCATCAACTATTCTTTGTGTCGCAAAAGCCTTTTATGTGTACCTGTTTTCCCCTTTTCATCTTTGTCATCATCTCCCACTTGTGTTTTTGTCTCACCCATAAGCCTATTATTGATGCTCCTGCAACAGACTCTCGGGGAACAAAACATTCATGGTCTCCTGACCATGTGTTCCTCAACCCTTGAAAACTATCTTCTCGGTTTGCCTTTGACTCAATAGTTTCTCCTAACAACCTCAAATTGAATGACCTACAACACATGATGACAAATGGGTTTGGGTAGACCACCAACCTTTACAAAATGGTTTCAAACTTACTACAACCTCTAAGGTGAAACTCTCTCTTGTGTCGTAGGTTTACATCACATATGACTTAGGTACATGCACTTTCTCAACTTTCAACTCTATACCATCAAATATTCTTCACTAAGGATCATTTAAACTATTAGGAATGTTTTTTCATGGATTTATTACCACACACTAAATTTTATTTATACCTTGCTTCCTTTGCTTCTATAGTGTCCATCATGCTTTTGTTGCTTGGTTGTGTCCATTTTATGCCATTTCCTGTTTTCTCCTTCTTTGCATCCTTGTCCTTGATTGTTCTCCTTGTGCTCCTTTTGTAGAAATCCATCTTATTCAATTGTCATTATCATCTCCTTCTGTCATGGAGTTTGTCTTTCTTCACTTTACTATGGCTTTCTTTTGAACCCTTTTTATGACTATATGTAATCACCTCTACCTTTTTCTCCTGCAAGCTTCTCCATGCTCATTATAAGTTGCAAATAATATCCGCAGTAACAAGTATGTTTGACTCTGCTACACAATACCTCACTAAGCTTCTCCCACTAAACTTGGCCTTTCTGTATTCTTGGTTCCTTCTGGTAGAACCTTTTGAGCTTTCTTTGCTCTTCAGCTATCATAGTTGTAGAATTTTGCACCTTCTCACTTCTTCTCAAGAGCTTTGCCTATTCTTTTCTCTAGAAAACTCTACCCGTATTTGTAATTGTGGAGTTGTCCCAAATTCTACCCAACTGCAGCTAGAAGTTGTTGTTTCATCTCTACTTCTTTACTATAAGGGTTTTTGCCACGTATCATCTCTTTGAAGTCTTCTTCCTCTTTTTGCACTTGCTTTTGTCTTGGAGTCATCTATTTCGTCTCCCTGTTGTCATCTTCTTTTTCTTGCTTCGTTTATGGAATATTCATTTTTACTACATCATCTCTGTCAAACTCTGCTTCTTCTTCTTTCTTATCACCTGCAATTGTATAAAATATGTTTCTTATTGGGTTCATGACATCCAACAAGATAACCTATGACCATGGTTTCACAAACTTAATTGACACCCCATTGTCATGACTCAATATTGACTTGATTTATGACTCTGATTTTCCTTATGACTACATACTTCCAACTTGACATTGACTCTTTACATCAATAGACCTTGGGTGTCAACAACTAAAAATGCACCCATTTGATATAATATAGAGATGACTTCTTTATAAGTCAAATTTTATTTTGACTCCAATTCAGACTCTCAAATTCAACTCATTACATTCAAGTTAATTTCAACTTTTGCAGTACTTTTATTTAATAAAAAAAAAACAAACAAACAAACAAACCAACCAACCTAAACTATTATTATGACTCCTTAACTCAACTTAAAATATTGACTTTGACTTCCAATGCAAACTTGAAACTTTAGCCAATGTGATACACAAATCTTAGGCCTCGTTGTAAAACTTTTATATGACCGCTTTTGGACTCATAAAAGTTTTTACACAACTCGATTTCAATCTTGGACTTTTTACAAAAGAATTTACAAAAAACGACCATTTCTTAAATCTTATCTTTTTTCCATGACTTTACAAATTGAAAAATTATGCAATGAAAAAATAATTTATACCTTCAAATGCACATAGATTTCATTTTATTTATGGCTTCAAAGATGCATTTTGTCATTGTAGCTGGAGTATTCACTTGTGGTTGAAATTTTCTCTTTTCGATTCTTTGGGACATGCTCTATTGAGGTCCATCGTGCACTCGATGAAGTCGTAGGGCGAGGGTTATTAACATTATCGACAACAAATCTTGGAAACACTGACAACGGAGGATTATAATCGCTCTTAAACCTAATAAAATACGTGTCCAACTTCGCAATTCCTCCCAGAGATTTGAACTCTATGTTTGCATTCACATCTCTTGTCATAACATTATAGGGTTCCTTCATAGTCACCAGTTTTACTGTTTCCAAGTCCTCGGGAATTGAATTTGCAAATCAGTCTTTTTCTAAATATAAAAGTTGCATGATTTGTTTTTAGTAAGAGTTTTTGGAAAATGTTTGGGTGGTTTTTTAAAATCTGGTAAAAATTTAATGAAATGACAAGTTGACGGTAACTGGTGCATAATGGAAGTGCTTTAAAGGTTTTTCAAGATGCTTAATCCATATATACAATAAAAACCCAATTTAAATAACACAAATCATGATTTCACCTCAAAATTGAAATGCTCTAAAAGTTTTTCAGGATGCTTAATCCATATATACAAACAAAGACCCAATTTATATAACACAAATCAAAATTTCACCTCAAAATTTTCCGCTAAATTCAAACACCAAAATCCTAAAAATATCTCCACCAAAAAAGATCTTCCCTTCGAATATAGACTTCCCTGTCTCTAATTCTCGCAAATTAGGAAGTAGGATTGTTGGCTGACCTTTGGTGAAGATCTCCTCCTGTTCCATTTAATAAAGTCAAATAAGATTATACCTTGGAGAGATGAGACTATTAAATGCATCCATTATTCGTCCTGCCAGGGTTCGAAAACTAGAACTGAATTTTTTTTTGCATACCTTCAAAATCTTCAAAGATAATTCATGAAATTCTTGCAGTTCTCTATTCTTCATGGTTGTTGGAACCATGGCTACAACATCCTCTCGAGGGTCCAGCCGCGCAGAAAACCCCATCATATTTCAGGCAAAAATTTACACATAACTTGTAATATCAGGGCCATAACAAACCTCCTTCGATCGATCTAAAGAGAACCGATCCAGCTTTAACAATTCCTGGGTAAAATTCTAATTCTGAAGCCTTTAAATCTGTGCTCTAATATATTGATCTATGCAAGGTAAAGTAGGCTTCCATCGATTGATTTCGTGATTCAATAACGAGGCTAGCGTTTAATCACTTTTAGAAACCATAGAGGCATTCATACTCATTTTGTTAAATAATAGGCTATGGATCATCAGAACTGTCCGGATCATTAGCAAAGCAGGAATCTGGATTTTCAGATAGCTCAGGATTTCTGAAATTCAATAAAGTGCCTAGAGATGAAGGCGCGAAAGAAGTGACACTTTGTTTATTCTTCTCAATCGCCGGCTAAAAACGCTTCACAGAACGATCCTCTGCATGCTTCCTCTTAATTAATCCCACTCTAATCTAGTTGTCGCATTTGTCGCATCTTACTAACAGAATGTCTTCTGAAAGCTCCAAAGCACCCTCTATTTTGGTTAGTTGTCACATAGGTGACTTCCAAGGTGCAATCCTCGCATCCTATGGCCCACTGGGATACGCTGGTCCATTGCTCTACACAAATCCATCAATTATATAGATTCAAGTTCCAACTTCTTTGTTCAGGGTTCATGTCAATCCATGCATTCAAACTCTCTTCCATAAGCAACATACTCCACACAAATATGTTTACGCAGTTCTCTCCACACAACGGATTTCATGGACAAACATGGTATCACTCATTCATTTCCAAAGCTCTGGTACCACTTTTTTGCCACCGCAGTGGTAGCAAAACAGCACTTTGATGCCACTACAATGATAGCAAAACAGCAAATACCACTTTTGATGCACCACGGTGGTAGCAAAACAGCAGATACCACTTTTGATGCTACCACCACAGTGGTAGCAAAACAGAATTCACACACATGTAGAAGCAAGGGACACTGCAGCAAAACAGCACTTTGATGTAGTAAACAGCAATTCACACACATGTAGAAGTGTGGTGGTAGGAAAACAGCAGATACCACTTTTGATGCCACCACAGTGGTAGCAAAACAGCAATTCACACACATGTAGAAGCAAGGGACACTGGAGCAAAACAGCACTTTGATGCCACCATAGTGGTAGCAAAACAGCAATTCACACACATGTAGAAGCAAGGGACACCGGAGCATGCTGTAATCCCCCTCTCGGGGAATATTTTCTATTAATTAATTAATTCATTGTTCCTATGTTACATTCATTATACAAATGGTCTACTTATATAGAATGAAGAGATCATAATAAATACATGATAAATGGAAAACTAGTTCCATCGTTCTCTCAAAAAAATTCCCTAACCATCTCTTATGATCTTTCCTCAATCTCTCCACGATTTTCTCAACAATATTCATCCCTACATTCACTCAATTCTCTCTATTTCTCATCTTTGCGTAGACTTTCGAGAATAAGCCTACACTATTATATTTCCACATTATATAATTTATTAAACATTACAAAATGAATAATTCATTTGTCCCCTTTTTCATGAGCATTAAATTGGCCCCTTTTTGTCTTTCCCTTGTTGTACTTTGTCTTCATCTTCGGTTGATCTTTAATTTTCTTCTCCACTTTTGTTTTTGTACCTGCAAACACAAACATAAGCTGAAGTCCATATAAAAGAGTATCCATCCACTAGAGTACATGGGTTGCTAGCTACCGTATCCGTAAGTTCTTTCGGAAGCTTCCTTCTCGTACATGGTTCATCAACTATTCTTTATGTCACAAATACCTTTTATTTGTCCTTGTTTTTCCCCCTTTCATCTCTATCATCTTCTCCCACTTGTGTTTATGTCTCACTCATAAGCCTGTTGTCGATGCTCCTACATCAGATAACATCATCATAATCAGCATTGTCAAATTACCAAGGCCTTGACAAGTAAGCTCCATCTCTCCACTAGATCAAATCACAATGCTAGGAGGCATTTAGAAGGACACAACACCACCTCTTTGAGGCACATACTCCACATAGTTTCACCAAAGTATGTCCTCCAAAGGACCATTTCCTCCTAATCACAAGGAAATGTCAGTCCATCGAACCACTTTTTAACCAATTCCATGTATTTGACTTACAGTTGTTAGTCTTGTTCACAATAAATGACTCAAGAATGATTGTCCAAGATGCTTTTCCAATCCAGCACTCTTCCTATATGTGTCCATGTACTTGACTTATGGTTTTTAGTCCTCGTCATAGTACATGACGAAAGGAGAACTAGGTGTCCAACCTCACCCCCTCTCAACTTGGAAGGAATAATCCGCAAGCCCAAGATTGTCATAGAAGTATTCACACTTCCCTTACATCAGCTACATGTTCAGTCATGGAGATTTGTTATAGCTTCTTGGCTCCCATCTTCATCATGTCTCAAACCATAATGTGCTTCAACCTTCCATGAAAAACCAAGTTCATCCTCAAATGGTCCATCAAAAAAATTTCAGAGCCAAATTGCTTCACAGCTAACTACAAAGACTATCATATCTTCCTCCTCTGAAGTGCCTAGTCCAATAGAATCTTGCTACATGCTCTATCCAAGAAATGATACCAGATCTCAAGCAGAAACAACCACCGGTATTACTTCTTTTGTCATCAGTATTTTTCATTCTTAAGTCTCAAGTAGTGTGCATCAGTCGAAGATTCTTTATATTGAGTTTTGCTCACGTCTCTCTCAGGTCTTCTTCAATCAAGAGGTGTTCTAACAAAGACGCTTGATTGGATTTAGACTTTTGGTCATACTTCAGAAAATGGGGCTCCATAGCTCGGACTATAACTTAGATTTTGGACCTCTTCCACAGATCTTAGTTATATGCTATAGGTCTCATATTAAGCTTAGAAAGTTCCCAGAACTTTGGACCAGAATTGGATCACATCAAAGAGGTAATTCGAACTTTAAACTGCTCTTCAAGTGTAATAAAACTGCTATTGAATATCACTGTGATGATACCCTTCCTTTGGAGACTCCTGTGACTTGAATTTATTTCCAACTTAACCTTGTCACTCTTCCACATAGATGACAAACTCAGATGTCATAGGTAGCTTAGAAGGAGTGCCACAAACCTCAACCTCAGTTACAAAGATAGAATGTCATAGGTATGTATTGTCCCACAAAAATTTAGTTCCTTCATTTTCTACCCGATCTTCTGGAACTTCTTGAGTGAGGGATGTCAATAATTACTGCTCTTCAACCTTGCTCTCATAGGACTTGAACGGAGGTAAATTTATCATGTTCATAAATTCAATAAATTTGAACTTTGTTTCAAAGGAGGGAGGCATGGTCAAGTTATTTTCCTCATAGGCTCGTTCTCATCACAAAAATATCCACAGGGAGGACCTTTGAATCACATAGATGACTTGTAACTCAGATATCGTCACTAATCCATTCTTTTAAGGTTGTTCTGCAATTCTTTCTAGCTTTGTTACCATGTTGAGAAACCAAGTGTAATGAAGTCTAACACCTAATTTCTCTTCTTCATAATTACTTGTGAATATTAGATGTCTTTGAATTACTTCTTTTGCCATCTTCATCAAGCAATTATATAAATATTCAATCTTTCAGGAAAATATAGAGATCACAATGAGACAAGAGACACCAAAATTAGGCTGGTAGCCAGGGGAAAACCCACATGGAGAAAACCCAACAATCCTTCTCTTATAAAATCATATCAAAATGAAAGATATCTATCACCAAGACCAACTTGACCAAAACTGCCACCAAAATGCCAAGTCAAACCCTCCTCCAAGTCACCTCCAAAGTCAAAACCAATGTTAGTCAAACTACTTCAAAACTAGTCAAACTTTAGGATTTTCGGACCTGCACTAGGATCGAAGTTCAGTATATGGTTACCTTAGAAATTTTGGCCTCTTTTCATAAAATTTCTTCCTTCACGCGTGTGAGTTGGTAGAAGTCAAAGTTTGGTCAATGAGGGAATATACTTTCTAGTATTTTACTTGTCTTATCTCTTCTTTTACTTGTCTTCTCCTCCTTCATTAACTTCAGATGTGCTTCCTTGTTAGTCAAATGAATGAGCTTCAAGTAGATCGAACGGTCTCTTATATATAACTATCTAGGAGGGTCGAATAAGTGCCACTTTGAGGGCTAGGCTGACTTGTCCAAGGAAGGTCGACTTGGTCATCTTGTGGGCTTATGACTCAAAATAAAAATAAAAATTCTTTTTCTTTTCAATGTCCAAATGGGACATGATTCAAATAAATTTTCTTTTGACTCATAATAATTTTTTACTCTTTTTGACTCTAAGTATGAAGAACATGCTTTGACAAAAATATAATAAATATAATATATACATCAATGATAAATTTACATTATGAAGATCGAACCTAGTTACAACTTCAACACCTTAGACAGACCACACAACAATGACAAGATTTCCATTTATCATTATACTTTGGGCTTCCAAATATGCTCCTAAAGTTAATCCCTCATACGCACCATTGTCCATACTTGGTGACAAACTTCAGCCCTTTCTAGACTCTTGAACTAGCTCGCTTGATCTCAGAGATATGTGGTCCTCATTATAGTGGCAAGAAAGACTTCATGACACCTTCATTAGGGTTTCAGCCCTCTTCAATTAGCTCAAAAATTAAGATGGATTGTCACAACATTAATTAACAGAGCAAGGGAATGAATAAAATATTGTGGAAAAACAAACACATAAAATCATAAAACAAGACGGACACAAATATATGTGGTTCACCCAATTTGGGCTACATCCACGAAGAAACATCTAGTCCTTCTTTTTATATTATCTAGCAAAATGAAGAGATACAACCTATACCAAATCTGTTGTAATTTTCCTCTTCACTATCACACAAACTCTCCTCTTTCCTTTGCCCACAGAATAATATGTAGTCGCAATACAATTCCCTCATATAAACCAAGGGTTTCCTTCTAGGGAAAAAAAACCTAAATTAACATAACTTCCATCATCATATCTTCTACCTAATGAACAACCTAGATTGACTATGAAATTATAATATTTTATAAGGAAATTTTTCATCTCACTTTTGCTTTAGGGGCACTACCCCCGAACCCCCGACAGGGGGGCTCTAGGTGGTTGTTGCCACCCCCCCTCCTATGGAAATAGTGGGGAGTAAATCCCCCCCCACACCCCCCCCATCAAGGAATGTGATCCAACCACAGTTGAAATAAAAAACCTCTGGATAATCAGGAAGATAATCAGGCTCCACTCCCAACAACTCCTTGGACAAGCTTTTAGGGTAGAACTTAGGTGATTGTCCATACACTGAAGCATCCCTAAACTAGCACACAGACTATTGTCGTAAACATTTTAGGACAAACCTCTTTCTCATCCACTTTGGTACTTCTCTCCAACTATTTTTCCCACTTCAACCCTTCTTCCTTCATGCCAACTACACCCCTCACTTCTATCTAACTTTCTCACACTTTCGTTCATAATTTAGAGCATATATGGCCCTCCTTAGGTTTTGTTAACACTTATAAACCTCAGCACATTTACACTCAAGTTTGTGGACCTCATTGCAGGGATAAGCCAAACTTGTTAACAATGTCTTAGTGTCTCGACCCTTCCTTCCATGACCACATCTTGAGCAAGTTGTTTCAGACTCTTGGACAAACCAAAATAGGGACAGTGTATACTTAGGAGGAAGCCATAACTAGGGCACAAATACACAGAAGAATGTCCTTCAAAACCCTCGCTCAACAAACCTACAAAAGGCAAAAAATCACATGAGGAATTTGTCCTCAAACCTAAGAAGAATTAAACCTTCCCATAGACTAGAGAAGACACACTTGCTTCAAAATTCATCCTTCATTAGGTGTTGCAGCTTCCTGAGGTACTTATACTTCCTTCTAGGGAAGATTAACATGAGAGAATGCTTCTTAGGATGTGTGAACAAATGATCTCTCCTTTTCCCTTCTTATAGTTTTCGATGAGGGTAACGACTATTCCTTAAGGGGCATCACTTAAGCTCAAACCGACTTGAACTTTCTAGGCAAAACCCCAAATATCATAAGAAATTAGATTCCTTCCATTTGATTTGGCCACATCATGATGCCCTAGGTGCTCCTTACCCCTTCGAGGGTGCCCCTCATGCATCCATGATTAAACAAACAATTTCTCCACTTGGTTTCACACCCACAACTTTGGGTATAAAGCCCATTGCTTCGGTAAACTACCCGCAAACCACTTTTGTGGCTCAACTCTTGAAAAAACCAGTACCCCAGGGATTGTGGGAGTACCTCCCAAGCTACACAAATCAACATAGTAGCTATGTAGTTCACACTTTTTTGTACATGATAACAACAAAACCATAACAAATTGAAAAAGTTCTAAAAATTTACTATTATCTATATTAAGGTAATAATGATACTCATTATTAGTAATTTTTTTTGCAAAAAACTTAAACCCATTTTATCTCAAATATAATTACTAAATAGCGTATTTGTAATTAATAATTGAATACACTATGATAATTTACATTATGCATTGATATCGATATAGACATACATTGTAACATTAATATTATGAATAATGCCACAATATCTTATGATGAGTCACTAAAGTGGCTGGAAACGTTTGATTAATTTCATTTACTCTCTAAATAATAGAATCCATTGGTGAATTTAATATGACTGAAAAAATGTGTTTGACAAGAAATATTATGTAAGCAACACTGGTTGGTTAGGCGGTGCCATCTTACATGTGGTCAAATCATATTAGTATGTGTGATTCTTGGGTGGCATTCAAACAGATCTTGAACTTTTGTATTAACGATATAGAGTGAATGCATGAAGATGGGTTACACTTTTGGGCAAAATGTCCCAAAGAAAATTCAAAATTTTACTCTTTTATTGAATTGAAACCCTCAAAATTCATATAAGCATTGTGAATTTTAATTCAGAGTAAAAAAGGCAATTTGTAGAGAATTATGTTGTTGTCCTAATGATATTTTTTGCAAAAAAATTAGTGTCTTATAATCTATCAATTTTCATTAAATGAAATGTTTTTCCTTGCAAATTTTCACACATCTTAAGAGGTATGTGTGTGTTCATGTAACATAATTTTGTCTAAAATGTGTATTTTTAAAAATTATATATATATATATATATATATATATATATATATATATATATATATATATATATATATATATATATATATATATATAAGCATGATCTACAAAAAGAGAACTAAGTTATGCATATATATATATATATATATATATATATATATATATATATATATATATATATATATATATATATATATATATATATATATATATATATATATATATACAAAATTATATTTTTTATTATTTTTCGAAGTTGGCAAAGTAATATTTCAAATACATTTTGTAGACATTTGTGTTCACGTAAGTTTGTTTTTCATCTATTTAAATAAATTGGAAAATCAAGGGTGCCCTTTTGAAGAGTACTCATAAACAAATAGTGGTATTTTTTGAAAAATTTTCATTGTGTATATTTTATGTTATTGATTTTTTTATTGAGCCTATTTGAAATTGTCCAAAACAAATTCAAGCATTATGCTTCAAAAGAAATTAGATGAAAAATATCATATGAATTTGAAAATGTCAAACTCATATGCCATTGGATAAAGGATTCCCTCATGAATCCAACATGATCAATTCCGCCACCTAAGGAAAAATTATGCCCTAAGTCCACTAGAGTAAAAAATGGTGTTGCAGAGAAATTTGCAGAAGGGGTGCTAAAATTGTGATTTTTAGGACCTCGGAAACTCGATTGAGTGCTTAAAATGCTCGATTAAGTGCTTGACTTATAAATTCAAATAACTTGATTGGGGGTTTAAGAAACCCTCAATTGAGTCATTTACGTGGTTAACTAGGGGCTCGGTCGATCTATTGAGTTTGATCGAGCTATTGAACTCAATCAAGTTATCAAGCTCGATCGAGCCTTTATAAAAATAAAGTTTTCCAGATTTCAAGGAGGTTTTGTTTTTAGGAATAGGATCCTTATGTGAACCTCATAGATTGATAATCGAGAAAAATCTAAAATTTAATCCATTAATAATTTAACCAAGTGGATATAATATTATTTTACTTAAAATGGAAATTGAACTAGATCTAGGTTATGAACAACATTATAATATTTTTATGTTATTAATAAATGTCATATGTCAATTTGATATAATGCATGGAAATAGTTACACTAATGCTTCATACTGGATTGTAAGAAGTGAAACAAATAGAAAACACACACACACACATATATCATGTTATGACTAAGTTCTTGTAGATAACTTCAAAAGAAATAAAATGGAATAAAACATATTGTAGTTTACATCTTGACATCTTTTAAAATTGAATAAAACGTATTTCAATCATATTTGAGTTTTTTTAAATTGAATAAAACTTATTTCAATCATAAGGAATTGATTGAAATACTTGGATAGCTAAGTAAATTTAGGAAAGTTGATAACATTATATAAAATTATAGAAATGTTATCATATATTGTTTTTTGACCTATATTAAATTCCAATATGATTGACTTATATCATGTTATGACTAAGCTCTTGTAGATAATCTCAAAAGAAATAATATTGAATAAAACTTATTTGTTGTTTACACTTGACATCTTTTAAAATTGAATAAAATTTATTTCAATCCTATTTGTGTTTTTTAATTGAACCTTGAGATAAGAAATTGATTGAAATACTTAAAAAAGTTGACCATGCAATGGTATATGGGTGGGTCACAAAAATTTCCATATATAAATTTTTTATTATAATATGGATGACTTTAGAATTCAAATAATTTATTTTTAAAATTGAATTGTAATAACATACATGTTGATTGCACTAAAAGACACTTTCTACAAGCCAATATGAAGCATATTTGTAATTCTTTTCATGTTCAATATTAAATTGATACATGATATATTTTAGTTCATTTTAAGTATCAAAGTGACTTGCATCATAGTAAGATTGTACTTATATCATGTTATGACTAAGCTCTTGTAGATGACCTCAAAAGAAATAAAATTGAATAAAACTTATTTGTTGTTTACAAGACATCTTTTAAAATTGAATAAAATTTATTTCAATCCTATTTGTGTTTTTTAATTGAACCTTGAGATAAGGAATTGATTGAAATATACTTAAAAGAGTTGGCCATGCAATGGTATATGGGTGGGTCACAAAATTTTCCATATATAGATTTTTAAAATTATAATATGGATGACTTTAGAATTCAAATAATTTATTTTTAAAATCATTGTAATAACATAGATGTTGATTGCACCCTCTAGATGGGTCGAGTTAGGGCAAGTATGTGGGGGAGATATTGTGCATATGTTATGTTTCCTCTCTCTGGGACAACAGGGTTCTTTGGAGTACTTAGGTCGGGCTCCTTGAACAGACCCATGGCAATTGTGTGGGGAAATCTCTTTTGTTTTGTTTTATTAATTATCTCTGTAATGCATATGTTTCTCTAGACTCTGCAAGTTCACACTTTCGTTTGGTTCTCCGGTTACTCCCTTTGGGTTGGTCTCCAGAATTTGAGTCCGTAGACGGGAAGATGAAATTTGAAGGAGAGGCATTTGTTTCCCCAGCAATTGTCAGGCTCCTTCCCAACTACATTCAACTACATGAGATGGCTTGACCTGTCTCGTAGCGTGGGCGAACCCCAACTATTGGTCGGGGTCAGGGTCGTGGCCGTGGGAGGGGATAATCACGACCCACCAGAAGTTGGGGTACTCGGAGCAACAATGAATTGGTCTCGAATGTGGCCAAAAACTATAGGACCAACACCCATCCTTGGGCCCACCATATCACCAATGGGTGGGAAACTGAGATCGGTCAACAAGAAGATAACAACGAGTAGGATATTAACGAGTGGAGGAATCTTATTATAGACCCTAGCCATACTTGTGGTCATCGCACTCAATTTCAGTAGAACGTATATCTTTTCTGGATGACGAAGTGATCCAAAATGGATCTTAGATAAACCTCTAAGTCTAAAAGACTTCATATAAGAGGTAAAAGGTGCTAAATGACACAAACCCTTTGTAAATCCGAGTCGAATAAAGAAAAGGGCCAAAGGCAGAGCCTTATATAAATATTGCTTCGCAAAGACTTAAAGGGCAGGCTCTATATATTATATCACATCGCAAAGGTGCCAAAGGGAAGGACTTAACCACAGGCCTTAAGGCATTACGATATGCGATTACCGCTTTATCACATCAATACATCCAAAGGGAAGGACTTGACCAAAGGCATAAAGGTTTTGCGATCAACGATCAACGATTGCACGTGGACTGTTGGATCAGGTGCGTAGATCAATGGTGAGGATATGATTGTTGATCGGCGATCGGGGAAGCTTAAGGAACATGGAACATGGGAGCAGCGATGCGCCGATAGCCAATAGCCAATGCGCCGATGGGCCGATGTGCCAATGGGCGGATGCACCGATAGCCGATGGGTCAATGTATCGATGGGTCGATGCGCCGATAGCCGATGAGGCGCCAATCGGACTGATCGAAGATTGGGAGATCGGCGAATCCCCGATTTAAAGGGCTAATGCACCTACGCAACATGCGATTGTGATATGCCGATTAAAGGCGGACCCGATAGAGTTTATGGACACGATTTCATATTATTTGAAATCCGGTTTATGCGGATTTTCTTTGTATTTCTGTGTAATTCGGTTTCGGCCTTATGCAATGCGATTTGCAATGAGTGATGAAGAACATGGATCCAATAGGTTTATAGGGGTGATTCTATACTATTTGAAGTCTGGTTAAATGCTCAAATATGTGTTTTCCCCAGTTTTTCCTATGTATTGCATTATGTGTTCGAACGCGGGATTTCTGCAGGAGAAAGGCCAAAACGACGGGTTTCCTGTGCCCCCAATTCCTTTTCCATTTGGAAACAGCCATCATCCCTTGTGCCATGCTGCAGGTGGGTGTAACAGGGATGTGTTTTGAAGCACGAAGAGGAAGAGCCGAAAAAAGGATGATTCCTCATGATCACAATTGATAGAGGAATGGCTGTGGAAGCCGTAAAGTCGAAGAATGCCTCACAAATGCCAGAGAGCATGATTGTTGAGGGAGCGCAAAGAGTTTTGGAGTCACTTGGAGGTTGAGCGATCCATTGTTAGCTCAGAGAGCCGAGAGCTAGAAAGCCTGAGAGCTTCAGAGCCAGAGGGCCAAGTAGAGGTAGAGCCACCAGAGGTTGGAGGCAGAGCCAAACGAATAGAGCCAGATAGCTGAGAGAGCCAGAGCCAAATGAGCTAGAGAGTTGAGAGCCAGAGAGCTCAAGCAGACTTCTAAGAGCCCTGGAGTCGTAGTGAAGCTGCAAAACAACAAAGAGATCAAATGATCCAGCTGTTGCTGGTGTCCAGAGTCTGTTGAAGATAGAAGAAGGCATTCCAGAGACAGTTAAGAGAATTCTGAGGGAGTCAAAGAAGCCAGAAGCTCAAGAAGCTCAGAGCACTGACTGAAGGATTCAAGTCCAGAGAAGCCTAGATCTGTCTGCAGAGTGAGGACAATTAGGGGTAAGATGGCATTCTAAACCCATAGGTTCAGTGTAAACCAATGGAGTTGAGTGTGGAGCTTGTAAAAGAATTTAAGCCATAATCCCAAAGAGCCTAGTCGAGTTGATTAGAGCTCAAGGAGACATAGCCCAAGATATCAGGGTGAACTCCATATTACATTGTTGTTATGTGTGATTGCTTATTGTTGCATTGTATTTGCTGCTTTTATTTATTGTTATCTGAGTTTTATTTTAGCATAAGAAAATGAACTCAAACACATAAACAGTTAAGAACAAGCACAAGGATACACCTTCTTTCAAGCTCTTTTAACTCCGCAATTGGTTAATCATAAGGTCTTGGAAATATTTAAGCTTTGGAAGTGGGAGAGGTTCTTGTAAGCTAACAAGAAGCCTTTAGTGCCCTAGTTTCAGATCAGGTGGTATCAAAGCTTGAGTTTGATTAACCCCACCTTCAATGAAGGTGATATCAAAGCTGATTATACTAGAGCAGGTGATATCAGATCAGATTTCTTGTCTGAAAGGTGTTTGGGCAGTCAAGGATTGATTGTCTGATTGATTGTATGCTTGTTTGTAGACTGAATATTGTGTGATTTTGCAGAGGTGAAGGGAAATCAATTGATAGCTAAGTCCAGGAGAGGACAAAAAGGAATAAGGGCTAAAGGCATTCTTCTTATCCCAAAGGACTTCAAGGAAATCCTTCAAGCACAAGAGGTTTGTTGCAAAAGGTTGCTGAATAAGCTCTTTATTAACCTTGTTTGAAGTTCTTTTGTTCATTGGCATAATGACAACTTCTACAAGTGAGTCCTCAAATTCTTCTTCCTTCACAAGATTCCTTGATGAAGACATGAAGTAAGACTTGTTCATCATGATGGACAAGGTGAGAGAAATGTATGAGGATGGAAGGAAGAGCAGCATACTTAGGGAGCAGTTGAATTCTGTGGAGGAAGAGAAGCAGTTTCTTTCTGAAAAATTACAGGAAATGTAGAGGCAACTCCATATTACAAATATGAACCTGAAAAGGATGCATGAGTTGGAGACACAATTCTTTGTTGCCAAAGAAGCCTTAATCAAGTATCAGCTTGAAGAAGAGGTAAACAATTCATGTTTGTCTTCAAATTCTTCTAAGAATGCTTATATTGGTTCTTTTGAAAAACATACCAGAGGCATAGGTTCCAAGTTAATGTCCAAGATGGGATATGAAGGAAAAGGCTTGGGCAAACATGCACAGGGTAGTATTGAGCCAATAATAGTTGAGGAAAGGCCTAAGTATTTTGGTCTTGGCTATGGACAGTCTTATGGAGAAAGTTCCAAAGCTGCCATGAAGGCCATTGAAACAGTTCCAAGAAGGAGTTTCATTTTAGGTCTTCTACCTCAAGAGTGTGAAGATTGTATTCGTGGAGAATGCAATAGCTTGAAACATCATTTGCAAGATGTAGGTGTTCATCGGCATACACTTGAACCAAATAGTTGTGGAAACGCTGACAGCCTTGGAGAGATTGATGGTGTTCCAAGGGGAGCCACTTCTTCATTCGATTCACCTCCTCATGAAGGCAATAAAGGTGAAAGAGAAAGGTATAAATCTAGTTTTAACCATATTCCTTTTGATTATGTTCAGCATGATAAATTTCCATATAAGTATGGGAAAATAATTGCATGTTCCTTTTGTGGTTTGGATAACCATAATGTTTCTAGATGTTGGAAGAGAATGGCCACATACAGGAAACTTTTGAAGGAAAGGAAGCAAGAAGCCAAAGGTCCATTGGACAAGGCAAATCATGCTGTCAAGAGGATGCACATGTGTTGCACTTACTACCATAAGCAAGGACATATTGCTGAAAAGTGTTGGAATTTGAATCCAACAATGCTTCCACGAAACTTGAAGAAGGTGGAAAGAGAAAATGGCAGAATGGAAAGAAAGATTCCATCATTGATGTGTTTCAGGATGATTCACATGTTGATGCTTATGTGCAGACAAAGGTAGCACCTTTGAAATGGATTGGTAAGAAATGGTTAGAGTTCTTATCCAATTAAGATTGCATGTCTATTGATGCATCTATTTGCATTTCTTTGTTAATGGAATGCAAGTTGCAGGATTTTACCAAGAAGGTGAATGGAAAAGTTGAGTAAGAGACTCACTTTGTTGCTACAACATTATGTTCATTTCAGCTTCGAAAGTACAGTGTGCTTAAGCAAAAGTTGAAGGATGAAATGCATGCATAAGCTTGATATGCATGAACATAGGATGTTGATGATTTCCTTGTATTTAAACACGTATGTGTGATTAACATGAAGGGTTGATTACTTTGTTTTAAACATGCATGTAATATTGACTTGAGAAAAGTTGATTTGGTCTCCAAGCTGTAGATAATGATGAAGTGTTTCATCTTTTGAAAAGAATCCTTGAGATTTTTTCTACATGCTTGACTTGAAGGGTCATTTGTTTTAAAGGCATGTTTTGTGGGCTTGTTATCTAGTCCATCATTTGTATGCAGATGTAAGACATGGAGGTGTTCACAAGATGTGAGATCTGTTTCTTTTGTTGAAGCAGGAGTTTTAGGCCATCCAGTTGTTGTCTGTATTTCTGTTGTTGTTAACAGTTGTTGTTGACAGCTTGTCAAACAGGTACAAATGAAAATTTTGTGAAGCAGATGTAACTTCACATTTGTTTGAGCCACCTTGGATCAATGATCAAGGTAGAGAAGTTCAAACTACCTTCTGTGACCATCTCAGCAGGAGTTCTGCATGAAGTCAAGGAGGAAAATAGTTCTTCCCAAGAGGACCAGCACATCCAGGAAGGAGAGTGGTCAAAGGCTTTGGTTCAGAGGCACTATGCAAGGAAAGTGTATGGAGGCTGAAAGAAGAGGGTGTTTTTACTCTCATTTACTGTTCAGATCAGTATGTCAGTCTTTTGGAGACCAAAAGTTTTTTTTAGTGGGAAGGCGTGATCCAAAATGGACCTTGGATAAACCTCTAAGTCTAAAAGACTTCATATAAGAGGTAAAAGGTGCTAAATGGCACAAACCCTTTGTAAATTTGAGTCGGATAAAGAAAAGGGCCAAAGGCAGAGCCTTATATAAATATCGCATCGCAAAGACATAAAGGGCAGGCTCTACATATTATATCACATCGTAAAGGTGCCAAAGGTAAGGAATTAACCATAGGCCTTAAGGCACTGCGATATGCGATTACCAATTTATCACACCACAATACATCCAAAGGGAAGGACTTAGCCAAAGGCATAAAGGTTTTGTGATGAGCGATCAGCGATTGCACGTGGACCGTTGGATCGGGTGCATAGATCAACGGTCAGGATATGATTGTTGATCGGCGATCAGGGAAGCTTAAGGACCATGGACCATTGGAGCAGCGATGTGTTGCTAGCTGATATCCGATGCGCCAATGAGCCGATGTGCCGATGCGCTGATGTGCCGATGGGCCGATGCGCCGATAACCGATGGGCCGATGCGTCGATAGCCGATGAGGCACCGATCGGAGTGATCAGAGATCAGGAGATCGGCGAATCCCCGATACAAAGGGCCAATGCACCTACGTGACGTGTGATTGCGATATGCCAATTAAAGGTGGACCCGATAGAGTTTATGGACGCGATTTCATATTATTTGAAATCTGGTTTATGCGGATTTTCTTTGTATTTTCATGTAATTGGGTTTTGGCCTTATGCAATTAGATTTGCGATGAGCGATGAAGAACACAAAACCGATAGGTTTATAGGGGTGATTCTATACTATTTGAAGTTCGATTAAATGCTCAATGATTTGTTTTTGCCATTTTTTCCTGTGCATTGCGTTATGTGTTCAAACGCGAGATTTCTGCAGGAGAAAGGCCAAAATGACCAAGTTTCTTGTGCCTCCGGTTCATTTTCCATTTGAAAATAGCCATCATCCCTTGTGCCACATTGTAGGTGGGCTTTTCTATAACACGGATGTGTTTTGAAGCGCGAAGAGGCAGCGCTGGAAAAAGGATCATTCCTCATGATCACAATTGACAGAGGAATGGCTGTGGAAGCCATAGAGTCAAAGAATGCCTCACAAAAGCCAGAGAGCACGATTGCTGAGGGAGTGCAGAGAGTTTTGGAGTTGCTTGGAGGTCGAGCGATCCACTGTTAGCTTAGAGAGTCGACAGCCAGAAAGCCTGAGAGCTTCAGAGCCAAAGGGTCGAGCAGAGGCAGAGCCACCAGAGGTTGGAGGCAGAGCCAGATGGACAGAGCCAGAACCAGATGAGCCAGAGAGATGAGAGCCAGAGCCTATTAGCTAGAGAGCCAGAGCCGCAAAGCCAGAGAGCTTAAGCATACTTCTAAGAGCCATGGAGTCGTAGTGAAGCTGCAAAACAACAAAGAGATCAAATGATCCAGCTGTTGCTAGTGTCCAGAGTGTGCTGAAGACAGAAGAAGGCATTCTAGAGACAGTGCAGAGAATTTTGAGGGAGTCAGAGAAGCCAGAAGCTCAGAGCACTAACTGAAGGAGTCAAGTCCAGAGAAGCCTAGATCTGTTTGCAGAGTGAGGACAATTAGGGGTAAGATGGCATTCTAAACCCATAGGTTCAATGTAAACCAATGGAGTTGAGTGTGGAGCTTGTAAAAGAATTTAAGCCATAATCCCAAAGAGACTAGTCGACTTGATTAGAGCTCAAGGAGATGTAGCCCAAGATATCAGGGTGAACTCCATATTACATTGCTGTTATGTGTGATTGCTTATTGTTGTTTTTATTTACTGTTGTCTGAGTTTTATTTCAGCATAAGCAAATGAACTCAAACACATAAATAGTTAAGGACAAACACAAGCATACACCTTCTTTCAAGCACTTTTAATTCCGCAATTGGTGAATCATAAGGTCTTGGAAATATTTAAGCTTTGGAAGTGGGAGAGGTTCTTGTAAGCTGACAAGAAGCCTTTAGTGCCCCATTTTCAAATCACGAAGACTCTCTTGGATAAAGCTATGACAACCAATTTTACAGGAGTCTCGGGGCCAACAAAACAGTTACAGGAAATTCACAAAGAATTCTAGCTTATCCAACACCAAATCCAACTGCAGAATGCTCGCCTTAAACGCATAGAGTGGCATATTCCTTTCCTACCATAGACTGAGTTGTCGAGCTCAAGTTCCAAAGACCCATTGCTAGTTGAGTCTTCTGATGATTAGTATGGTTTTTAGTATAGTCTAGAAACTATGTTATTTTTGTTATGTTTAGATGAAAAGTAGGGAGTTTATATATATATGGTATAGGCATATGGTTAATAAGAGTTGCAAAGGCACTCAAGTATATTTAGCCTTACTAAACACTCTTAGACAATTCATATTTTGGATGGCTTATAACGCAGTCAAATGGTCAACAGACCTAGTTTCCCACTGGGCAGGTTGAGGCTATCTGGTTATGGTTGTTGATATTGTAATACCTGCCTCTTTTTGAAAACGTAATAGAAAGGAACTGTCAAGCTTACAAAAAAAAAAAACATAGATGTTGATTGCACTAAAAGGCACTTTCTACAAGTCAATATGAAGCATATCTGTAATTCTTTCCATGTTCAATATTAAATTAATACATGATATATTTTGGTTCATTTTAAGTATCGAAATGAATTACATCATAGTAAGATTGTACTTATATCATGTTATGACTCTCTTGTAGATGACCTCAAAAGAAATAAAATTGAATAAAAAAAATTGTTGTTTACAAGACATCTTTTAAAATTGAAAAAACTTATTTCAATTTCATTTGTGTTTTTTAATTGAACCTTGAGATAGTCAAGTAAATTTAGGAAAGTTCATAAAATTATATACAAAATTATAGAAACATATATCATTAATTGTTTTTTGGTGTATTAAATTCCAATACATATGACTTAAATACCATGTTATGACTAAGCTCTTGTGGATGACCTCAAATGAAATAAAATTGAATAAAACTTATTTGTTGTTTACCGGGAATCTTTTAAATTGAATATAAAAGTTATTTGAATCCAATTTTTGTTTTTTAATTCAATTGTGATATATTTTAGTTCATTTTAAGTATCAAAGTGACTTGCATCATAGTAAGATTGTACTTATTTTCTTAGTCTATGAAACTAAAAATCAAAATTAATTAAACTAGCAAAATAATTAACAAATCCATAAACTGAAATTTAATGAACATCCATAAACAAGATTAATAAACATCCATAAACTGAAATAATGAATGTATCAATAAATTGTCCATATGAAAATATATACAAATTACAAATGTTACATGAACATCCATAAACTGTTGAATAATAAGCATCCATAAACTAAAATAATGTTCATGTACATCCATAAATTGTCCATGTATGAAAATATACAAAGTTTGTATCACATGTGAATATGCCCTATGAAATGGGCCTAAAAATATACAAACTATCCACTCTAAGTACCACCAAAACTCTTATGTGAGTTTTTTTGTGCAAAGTAATTGTCCATAATATGGTATTGCAATATAACACATTCAAATTCAAACTAATTAAATCATTATTTGTACAAAATAAACAATCTGGAAATAAATGATTTTGAACCACATTTAATTACATATATGAATCTACTAACCTCACTCGAGTCCAAATGCAAGTCAAGTAGGATGGGGGTCTGATGAATCTGGGTTTGGTGCTCCCCTGCCTATGGCTCAAAGATTGGGGCTTGCATCGATGGACCTGCATCGTCAATGCCTCTATACCTAGCATCCCACTCATGCGTCCACATAAATGTGATATCAAAAACACTCTACATATGGGCCTATGTACACAATGGAAAAGACAAATTATAGTTAGTCTACGAATTAATTAGCATGCATGTAACTTAAGAAAAGAAAATGTTGATATCTTAGGAATAAAAAAATTTCCCCAATTGTTGGTCCATGTGGTTGTACATAGTGAATTTCCTCCACATAAGTTTTATGAGGTGGAGGTGGAGGAGAATCCATGGAAACATGCACTAGTGGATGCTGCTCTGGTTGATCAACTACCCCCTCGGATGACCTCAGAAGCTCATCCATGTAGTTGGGTTGTGTCTACATGTTATCATGAACTTATTAATATAAATTAAATCTAATACAAGCTAAATTACTATAAATAATTATGTATAATTTGATGATAAGAGTCAAAAGTTTCGTATATATGTATCTAGTTTGTGTCGCGCAGGTCGTCCACTCTCCAAGTGTCACGGATGGAATCACGACACATACATGCATATGAAAAAAGTTGGTCAACAAGTAGACTCGCGAGATATGAATCATCATATCATGGAACTGGAGGGTCACAAGGAAATGGTGGTGGTTTGCTCATCTCTCTAGGAAATGCAACATGTGCACTAGCTAATGTCATTTGCATGTTATCTGCAATGGTATGTCTAGTATCAGTGTCGATCTACGATGACTCCTCTAGTTCTATCAGTAATACCACGCTTCAAGACAGTAGTGGAAATAATCTCGGAGGTGGTGGTACATGCCTAGGGTCACTATGAGCCACGTCACAATCATAGTTATGTCCCAAGCCAAGTCCATAAAACTTATATCTAGTATTGGTGTAATACGGCCTCATATGTGTTGGCATTATGGTTATTGTGTTGACCTTGATGGAAACCTACATTGATGTCAACCTAACTATGACCTCATCATATGTTTTCTACTAGTACATAGTGCAAAAAGAAAGTAGAATTGTATGGTTGTTTATAGGATTGATGTGTCAGTACAAAATTGATATGCAAGGTTGGTATGGACACTTTAGGTTTGGAAGATATTTGAATTGATGTTTTAGTAGCTTCAACAGGTAAATAGGTGCAGCAGAGTAAGAATATGTATGCCTCAAATTTCTGGATAGGGATTCCCTAATCCAAGCCTCAGCCACATGGAGGAAGGATTAGCAATGCGGCTAGAGGGAATTAGCAGCATGGAGGAAGTCCTATGAGTGCAGTTAGAACTATTTTAGCGAAAAATTATCTTCATTGTGGTTGCGACCATGAATGTAGGTGGAGAAAAATAGAAACCAATAACGAAACCACGAATTTTCCCATAATTCTTCATGTGCGCAGGTAGAATGACACAGTCTAATTTTACTCTAATCCTTGAGCCTGTGTATATGAAATACTTTGGTTTGTGATTTGAGGTATTGGGAGGATCAAATCCTATAGAATAAGAATTGATCTAGAGAATTTTGTGTGCCTTTGATAAGATATGTTGTGTTTTAGATTGAACAGTTGTTCACAAGGAGGCTCAGATCTGTTTGCCAATGATAGATTTGAAGGAGATTTGATTGAATAAAGTTGTTGAAGGAGAAAGTATGATAGATCTCTTTGTCTACTAATGTTTTACATTGCAAAAACCTATGTATTGGTCATAGCTAAGGGTAATTGCAAGGATCAGTGTGTGTACAATACATACATTGACTCTTAGATTGAATATCTTGCTTGCACTAATGGTGAATGCACATGAGAATGAATTGAATTGTTTTGATACATAAATAGTGACTTACATAACAGTGATTTGAATCTTGTTTGATGAAGTCATGTCAACACAAAGATTAGAGTGACATTAGTAGTGGCTTTTGTTGAATATTCTAATGAAGTATGCAATGGTGACTGAATGATTTTCTATAGCAGAGTTATAGTATGCTAACAATAAATGAGTGTGCAGAGAACTTATTGCAGAGATCAGTCTTTGATTGTTAGTTATATTGGGACTAGGTTTTACAAATCTAAACAAATTGTGTGTAGGTATCTATAAGTAGTGAATATTTTGGAATCAATTCATATGTGTTGTTATTTGTCTACTTCTGATTTTGCATAGATTTGTATTGGGCTTATGATAGTAAGATTATTTTATGACAGTGACTTATGCCTGTGGATTGTCTAATGGTCCTAAATGAATATTGAAATAAATGATATAATGACTTACCTTGTACTCATAGTGAATGTTCATTAGATTATATGGAAAAGGAACATATGCTTGAATGGTGACTATGACAAGGGGTTGTAAATGATTTATATAATATTGTTACTTTTCTTCCATTTGAAGTTGGAATTGAAATTGGTAAATCTTGTTGGGTGTTTGTTGTTGCCTGATATATGACAAAATTTTGGCTTTATGTACATTGCTCAAGGGTCTATAATAGGTTTCTTTTTATAGTTGATGTGATGGGTAATGTCTAAAGTTGAAGAGCAGAGATCTATATGATTGTCCTTGATGGCTTATTGCTTTGCTACAGTGACTTATCGGGACATGTTGCTAGAGACTTTGTAATCTAGTAGAAGATTTTGTTGAACTTGTTGATTGACAATAATGGTGCATTTAGATTGACCTTTGATGCTTTATGGAAGATCTTGGTACTTGATAGTGGTGATTTGACTTGGATTGGCATGACAATGATGTGGTTTGACAATATTTTTCTTGGAATTTGATTTGGTATTAACAATGTTATTGAGAGGGTTTGCCTAGTATGCTTCAATTGGTATCTAGTTTTTCTGTGAACCAATGGTATTCAATGAATCAATATTCAGTTTTTCAGTGATTTAGTGATTTATTCAATATTCAGATATTTAGTATTCATACATTCAGTGATTGATATTCAAGGATTCAGTATTTAGTATTTTTTGAGATTAATATTCAGTGATTAAATGTTTGGTATCTTGGTATATTGTTTGTGTGGGTGGTGGCTTTCATTTTTTATGGTTGATTGATAGGTGGATCTAGTATGAAATATTATGAAATGTGTTCCATGGTGGTGTTGAGGGTGGTAGCCTTCAGTGAGGGAGTAGGAGATCCCTTTTGATAGGAGTCAATAAACTTGATTAGGGGGTAGTAGCTCCCTTCCAGTAGGAGTTGGAGAACGAGTGGAGGTTGTAGCCTCCTGTAGGTAGGAGCCCGTGTGTTGGAAAGAGTCTACCCCAGTAAAAAATTGTAAGAATTTTTTCTTTGTAATAAAAGAAGAATACAAAACGACAACAGCGGTAATTTTATCCCACATTAAGTTTCCACCTAAAATCTCGGTGTCCACGTGTCTTTAATTTTTTATGGTTTATATGTTGTTATATTTAATGATTCTTATGATTTATTTAACAAGTTATAATCATGTGATATATTAATGAAACAATTGAAGAAGGCCTTTTTGGAAATGAATGCATAAATGAAGTAAAATTGAAATGGGAATGACTTTCAATATTAATATATTTTTGAGATCTACATTTTGCACTCATGGATCTTGTAATCCTTTCTACATATCTGGAAGAGTCTGCTCAAATCTATGCAAAAATGTGGAAGTTGGGAGATCTATCCAAAAAAATTATTGGATGCAAAGGTTGTGAAATAGATCCAGACAAGGGGTTTTTTTTTCCAAATCTTTATCAAAACCCCATATGGGAAATCAGTCCTAATAAGTGTTTGGTTTGAGGATTTAGTGTAAGATATGGAGCAGAAGGTTCAAGATAAGCTAGGAATTTCGACGAAGTTACAAAGTATGTTCTATGCAAGGAAAGATTTGTAATATGCCTTTTGATTGCACGAATATGGCATAGTTCGAGATTCATTCATTATCATAAATTTGATATTGCGGGGTGGAGCCCTAGGATTGAGCATTCCACCAGGAACAACTTCAGTGGTTAATGGTCCAAGTTCTTTTAAGGGTGTTATGGGAGGGAAATTTTCCACACAAACCTCAAATATGACTATCACATGGCCTTACCTAGTTGAGAAGGTAGAGAAAACGCCAGATCTATCAATAAAATTGATAGAAGTGAGTGGGATTTTCACTGTTCTCCAAGCTAGAGCTCTAATTTATCAATTTAATGGCTTTTGGCCCAATTTTGAAGATCTACATCGATGGATCTACCTCAACTAGACTAAAAATTGTGATATTTATCTATGTGCAAAGGGATTTTTTGTGGTTCAATTTGACAATCAGACAGTGAAGGACCATGGTTTTTGGGAAGGGTTCGTCTCTTCATCACTCCATCATTTCTATATTTTGATGCCACAACAATGGTGGTTACAAATATGATGGTATGGGTAAGGTTGCACAATCTCCTGTTTCCTTTTTGGCACCATCAAGTTTTAGAAGGCATTGGAAATTCATTGGGGAGATTTCTAAAGATGGATCGAGAAAGAATGGACAAATGTATCTTTACTTTTGCCTACATCTGCATGGAGATAGACCTAAGCAAAGGCCTACTAGATTTCATCCATTTTACTCATCAAGTTTTCAAGTGGAAACAGTGGCCAGAATTTGAAAATACTGCATTTAGGTGGCAGATCTGCCATTAGACAAGGCACTTGCAAAACTCATGCCCTCAAGCGGAAAAAATGACACAGAAAAGATCGCAAAATCCAGATGGATAGAAATTTTTAGGTATATCTTCTTCAGATGATGAAGATGAAGAAATGGATGAGAGTCTTCAACAACCAGAAGCACAAAATAAAAAAGGTTCCCAAGTGGAAGAGGAAGAAGAGAAGTAGAAGGATTCTACTAAACATGTTGTAAAATCCAATGATTTAGTGGTGATCCAAACTCTGGGAAATCAGCATGAAGAGAAAAAATATTTAAGGAGCATCAGAGATCAAAGTAGTAGAGCAACAAAAGGCGGTCATACCCTTTCAAAAATAAGTAGGGGGCATAAAGCGAACCCATACATCTGAGAGTTTAGATTCAGACAAATAAGTTCCCCGTGAGGTGGAATGAAACCAACTAGAAATAGTATATGTCGCTCTCAATAAAGGAGTTTGGCGAAAGGTGGAAAAAAAGGAAGGAAAAAAGGGGAAACAAACTGATTATTATCACACTTGGCCCCGACAATTTTATAGAATTTTTAATTTTTTTTGTTTTTTTCTCTTTTGGTGCATTGGCCGAAAGGATGATCTGATCGAATGCTTTCAGGCATCTGCAAAATGTATTTTTGTTCCTTAGTTTTTAGGTTGAATAAAATTACGATTTTTCTTTGGGAAAAAAAAAATTGAAATGGGAATGAAATACCAATTCACCCCCACCACTCTCATTATTTCCAACAATATGTAACATGAACTCCCCATATATATTCTTTGCAAAGTAAATGGGGACATGTTCATGATGGGGGAACTAGCCTCAAAATCCAATGAATCGATCATAAACAACAGGGGTCGCATCAACATTCTTAAAATATCTTAGTGGAATCAAACCTTAATGTTGAGCACGGCACTCTGAAGGGATGTCGAACGACTTCCCACTAACATCAATGTCCTTGGTGTTGTCTTTCACCACCTCCCAAGTATATGGGCCTCTAACCTCCTGCCTCCAAATCCTATGTATGGAATGTAGGAGGCAGCTATGTGGGCCCTCCCTCTAGTATGTCTCGATCATCCTATCAATGTTATCTAGCATCAAAGACAAACTACGCCTAGTATGCGAACTAGCAGAGATTTTATTTAGCTCTCCTGTGATCCATGTATGCTCGGCCCTAACATCCTCCAGTGTGATACTAGTTGTAGCATCGTCCCATGGAGGGATCGACGTTGCACTGTGATCCTCATCTTCGCCCTACTGAGGGTTTGCAAATCATAAGCATAATTTAACATATATATAACATAATAGAAGCATAATAACATATACATTAAATTCAAAGACATCAATTGAATACGATTAAAAAATTAAAGATAATTTCAAGACATAAACACAAAGTTTAAGGAGAATTCAAAAATGCACCTGTAGCAAGTGAAGATGGTTCACTATCTGTAACATGATTGTCAATAGAGACAGAAACATTACCTCTAACACTCCCATTGGTGTCAAATCTAGGATCTATGAGTGGAACATGCATTTTGGTTGGGCTACGTGATCTATCACGAGCCTGACCATGTATAGCATATCCCCTCACAATCTAATAGCCTGCAGTTGGGGGCTGTATAGGAGATGGCTCTGCATATTACATATAATACATATAAACAGATCCAAAAAAATGTTGACTAAACTCCTACATATAATACAAAACTATTACATATGATATGTTGTACCTCTGAGATAGTAGTAGGTCAGCTACCAATGCCAGAGCATCTAAAATAATTATTTTTGGGTTTTTGGTTTTAATTTTGGAAGACCAATGAATGAAGACAGATGTAGAATTGAAGTAATTAATCCTTTGGGTTATATTAATATCTCAACAAAGGGCGCTATAAAGCTTTACACAATGATATAGATCAAAATAGTGGTGAGAAGAAGACAAAAAATAATATGATTATCACAGTTTCCAAACTGTGATACAGAACAATCATAAGTAAGAAAACCTTCTAAACTACATTTGAAAGGTTCAAGGCAGTATACTTAAGCTTACACAAGATGCTGATGATTTATTGATTAAAGGGGATTAGCTAAACAGACAGTTCATTAATCCATTCTCTTAATAGATGATCACTTCAAGAGCTTATAGGAATAAATTGAGACACAATTATTCCTACCTAGATATCTCTATAAGTCATAAGCATATGAAGAAAAACATAATGATTGATAACTGGAAAAACTTACAGGATAACACAAACTGTGTAAAACCACATTTAGAATCCTCTGTTTTGTATTAAGGTTCTAGAAAAACTGAGTACATCATGTGTCTAGAAATGCTTCCTTCAAAGGAGGCTTCCAAGTTCAAAGTAGAATTAACAGTCAAGACTTAACAAGCAATGAACAATGAATCTTGAACTTCGAACCCATAATAACTCGAGAAGAGAGTTATTTATACAATAATGAAACTAAAAAATATCCTAAAACTGATTGAGATTTATTCTAGGAAAGGAAAGATCTTCATGCAAGAAAAGATGGGCAGCTATTGAATTGCTTCTTGCTGTCCCCTTTTATTCAGGTTGTGTTGGCTTTGTTGTTGATATTTTTCCCTTTAAGCTGCTTGATTATTTGTATCCTTTATGCTAGTTGACTCCTTCATTTGATTTTTCATCTGATACTCTTTAAACTCTGTGAATATCCTTTGACCTTGCTGAGTAACCTTTACTGTGTCCCTTTTTACCTTTATTATGTATTTCAGGTTTTTACTGTGTTTTTCAATCGTAAATCTTTTAGATATTATGTTACAGGGTAAAGTGATTTGATATGATCTTCATATTTGTCTTCAAACTGCATGTAGGATTTTTCTTTGTAAGCTTGGAACAGAAGCTTTTACCTGCAAAACACAGAAATTGTTAAGAAAAACAAGGGTGACAGAGAAGGTCGTGAATGGCCTTTTGAGCTTAAAAGGATATTGGAAGGAGTCCGCAGTGTATCGGGAGGTAAAACAACAGTTTTATTGGTTGCAGAGGCTTATGAAGGCTTCACTGTGAAAACAAGCAAAAACATAGCAAAATGGTGATTTTGGCATTTAAATGGAAAAACAATCTACTTTTTGAAATATGGCGCGAAGTGAACAGTGGCTATTTTGTCGTTATGCGGGAGGTGGTTTCGGTTTTCATCACACCGCTTATGAAGCGCAGGCGGTTTTGGGAGGGGTCAGCCAATACAATCTAAGCATGACACGTAGCAAGGGAGGTCAGTGGAATACCGCTTTTCAGGTGGGTAATGCCCATACAGAGAGCCAACCCGAAATTGTCGAGGGTCGTTGGATTTGAATGCATTAGATCAAATGGTGGTGGAGCGAAGGAGCAGTACGTAGGGGCCCAACGATTAATTATGGCGATGTGGGGCTTTATTATGGGTTAAAACTGACACTAATGGTTAAATGGAGGTTTAGGCAGACTCTTCGTTTAAACATAAAAACAGTTTAACAAAGAAAATCTTTGGAAAACAAGGTTTGGCGGACTTGAAATAATATGAATTTGGGTGGATAAATGACATCGGGTCCAGGTTCATCGCATATTGCAATCGCAGTTTAACAAAGGAAAGTCCCATCGCAAAGGGATGCGATAGGGGCCAGACGCGACGTAGGAATATATCATGTATGATATGTGATCGGATCCGGGTCCCAATCGCATATCAGAAATCGCAATGGCGGAGGGTTATGCTTTAGTCGGGACTTGCGATGGAGGCAGATGCGATATGGCAATGGGTTATAATAAATATTGTGTCGGGTACGGGTGCCTTGTGCATCGCTTATCGCAATCGAACAAGAGTGCATGCACGTTGCAAGGTTGCGATCCGCCAATATGCGATATGTTATGAAAATACATAGTTTTGTAATAAAACTAAAGGTTTCGGGTTATTTAATAAAGGGAATTAATAATATACAGGAAAAGGACCTTTTAGGGGTTTAATACTATAGTTAGCGTTAATATTAAAATATGAGCGGAAAGGGGAAATACACTAAGTATTATGATTTTCACAGGTTATTCGCTTTTCGCATATATACATCAATACTTAGGCTAAACAACTTTTGTGGGTTTTTTGGGTAAAAGGGGATTTAACATGGGTTTTCACTTTTCCTAGGCAAAAAGGGTTTTGACCTTAGGAAAAGGGGTTTTTATGGAAAATGAATGAATATGAATGTATGAAGGTGGGAAGGGGAAATTAGTAAATATAGGGATGAATGGGGATGAATGGGAAGTTAATTAATTGATCTTGTAGACCTTCATTTGCTTTGTGTAATTGCCTCATGGACATAGAAACATGATAAATGTACATTTTGTCCAATCAATAATCAAACTTCTGCAACCTTTCTTCTACTTACCCTTTACTTATCCTATCATTTTTTCTTCACTTAATGGGTGCATTTAAGCTAGCAAACCCTTTTCCTTTCTTTTTATTTTACAAAAGCAAACTATCTAATTCTAACCTTATAACCTCCAAGGGCTTAGATTAAACTGATGAGCACCTTATTATTCTCTAACTAACTACTAACCTGCCAAGATTAAATAGTTTGGCCAGATCTTTATTCTCTAACTATAACATCAAATTTAAAGTATGAAAAGTCAAGATTAAACTATTTGACTGTCATGGGTTATGGCATTTATTACAAGCTGCACAGAACCATTATTTTGCAGAAACAATAGTAGTGGCATTTAGACTTGCTCACTTTCAGAGTTTATTTGTTTTCTTTTCTTTCTAACCTAACATTTTCTTTTTGTCTTGATTTTTTAGGACATCTAACCTAACATTTTCTTTGATATGGACATCATCATCAAGATATATATTTTTTTAAAACATTTTATTCACTATTGTTATGTCCATATCCTAACTTAACATTTTTTCAAATATTCTATCTTATCAAAACCAAAAAATGCTACAACATTGGCTCCAACTGGGGACTACTTTCTCCTGTAGAATGCAGAGAACCTGCAGATCCATGTGCCTTGTCCTCGGGCTATGGATTCCTTGTTGTAAGAAAAATCACACTGACATCTTGAAAAGTAAAAGAAAACCGGAGTATTTACAATGAAAACTATTTCAACTTCTTAGTATTGAATGTAATGTTTGAGAAACCTTCCATTTACAGGATAAGTGGAATATAGCCCCCTCAATATTCTGCAGCACAAAAGTGTTGTTACCCTTCACTTCAGCAATTGCTAAAGGTCCAAACCATAGATTGTCAAATTTTCCATGCTTCCCTTTCTCTTCTCTCTTGGCATCCCATCTTAGAACTAGATCACCTTCCTTAAAGTCCCTCTCCCTGGCTCTTCTGTCAAACAAGACCTTCATCTTATTCTGATATTTGTTCAATTTGTGTTGAACTTCATCCCTGTTTTCATTAAGTTCAATAATCTAATTTATTCTTCTTGAAAAATCATCAGGTTCATCTGTTGAATCCTGTAGGAATTTTAAAACAGGGAAGGCCAAATTGTTTGGGAAGGTTGCATCTTTCCCATAGACTAATTGAAATGGAGATTTGTTAGTTGATCTCTTTGGAGTATTTCTGTTTACCCATACTGCATAAGTCAAATGTGAATCCCAGCTCTTCTTATGATCAACTAGAGTCTTTTTAATTACCTTTACCAGGCTTTTGTTGGATGACTCTGCAAGGCCATTACCTTGAGGGTAGTATGGAGTTGAATGATGTAACAGAATCTAATATTTCTGGAAAAAGTCAATCATTTTAACACTAGAAAAAGTTGTTGCATTATCAGTGACAATTTGAGTTGGGCAACCAAATCTAGATAAGATATTCTCCTCAATAAACTTAATTACTACTGAATCAGTAGCATTCTTGACTGGAATTGCTTCCACCCATTTAGTAAAGTAGTATGTTGCAGTGAGGATCCATCTATGTTGATTACTTGAAGTGGGGTGAATCTCTCCAACAAAATCTAATCCCCATTGAGAAAAAGGTGTTGAAACTATTGATGGAACGAGTGGAAGAGCAGCTAATTTTTGTTTACCAGCAAACATTTGACAAGGAACACAACCTCTAACCTTTGCCCCTACTTGTAAGAACAATGTGGGCCAATAAAATCCTCCCCTCATAATCTTGTATGCTATTGCTCTCCAAGCATAATGTCCCCCACAAAATCCTGTATGAAACTGATCAATGATTCCTTCAGTTTTTGATTTTGTTAAACATAATAACAAAATATTCAGTGGATCTTTCTAGTATAAATTTGCATTTATAATGCAGTACTTGACTGATTTTAACTTAAGGGTTTTACACTAGGTTTTGGAGAACGATGTTGGACACTAAAAATGGATCAAGAAATTTACAATATCTTGATACCAGTTTGACAACAAGAATTTTTCATCAATGTGTGTAGGACTGATCTGCTCTGAAGGTAGAGGTTCTTGTGGATTCTACCCTTTAGGATGAAGGGAAGGTTCTTGTGGATTCTCCCCTTCTGCAAGGAAAGAAGGTTCTTGTGTATTTTTCCCTTGTATTTCTAAAACAGAATTGATTCCAAGTACTTTGCAGTTGGATTCAACTAGAATCTTGGCTAATCCTTGACCTTTTACTAACTTAGTAGTCTTAATAGTTAGATCAGACTCCAAAATTTGAGTGATTCATCTACCTCTTTTCCCATCAGTGTCTGGTTGGGTTAGGACAATTTTCACAACACTATTAGGGACATAAGCAGTAATAGGTGAACGTAAGACATACATTATGAATGATTTCAGGGCTTAAATGAGGGCATAGGCTTGCTTCTCATTAATGTCACACTTAATCTCAACATCTCTCATAACCTTGCTGAAAAAGGCAATGGGTTGGTCATGGGAATATTCATTTTAATGTAATAGAATGGCAGCAAGGGTTGTTTCAGAGGCAAAAGAGAAAATACTAAATGGCTTAGTATAATCAAGGTTGGCTAAGGTGGGAGCTTCAGAGATAACCCTTTTTATTTGTTCAAATGCATGCCTAGAAGAGGGAGTCCATTTGATTTCATGGTCCTTTCGGAGCATGTCAGTTATATCTTTTACAATCTCTGCATAATTTGGAATAAACCTCCTTAGAAAATTAATCTTGCCTAGAAAAGCTTGAATCTCCTTCTTGTTTCTAGGCAAGGTCAATGATTCAATGGCAGATACTCATTTGGGGTCAATTACTACTCCCTCCTTTGAAATAATATGGCCCAACAGTTTTCCTTCTTTGACAGCAAACAAGGATTTCTTAGGGTTCAATGATATTCCAAATTTTCTACACCTGTCAAAAACCTTCATCAAGTGCTTTAAATGTTTCTGATCAGATTTAGAAAAAACAGTTATGTCATCAAGATAAATAACCACAAATTTATTTACCTGACCCATAAAAGCTATGTCCATAGCTCTCTGAAATGTTGCTCCAGCATTGGTTAAGCCAAATGGCATCCTAGCGTACATGAATGTACCCCAAGGTGTAGTAAAGGTTGTCTTCTCTCCATCTGTTGTATCAACATTCACCTGATTGTAACTTGAAAAACCATCAAGCATAGAAATTCTTTGTGCTCCTGAAACCATTTGAAGTAACTGATCCATTTTGGGCAAAGGATAATTATATTTTAATGATGCCTTGTTCAAATTTCTAAAATCCACATAGAGTCTTATTTCTCCATTTTTCTTTCTAACAGGAACTATATTTTCAACCCAATTAGAATATCTAAGAGGGAGGATGATCTGAGCATCTAGCATTTTCTTAATCTCCCTTTCTACAGTTGGTAGAAGGGCTAGATTTATCCTTCTAAGCTTCTGTTGATAAGGTTTTTCTTCTGGCTTCAAAGGAATCTTATGTTGTATTAATGAAGTATCATAGGTCTTTAGATCAACATAAGTCCAAGCAAAAACATCCTTATGACTTTGCAGTAACTTAAGATATTGAACTTTGATCTCAGGGTCTAGAGATGCACATGTTTTGATGTTTTTGATATCTTCATTAGTTCCAATGTTAATCGCTTCTATGTCATCTTCTGAAGAAATGGACTGAGGGTTTTGGAGGACATCATTTTGATCAAACAATCTTTCTAAAGGAATAAGTCCTTTTGGAATAAAATTATTTGATAATTAAATAATGTCATGATTAGCAATTTGGGTTTTAAAATCTGAAGTATCATTCCCATCTGCATTTTCATTTATTTCAGTTCTATCTTCATCAATTTGTAGAAATGAAAAATCATCTATTACCTGCAAAAATGATTTCAATTGTTCATCATATTCAAATATTTGCCAATGTTTCAGATTATCTAGGATAGATGGCCTATATTTGACTTGTATCTGATAGAGTACATCAGTATGATCAGGAATTTTAAAAGAACTAGCAGAGACAGCTAAGGCATCTGCATGAATATTCTGATCTCTGGGAATATGAGTCAAATTAAAAGCATCAAAGAAGTTTTCAACTGAATCCCATACTTCATTTCGGTAGGACCTAAGTCTAGGGTGCCTGGTCTGGCAAGCATTTCTTAATTGCTTAAAAATAAGTTCTGAATCAGTAAAAACACTTAAGTTTTGAACTTTTAAGCTTTTGGCTAATTGCAATCCTAAAAGGAAAGCTTCATATTCAACCACATTATTGGTAACTTCAAAATCTAATTTACATGATTGAGTTATATTTTCTTTTTCAAGTGAAATTAAAACTACTCCAGCTCCTGCCCCATCTTTTGTGCAAGAGCCATCAAAGAACAGTTTCCAAATATCAATTTGGTTTGGTTTAGGACTTTCAACTACCTCTTCAATTTGACTTGAGTTTTATGTTGGTTTGAAGTGAGTTGAAAAAACAAAAGTCTTGATCTATTGCATAAATTGGATGGTTCCTTGGCTTGTCAGTCTTACAAACAGTATGTATAAATATTACCTCTCTATATAATCTTAATTGCTCTCCTCCATAAACAGAAATAGTAACATATGACATATCCATCTGTAGAGTTCCCCCTAATTTGGCACAGCAAGACCTAGAAAGGAGCATTCCAAACTTGGGAGGGATATCTGTGACAAAAATATCAAGTACTACATTTTTCACTGGAATTTGGGCAATGGTAACCACTAGATCCTTGATCAATCCCAAACAGGACACCTTTTTAGAATCAAAGGTGTACAGGTCATGGTAGGATCTAGTTATGTCAAGTTTCAAATGGTCCATGATAGATTTTGGCATAAGGTTGTGTGATGCTCCTGAATCAAGCATACAATTATACAACATGGAATCATTTGTCTTAAGAGTTACATAGAAAGGAGGCACTATCTCATCTATCATGTCTGAACTAGGGCCAAAAACCACTGTTGGTTTTTCATCTTGCAGACTTATGACATCACCTTCAGCATCAACCGAGGTATTTTGTATCCATTTTGTGACTTGGCTTTTGTAACCAGGGTTTTTAGAAAGCTCTAACAATGGAATTTGGATCTTAACCCTCTCTAATTCTTTTTCAACATTAAATGTAGTCAAAATGTTTTTACCAGTTTGGGTAGTATCAATTGACTGATCTAAGGGCTAAATAAGAGTTGTTTGAGCTTCAACAGTTTTGGTACGTGGTTCAATTATTGGAGTTTCCTTTGGAGGTCTCCCAGGACCAAGCCTAGGCCTAAGATCATACCTCTTGTTTAATTCTGCAATTAAAAATTCAGAGAAAGCATGATATTTAGAGACCTATGAAGCTTCCTGATCTTCTTGAACCTGATTTTGTTGTGAGAGAGGAATGATGGCTATTTGATTGGAAGAAGAATCCATACTATTAATATCTTCAGTAATTGTCATAGTATTATCATCAGGTTGTTGGTCATCTATCAATAGAGGAGTAGGAACCTGTTGATCATTGCTAGGTCTCTGAAAAATTTGTAATGGTGGATTTCTTTTATACTAACCTTGATTTTGGTTTTGAGGTCTAGTAACTGTTTTTTGTATTGTTCTAGGTTGGGTCTCAATCTTTGAAATCCTATTTGATAGGTTTCTAAGAAGAGATGTTATTTCATCTATTTTTGAGTCTTCTGATTTAGTCTTAGAGGAACTAGAGGCTTCTTGAACAAATTTGAGTTTTCTTTGGGCCTTTTCTTCCTTAAGTTTTAAAGAAGTTGAGGTTGCCCTATTTGCTTCTACTTATATAGCGTTTGTTTTCATATCTTCAAGAGTTCTTGAAGTTCTCTCTCGTAGCATAACAACAAAGTCATCATCAAAAGCTTTAGAAAATCTAGACTTAGTTGTTGCTACAGGGGGCTTACAATCAGCAGGCATTTTGTGATAGAGTTTATTGAATCTTTTGATAAAATCTGATACTGGTTCACCGAAGTTCCTTTTAAGCTCTTCAAATTCTGTGAGGAAATAAAGAGGATCCTTTTTCACACCCCATTGATTTTTAAATATGGTTGTAAGCTCTTCCCAATTTCTAATGGAAGCTGCTGGTAACTGCCTAAACCAAATCCTCACATTTCCTTCAAGTGACTATACAAACAATCTCATATAAACATTTTCTTGTTCAATATTCATATTGTCTGCAAAGTCTAGGAAAGCTTGAAGATGGTCCTCAACTGAGGGACTAGTTTCTCCATTATACTTGGGAAGGTATTTTAAGTATCCAGCTGGGAATGCATCAAGGTTATTAGGTAAGACTAAGGCAGCATATCTAGCCTATACAATAGGTCGGAAATCCATGACAGCAGGTGGTGTATGAGGTGCTTGAGGTATATGAGGTTGTCCAGGTGGAGTATGAGGTGTTTGTGTGGATATAGAGGATGAAGAAGAAGTAGAGGAAGAATATGGTGATTTAGGGGTTGATGAAATAGTTGGAGGTGAAGGAGGAGGAGATCTCTTGAAAGACTTCAAAGGAGTCTTAAGAACTAGATTTGGGACCTGTAAAGGAATACCTTCTTTTGTTTCAAAGAGAGGATTGGTATATATAGAGAAGTTATGCTCAGATTGTTTAAAAGAAGAAGCTTCAGGTCGGTCAAAATGGAAGGAAACAGATAGGTGGTAGGGGATATGAAATCTGTGGGTTTATATTCTGGTAGATCAACACCCAAATCATATTTAGTTCTAGGTGATCCTGGTGGTAATGTGAGTATTGGATGAGATTCTAATGAATGAATAAGGTAGGCTGATTTAAAATCAACTCCTTTATCTAGAAGTTCAGCAATCCTAGGTGATCAATGGGAGTAATCAGGATCAGATGGGATATTACTATTGGGGTCAAATGATTCTAATTCTTCAAACTGTAGGACTGAAGAGGAAGAAGAAGATGGTTGGTGTCCCCTTTTAGAACTGGCTTTTCTCAAAAGCCTTTCAGGATCTGACAGAGGACTAACTATGTCAGCTTCTGAACGAGATCTGGTATGTTTAAAAGGTGCCAGCTTGGGAGTGTGGAGTCGCCTAGGTGAATGATTTTAACCTTTCTAAACATTTAATCACCTTAAAGGAAAAGAACAAATGAATACCGTTGTCCCAAGGGAAACTTAAATAAAATTTGAATCCCCGGAAGTGGCGCCAGTCTGATGTTGTACCTTTGAGATAGTAGTAGGTCAGCTACCAATGCCAGAGCATCTAAAATAATTGTTTTGGGGTTTTTGGTTTTAATTTTGGAAGACCAATGAATGAAGACATATGTAGAATTGAAGTAATTAATCCTTTGGGTTATATTAATATCTCAGCAAAGGGCTGCTATAAAGCTTTACACAGTGATATAGATCAAAATAGTGGTGAGAAGAAGACAGAAAATAATATGATTATCACAGTTTCCAAACTGTAAAACAGAACAATCATAAGTAGGAAAACCTTCTAAACTACGTTTGAAAGGTTCAAGGCAGTATACTTGAGCTTACACAAGATGCTGATGATTTATAAGGGGATTAGCTAAACAGACAGTTCATTAATCCATTCTCTTAATAGATGATCACTTCAAGAGCTTATAGGAATAGATTGAGACACAATTATTGCTACCTAGATATCTCTATAAGTCATAAGCATATGAAGAAAAACATAATGATTGATAACTGGAAAAACTTACAGGATAACACAAACTGTGTAAAACCAAATTCAGAATCCTCTTCTTTGTATTAAGGTTCCAAAAAAACTGAGTACATCATGTGTCTAGAAATGCTTCCTTCAAAGGTGGCTTCCAGGTTCAAAGTAGAATTAACAGTCAAGACTTAACAAGAAATGAAAAATGAATCTTGAACTTCAAACCCATAATAACTCGAGAAGAGAGTTATTTATACAATAATGAAACTAAAAAATATCCTAAAACTAATTGAGATTTATTCTAGGAAAGGAAAGATCTTCATGCAAGAAGATAGGGGCAGCTATTGAATTGCTTCTTGTTGTCCCCTTTTATTCAGGTTGTGCTGGCTTTATTGTCTGATATTTTTCCCTTTAAGCTGCTTGATTGTTTGTATCATTTACGGTATTTGAATCCTTCATTTGATTTTTCATTTGATACTCTTTAAACTCTATGAATATCCTTTGACCCTACTTAGTAACCTTTACTTTGTCCCTTTTTACCTTTACTGTGTATTTCAGGTTTTTACTGTGTTTTTCAATAGTAAATCTTTTAGATTTTATGTTGCAGGGTAAAGTGATTTGATATGATCTTCATATTTGTCTTCAAACTATATGCAACCTTTTTCTTTGTAAGCCTGGAACATAAGCTTTTACCTGCAAAACACAGAAACTGTTAAGAAAAACAAGGGTGACAGAGAAGGTCGTGAATGGCTTTTTGAGCTTAAAAGGATATTGAAAGGAGTCCGGAGCATATTGGGAGGTAAAACAATGGTTTTATTGGTCGCAGAGGCTTATGGAGGTTTCACTGTGAAAACAGGCAAAAACATAGCAAAATGGTGATTTTGGCGTTTAAACGGAAAAACGGTCTACTTTCTGAAATATGGCGCGAAGTGAATAGTGGCTATTTTATCGTTATGTGGGAGGTGGTTTTGGTTTTCATCGCACCGCTTATGAAGTGAGGGAGGTTTGGTAGGGGTCACCCGATACAATCTAAGCCTGACACATAACAAGGGAGGTCAGTGGAATACTATTTTTCGGGTGGGTAATGCCCGTACAAAGAGCCAACCCGAAATTGCCAAGGGCCATTGGATTTGAATGCATTAGATTGGATGGTGGTGGAGTGAAGGAGCAGTACGGAGGGCCCAACAATTAATTATGGCGGTGTGGGGCTTTATTATGGGTTAAAACTGAGATTAATGGTTAAATGGAGGTTTAGGTAGACTCTTCGTTTAAACATAAAAACAGTTTAACAAAGAAAATCTTTGCAAAACAAGGTTTGGCGGACTTGAAATAATATGAATTTGGGTGGATAAATGACATCGGGTCCGATTTCATCGCATATCGCAATCGCAGTTTAACAAAAGAAAGGCCCATCGCAAAGGAATGTGATAGGATCCGAACGTGACATAGGAGTAAATCATATATGATATGTGATCGAGTCCGGGTCCCAATCGCATATCGGAGATCGCAATGGCAAAGGGTTATGCTTTAGTCGGGACTTGTGATGGAGGTGGATGCGATATGGCAATGGATTATAATATATATTGCGTCGGGTTAGGGTCCCTTGTGCATCGCATGTCGTAATCGTAGAAGAGTGCATGCACATTACAAGGTTGTGATCTGCCAATATGCGATATGTTATGAAAATACATAGTTTTATAATAAAACTAAAGGTTTCGGGTTATTTAATAAAGGGAATTAATAATATACGGGAAAAGGACCTTTTAGGGGTTTAATATTATAGTTAGCATTAATATGAAAATATGAGCAGAAAGGGGAAATACACTAAGTATTATGCTTTTCACGGGTTATTTACTTTTCGCATATATACATCAATACTTAGGCTAAACAACTTTTGTGGGTTTTTTGGGTAAAAGGGGATTTAACATGGGTTTTTCACTTTTCCTAGGCAAAAAGGGTTTTAACCTTAGGAAAATGGGTTTTTATGGAAAATGAATGAATATGAATGTATGAAGGTGGTAAGGGGAAATTAGTAAATATATGGATGAATGGGGATGAATGGGAAGTTAATTAATTGATCTTGTAGACCTTCATTTGCTTTGTTTAATTGCTTCATGGACATAGAAACATGATAAATGTACATTTTGTCCAATCAATAATCAAACTTCTGCAACCTTTCTTCTACTTACCCTTTGCTTATCCTATCATTTTTTCTTCACTTAATGGGTGCATTTAAGCTAGCAAACCCTTTTCCTTTCTTTTTATTTTACAAAAGCAAACTATCTAATTCTAACCTTATAACCTCCAAGGGCTCAGATTAAACTGATGAGCACCTTATTATTCTCTACCTAACTACTGATCTACCAAGATTAAACAGTTTGGCCAGATCTTTATTCTCTAACTATAACATCAAATTTAAAGCATGAAGCAGTCAAGATTAAACTATTTGACTGTCATGGGTTATGGCATTTATGACAAGCTGCACACAACCATTATTTTGCAGAAACAATAGTAGTGACATTTAGACTTGCTCACTTTCAGAGTTTATTTGTTTTCTTTTCTTTCTAACCTAACATTTTCTTTTTGTCTTGATTTTTTAGGACATCTAACCTAACATTTTCTTTGATATAGACATCATCATCAAGATATTTTTTTTTTTTAAACATTTTATTCACTATTGTTATGTCCATATCCTAAGTTAACATTTTTTCAAATATTCTATCTTATCAAAACCAAAAAATGCTACAACATGATACATATAAACTAATCCAAGGAAAAAATGTTGACTTAGAAAGAATGTTGGCAAGAAAAGCATTTCTAAACTCAAGTAGAATAATCTAGCCTGAAGTCCTAAACTTTAGAGTCTCTTTTATGATAATTTATTAACCAAATTATTGAGTTCTATGTAAACACAATCGAAAGAAGTGATCAAATCTACCTTCACAATTTTTCCCATTTCTAAAAAATGAATTTTATTCATAGAGCATAAATATGTAAATATATATGTAAAAAATTGAAACAAACCTATTTGCAAAACTAATAAAATTTTATGCCAACCAAATACTCCATTAGACTATAAGTTCTTATAATGTTTGACTTTGACACATGACATGTACTAGGTGTAAGCACATGAAGACAATGTTTCTAGTACAACACACTACATAATGAAACAATATGGTACAAATTAGAAAAGAGTCAAAATGTTTTTATTCACTTTAAATGCACTTTTCATCATGGATTTAATGTATGTATCAATGATGCATTGTTGAAACTTGAACTTAGATATATAGTTATATAATTATATAGTTAAATGATATGTGTGTGTGTGTTAAATAGTTATATTATGTTAAATGTTATATAAAACTATAATTAGATGTCATAGTTATATTATGTTGTAGTTGTGCTGCATGTTACGCTATGTTATTTTATAGTTATAATGTCATGTTATACATTTATAGTTATTTATAGTCATGTTACATAGTTAAAAATATAGTTATATATTTAACTTTATGTTATATTGTATGTTATATATAGTTATGTTATATAGTTGTATAATTACGTATATAGTTATGCTATCTATATATCTATACACATTTATTCAGTTTTTTATATATATAGCTAGTTAATATAACATATATAACACACATATATAATTATGTTATGTTATATATAGAGAGAGATTGTTATGTTATGTTAAATAGTTATAAAACTATGTTATGTTATTTTTGAACTATAGTTATAGTTATGTTACATTATTATATATATATATATATATATATATATATATATATATATATATATATATATATATATATATAGTTTTTAGTTATATATAAAAATTGAAATTTAATTAAATAACAAAAAAATGGCTTTTGATTTAGATAATATTTTATTTAAGTAGTTAATTTTTTAAAACTAATTGTATTATATTTATTATTAAAAAATTATTTAAAATATAAATTAATTTAAATTTAAAATAAATAAAAAATGAAATATAATTTCTTATTTGATAAATAGAGGTTCACAATGAGCGGCCATATTCATTATGTTAATCATAAGCTCATAATTTGTTTATTTATTAGTTATAGTTTGGTTGTTTTATGTTGCAGAAGTTTTTTTGGCATTATTTTTGTCAAATTTGTTCAAAATTTAAAATGCATTTTAAATAACTTAAAAATCAAAATATTTTGAAAATTTATTTCACTAAATTCCTAAGAAAAACGTTCAAAACATAAAATATAAAATACATTTTAAATAACAAAAAATCAAAATATTTTGAAAATTTATTTCACTAAATTCCTAAGAAAAATGTTCAAAACATAAAATATAAAATACATTTTAAATAACAAAAAATCAAAATATTTTGAAAATTTATTTCACTAAATTCCTAAGAAAAACCTTCAAAACATAAAATAATTAGAAATAAAAGTTTTTACTAATAAAAATAAAAATAAAAATCATAATAAACATGCTACCATTGCAATTATTGAAAATGTATACAATGAAATGAAAAATAAATAAAACCTAAATTATCTAAATTTGTTGGTGGTTTTCAAGGGTTTTTTTGGTGGTTTTCAAGGGTTTTCTAGGTGGTTTTTGTGGGTTTCTAGGTTGTTTTTTTTGTTTTCAAGGGTTTTCTTGATCAATTTTTGTAATTGTCGATGCTATTTTTTTTTTCAAGAGTTTTATTGGTGGTTTTTGTGGTTTTTTTGTGGTTTTCATGATTTTTGTATTGCGGGTTTTCATTTCAATTTTTTTTTTCTTTGCAAGAATAAATAATTCAAATAGAGAAAAAATGATAGGAAACCTACCATGACCTCCAGACAGCGGTTGGTTTGATCTTCAAGGATATTGGTGGGGTCGTTGTGCAACTAGATGGAGCTCCTCCATGTAATGTCCCACTTAAATCTTATCCTGCAAATTTTATTAATGTTTACATTACCTGAAAATATTGAGAAATATTGGTGTATACTTTCATTTTGGAAACTATAAATTTATTCACTAATATAAAATTCATTATTTATATTTTTCTCAAATTGTCTTCTCAAATTGAATCTTAAGTAGGATATGGTCTCCTTCCATTATTTCAAATTATATATATATATATATATATATATATATATATATCACATCACCCAATGTACTCTCACATTTACTTGGGAGAAGATATGGTCCTCTCCAACTAATTATCAATATATATTCATCTTACATTCCCCAATGTACTCTTGCATTTACTTGGGATAAGACATGGTCCTCTCCAACTATATATATATATATATATATATATATATATATATACATATATATATATATATATATATATATACATATATATATATATATATATATATATATATCACATTCCCCAATGTACTCTCACATTTACTTGGGAGAAGACATGGTCCTCTCCAACTAATTATCAATATATATATTCATCTCACATTCCCAAATGTACTCTCCCATTAATTACCCAATTTTATATTCATATCACATTTCCAAATGTACTCTCAGATTTACTTGGGAGAAGAGAAGTCAACTGTAAGGATGAAGGGGAAATTAATGACATTAATGAGAGGTGGATGAGGTGGAGAAGAGAGGAAGGGCATAAAAAGGGAAGGAGGAAGGGAGAAAGGGAGGTTGGGTCTTGCTTGGGTCTTTGGGGGTTGGCTGTGATTTTTAGTTGGTTGAGAGTGATTTTGGAGACCTAAGGAACCTGTGGAGGTTTCTTGGGTTAGTTGAGAGGAGGGAAATATTGTTTACCTTGGTCTTGGACACACACACTACATCTGGTTGGACTTGGGCTCGGAGGGCTAGGGAACCTGTGGAGGTTTCCTGGGCTAGGGATTTATTTCCTAGTTGGCTGGGAGGTAAATCTAGTTGGGTTAGTCAAGAGGAGCGTTTCAGTAGGAGCAACAGCTCAAGGGAATCTCCACCAGCCACCGGTACAGGTATTCCTCTATGCATAGATTACTCAGGTAAATTATTAAAATGAAATGTTCACTATAAGTTATAGGGATTAGAATGTAAATGGTAAAATTTTCATTGTTTAAAAGTCTTGTAAGAAAGTAAATTATTGCCTCTTATTACATTTAAATTCCAAAGAAATTAGATCTGTTAGAAGAACCTAGGATAGGGCCTTATACTCCATCTCCAAAACCCTCAATTGATTTGTTTTCTGCCTCGCTGTCTGCAAAAAATGACTTGTGCAGACCACAGTCATGGATTTTAATGTCAAATAAAGGCTTGATCGATCCTATAGCTCGATCGATCTCTTGTGCTAACTCGAGTAACGCAGGAGCTCAATCAAGGGTTTGTTTAAATGCAAGATCAATCTATCTCTATGCCCTTAAGCATCTCGATCGAGTGCTTGAAAATTGCTCAATAGAGCTCTTAAATTGGCTCGATCGAGTTCCCTTTTTCCACCAAAATGCACCCTCACTTTTCCAAAAAGTGTAACCCAACTCCATGCATATACCCTATATTTGCAAGTGCTTATTTGGATGTCAACTTAATGATGTTGGGGATGGTGCATTAAGATAAAAATATCACATTGGTGCTTGACATTGGTCTAACCTACATTGATTATACAAATGTTGAACTCTTGTAATGATTGTGTCATATAATAGTCTCTAATTTAATATAAGGGAGATAATATTAAATTATATGGATCACTTCTCGTCGATTCATTAACAAAGCCTAACAAGAGGTTGTTTTTGTGTGTGATAAACATTGATTGATTTTCTATGCATCTACTTTCTCGGGTTTTAGAAATTTTTAATAATCATGCTAGTAGAATATTTAGATATATACGCTTACTATGAATGTAAATGAATACGGAGTTTATTCAATTTATTATTTTTAAATGTAACTTTATGAAGGTGGAATAAATAAGGGGTCTATTAATGTAGGTTTATAAACAAGTTAGCCATGAGGGTTAGCTCAATTGATCAAGTTCTTCTCTTTAAAGCACCTCGCTATTGAGAGGTGGCAGGGTCAATTCTCCTCGATGTTCTTGGGGTTAGGCTTTGTTAATGAATCGACGAGAAGTGACCCATTCGGGTGGATTTGCCTAGAACAATGTTTATGTGGAAATAGTGGTCACTGATCTCTGAATTCCATGAACCACATCCAAAAAAAAAATGTGTCAACAAGTTTGAACTTTGGCACCTTACATGGATGCAGCATCACTATTGTTGTCATAAATCATCTCTAAATAAAAGATGTACTCAACATCACAATATCTTGTTATGGAATGTAGGGTTTGTGTAACCTTATTGGGACTCAAAGTTTACATGTAAATTACATATTGAAACAAGAATAAGAAATGAAATTATTAACAAAGAATATTAGCTTTTGCTTGTGAAAAATAAGTTCAAGTTTGTATCTCATAATGATTTTTTTATTTTTTATTATTTTGGCTCTTAAGCATGTGACAATCATTTCTAGTAGAAAAGGAGTCTTTATATGGCACATTGAGCTCAATTCAAGCACAAATGAAAACATTTATTGAAGAGTGTTGCTTTGTTATCTAGGCATCATGGTGAGGTATGACCATTTGTAAGGTTTGAACTTATGTTTTTTGTTGTTTTTTATGGGTAATAGGTGCTTTAACCAAGATGATGTTCATAGTATGGAAATTGGATTGAGATATGGGTGGCATGACATTAGAAATTTTGGGAAGTGATGGTGTTGTGCATATGTGGCAATCAAATACAAGAGGAGTATGAAAGAAACTGGTAGTTATAGAAAATAGTTAAAAGACTAAACAAAGATACATTATTATGATGTCCTTGTACCATGAATATGGAATCATTTTAATCTAGAAACAATGACCTTTACCGATATGGGTCCATTGATTTTGGTCTTACTTGACTGCAAGATCAATTTTCTCTATAAAAAAAAGAAGTACAATAGTTAATTACAACAAATCCCTTCATTGTATTATTGTGCATTCATGTTGAGTTCTTTGAAACACACTCCCGTTCTATAAATAGACATGAATCTTGAACTGTTGTATTATTGATATATGTAAGCATGTATTTGGAGGTAAACATAAATATGGTGTGGATGATTCATTAAGATAAAAAAAAAAAAGGTCACATAGGTGCTTGACATTGGTCTAACCTATGTTGATTATACAAATATTGAACTCTTGTAATAATTGTGTCGAGAACTACTCTATAGTTTAGTATAAGGGAAATAATGTTATATTAAAAAATAATTTTATAACATACACATATAAGTAGGCTTTAAAATAAAAAAGATACAAATCAGATTTTATATAAATTTAAGAATAAAGATTTAATTAAAAAAATACAAGTTAGCATCAAAGGTAAAATTATATATATATATATATATATATATATATATATATATATATATATATATATATATATGAGAACTTTAAAGTAATTTAAAATTTATGTTTTTGAGTTAAAACTAAAAGTAAAAAAGATTGTTAATTTAATTATATGTCAATAATAATAATAATAACAACATAGATTTACTTTTAATTATGTGTATGTTCTAGACATAGGGAAGAAAATGTAATATTTATTTATGTTCATAAGTTATTTAATAAAAATAGGAAAATTATTGCTCTCTATTAGTGACAACAAAAAAATAAATAACTACATATGCACATATTAGCAATGAGCTCATATAATATTTCTTGTTAAATATTCATGATGAGCAACAAACCTTGTTCTAGTACAGAAGAAAAATGGTGATATAAGATTATGCATAGATTTCCATGCTTTGAATAAAACAAGTGTAAACATAATGTTGCATGTTCCAACTTGAAATTGATCTTACTTGGTTGGAATACTATATAACAATCAAAAGAGATTAACAAGTGGTTGTCATTATGTATGATAAATGCTTGTTGTTTTTCTATGCATCTACTTTCTAGGATTTTAGACAGTTTTAGTAATCATGCGAGTAGAATAGTTAGATTTATATGTCCTCCATGAATGTCAAATATGTTGGAAAATCAGGGCAAATGTGGATTCTCCTTCTTTGATAATTACTTGTGAAGTTAGCTTTCTTCTTATTTATTATTTTAGTTCTCTCTCATCAAATAAATTACCAACCAAGTAAATACAAGAGACAAAGACACCAAATGTAGGCTCCACGCTAGGGAAAAACCCCACTTCTTGGGGAAAACCCAAACAATCTCCTTCTTATATAATTTAGATCAAAATGAGACAACTCAAGACCTAATCACCAAACTTGCTAGCTACAAGTCAATTCTCTAAAAAAGTCCTTTCAAGTCAATAAAATGGATGCCACCTTCTTACTACAAAGAACATATCTCTTGAGATACCACTCCAATTTTGGATCACTGCAACTGTGATTACTATACCTTTGTAACTTTCATACCTTCTGCAATATCAACAAATCTACAAATTTTCAGACCTTTTTTTCTTACTTTAATTTTTGGGTCCCTGAGATACTCCTGCAACTTTGGACTTCTCTAATGACTAGCTTCCGGACCTCTACAATTTCATTTCACTGTGCACAGACTGTATTCAGACCTCTGAAATACCCTTATCCCTTTAGTTCTGGGTAGATTTATTATGATTTGGTTAGGATTAGAATTCTTTCGAGCATCGGGTGTTCATAGGTTGAAATTGATGTACTTCCATAGGCTGATTTGTTGTGCATTCAAAGGTCTTCCTTTGATTAACTTGTAGCTAGAGGTTGACTATGATTTTTTTTTTACTCATAACAAAATCCTAGAGGCATGCAATGGATTCCTTTACCTATTTGACTAATGAATCAAGCATGAAACCCATGCTTTAAAACAAATAAATAATGTATTCCTTCTTTACATCATATATACATAATGATATGAATACAAAGACATTTAATGAAGACTGAACCTAGTTACTTTTTCTACTCTCCCTCTTAATTAGGGAGGTATTCATAATGACTCAACAAGTCCATCTCAAATTGAAATATTCTCGTAAGAAGGGATCGAGATTAATAAGCATCACTCATCATAACCATCATTGTCACATTACCCAAGGCCTTGATAGGTACACTCTATCTCTCACAAGATTACATCTCAATGTTGGGAGTCCTTCCATAGGACACTATATCGCCTCATCATGGTACATACTCCACCTAGGATACCTGGAGTAATCTTACCATAGTAACATTCTTATCCAATTCCATGTGACATAGGATATCCATCCTAATCCATCACATGACATGAATCTTAGAATGTTTGTCCAATATGCTTATCAATCCAACATTATCCTTATGAATGCCTATGTACTTGTCTTAGGACATCAGTCTTAATCCATCAAGGTACTTGAAACAAGGAGAACCAAACAAGTTTCATTATCCCTGTCTGTGATTCATACACTAGACTTATGGTCATTAGTCCTGGTCTAGTACATGACACAGGGAGAAACAGTGTCCAACCATACTCCCTATCAATCAGGGAGTTCACCCCTATTCTCTTTATAATTAGAGATAGATCATACTCCCATTCAAGGAGACTCCTTTTACTCCCTCTCAAACCTAGAGGAGATTCTCACTTCCTTAGAGAAGTCACAACCAAAAGTCCTCTCACTTATCTTTCATAGCTTGTGTGGCTCCCTCTTTCCTCCACATCTCATTGTGCAAAGCACGCTTCCTTTCACAATATCATGAATCATGGAACCATCTTCTTCATGACATATTTCAAGTCATCCATATTCCACAACACTTTCATCTTGACTTTATCAATGAAGGTTTTCTATAGAAACTTCCCAAACTTCAAGTTGAAAGTGATATCTCTTCTATACCTTTAGGTTACCTTAACATTGCTACCTCACCATGACAGTCTTATTCAACTAAATATCAACATCCTCAACTTCATATGAGTCTATCCTTATCAGAGCGCCAAAGGATCCAACTTAATTACCAAGTTACCATTCCCTCCATACATCATTCTCTTCATAACATAAGATCATAATATCTTTCTCATTTTTCTTATTATGTACCTGCAACTTTCATCTACAAGTACTACCAAGAAAAAATAAACAAGTAAAAGTGCATGAATATAGATTAGTTACTCTAGGGTTTCCATGGGATCTTAGAGAGGAAGAACTCCTAGGGTTTTCATATTCAAACCCTATTTTCTTGATAAAACATCAACCCTAGGGTTTGAACCTCAGACCCAATTCTACCCTCTCTAGGATTTTACCATTGGCCCTAGACTACCTACAAACCCTAAAAAATTAAATATTGGGGTTTCTATGAGGGAACAAGCATATAAGCGTTTCTCTTTTAACTAGGGTTTCCAAATACCAACAAGGATTTTACAAAATCAATGACCTTCAACAAGATGAATATTACAAACCCTAGAGCTCAAGGGTTAGGGTTTCTATCAAAATAGGGTTAGGGTTTTGACAATGTTTTTCTACTTCAAGTATCATCTAGATTTTTGTAATCCCTGGATTCAAATATGAAGTATACAAACAGTATGATCAAGAAAAAATACTTTAACATAAACAAGATTTTATCCAACAAATGTATATACCTTATGACTACATACCTTAGTCAACCATGATTACTGGAAGTTGCTGCAAATATTTCATCTTTATCCAAGGTAGGGTTGCTTCCATGATTCTTCTAAGAGCAATGTCAAATAAATATGCTCTAATTATTCCTCTTTTTACTAGTTATGATGAGAGAAAAAACACTTGTTTATGCATGTCATTGTGCAAGACCATTTTCTAAACTTTTATTTATGAAGTATTAGTCTTCATTCTTAATAGAAGAGGTCCTTGAAATATTCCTTCTGGTTCTTTGAGGGTTCTTCAACTTCAGTTGTTAAAGCTTCATACCTTTCCTTCCTTTTATTATTCTTTGGTTTCTTAGGACAATTTGATTTATAATGTCCATACTCTTGACAATCAAAGCTCTAGAATTTGGACATGTGTCTATTTCTGTTCTTCTTTTTCTTATCAAAATTCTTCCTTGACTTAGCTACAAAGGCTTGAGAAGTTTCATTATCAGGATGAGAATTACTTCTAGACTTAATTCTAAATTCTTCTATTAAACGTTGAGACCATAGTTCTTTAAATGATGGAGGATCTTTCCTTGCACAAATGCTACCTACAAAACCATCCCACTCTTTAGGTAAACCATATATTGTTATTGTGATTAATTTTGAATTAGATATTTTCTCACCAGTTTCTAGGAGTTGATATTTGATCTTTGATAGCTTCATGAAAAATGAAGTGCCTTTGTTTGTCATTTTTTATTGATATAGTTGAGTCCTTAAGGCTATCATGTCACTTGTTGTGATTATGGAGTATAATTTCACCAAGGTATCATAGAATTATTTATATGTAGATAGTTCTAATACAAAATTAATGAGGGGGTATTTTATAGACTCAAAGCGAATTCTTTGAGCTTTGACATCCCATTTTTCATATTTTTCAACTTCTTCTTCATCCTCTGAATCGGAAATAGGAGCCTTTCCAAAAACGTACTTCATGACATCATTCTCTCTAAGGGATAATTCCATTCTCTTTTTCCATGCCTTGTAGTTCGATGCTCCTTCTAACTTATTGATTTCCTTTCATGTATAAGACATTGGATTGGACATAAAGCGTTGGAGTTTAAATGATTATTAAAAGGTTCCTTTAAACAAGTCTGCAAAAGTGACTGTTACACTGATTATCTTCTTTTTTTCTCTAAATTAAAGGTGTCTCTTCCTCACCTTAGCTCTGATACCATATTGGAAAATCAAGGCAAATGTAGATTCTCCTTCTTTGATAATTACTTGTGAATTTAGTTGTCTTCTTATTTATTATTTTAGTTCTCTTTCATAAAGCAATTACCAACCAAATAAATACAAGAGAAAAAACGCCAAATGTAGGCTCTGATCCAGGGGAAAACCCAAACAATCTCCTTTTTATAGAATTTAGATCAAAATGAGACAACTCAAGACCTAATCATCAAACCTGCTAGCTACAAGTCAATTCTCGAAAGGAATTCCTTTCAAGTCAACAAAAAGGATGCCACCTTCTTACTGCAAAGAATAGATCTCTTGAGATAACATTGCAATTATGGATCACTACAATTGTGATTATTATACCTCTGCAACTTTTGTACCTTCTACAATATCAATGAATCTGCAAATTTTTGGACCTTTGTTTCTTACTGTAATTTTCGGGTCCCTGAGATACTCCTGCAACTTTAGACTTTTGTGTTGACTAGCTTTCAGACCTCTGTAATTTTGGTTCGCTTTGCAAACATTGTATTTGGACCTTTGTAATACCTTTATCCCTTTAGTTCTAGGCCTACTTATTATGATTCAGTGAGGAGGATACTTCTTTTAAGGATCATATTTAGTATATTCATCCTTGTCTTTTGTATTATATTATCTTCATATTATCTCCTTGAACGAGCTTCAGATTACCTTGAAAATGATCTGACTTACTTCTTATATTGTAACAACCCCGGGTTAAAATTTCATGTAATAAAGTTAATAAAGGAAAAATAAGACCAAGGTCATGGGACATGTATTCCAAGTTGAATGTTGGGAAAAACATCCTAGTGGACATCACTTATTGTTTATTATGGCTAAGGGGAAATTGGCAAAGGCATTGATAAATGCTTTGAAAAGGAAAAAAGTCATTATTGGTATTTTATTTATGAAAATGAAGGAAAATAGGAGAAAAGGAAGGTGAAAGGTCACAAATTTGCATGAGAGGAAATTGAAGGAAAATGAAGAAATTAGAGGCATCAATAATAAAAATTCATCAGAGCATCAATTTGGAGCCTTTTTTCAGTTGAGTTTTGGAATTAGTTTTAGAGCGGAGAAGAGTATTAAGAGGAGAAAACAAGCAAGCAAAGGAAGGACAAGGAAAGCAAATGAAGGACAAGAAAACAAAGGAAAGCAAGGTTTAAGCAAGGAAGAGTTGGATCAAGCGGCCACAATAGGAATCCTTGCAAGTAATAGGTTGCATGTGTGATTCCTTAGTTGGTTTGTGCATGCATGGTACATTAATGAGTGTATTTGGTTCTCTTGATGTCATGGGCATGGTTTTTGCAAGGTGTGACAGTGGTTTTAGCCTTGCTTTCCATTTCTGGATAGCCATGGTGTGATGGGATTCATTCTTGGTTGACCTTTCGATTTCCAGAAGGTTTTGGATACTGGTGAGGTGGTATCATGAAAATCATAAGGGTTGGAGGTGGAGATGGTTTTCTCCAGAAATACCTCAAAAAGTGGGTGGAGACAAGAAAAATCCTCAAGGGACGATGAAGGAATTCTGTCGCATCCAAGCTTGGTTTGGTTTTTTATCTCGGGCCCGGTTTAGGTGAGATCACGATAGTGTGAGGGTGGAGGTGGTTTAACCTTTGGATTCCCTTGGTTGTATATGTATTGGTTTATCCCATGAGATCCCACATTCATGTGTGGAATATGGCACGGGGGTGATTGACTAGAAGGAATATTTGGTTCAGCCCAATCTATGGTCGGGTGGTACGTGGAAGTCCCTGAAATAGTTTGATTTTGCATATATTAATAAGAGCCATTTTCCTCTTGTGTTTTATGAGTAAATGTACATGTTATGATATGACTTTGATGGTTGTTCTATCATTGTTATTTATCTAGTTATATGTTAGTTATATTAAGCATCATTTTATGACACATTCCAGTTATGAATCTTATCGTGTTAGATTGGTAAATGAATGATTATTGAATGCATGACCTAATAGATGTTATTGCAGTTATGGTGAGAGGGCATTAGACCTTCTTGATGATTCTCGAATAAGTATCATATCTCCATGTTTATATATGCATTCATGACTTGTAGATTACATGTTCTCAAAGTGTTTGATGAAATGATTATCATGGTTAGGTCTGGTTAGGTCAAGTCCTTGTTTTTTTTTAGATGATTTTCCCTTGTGTCATTTATTTTTCTGGAAAGTTTCATCAAGTTATGGGCAATGATCTGGAGACTAGCCCTGAAAAGGTGGTGTTAGCACTTGAATTTGGCCTCAGGCTGAAAAGACAAAATCCAAGGCAACATCAAACCACTTAGCCTCGTAGCTAGCCCTACGGGGACAGGAGAGGGCTCTCTCCGGGTCTATCTCGGTAAAAGGTCTTCAAAGGGCGGAGATGACCAATAAAGAACACTGATTTTAGGCTAGTAAACTGATAGGGAAAATTTGATTTTAAATTTTTAGAGTTTTGTTGGAAAACTGAGCACAACAATTTTGGGTGCGGGGATGAGACACAGTTTTTGCAGAGGTATTTTTGGGGCAAGGTAGGAGATTGTCTTGATGCCTTTGAATTAAGTGAATGGATAGAAATGACCGATGAGGAGCTAAAGAGAGCAAGAAACCTTTGAGAGTTCTCCTTAGACAGATGAAAACATAGATATTAAGCAAACTTAAAGGCAGAGCATAGAAACCATGAATTCTACCTTAACACTTCATTTACTTAATGTGCAGAAAAGAAGGAGTAGGAAAATGATACACATAACAAACTTACAAGTACATGAGAGAAGCACACCATCAACACAAAACACCACAGGAATCCCAAATAGTGCTGTAAAACTCTGGTCTTTCCTTTGCCAAAATTGCAGAGATACAAAGAGTAAAACAGTCTAAGCTTATTCCTCAAGAGTCCAACCATGAAAATGACTAAGAAAGAACATAATATAGGCAAGCTAACACACTTCCTTGCCTCTAGGGGTCGATCTCATCATCCTAGGAGTTGTTCCAACCAATTCTAAACTGAGCACTACAATCTAGGCAATCAAAACAACTTGCCTCTATAAGCTAGGAAACCAATTCATTCATTAATTTTTTGACATTTTATGAATGAATCTTCTAGAATAGGTAAAAAGTGTCATGTCAATCAGGAAATTACATCAAATACATCAAGGAGGATGAAAAATTCAACCAAAAAGTCAAAACTAGTCACTGCTGCGTTTTCCTGTGCTGAAGATGCAAAACTGGCAAATTTTCCCAACGCGTAGCGCGCCATTTCCCAACGTGTAGCGCGCCTTTCAGGCCACTTTTGAGGCACTTCCCGGCATCCAAATGAGGCACAAGTGGTCTTGTTGGAAAGGTCTAGATGTCTACTCTCCAGCCCAAGTGGAATTTCTCAATTTTGTGGCCATTTGCCCCTCCAAAATTGCAATCTCCCAATACTACGTCCTGTGTGTCCAAAAAGTGGCAGAAGGTCATTTTTTGCTTGTTTTTTGACCTTTTGGGGGCTCAAATCTCCATGAAACTTCTTGGCAGTGGCTGAGAAAGTGTATTTTGTCATGAAAAATCGAAAAATGCTTAGTTTTCCTGAAATGGACCTCCCCAACTTAAGGGTAGCGCGCGGCGCGCTACGCGTTGAGGGCAAAAACCTGTTTTTGGCACAAAAAATTCAAAATTGACCAAAATTGCTCCAAATTTCCTGAATTTTGAGCTGGAGGTGTATCATTGAGCACCATGCTCCCTCAAGGTGGCTTCAGCCAAAATCTGAAGCGGATCGGGCCTTTTCCTCCGTTTTAGTGCCTTGGCCAAGCGTGCTTTGAGTACCTTCATTTTTGCTTTGCACACATGCATGCGGGCCCAATAATGGTTCTTCATGTGGCGGAGCATGTCTTTGTCCCTGTTTGCCTTTGCTATCAACCTCTCTAAATGAGTGTTCACCTGAATGAGCATAGAGTTTTGCTCCTTAGGTGTCAAATCACTGGGTCTCTTGCGAGCCAAGTTCCGGTCTTCTCGGATCCTCCGCAACTCATCAAGAGTGTGTTCATCCTCTAATTGCTTGTTGCGCTGCTCTAAGTATGTGATTGTCCAATTTGCCATTTCCAACTTTTGCTGCAACAAGTCATTTTCAGCCCTTAGTTGCTGGATGATCTCCTTTGGCTCTAAGCTAGGAGAACTGATATCAAGGTCAACAACATCTATGCCTGGATCACCTGATGGCCCCTCATCAATCTTGGGATGCTTGCCTCTCTCTTGTACCTGTGCTACTGTCGAAAGCGAGGCCCCTTCCACTTGATGTGGAGATAACACTCGTTGTGCTGATGAAGAAGGCGAGACCCCTTCCACCTGATGTGGAGATAATACTCGTCGTGCAGATGCAAATAAGGCCCTGTGGCCTCTCTGATATGTAACATAAGAAGGAGTGCTGACATGCTCTGGCTCAGGAATGTCAAACTGATGTGAAGGCCCTCCCTCATCATGGACAATCTCGGGAGGTGGCTGTGGCACCATGAAGAAGTCGCGAGAAATGAAATCCTCCCAAGCAATACCCTGTTGTGCCAACTGATGCATCACTATGATCTCGATCAATGCATAATGATATATACTTTTGAGCTGCTGTGCAGGATTCTTCCTTTGCACTACGGGCACCATCTTTTCTATATTTCGGCACATGAAAAATGGAATGTTCATCATTCGTACTCGGGTGAAATGCATCAACAAACGGATATGGTACGAATATAAACGTGAAAATCTGCCCTCACAAGTGAAATAACGCATAATGAGCCTCATCAAGGGTGCATACTCATCCCTTAGGAATCTGAAAGGAAAAATAGCAGTAAGATGCCTCATGCATCTGGGTTTGATGTATGGTTGATAATGAAATTTATCTAGCAGCTTGCACTTGGTCCACTCTTCCCCAACATTTGGTATCCCGGTGGCTTGAGCAACCATTTCAGGTGATAAGGTGAAATCCACTCCTGCAAGGTTCACATGGCCATTGTGCAAATGTAGGACAAACAAGCGGACCAACTCTCTATGGTGTTGAATTTGTGAGATCCTCTCACAATATCCAAAGCATGATTGATACTGAAAACATGACATTGCAAGTGGACAAGCTTGCAAATGAGCCAATGAAGTGGGCTCCTCTCTGACATGCTGACCACCCTTACCACCCTTATGATGCCTCCTTGGCACTTCTACCTCTGGTGTTGAATCACTGTCATAGCTCTGCTCATAATCTGATTCGGTTTCTGACATGGTTATGAAGGCAAGATGACTGAAATATATTGCTGACTTGGCACCCAATTAACTGCTTTTTGACTTTTTCAAATGCTGTCACCAAGGGGACATAAATACAAGGGAATTGTTAGGGATAGGGGAATATGTGGGAATTAGGGAGAATAAACACAAAGAAGGAATTTAGGGAAGACAAGCATGGGAAATTACAAAATTGTGGGATTTTAAAGTGAAGTAGGGTTTAGGAATTAAGTATGCTTTTAGGAATTTTAAAGAGGAGAATGATGAAATTTCAAGGGAAAATTTGAGGGAGAAAGGTGATGAAAATGAGGGAAAAATGGATTTATAAATGGGCAACCTTGGACAGCAAGAGAAATTTGAAACCCTAGTACCATTGAAACTTTAAATTTTTCACAACAAGGGAGGGTTTTTATTTATCATTTACATAGCATTTGAACATATTAATTCTCTTTTTCATCTTGCAAAACCAAATATAGGCATCGAGGAGAAGCCTACCTGCACTTTGCCTGAGAGAAAAATCGATTTGATGACTTGCTGGCAGTTTGTTGAGCTGAAACCCCAACGCGTAGCGCGCCCTTCCCAACGTGTAGCGCCCCTCTGACACGTAGCGCACTTGCAAAATAACACTGAAAAAATCTCCCTGACGCGTAGCGCGCCCCTGACGCGTAGCGCGCCTCTCCTGACGCGTAGCGCGCCTCTGAAACTGCTCAACTTGCTCAAGAACTCCTAAAATCGACTTTGCAAGGATTCACTTAGCTTGTAAGAGGCAAATGAATTGCAAATGAGGAGTGATGTGCTTTTATAGGTTTCCTTTTGATTTTTACTTGCCCAAAACCCACTTTGTAATGTTTTGAGTGTTGACACTTTTTGAATTAATTGGCTCTGACCTTTGATTTCTTTTCTTTGAAAAATTGGTTGAAATGATGATTTCTTCTGAAAATTTTTGCAGGGATAGCTTCTAGGATGCTTTGGCAAAGGAGACCAAGGCTGCACTTCGACATTTGAAGAATTTGAAATTTTGAGAATTTTTACAAAAATGAGATAATGACCTTTGTTTTCAAAAACAGAGTTTTTGAGAACAAGGTGAAAATTTAGCTGTACAATGATGAGAATTTTTGAAATAATGTTTAATGAAGGACATGCCTCTGGCCTGTTGGTCCTTTATGACCTCTCAAGACAAAAATGGACTCAACCCTAGACCTAAGACCTTAAAACCTAAAGCAAGATGAATGACCCTTTGAGGATTTTATTTACTTGAACAAACCTGAACCAGCAGTGCCAAACAAGAGGGGAATAACGACACAAACTCCCTCCACCAGGATTATGGCATGCCTAATGGAATGCAACATGATCACACTGATGGGACACCTAATCATGAAATGCAAAGAGCTTTGATCTCTGGTGGAGGGCTACTAGACCGACTCTAACATTGGCTCCAATGGGGATGGTAGCTCCTTGGAGGTGCCAAGAACCGCAAACCTCTGGGAGAGCAGACCAGTGCTTTCAACCATTGGGCGATGGAGTCATTATTTACTCATTTGACACAAACTCTGACAGCTTTAGTGACTGCAGATTTGACTGAAAATTGGACACAACTTTGACCCAAACTAACTCAATTGTGGACAGAAAATGGACTGATAAAAACACCTTGACAAACCTCAAACCAACCAATCTCCATCTTCAGAATTATAGCCTTCACCGCGGGCCCCAGACTGAGGATGAAAGATCAGCACACACATGCGATAAAACAGAAGTAAAACGGTATATACAATGATGGTGACAAGAACAGAAAATGCTCAGACATGGTACCTCTTCAGCAGCCGACCATTGATCGACCCTCCGGGATAATCATCTCCGTTCATTTCCTTGAGAAGAAAAGCATTTTGGCCACGATATGCTGCAATCTTATAGGGACCCTTCCATAAATTATCAAATTTGTCGTGCTTCCCTTTGTCTTCATTCCGAGCATCCCACTTCAAAACCACATCATCTATTTGGAAGTCATCTGATTTTGCTTTCCTATCATAAATCTTCTTTATGCGCTCTTGCAACTTGAGAGTATTGTGAAAAACCTCCTCCCGTGTCTGTTGTAAATGAATCATTTGATTAATCCGCCTTTGCATGGGATCTTCCTCACTATCAGCTTCTTGAAGCAATTTGACCACCGGAATAGCAAGCGAAGTAGGAAACACTGCATCTATCCCGTACACCAACTCAAAAGGAGACATGCCAATTGACTTTTTATGACTTACCCTATCAGCCCACAGTGCATTCACTAATTTTTTATGCCAGCTCTTCTTATTGATTTCCAGCAACCTTTTAATGATATTTACCAAGGACTTATTTGAAGATTCGGCCAACCCATTTCCTTGCGGATGGTAGGCGATAGAATGCCCCAAGCTGGTATTATACTTGTAGCAAAAGTCAACCATTCTCTTTGATTTAAATGCTGCTGCCTTATCTGTAATTAACTTACTTGGATAGCCAAAACGTGACAGTATATTATTTTCAAGGAAAGAAATAATTACCGCATCCGTGGGCTGCCGGGTGGGAATGGCTTCAATCCATTTTGTGAAGTAATCTATAGCTGTCAATATCCATCTATGCTGTCCTGACGATGCCGGATGAATCTCACCGATAAAATCCAAGCCCCACTGCTGAAATGGTGCGCTGACTTCAATTGGTTTGAGAGGCAATGGCTGTAATTTTTGTTTCCCTTGAAAAATTTGGCACTCATGAAAACTCTTAACAGCTTTATATACATCTGAAAACAATGAAGGCCAATAAAAACCTGCCCTTAGGATCTTATTTGCTGTAGTCTTCCAAAACAAATGACCCCCACAGTCACCTTTATGAAAATATTCCACCACTGTTTTGGCTTCCTCCTCAACCAAACAATTCAGCAATATTCCACCAGGGTCTTTCCAATATAGTGCAGATTTAAGGATGCAAAACTTGGCTGCTTTCAACTTCAATGTCCTACTTTTATTTCGAGGCATCCCGGGAGGTGAAGACAAATTTTGAAGTACATATACAATATCAACATACCAAGGAGAAGAAATAAAGATATCATATACCTGTTGTGCTGAATTCTCCTCATCTTCATCGGACATGGCAGCTATCAAATTGATGTCTAGTACATGTAGATTTGTTTCAGCCATCAATTTGGCAAGACCTTGCCCTTTGATCAACTTAGTGGGTTTAATTTCCACATCATACTCTAATAATGCAGCAATCCACTTTCCCCGCCTTCCTTCTGGTTCTGCCTGTACCAACACATCCTTTACTGCCGCGTTAGGAACATATGCTATAATGTGGGAATGCAATATATACACACGGAAATCCTTCAGGGCCTTCACAAGCGCAAGTGCTTGTTTTTCGATGATGTTATACTTCAACGCTCCGTCTCTTATAATACGGCTGAAAAAAGCAATGGGCTTCTCAACTCCATCTCTTTTTTGCATTAATACAGCTGCCAATGTGTGCTCAGAGGCAAATGAAAACAAAATAAAATCTTGTGTGTAATCCGGACTGATTAGAGTAGGGGCTGAAGATAGAACCAACTTTACCAAATTGAAAGATTTTACCGCCTCTTCGGTCCACTTTAGCTGGCTGTCCTTTTTCAGCATGTTTGTGATTTCTCTAAGGTGCTCTGCAAGATTCGGAATGAAGCGACGCAGAAAATTCAGCTTACCATTAAAGGACTGTATTTCTTTTTTGTTCCGGGGCTGCTCAAGTTGTTGAATAGCTTCAACACGTGCAGGATCTATACGGATACCATCTTTGGAAATGATGTGACCCAAGAGCTTGCCTTCACTCATGGCGAAAAGACTTTTCTTTGGATTCAGCGAAATACCATATTTTCTGCACTTTTGAAAAACAATTTTCAAGTGATATAAATGTTCTTCATCAGATTTTGAAAATACAGTCAAATCATCAAGGTAAACAACTAAAAAGACATCTTTCTCGTTGGCAAAGGCCATGTCCATCGCACTCTGAAAAGTGGCACCTACATTTTTCAAACCAAATGGCATTTTTGCATAATGAAATGTTCCCCATGGAGTAGTGAATGCCGTTTTGCAACGATCATCCTCATGCACCAAAATCTGATTGTACCCGGAATAGCCATCGAGTAGCGACATCCTTGATGCTCCAACTACTCGCTACAGTATATGATCCATTTTGGGCAGCGGATAATTGTCCTTTAAAGACACCTTATTCAAATTTCTGAAGTCAATGCATAAACGGATCTCACCGGTCTTCTTTCTTACGGGTACCAAATTGGATATCCAATCGGAAAATCTGATAGGTACTATGATTCCAGACTTGTACAACCTATTCACTTCTTTTTCTATCAATGGCAGCAATTTAGGATTGATTCTCCTCAACTTTTGGCGGAAAGGTTTTTGATTTGGCTTTATAGGAATAGTATGCTGAATGATATTAGTATCATATGTTTTCAAATCTGAATAATCCCATGCAAAGACATTAGAAAACGAAGACAACAATCTGACATACTCCTTCTTTACCTTTGGTGACAATGACTTAGATAGCTTTACCATCTTGGGATTCTCAGCTGCTCCAATGTTTACCTCTTCAACACCTTCTTCAGTTGGTCTCAATGTCGGCTTGCGGGCCACATCATCTTGATCAAACAGCTCTTCCAAAGGAATCAATCCTTTAGGAATAAAATTATCCTTAAGTTGCAGCACATCCATTTGATTTACCTCATCTGGTTCAGTATCTATGGAAATGTCTTTAAACTCACCTTCAATCTGCAGAAATCCTTTGATTTCTTCATCATCCTGGAAGACTTGCCAACATCGTTGATTATCCGGAACTGTGGGGCGGTATTTCACATAAATCTCAAATTTGTTGCTGGAATTCATTGGAATTTTTAAGTTACTTTCTGCCTTGGCCAATGCATCAGCAACACCATTTTGTATGCGGGGCACACATGTCAAAGTATGTTCAGAAAATAATTTCAAAATATCTAGGACAGCATTTCGATATGCTCTCATGCAAGGATGTTTGGCCTGAAACTCACCTTTAACTTGCTTTATCACCAACTCAGAGTCGCCATAGACTGCAATCTTCTTTGCTTTCAGCTTGCGAAGAATTTTAAGGCCAGCAATAAGAGCCTCATATTCTGCCTCATTATTTGAACAATCAAATGCTAGTTTATAAGAACACACTCTCACCTTGCTTGGGACTTTGTCTCGGGCAGAAAAGGGACTTCGAATCCACACACCAATACCAGCACCATCGCTGCCCACAGCGCCATCGAAATCCATGGTCCAAAGACCATCTTCATCTTCTTCCAACTGCTGAAACTATGTTGCCTCTGTGTTTTCTGTTTGCTGCCCCTTAGCTTCAGCTGTTCGCTTCCTGGCAGCTGACTTTTCTTCTCTTTCCTTTTGTAGAACTTCTCTAAAATTTTCAGTAATCTCTGGTATATCTTCTGCCTGAACTAACTGACTATCTATCTCATTAAAATTATCAGCAAACAAAACGAACGACTCCAATTCTGTATGTACATAATTTACAGGATGATTTATTGGCTTTTCTTTGCTAGTTATCATGTATTTCATCTTTTGCTCCCGATATAACTTTATCATTTGACCGAAGACTGGAATTGTAGCATAAGAAAAATCTAGCTGAAGTGTACCTTTCAACTTAGCTCCCCAAGATCTTGAAAGCAACATACCAAAACGTGGAGGAATATCCGCCACAACCACATCCATCAAAACATTCTTAGCTGGAATTTGATCTAGGCTTACCACCAATTCCTTGATCAATCCGATACACTTTACCCGGCTGGAATCAAATGAATACAAATCATGATATTTTCTTGTGATGTCCAATCCCAGCCTTTCCATGATTGCTTTCGGCATCAAATTGTGCGAAGCACCCGAGTCAAACATAGCATTATGTAAAACATACTCGTGCAACCTCAAACTGATATAGAAGGGAGGAACATCATTTTCAGGAGACTCACCATTTAAAGCAGGCCCAAAAATTAATTCCGGCTGATCATCTTCTACATTTACCGTGTCAAGCATTGGATCAATATTCAGAATTTTGGAAATTTGACCTCGGTAGGTGGTGTTTTTCATGATTTCAGTCAATGGAATAGACACTTTCAACTTTGAAATTTCATTCTCCAAACTAAATGCTGAAACCTTTTCGCTTTCTTTGGCCAGAACTTCTCTTCTTTCAACTTTATCCTTCATTATGCTTGGTGGCTGATTTACCTTATCCGCTGAAGATGATTGACCCGCTGGGGGATCAATTATATCTTTTCCTTTTGTCTGTGGGGAATCTGAATCACTTTTTGCTGAAGTATCTTTCCTCTTCTGAATGGGATTTATGGGAACAGCTCGATTTCTTAATTGTCTCTGCTGAGTGGACAAAGCATTGAGATATCCTCTTTGGTACTCCTCTGATTCTTCCACGAGGGCTGCATCATTTGATAAGATATAATCCTCATCCTGTTGGATGATGGAGTTTCTCACCAATTCTTCTTCTTCTGTAATATAAGTAGGCAGATCATCAGGAGTGAAAAAATGATTTTCCTCTCCTATAGTATCACCTTCATCCTCGGATTCTTGGCTAACAAAATTCTGCTGAAGTGGAGGTTTTATTTGCTGTTGAACTGTTGTTTCTTGTGCCCTTGTTTCACGCTGCTTAATTCTGTATTGTGGCTGCTGCGGACCTCGGAAATTAGGATTACGGATCTGCGGTTCCGGCTTGCTGAGATGAGTGTTTTCAAGCAACCTTTCTACCCTTTCTACCTTGCGAAGGAGCTGATCTGATGTAGAAGCTTCTTCTTTGATTGTCACTCGCTTTTCGGCTTTCATCCTTGCTCTTTTATCATTCAAATTCGCTTCAACACTAACAGCGATTTTCTGCATATCCTCCAAGGTAGGCGGATCTCTATCTCGCAATGAATAAGCCATCTCCGGATCAAAGCCATCCGGGAATTTGAGAAGTGCTGATTTTCTAGATGGTCTTAAATCATCTGGAATAGCATTGTAAACTGTGTTAAATCTGATAATGTAATCTTGGACAGACTCACCATGATTACGTTTGAGATTGTTGTACTCAGCATTGATCTGAAGTGGATCTTTTCTGATTTCCCATCGATCTAGAAACTGCTTCTGAAGTTCTTCCAATGTGGGTATGCTTCTAGCTGTCAAACCTCTGAACCATTTTCTTACTTCTCCTCCGAATGTTTGTACAAACAAACGCATAGTTACATCCTCTTCATCTATCTCATATAGATCAAAGAAAGTTGTCATCTTGTCTATATGCTGCTGAGCGGAAACACCCTGAGGAGTGCCATCAAACATGGGAATTTTACTCTGATAATCAGCTGGCATATCATGCAGATTTTGAGGAAGAGCAAGTGGGGCAAACCGGGCAGCCATTGCTTTAGGTAGATTGGGTCTAGGAGTAGCAGGTGGAGTAGGTGTAGCTGTAGTATGAGGGGTATAGGGAGGTGTAGGCAGAGGAGAAGTGATATGTGATGAAGAGGGAGAATTGACTGTGGATTCAGGATGTGTAACTATAGGGGATATAGAAATAAAAGGAGGATTGGTCTGTTCGTGCGGAACTGAAGCCGTGATAGTAGATCCAATATTGCTAGATATAGTTTCAAGGAAATCAGCAAGATTAGTGACTTGGATATCTGTCTGAAGGTGTCTTAGGATGAAATTTTCAACCAATTTATTGTGTCTCTCGATTTCAAGGGCAGCAGCAAAATCAGGGTTGGGAACTAGAGAATCAAGTGCACTTTCAGATTTGGTTTTGAACAAAGACAACTCAAAACTCTCGTCAAAATCAATGTCTTCAAGATACTCAAAAACAGCTGGACATGAATGAGATTTGAATATATGATTAGAATCTGAAGCCAGTTTGGATATCAAGGAACAAATAACCAATCAGCCTGTGAAAACTCTCAACTAATCATCCAAAAGTTCAGAGTTTGCAAATGAACTGGGGTAAAATGCAATCGAAGTGCTGTATTCACAAGCTCACGGAGATTGACTGAAGCAGCGTTTATCTACTTCCGCTTATGCAAAGCAAAAGCGTTTCGAAGGCTACCTGGCATAACTTCAGGCTCCGTCTAAGACTTATGAAATAAACACATCAATCCACAAACAAGTTTGTTCTCCCCAGTATGGTCGCCAATATGTTAGCGCTTGAATTTGGCCTCAGGCTGAAAAGACAAAATCCAAGGCAACATCAAACCACTTAGCCTCGTAGCTAGCCCTACGGGGACAGGAGAGGGCTCTCTCCGGGTCTATCTTGGAAAAAGGTCTTCAAAGGCCGGAGATGACCAATAAAGAACACTGATTTTAGGCTAGTAAACTGATAGGGAAAATTTGATTTTAAATTTTTAGAGTTTTGTTGGAAAACTGAGCACAGCAATTTTGGGTGCGGGGATGAGACACAGTTTTTGCAGAGGTATTTTTGGGGCAAGGTAGGAGATTGTCTTGATGCCTTTGAATTAAGTGAATGGATAGAAATGACCGGTGAGGAGCTAAAGAGAGCAAGAAACCTTCGAGAGTTCTCCTTAGACAGATGAAAACATAGATATTAAGCAGACTTAAAGGCAGAGCATAGAAACCATGAATTCTACCTTAACACTTCATTTACTTAATGTGCAGAAAAGAAGGAGTAGGAAAATGATACACATAACAAACTTACAAGTACATGAGAGAAGCACACCATCAACACAAAACACCACAGGAATCCCAAATAGTGCTGCAAAACCCTGGTCTTTCCTTTGCCAAAATTGCAGAGATACAAAGAGTAAAACAGTCTAAGCTTATTCCTCAAGAGTCCAACCATGAAAATGACTAAGAAAGTACATAATATAGGTAAGCTAACACACTTCCTTGCCTCTAGGGGTCGAGCTCATCATCCTAGGAGTTGTTCCAACCAATTCTAAACTTAGCACTACAATCTAGGCAATCAAAACAACTTGCCTCTATAAGCTAGGAAACCAATTCATTCATTAATTTTTTGCCATTTTATGAATGAATCTTCTAGAATAGGTAAAAAGTGTCATGTAAATCATGAAATTACATCAAATACATCAAGCAGGATGAAAAATTCAACCAAAAAGTCAAAACTAGTCACTGCTGCGTTTTCCTGTGCTGAAGATGCAAAACTGGCAAATTTTCCCAACGTGTAGCGCGCCTTTCAGGCCACTTTTGAGGCACTTCCCGGCATCCCAATGAGGCACAAGTGGGCTTGTTGGAAAGGTTTTGATGTCTAATCTCCAGCCCAAGTGGAATTTCTCAATTTGGTGGTCATTTGACCCTCCAAAATTGCAATCTCCCAAGACTGCTTCCTGTGTGTCCAAAAAGTGGCAGAAGGTCATTTTTTGCTTGTTTTTTGACCTTTTGGGGGCTCAAATCTCCATGAAACTTCTTGGCAGTGGCTGAGCAAGTGTATTTTGTCATGAAAAAACCAAAAATGCTGATTTTTCCTGAAATGGACCTCCCCAACTTAAGGGTAGCGCGCGGCGCGCTACGCGTTGAGGGCAAAAACCTGTTTTTGGCACAAAAAATTCAAAATTGACCAAAATTGCTCCAAATTTCTTGAATTTTGAGCTGGAGGTGTATCATTGAGCACCATGCTCCCTCAAGGTGGCTTCAGCCAAATCTAAAGTGGATTGGGCCTTTTCCTCCGTTTTAGTGCCTTGGCCAAGCGTGCTTTAAGTACCTTCATTTTTGCTTTGCACACATGCATGCGGGCCCAATAATGGTTCTTCATGTTGTGGAGCATGTCTTTGTCCCTGTTTGCCTTTGATATCAACCTCTCTAAATGAGTGTTCACCTGAATGAGCATAGAGTTTTTCTCCTTAGGTGTCAAATCACCGGGTCTCTTGCGAGCCAAGTTCCGGTCTTCTCGGATCCTCCGCAACTCATCAAGAGTGTGTTCATCCTCTAATTGCTTGTTGCGCTGCTCTAAGTATGTGATTGTCCAATTTTCCATTTCCAACTTTTGCTGCAACAAGTCATTTTCAGCCCTTAGTTGCTGGATGATCTCCTTTGGCTCTAAGCTAGGAGAACTGATATCAAGGTCAACAACATCTATGCCTGGATCACCTGATGGCCCCTCATCAATCTTGGGCTGCTTGCCTCTCTCTTGTACCTGTGCTGCTGTCGAAAGCGAGGCCCCTTCCACCTGATGTGGAGATAACACTCGTTGTGCTGATGAAGAAGGCGAGACCCCTTCCACCTGATGTGGAGATAATACTCGCCGTGCAGATGCAAATAAGGCCCTGTGGCCTCTCTGATATGTAACATAAGGAGGAGTGCTGACATGCTCTGGCTCAGGAATTTCAAACTGATGTGAAGGCCCTCCCTCATCATGGACAATCTCGGGAGGTGGCTGTGGCACCATGAAGAAGTCGCGAGAAATGAAATCCTCCCAAGCAATACCCTGTTGTGCCAACTGATGCATCACTATGATCTCGATCAGTGCATAATGATATATACTTTTGAGCTGTTGTGTGGGATTCTTCCTTTGCACTACGGGCACCATCTTTTCTATATTTCGTCACATGAAAAATGGAATGTTCATCATTCGTACTCGGGTGAAATGCATCAACAAACGGATATGGTACGAATATAAACGTGAAAATCTGCCCTCACAAGTGAAATAACGCATAATGAGCCTCATCAAGGGTGCATACTCATCCCTTAGGAATCTGAAAGGAAAAACAACAATAAGATGCCTCATGCATCCGAGTTTGATGTATGGTTGATAATGAAATTTATCTAGCAGCTTGCGCTTGGTCCACTCTTCCCCAACATTTGGTATCCCGGTGGCTTGAGCAACCATTTCAGGTGATAAGGTGAAATCCACTCCTGCAAGGTTCACATGGCCATTGTGCAAATGTAGGACAAACAAGCGGACCAACTCTCTATGGTGTTGAATTTGTGAGATCCTCTCACAATATCCAAAGCATGATTGATACTGAAAACATGGCATTGCAAGTGGACAAGCTTGCAAATGAGCCAATGAAGTGGGCTCCTCTCTGACATGCCAACCACCCTTACCACCCTTATGATGCCTCCTTGGCACTTCTACATCTGGTGTTGAATCACTGTCATAGCTCTGCTCATAATCTGATTCGGTTTCTGACATGGTTATGAAGGCAAGATGACTAAAATATATTGCTGACTTGGCACCCAATTAACTACTTTTTGACTTTTTCAAATGCTGTCACCAAGGGGACAAAAATACAAGGGAATTGTTAGGGATAGGGGAACATGTGGGAATTAGGGAGAATAAACACAAAGAAGGAATTTAGGGAAGACAAGCATGGGAAATTACAAAATTGTGGGATTTTAAAGTGAAGTAGGGTTTAGGAATTAAGTATGCTTTTAGGAATTTTAAAGAGGAGAATGATGAAATTTCAAGGGAAAATTTGAGGGAGAAAGGTGATGAAAATGAGGGAAAAAGGGATTTATAAATGGGCAACCTTGGACAGCAAGAGAAATTTGAAACCCTAGTACCATTGAAACTTTAAATTTTTCACAACAAGGGAGGGTTTTGATTTATCATTTACATAGCATTTGAACATATTAATTCTCTTTTTCATCTTGCAAAACCAAATCTAGGCATAGAGGAGAAGCCTACCTGCACTTTGCCTGAGAGAAAAATCGATTTGATGACTTGCTGGCAGTTTGTTGAGCTGAAACCCCAACGCGTAGCGCGCCCTGCCCAACGCGTAGCGCCCCTCTGATGCGTAGCGCACGTGCAAAATAACACTGAAAAAATCTCCCTGACGCGTAGCGCACCCCTAACGCGTAGCGCGCCTCTCCTGACGCGTAGCGCGCCTCTGAAACTGCTCAACTTGCTCAAGAACTCCTAAAATCGAATTTGCAAGGATTCACTTAGCTTGTAAGAGGCAAATGAATTGCAAATGATGAGTGATGTGCTTTTATAGGTTTCCTTTTGATTTTTACTTGCCCAAAACCCACTTTGTAATGTTTTGAGTGTTGATACTTTTTGAATTAATTGGCTCTGACCTTTGATTTCTTTTCTTTGAAAAATTGGTTGAAATGATGATTTCTTCTGAAAATTTTTGCAGGGATAGCTTCTAGGATGCTTTGGCAAAGGAGACCAAGGCTGCACTTCGACATTTGAAGAATTTGAAATTTTGAGAATTTTTACAAAAATGAGATAATGACCTTTGTTTTCAAAAACAGAGTTTTTGAGAACAAGGTGAAAATTTAGCTGTACAATGATGAGAATTTTTGAAATAATGTTTAATGAAGGACATCCCTCTGGCCTGCTGGTCCTTTATGACCTCTCAAGACAAAAATGGACTCAACCCTAGACCTAAGACCTTAAAACCTAAAGCAAGATGAATGAACCTTTGAGGATTTTATTTACTTGAACAAACCTGAACCAGCAGTGCCAAACAAGAGGGGAATAACGACACAAACTCCCTCCACCAGGATTATGGCATGCCTAACGGAATGCAACATGATCACACTAATGGGACACCTAATCATGAAATGCAAAGAGCTTTGATCTCTGGTGGAGGGCTACTAGACCGACTCTAACAGGTGGCACAGATTTCGCGGTTGCAGATGCAGAAGTGGGAAATTGGGACTGCAGTCACTACCTTGGAGGATTATGCATGCCACTAGAGGTCTACATATGCATGGATGAAGGCTTGTGCATGCGACTATTAGTCCAGGTCACTAAAAGGGCAAGTTATCTTAGGGTTTGGGCACCTGGAGTGGTTATTTAGGTCCCATGAGTCCTATAGCTCCTGAGGAAGGTCAGTCAAGTTTCAGTTTGTCGATTCCACTTCCTTAACTATACTTAGGAGGTTGAATCATGTCATAGCAGCCCTCAGCTCATGTTTACCCCAGCGGGCTGGTGAAAGTGGGTAGATATGGGAGGGGCGGTTATAGATTGGTATCAGATCATGGTTCAACACTTGGACTGGATGAGAGAAATGTGTTTGCCATGCATGAATGTTAGTTTTCTATGTGATTTTTATGCATGCATTATGATAGTCATTGCAGTTTGTATCATCATGTTGTTGTTGGTATGTCATGATGTTGATATGTTGGCCGAGATGAAGTAGGAGACGAAAATCATTAGAGAAAGTTTGCAGCATTAGACCTTGGGGTGAGATAAGATCGTCATACAGGTTGTATGTTGGGAATGCAGGGATGATGATTAGTGGTTGTTGTAAGCATTATGGTTATATACATGTGTTTGACATGCATGACAGATGCTAGTTGATCAGTGTGGTTATATGCACAAGCGTTAGATAGTCATGAATGGTAGTAACTTGTTGTTATATGCATGGCAGTCATACACATGATGATTATGATCATAGAATTTAAGATCTTGATTTTATTATGTATCGTGCTAATATAGATTGGCTTATGCAAATGGTATGGTTTCGATATTCAGGTATGAGTCGATATATTTGTTATATTGTGTCATACTAATATGGATTGATTTGTGCAGATGTGATAGCCTCCCCTCAGACACATTGAGGTATGATTTTGATTATGTTGTATATTTGGTTTATATAACATGGTATGTTTACAGGTTATTTGAATGTTTGATTAAGAGCATGAAATGAGCATGTTTCTATAATATTGCATGAATTAATGATCTTGTTTTAAGACAGTTGTACTAACATGATACGTTCTGAGACAGCTTATATGTGTTTGAGTGCAAGTGGGTGTTATTTTTAGTATTATGATTGTGAGTTTATTCCAGATTATGACATGTTTGTTAGTCTCGGTAAAGGATGATTTCAAATTAATAGATATGATGCCTTGATATTTGGAACATGTGACTAACATGTGTGAACAGTTTCAAGGAAACATTCTTGGTATTATCATGACAAGGTAACAGTTAATTCGTTTATATAACTAACAATTAGGTGTTGTGATAGCACATAATAAGACTCAATTGCATGAAGGTAAAAGGTAAAAGAAATGAATTGGGTGAGAATTCCTTTGACTATTTATGGAAACCACAACTCCAAACGAATAAGTGCTTTGCATGAATATAGGAAGTCTTCTTAACCGTGATTTTGTCTGACATTATGTGGATATGTATTATATTTATGAGCATGTATATGAAAAGTATATTATCTAGTTTCTATTTATAGTTGGATCCGTCAAGGGAATTGGAGTCCCTTGAGAGATGGCATGCATGTCTTCAGTTACAAGGAAACGTGTTTGGCACAACAAGGTAAGATAACTGGTATATTGTTATATTAATTTATACATTGATAGTTATGTGTTTATAGCAGTATTATGCAGGGATTTCATGGCAAAAGAGACTGTCATGAAATTTTGGAGAAGGCTTAGGTTGATATTTCCCTTGAAAGCATTGGGAACCATGGGATTGAGTCATGGTGTCTATTAATATTTTAGTGCTTTTGGTGCTTTGTGATTCGGTTGCGCATGATTTGTAGTTTTGTTTATGTCTGGTGCATGGTCGTGCCACTTTGTTTGTGGTGTTGTATTGTTATTAGTTTTCATGGTTTTGTCTTGTTTGCTTCTTATTCTTACCTTTTATGTTTTGAGGATCTTGGGAATTGGTTGGGGAAAGTGGATAGTTAATGGAGCTCAGGGAGATTTGTGTGGAACCCAACAATTAATGTGAGACCTGGATGAAGCTCAATGCATGAGTAAAAGGAAAATGAAGGCAAGAGTATGACAGTCAGTTGAGTTAGTTGCATTCAATGGGGTAAATGGATGGTGGCAGGACAGTCATGAGAAAGGTAACATGAAAGGTAAATTAAGTGGATTTGTAACACCCTCCTCCCACATCTACCCAAGTAACCGGCCAACCAAGGTAAACATGCGACGAGAGGCTACTATGATTAGATTCAACCTCCTATGTGACCTTAAGGAAATAGAATCGATGGAAACACAACATACAAACCTTCCACATTAGCTACAAGACCCCTAAGAACCATCCCAACACTTCAAGCATCTATCCCCTGGGTCCCACTGAATTTTTTGATCACTTGACCTCTGGACACTCTCATGATATAGGTCTGCCAGCGTCCAGGAGGCTCTGGACACTCTCATGTTATATGCATGCTAGCATCCAGGGACTATTTTGTCCGGTGTTGCGCTAGCGTCCCCGGGTTTTGAGCCACTTTTTCAGGCCCTGAGCGGAGGTCACTAGCTAAGATTGAATGACATCTCCAGAACAGAAAAATAACAAGGAGAGAATGATGCAAAAGCAAATAGTTGAACAATCCCTTAACTGGACCCCTACTAGCCATGACAAACATTTTGTTAAACATATCACAAACATGTAATATACAGGTGTAAATAACATATTTAAGCATAGGGATCTCATGCTTATCTGAGAATCGCTATGAACCATTGTTCCCTCATATCATTTGCTACATTATCATCTATTAGGTCATAGATACATTGTCCATTCATTTATAAGTAAAAACATGATGAGATCCATACATAGTCATTGTCATAAAACACATACATAACCAGTGTAATAGTAGTAGAAATACCAATGAAATCACAGTCATATGATCCACATATAAATCAGTATAATTCTCATAGAAATACAAGGAGAAATAACCTCATATTGATGATGCAAAATCCAAACTCGGGATGGGACTACCACGTTCCACCCAACCATAGAATGGTTGAGCCAAATCTCCCTTCATCCATTCACCCCTGTGCCATATTTCAAGCATGAGTGTGGGACTCAAACCAAAATAACCAACCAGGGCATACCGAGGCTAAACAACCTCACCCTCATTAACAGAAACCATGATTTTTCGTACTCCATCCTGGATAATTAGGAAAACACAATAAACATCTCATAATAGGCTTTACCATGATCTCCACCCAATCACTAGGCCAAACAAGCATGGATGCCATCAGATTTATCCAACTACACCGTGAGGATCTTTTCGATTTCCTAGTTTCTCAAGATTTACATCAACCCAAACCTAGATCACTAGGCCCTAAACCAAGACCCACTCTTCAGGCTTTACCGCATATCCCAAACTCAGGATTACTAGGCCCAAAAGAGAGTAAATGACCTTTAGCTTTACCATATATCCTTCCATTCACCGGCAAGGATTCCTAGGCCCACTGAGGTAACACAATCTTGGATTTACTACAACCCACAGTCTGGCTCAGAGGTCACTAAGCTAGTGGCTTTACCATGATCCACAATCATGTTCAGGGACCACTGGGCCATGTGTTGTATCATTCAAATATCCACCTCACTTAGCTTTGAATCCATCTGGTAATCTAGATCAACCAAAACATGAGAATCCCATCACACCATGGCTATCCAGAAATGGAAAGGCTAGGCTGAAAACATTGTTACACCTGGAAAAACCCATTCCATAATAGAAAGAGAACCACATGAAATACCATGCATGTCAAATTTGGCAAGGGAAATAGACATGCAAATTGATACCTATAAAGAATCCCGATGTAGTTGCTTGATCATGCTCTTCCTTGTTTGATCTCTGCTTCCTCTTGCCTTCTTTTCCTTTCTTGATCCAATGCTAAAATTCTCCAAGAAAACTCTAAGTGTCCAAGAGTGAGAGAGAGAGAGAGAATAATGAAAGATCTCCAAAACTAAATTGGAAAAAATTACCAACTGGTCCTCATAAGCCTTTTTATTAATGAGGCCTATATTTTCTTCATTTTCCATTATTTTCCTTCATTTTCCTCCTCACATGCAACCTGTGACCTTTCACCTCCCTTTTCTCCTAATTTCCATTATTTTCATAAATAAATGTGCCAAAAATGCCATTTTTCCTTTCCAAAGCCTTAGCCATTGCCTTTTCCAATTTCCTTAGCCATAATAAACCGATGAACACCCACACTAGGATGTCTTTCCCAACATTCAGCTTGGAATAAGTGTCCCATCAATCGTGGTTATTATTTTTCCTTTATTAACTTTTATTACATGGAATTTTCACCAGGGTTGTTACAGAACCCTCCCCTTGGGGTACACCATCCTCGGTGTTCAACCACACCTATACCTCAGAAAAACTATTGAAAAACAAACATACTTCCCATGGAGGTTTATAACATAGCTTGATGCAGTATTTACAATGATCACCCTACTGAAAAGCAAACCAACATGACAACATAATGACATGACACCCATACTACTTATTGGAGATTTATAACATATATCATGGTGGTATTTACATCCATATACATATGTACATATACCAAAACATCACTAAACATGTACCAAGACATATACCAAAAAACCATACCAAAACTGCTTTTCCTCAATCGACAAACAAAGAAGGATACATAGCCCACATCTGATCCATCATCTCCCATGTAGCTTCATCAACTCCAAAGTGCTTCCACTGCACTTTAACTTGTTCGATTGCTTAGTTCCAAAGCATGAGCACCTTTTTTTGCATTATACACTAAGGCTTCGACTGGAATTCTCCATCTGGTTCCACCTGCAATATAGACCAGTCAATCACATGATCAACATCTTTAGCATACTTCTTAAGAAATGACACATGGAAAACATCATGGAATTTCATTTTTGGAGGCAGTGCAAGTCAATAGGTTGTTGGCTGAATCCTCTCAATAATATTGAAGGGTCAACAAAACCATGGTTCCATCTTGGCACATGATCCATTCTGTAATGATCTATTCTTTGGTTTCATGCATAAATACACCTATTCCCCAACTTGGAACTCCTTAAATAACCTTTTTTGATCTGCATAGCTCTTCTGCCTATGTTATGTTGCCTTCAGATTCTTCTTGATCACCTGCATTTCTCGTTTCATGTATGCCAACATGTCTGGTCCAATCAACACTTTGTTAACTCGATCACTCCAGTTGATAGGAGTATTGCAACTTCACCCATACAATGCCTCAAATGGACTCATCTTCAAATATTCTTGATACCCATTATTGTAAGCAAAATCTACTAGTGGAAGATACTCTTCCCACTTCCATTTTTGATGCATCACATATATCCTCAACATGTCTTCCAATATCTTTTTGACCCTCTCTGTCTGTCCATTTGTTTGCGAATGATAAGTTGTACTAAAGGCCAAATTTGTGCCCAAACCTGCAAATAACTCCTCCCAAAACTTGTAAGTGAAATTTGCATCCTTGTCTGGCACAATATTCTTTGGAACACCATGCAACCTGACCACATCTCTGATGAATACATATTCTACATCACTAGCTGAGAATGTAGACTTCACTGGAATGAAACGTGAAACCTTTGTCAACTTGTCCACAACTACCATGATGGAATCATGTTGTCTCACTATCCTTGGCAAACCTGTGATAAAGTCCATGGAAATGGCCTCCCATTTCCATTCTGGAATCGCAATCGGTTGTAGAAGTCCACCTGGATCTTTATACTTTTCCTTCACATGCTGACAATCAAAACACCTAGCCACAAACTCTGCTACATCCCTCTTCAGATTCAGCCAATAATAAAATTTCTTCACTGCAGTCAATGTCTTCTGATAACCTAGGTGACCTTAATATGGTTTCGTATGAAACTCTCTCAATATTACCTTCTTGAGATCACTATTGTCTATCACATACATCTTGCCTCTGAATCTAACCAACCCATTTGTCATAAGACAAAAGTCGAGATCTTGTTCATCTGCACCTGTACCTATACCTATACATGTACATGTACCTATTCTATCACCTATACATGTACATGTACTACCACCTATACATGTACCTGTACTATCACATGTACATGTACCAGTACTATGTTGCAATCTATGCACAATATCCATATACTTGGCATCATGCTAACCTGCCTACAAGATCCTATCATGTAAGTCTATCCCATAGGAGCTCATAGTTGCTAAGTGATTTACTTGTATCCACCTATTGAGAGCATCTGCCACCATGTTCTCCTTTCCTTTGATGTACCTGATCTCGAAGTCAAACTCATTGATCGTGGCCAACCATCTAGCTTGCCTGGCATTCAGATTCGGTTGGTCAAACAAATACCTCAACCCAATGTGATCACTCATCAATACAAACCTCTTTCCAAGAAGATAGTGCCTCCACATCTTCAATGCATGTATGATCGTTGCTAACTCCAAATCATGTGTTGGGTAGTTCTCATGCTCATTTAGTTTTCGTGACTCATAGCATACCACCTGTCCATCCTGCATAAGGACTCCACCAAGTCCTCTCTTGCAAGCATCTGTGCACACTACAAACTCTTTGTCTGGATTCGAAACCTATATCACGGTGCATGTGTCAACAAATGCTTAAATTGCTCAAAACTAGCCCCACACTCCTATTTCCATTAAAAATTCTTACCTTTCCTCTACAATGATGTAATAGGATAAGTAATATGTGAGAAGTTCTTGATGAACCTCCTGTAATAGCCTTCCAATCCCATGAAATATCACACCTCATCCAAATTCCTAGGAGATATCCACTCCATGATGGCCCTTATCTTTTCTGGATCTACTACAATGCCCTCCTCGGAGACAACATGTCCCAAGTAATGTACCTCAATCTAAAAGAAACTACATTTGTTGAGCTTAGCATACAATTGATGCTCTCTCAATAACCTAAACATTACTGCTAAATGCTCGGCATGCTCTTCCTTATTTTTAGAATATACCAATATGTCATCAATGAACATAATAACAAACTTATCCAAATACGGATGCAACACACTATTCATCAAGCACATAAATGTAGTTGGAGCATTAGTCAAACCAAATGGAACTACAACAAACTCATAATGCCCATACTTGGTCTGTAAAGTTGTCTTGTAAATGTCCTCCTCTTTGATGTGTACCTGATGGTATCCTAACCTCAAGTCGATCTTAGAGAACATTGCTTCTCCCTTCAGTTGATCAAACAAATCATCAATCCTCGATAATGGGTGCATTTTCTTGATAGTCACTTTGTTCAACTGTCTGTAATCAATGCACAATCTAAGAGTTCCATCTTTCTTCTTCACGAATAATACTGGTGCACCCCAAGGTGATACACTTGGTCTAATTTATCCTTTGTCCAAAATTTCCTTTAAGTACAACTTCAACTCAACCAACTCTGGAATTCTCATCATGTAAGGTGCCTTTGATGTTGAAGCTCCCCTGGCACTAACTCAATAGAAAATTATACCTCCCTGTGAGGTGGCAACTCTGAAATGTCCTCAAGAAGTACATCCTGAAACTATTGTAGAACTGGGTACTTTCTCAAACCATCTACATCCTCAACTTCCTTACCTTTGTCACTAGAAATTTGCATTGTGAATAACATACACCCTTTCCTGCGACTACGCTTTGCTTGCATAGCTATCACCATCCTAACTGATGTGGCTTTCTTCTCTCCCTATAAGACTCTTGGTTCCCCAATGTCATACACACACTCAATTTCTTTGACATAACAATCTACCTTGGTTCTATGAAGATACAACCAATCCATGCCTAACAACATAATTTATAATCCCAACAGTAATAGATTACAATGTGTTGCGATAGGCATACCATTCAAATCAAGCTCTTTCCCAATGATGAACTCACTTCTTTGTACATGTAGCCAACTGCACTAACTAAGATTTTTCATGCAATTCCTTACTCAAACCACACTTATCCACCAAGTCAAGACTAACATAGCTATAATTAGATCCAAGATCAATCAAAATAGAAATAACTTGATCACAAAGCTTACCATCCATCTCAATGATAGATGCCTGATGGTCTACCTGTTTGTTATCCAATGCTGCATAAATACGAGGAACACTCTGACCAACATCCCCAACAGTTTGTGCCTCCTGCACATTATATATCTGAGGCCTACCACCTTGATTCTATGGACAATCTCTCTTAAGGTTCTCCTTACCGCATGTCCAACACTCCAACTGACCAGTACCATCACCTCTATGTTGTTGTTGTGACCCATGTCCCTATCTAGCTGCATTGAACCTCTTTTGTGGTGCCACATTTTCTTTCTCATTTGCATTCTGAGGCCTTGTTCTTTTCGGCTGCCATTTACCTTTACCTTTTTCTTTCCCTTTCCATCCTTGTTGAGATTCATTCTTATGCTTTGATTGTTCATAGAAATGATTCAATTTCCCAATAACTTCCTCAAGTGACCAAGGCTCATCATACTCAATCTGATCTCTAAATGTTAATGGAAATCCACTGAAAAATCGTTGAACTTTAGCCTTCTCATCTTTAAGATATGGTACATACCTCAATAGCTCCAGAAATTTGGTCATGTACTCTTCATCTATCATTGATCCCATCTTTAGCTCATAGAATTCTTTGGCCTTACTGTCGTAGTACCTTTTTGACAAGTATTTCTTCCTAAAAAGCCTCTTGAACTCATGCCAACTTAAGTCATTTGTCCTAATATATCCGACCCGCTTCACATCTTCCCACCAAATGTCTACTTTACCTTTCAAGTTGAAGATCTCTACTTTGGCCTTCATGTTATCTGTGTAATTATGAAACTCAAATAATTGTTTCATCCCAAGTATCTAAGCCTTTGCATCTTCCAGCTTCTTCACATCTCCATCAAAAGTAGGTGGCTTCGCTTTCTTAAAATCATCTAGCAAGTATCCCTTATCACTCCTCATGTAAGGATGATAATGATGACGATCATGATTCCTATTGGAACCGGAACTAGAATAGTATATGTATCCATCAACCTCTCCTATGTGGAGTATCCAAAAACCTTCCATCTCTAATAGTGTAATTTCTATCTGAAATGTGACCACCATGATACCTATTGCCATATGCCCCATTAGTTTTGTCCTCATGTTCATGGCTGATCCAAAGTGGCCCTTGTCACTGCAATTCCGACAAACTCTGAAGAAGTATAGCATTTACCTATGTTTATTTCTCGTGTGCATGTATAATTTTGTCATTGTCTTCCTTACAACTCCTTATTTCTTCCTTCAAGCTTCTCAATGTGTCTGCCAAATCAAAAGAGTGCCCAACACCACATTGCTCATCTGATTCATAAGGAGATTATTTGTAGTCTACCATATTGCTATCCATTTGATCTCTTTCTTGCAAGGCATACTATGTCAGCTAAATCAACGTACCTTAGCATAGCTCGAGGAGTATACCTTATCTGCAATATCACCAAATCGGTGTGATACATGTATAACATAATCATAACATCATATAGACATATACAAATAAGTGCATCAACACATAAGCATCATTCTAGCTAGAGTCCAATCATCAATGCATGACCATATCAATTACACATACCATGACCTCATGCATGACAACAACCATTACGCCATTGTACACATGGCCACATGCAACATCAACATGCATAAGCAATGCATAATCAACCACACACATGCATGAACGCATATAATCAAGCATAAGTGAACAATACTTGAAACCAAGCTTACAAGAATGATACATGCAACCAAGCATACAAGAATGTAACCAAGCATACAAGAATATAACCAAGCGTACAAAAATGATACATGTAAGTGACATATAACAACATGTAACCAGTCATACACTCATGATGATGCATCCCACAACAACAACATCAACTTCCACATGGCAACATCACTACAACCATGATCAACACCATGCAATGCAACAAGCACATGGAATGCAAGCATAAGAGACACACATGCAACTGACATGCATGCATGACCAACACACACATCCCATCTAGTCTAAGGGGTGAACCATGCTCTGATACCACTCTGTAACACCCTCCTCCCACATCTACTCAAGTAACCGGCCAACTAGTATAAACATGAGACGAGAGATACTATGATTAGATTCAACCTCTTATGTGACCTTAAGGAAATGGAATCAATGGAAACACAACATACAGACCTTCCACATCAGCTACAAGACCCCTGAGAACCATCCCAACACTTCAGGTAGCTAGCCCCTGGGTCCCACTGAAGTTTTTTATCACTTGACCTCTGGACGCTCTCATGCTATAGGCATGCCAGCGTCTAAGAGGCTTTGGATGCTCTCATGCTATAGGCATGCCAGCATCTAGGGACTATTTTGTCTAGTGTTGTGCCAACGTCCCCAGGTTTTGAGCCTCTTTTAGGTCACTGCCTAGGATTTATTGACATATCCATAACATTAATAACATGGAGAGAATGATGCAAAAGAAAATAGTTGAACAAGCCCTTAACTGGGCCCCTACTAGCCATGATAGGCATTTCGTCAAACATATCACAAATATGTAATCTACATGTGTAAATAACATATTTAAGCATAGGGATCTCATACTTATCTAAGAATCACTAAGAACCATTGTTCCCTCATATCATTTGCTACATTATCATCTATTAGGTCATAGATACATTGTCAATTAATTTACAAGTAAAAACATGATGGGAACCATACATAGCCACTGTCATAAAATACATACATAACTAGCATAACAGCAGCAGAAATACCAATGAAATCACAACCATATGATCCACATATAAATCAGTATAATACTCATAGAAATACAAGGAGATATAACCTCATATTGATGATGTAAAATCCAAACCCGTGATGGGACTACCATGTTCCACAAGACCATAGAATGGCTGAGCCAAATTCTCTTCATCCATTCACCCCTGTTCCATACTTCAAGCATGAATGTGGGACTCAAACCAAAAGAACCAACCAGGGCATACCGAGGCTAAACCACCTCACCCTCATCAATAGAAATCAGGTTTTACCGTAATCCATCCTACATCACTAGGCGAACACAATAAACATGTCATAATAGACTTTACCATGATCTCCACCTAATCACTAGGCAAACTAAGCATGGATGCCACTGGATTTCTCCACCTACACAATGAGGAATTTTCTTGTCTCCTAGTATCTCAGGCTTTACCACAATCTAAACCCAGATCACTAGGCCCTAAACCAAGACCGACTCTCCATGCTTTACAGCATATCCCAAACTTGGGATTACTAGACCCAACGGAGAGCAAATGACCTCTTGGCTTTACTGTATATCCTACCATTCACCGGTAAGGATTCATAGGCCCATAAAGGCAACACAATATTGTATTTACGCAACCCACAATCTGGCTCAGGGGTCATTAAGCCAGCTATTACTATGATCCACAGTTTGGTTCAGGAACCACTAGGCCATGTGCTCTATCATTCGGAGATCCACCTCACTCAGCTTCGAATCCATCTGGTAATCCAGCTCAACCAAAACATGAGAACCCCATCACACCATGGTTATCCGGAAATGGCAAGGCTAGGCTGAAAACATTGTTACACCTAGCAAAACCCATGCCATAACAACAAAAGAACCACATGCAATACCATGCATGCCAAATCTAGCAAGGGAAATACATATGAAAATTGATACCTGCAAAGAATCATGTTTTAACTTCTTGATCTTGCTCTTCCTTGCTTAATCTCTGCTTCCTCTTACCTTCTTTTCCTTTCTTGATCCAACTCACCTCTTGCCTTCTTTACCTTTCTTGATCTAATGCCAAAATGCTCCAATAAAACTCTAAGTGTCCAAGAGTGAGAGAGAGAGAGAATAATGAGAGAGCTCCAAAATTAAACTGACAAAAGTTTACCAACTGATCCTCATAAGCCTTCTTATTAATTAAGCCTTTATTTTCTTCAGTTTCCATTATTTTCCTTCATTTTCCTCCTCGCATGCTAACTGTGACCTTTCACCTCCATTTTCTCCTAATTTCCATTATTTTCATAAATAAATGTGACAAAAATGTCACTTTACCTTTCCAAATACTTAGCCATTGCCTTTGCCAATGTCCTTAGCCATAATAAACCTATGAACATCCACACTAGGATGTCTTGCCCAACATTCAGCTTGGATTAAGTGTCCCATCAATCGTGGTTATTATTTTGCCTTTATTAACTTTTCTTACATGGAATTTTCACCATGGATGTTACAGGATTTGAGGCATCAAATGCCTTGGTTATTTGGGAATTGTTGTTCTCCATGTTGTGCACAGATAAAGGGAGTTGTCTTAACCTTGACCTTATGATATCTGGTAATTTTGTTATGGTTATCATTATGCTAATATTTATATGTATACATGTATGTACATATGTCGTATTCTGACAAGGTCATCAAGGATCATGATTTTTTTACACTAATGTTTATATGTATATACATGTATGTTTGTATGTCATTTTTTAACAAGATCGTCAAGGATCATGCTTCCGAAGGAATAATTGCTTATGCAGGTGAATGTCATGAAGAGGTTCCTGGTTTATGAGGAATCAAGTGGGAAGAGTAGCCTTGACATATATATGAGGTTAGTATCATGTGATATGAATTAATATTATGTGCTTATGCCTATGTTTATGTTATAGCAGGCAATGTTGAGGCATATATCAATGGAATGAAAGCAGTGCAATTTGGAGCATGTCGGGATAAGCATGGATAGTGGAGAGACACTAGAAGCAAGGTTGTTAGGCAGAGACAGTGTGATCTTCGGATGTGCAGTACTGGTGTTGTGTACATGTTGTATATGTGGTATTGTGTACATATGGTGTTATGTACACATCATGTAGGTGGTGCTATGTACCTGTGATGCTATGTAGGTAGTGTTATGTACATGTGGTATTGTGTTATGTGTATCATGTATTCTTTGCATTGTGACATGTGTATTTGTGGTATAGTACAATGTGTATATATATATGTTGTGTTGTACACCTGGTGTAGGTGTATGTGTGGTGTTGTACACCAAGTGTAGGTGTATGTGTTGTGTTGTAAACCAGTTGTAGGTGTAGGTGTATGTGTAGTTTTGTACACTAGGTGTAGGTGTATGTGTGGTGTTGTACACCGGGTGTAGGTGTGTGTGTGGTGTTGTACACTAGGTGTAGGTGTATATATTATGTTGTACATCGAGTGTAGGTGTATGTGTTGTGTTGTACATTGTGTATGTGAATGTGTTGTACAATGTGATGGGATAGGCAAGTATGGGACTATCTAGGCCCTTGTTGTTGTTGATACGATTTAGTCTCACGATACCCTTGTTGCTATTGAGGATTGAGGCAGTTTAGTCTTTGGATTCCCTTGTTGTCGATATTGAGGGAGGAAGCGGTTTAGTCTCCAAATTCCCTTGTTTCTTAAAGAGAAGGCATTGGGTGCTTATCAGGTTTGGCAAACCAAACCAGTGTGTATACATGGTTAAAGAGAAAAGAAGGCATTGGGTGCTTGTCGGGTTTGGAAACTTATTTAGTGTGTGTACGAAAAGGATAAAAAACAAAGGCAAAAGAAAAGAATCATTTGAAAGATAAGTATAAGTATTTTATTTCAGTTTATTATTCATGTGATATATGACTATGATTTATGATGGATACATGTGATTTATTATTTTGACTTATGATGGTTGTGTTTTGAGCTAACCAGATGTGATATGTTTATACATGATGATTTAATTGAAGAGCTAGTTTGACTTGTTGTGACAGGAAGTAAATTGAATTGCAGGGTACCTTATTGACAAGCTACCAATGAGGTATGATTTGAATTTATTTCAATTCCTTTTAGTCTAATGGAAATTATGTGTTTGGTATAGGAAAGCAGGAAAATTCCTGGTTTGGGTGGTTGAAACTGACTGAAGAATTAGCAGCAACAGTATGTTGGTAAAGCACTTCAGGAGCAGGGCCATTGTGGGACACAGGTACCCAATAGTGTCTATTGTTTTTCATGAGCATGTTATGACTGGTATGATGGTTATGAGGCAGGGATATGCGTTGGTTTTTAGACCTTCCGATGCGAGGAAACCTTGCCAAGGGATGGATCGCCCGGGAAAGGGGATGTCAAGGAACTTAGAATGTGAGTGACTACATGGAAGGGGGTGGCCAGATTTCCCAAGGGACTATGTAGCAGAGAAGGGAATGATGGGGAATACATTTGGTTTGGTCATTAGCATTGCCAGATAGAATCATATGCACATTGGGAGTATGCCCTAGAACAATTACCTGATAATTGTTCACTAAGGGAACAAGTAGCACAAGGATCATAGCGCTAGACATTGGATACATGTTGACTTTGGCAGTGGATTCTAGACTTCATGTGAAGGAGGTGAATCCATGAATTTCATTGAGGGAGGAGGTGTGAACCTCTAGATTCCCTTGTTGTAGATGCAGGCATCATATCCTTTTATTTGTTGGTTAAAGAAAATGTGCATATTTATATATGTATATACTATTGTAAATATTTATCGAGCTGGATTTATGAAGCTCCATAGACAGTATGGTTATTTGTTGGTTGAAGAAAATTTGCATAAGTATATGTGGTTTTGCGTTATAAAGCTCCTATACGCGGTATGTTGCTTTGTTTTTAGCAGAGGTCATTGTAAATCCTACAACGAGCTGGGATATAAAACTCTATGGGCAGTATGTTTTGTTTTCAACGGTTTGTTGTCATATGTCTCATAGAACACCGAGGACAGTGTTCCCCTAAGGGGGAGGGGTCTGTAACAACCCCAGGTTAAATTTTCATGTAATACAGTTAATAAAGGCAAAATAATACCAAGGTCATGGGACACGTATTCCAAACTGAATGTTGGGAAAAACATCCTATTGGGCATCACTTGTTGTTTATTATGGATAAGGGAAAATTGGAAAAGGATTTGGAAAAGGATTTGGAAAAGGATTTGGAAAAGGATTTGAAAAGGAAAAAAAGTGTTATTGGCATTTTATTTATAAAAATGAAGCAAAATAGGAGAAAAGTAAGGTGAAAGGTCAATTATTTGCATGAGAGGTAAATTGAAGGGAAAATGAAGAAATTAGAGGCATAAAATTATCAGTTTGGAGGATTTTTTAGTTTAGTTTTGGAATTTCTTTTAGAGCGGAGAAGAGCATCAAGAGGAGAAAGAAAGAAATCAAAGGAAGGACAAGAAATCAAAGGAAAGCAAGGATCAAGCAATTAATATATGGATCAAGCATCAATAGAAAGAATCCTTGCAGATAACAGGTTACATGTGTGATTTCCTGGTTGGTTTGTGCATGCATCGTACACGCATGTGTTTATTTTGTTCTCTTGTTGTCATGGACATGTGTTTTTCTAGGTGTTACAGTGGTTTCAGCCTTTCCTTTCCATTCATGGATATCCATGGTGTGATGGAATTCATTCTTGATTGAGATTTGGATTGTCGAAAGGTTTTGGATCTGGGTGAGGTGGTCTCAAGAAAATACCAAGGGTTGGGGGTGGAGATGGTTTTCTCTAGGAAGCCCTCAATAGGTGGGTGGAGACAGGAAAATTCCTCAAGGGATGGTGAAGGAATTTTGAGGCATCCAAGATTGGTTTGGTTTTGTGATCTCGGGACCGGTTTAGGTGAGATAACGATAGTGTGAGGCTGGAGGTGATTTAACCTTTGGATTCCCTTGCTTGTTCATGTATTGGTTTATCCCATGAGATCTTGCATTCATGCTTGGAATATGGCACAGGGGTGATTGGCTAAAAGGAAGATTTGGTTCAGCCAAATCTATGGTCGAGTGGTACTTGGAAGTCCCTGACTTGGTTGGATTTTTCATATGTTAATAAGATCCATTTTCCTCTTGTATTTTATGAGTAAATGTACTTAATATGATGTGGCTTTGATGGTTGTTATATCATTGTTATTTATCTGGTTATATTCTAGTTATAAGCATGGTTTCATGACAGATTCCAGTTATGGCTCTTATCATGTTTATATTGGTAAATGAATGGTTATTGAATGCATGACATAATATGTTATTGCAATTATAGTGAGAGGGTATTAGACCTTCTTGATGAATCTCAGATAAGTATCAGATTCTTATGTTCATATATACATTCATGACCTGTAGATTACATGTTCTCAAAGTGTTTAACGAAATGATTGTCATGGATAGGCCTGGTTAGGTCAAGTCCTTGATCAAGTTTGTTGTTAAAGACTTTTCCCTTGTGTCATTTATTGTTCTAGAAAGTTTCATCGAGTTCTGTGTAGTGGTCTGGAGACTAGCCCTAAAAGGGTGGCACAGATTCTCTTGTTGTAGGCACAGAACTGGGAAAGTGGGACTATAGTCGCTACCTTGCAGGCTTATGCATGCGATTGGAGGTCTACAGACACATGGATGCAGGCTTGTGCATGCAATTGGGAGTCCAGGTCACTAAAAAGGAAAGTTAGCTCAAGGTTTGGGCACCTGGAGTGGTTGTTTAACTCCTGAGGAAGGTCAGTCAAGTTTCGGTTTGTGGATTCCACTTCCTTAACTGTACTTAGGAGGTCAAATCATGCCATAGTAGCCCTCAGCTCATGTTTACCCCGATAGGTCATTGAAAGTGGGTAGATATGGGAGGGGTGGTTACATATATATACCTTTTTCCAGCGATTTAATGAGGCTGGCATGAATAGGACCATTAGGCCGACTTGTAGGGTGATCATAGGTCAACATTGTTGTGCTTCCATAAGTTGATTTGTTGTGCATCCAAATGTATTCCTTTGATTTACTTGTAGTTAAAGGTTGACAATGATTTCTTTTTTTTACCCATAACAAAATCATAGAAGTATGCAATGGATGCCTTAACCTATTTGACCAATGACTCAAGCATGAAACCCATGCTTTAAAACAAATAAACAATTTTCTTTCTTCTTTACATAATATATACATAATGATATGAAAGCAAAGACATTTTATGAAGACCGAACCTAGTTACTTTTTCAACAAAATGAATAAGAAGTTTAATCAATTTATTCCCTTTAAATGAAACTTTATGAAGGAGGAACAAATAAGGGGTTTGTTAATGCAATTGTATAAACAGGTTTTAACTTAGGCACATGGATGCAACACCATTGTTGTTTGTTGTCATAAATCGTCTGTAAATGGAAGATGTAATCAACATCATAATAACTTGTTAGTTCAAATGCGGTAGATGCTTGAAGTGGAATGTAGGGTCTGTAATCTTATTGGAACTGAAATTTTGCATGGCAATTACATGTTAAAACAAGAATAAGAAAGGAAATTATTAATGAAGGATATTAGCTTTTACTTGTGCAAAATCAGTTCAAGTTTGTATCTCATACTGATTTTTAATTTTTGATATTTTTGGCTCTTAAGCATGTGAAAATAATTAATTCAAACCACTTGTTAGGCCATGAACTAATAGCCATTGTTAGTAATAGAGAAGTCTCTATATGGCACATCGAGTTTTATTCAAGAAAAAATGAAAATCTTTTATTGAACAAGGTTGCTTTGATATCATGGGATCATGCTGAGGTATGACCATTTGTATAGTTCGAACTCATTATTTTGTTGTTTTTTTATGGGTAAAAATTGCAATAACTAAGATGGTGTTTACAGCTATGTCAATTGGATTGGGATATGGTTGGTATGACATTAGAAACGTCGAGAAGTGATGGTGTTCTGCATCTATGGCAGTCGAATACAAGTGGAGTATGGTAGGAAGTGGTAGTTATAGAAATCAGCTAAAGGATTAAATAAAGATACATTATTATGATGTCTTTGTTCCATGAATATCGAATCATTTTAGCCCAAAAATATTGACCTCTATCAATATGATTCCATTGACTTTGGTCTTACTTGGATGCAATATTAATTTTCTCTAAAGAAAAATAAATGCTCTAGTTAACTAAAACAGATCCCTTCATTGTATTATTATGCATTCGTGTTGACTTCTTCCAAACTCACTCTCTCTCTCTAGAAATAGATACAACCGCTTCCACACAACCTAAATTCTAAATTCATAAATTCATATTTGGTTAAATAGGCCAAAAGAGAAATTCAATTCAAGTTTTATAAATTATGTCGTCGATAAATTATTGAATAAATCTATGGAATTATTTTTTTCAATGCAAGATGATAATCCATAACATTTTTTTTTATGTATTCAAGTTTTTGTGATCCATAATGAATTAAGCAAAGTCTTTTGATAGAAATCACATAAGAGAATTTTTTGGCCAACGTGTTTCGTGCCAACAAGTGTGGTTCATCATCGTTTTTATAATTTTTAACTCCCCTCCTTTAAAGTTTGACTTCGAATTTTTTTTTAATTAATTTAAATATTATTTCTCAAAAACTAGTTGTTTAATATAGCAGTTACTTGTTAATATTTGTCTTTTAATAAATTAATAAGCTAATATCACAATTTAAATATTATTTTTCAAAAACTAGTAATATTTGGTTTTAATAAATTAATTTAAATATTATTTTTCAAAAACTAGTTGTTTAATATAGTCGTTACATATTAATATTTTTAATAAATTAATAAACTAATATCATTATTTAAATATAATTTTTCAAAAACTAGTTGTTTAATAATGTCGTTACCTATTAATATTTTTAATAAATTAATGAAATAATATCATTATTTAAATATATTTTTTCAAAAACTAATTGTTTAATATAGTCGTTACTTAATAATATTCATTTTTAATATATTAATAAATTATATTATAATTTAAATATTATTGTTCAAATATAGGCGTTACTTAAAATCATGTCTCTACATTGCTCTCTATTTAAGCCTTTGCCATGGTCTGCCTCTTGATCTGGTCCTGGTCCTGATGATGAACCACACTTGTTGGTTCGAAACGTGTCGGCCAAAAAATTCTCTTATGTGCTTTCTACCGAAAGACTTTACTTAATCCATAACATATCAAGTATCATGGATATTATTTTTTGGTGAGCCCAAGATACATTTTCTGTTTTTGAAACACTTACGAACCCAAAAATTGGCTGCCAAAATGTTTGTGGAGGATCAAAAATTGCTTGAAACTTACATGGCAAAAGTTATAGGCTATTTCAATGTCTTTTTCATTTTTAAATTAATAACCCAAAAAAGACAAACCGGAAGTAATCCTATAAAGCCCCATTTATTGTAATCAATGAAAATAAAGGTATCATAACTCAAAAAAAAATTCCCAAAATGGAAGATGAATTTCTAATTTCACGAAATTTCAAAAGAAGTCACATAAAAAAGAAATACTTTAGGCAAAATTTGCGTAGAAATGTACTTCACATTTTTTTTTACATGATAATAATAAAACCATAACATATTAAAATTGTTCTAACAAATTGCCAGTGTCTATATTAAGGCAATAATGAAGCTCATTATTAATAACTTTTTTGTGCCAAAAACTTAAATCCATTTGATCTCAAATAGTATAACTAAATAGATTATTTTTAATTCACAATTGAACATTATGACAATTAAATTTTGTATTGATATGGATATTGATATACATTGTAACATTAACATTTTGCATAATGCCACAATATTTAAGGATGAGTCACTAAAGTGAGTGGAAACGTTATCTTAAATAATTTTTTTCTCTAACACAATAGAAGACATTGGTGAATTTAATATAATTGTAGAAATTTATTCGAAAAGAAATATTATGTGAGCAACACTCGTTGGTTAGGTAGTGCCATCATAATTGTGGTCAAATCATGTTAGTATGTGTGATTCCCAAGTGGCATCTAAACAAATCTTGAACTTTTCTATTAGTGATATATTTGCAAGTGTGTATTTGGAGGTCAACTTAATGATGTTGTGGATAATGCATACGATAAAAATGTCACATTGGTGCTTGACATTGATCTAACCTACATTCATTATACAAATGTTGAACTCTTGTAATGATTATGTCAAGAAATAGATAACATTATATTAAAAAGGAATTTTATAGCATTTATAATAAAATAATTTATCCCCACAAGGAGTGCCTATTCGCCATGCCTCACAATAAAGAGATGATTGTATCGAAGAATAATGAAATGAAGTAGGTTACCTCTCCCTAGAAGCCTACATGGCCACCCCGCCACACACAATATGAAACGAAGATGCAAAGTTGTTATCTACAACACTAGCATAGAGAGGAAGCATGAAAATAATTAGGAAGGTACACTTACACATTCGATGATGCATGGTTTCAATTATGGAGGAATGTAGTCCAGGAAAATCCCATCATGCAGAGAAATAGAGAGAAAGCTAAATCACATTGAACAAGAAGTGCTTCAATACATTTATAGTCCACCATCCATGGAAAGCAACAATAAAGAATCGTGACTTTGTTATGTCGGTGTCATTTCATGGAGAATTTGAGGATAGAGGCTCTGATTATTGTCATCCATCTCCAAAACTCCAGGTTTTTTTCACTCCTCACGTGAGACCTTCTCTCTCAGGTTCAATTTTTTTATGCTTTTACCTTGCAATTCCATTTTGAGTCTGCAATATTTTCTATCTAATAATTTGTCTTCTGTGAGCACTTTCATCTTCTATACCTCTATCCCTTTCCTTGGTCTAGTGTATCTAAGAGGCTTCTTCTCGCTAGTAGCTCTTTGAATTCCCTCCCCCCCCCCATCTGTCATTTCTTCCCTTTTGATAGTTGGTTTTATATCTAGTCCCCCCTCTTGCTCATGCCCAGCCTTTGCTACTCTATTCCCTTGTTCTAACACCTTCATCCATCTCCATTTCCTGGTATGTATCTCCCTACTCGCTCCTTTCTATTATGGCTTGTCCCTCCTACCTTTGTTTCTCCTATCATATCCCCTTACCTCAACATGATAAGGTGTCATCTACTATTGGGCCCTCATTCTAAGGAAGAAGAGGTAAACATGAGCCTCACCCTCCCCAGACTTTAGTCGCCCAACCCTATGAGGCACTCATGCACAATCCTCAACTAAGGCAACCATGGAAAGATACAAGGATATCATCCCTAAAGTTATCCAGAGAGAAATATGTGATGGAGAAAGTCATGATTTTGACAAAGAGAATCGCAAGCATTGACCCTTAAAATTTAAATACAAATGGTAATCCCCAGCTTCCAAATCAGGCACACAATTCAGCTAAATGATAGGCTAAATGACCCATACTCATGCTCATAGTTTAATTTCCAACAATGTGCAATGTCTTTCAATTTATGTAGTATTTCCTTTATAGATATGTTTACTTTTTTTGTTATGCCAGTTCAATAGATCAAGAACAATAGAAACAACCTTAAAACTTTGAGTTTATGCTACTAGTCTGGTTTCCCTAGTGGAAGACCAGTAGAGACTATCATTATTGTAAATCTATGTTTCTTGCACTAATATAAATTCTCTTATCTTACCATAGATATATATATATATATATAGGCTTTAAAGTAAAAAGATACAAATTAGGCCCATGGGGCCAGCTCAATTGGTGATCATTGTGTTATGAAGTATTATGTAAACAATAAAATCAAGGTTCAAATCCCTCGTGGCTCAAACCAACAAAAAAAAATACAAATCAAATTAAATAAATAACTACATATGTACATATTAGCAACAAGCTCATATAATTTTTCTTCTTCAATATTCATAACAGGAAACAAAATTTGTTCTATTACATAAGAAAATGGAGGTATAAGATTATGCATAAATTTCCATGCTTTAAATAATGCAACTGTAAAGATAATTTTCCACTGTCCAACATGCAGTTAATCATACTTTCTTGGAATGTTATATAACAATAAAAATAGATTCACAGACGATCTTACTTGGTTGGAATATTATATAACAATCAAAAGAGATTGGTAGGTGGTTGTTTTTGTGTATGATAAATGCTAATTGTTTTTTTTTGCATCTACTTTATGGGGTTTTAGACAGTTTTAGTAATCATGCTAGTAGAATAGTTAGATTTAGATACATGTTGAATGTCAAATGGATAATGAGTTTAATCAATTTATTCTTTTTAAATGCAACTTTATGAAGGTGCAATATATAAGGCGTTCGTTATTTAACTTCGGCACCTTGCATTGATGCAACATCACTGTTGTTTGTTGTCATACATCATCTTTAAATAGAATATGTAATCAACATGATAATATCTTTTCAGTTCAAATGCGGTGTATGTTTGAAGAGGAATGTAGGGTCTGTGTAACCTTATTGGGTCTGAAAGTCTACATGTTAAAACAAGAATAAGAAATGAAACTATCAATGAAGGATATCATCTTTTTCTTGTGCAAAAAAAGTTCAAGTTTTTGTCTCATACCAATTTTTAATTTTTGATATTTTTGGCTCTTGAGCATGTGACAATAATTAATTCAAACCATTTGTCAATCCATATGAACTAATAGCCATTGCTAGTAGAAAACTTGAGTCTCTATATGGCACATTGAGCTCGATTCAAGTATAAATGAAAAGCCTTTACTAAATAGGGTTGCTTTGCCATCAGGGCATCATGCTGAGGTATGACCAGTTGTAGGGTTTTAACTCTTGATTTTGTCATTTTTCTTATGGGTAATAAGTGATTTAACCAAGATGATGTTCATAGGTATGGAAATTGGATTGGGATATGAGTAGCATCACATTAGCAATGTTAAGAAGTGATGGTGTTGTGCATCTGTGTGTTAATTTTTAGGGCTAGATTGTTCTCTGTTATAGATAATTGCAATGTTTACACTTTTTCAACATTTTCACATTACATTCACCACATAACATCATATCATCATTAGAAAATATGTAGAGAGAACAATAATGCAATAGAATAGTAAGGAACAACAGAAGAAAAGCATACACAATAGAGACACCAGAATTTTGGTCGAATACTAGGGAAAAACCCAACAAGGAGGAAAGCTATAAATCAATTATTCTTCTTATATTAGATATTCATCAATGTTTAGTTGAGATGCCAAGTAAAAACATTATGAGACATAATTATTTCTTCATCAATCACATTATCCCACCTAGTTCCAACCTAGTAATAGACAAGTATATGAGAGACATAGGCCTCCATATCATAGTATACATCATTATCATTGTCTTAGTGGTTCTGCCATCCTTGTCATATCATCATAGAGCCAAGCCATAGATCAGAGTGTAATTGGCATATATTAAGGTCATTGTCATATGTGTATAGATCATTTCCATATACATATGAATCAAGATCATTGTCACTATCATGTATCAAGGTTTGTCATATCACGGGTCATTGCCATGTATCAAGGTTTTCATATCACAAGTCACTCTCATTATCATTCATCAAGATCTATGTCATATATATATATTGACATACCATAGGTGATTGTCATGACAAGGTCATTGTGTTGTTATTCACACTATCATTAGGCAATTGTCATGTCCATTGTTATATCAAAGATCATTGTCATGTCTAGCTATATAAAAGGCCATTATCATGTCCATTGTTATATCAAAGGTCACTTCCATATCCACTGATATATCAAAGGTCATTGTCATGTCCACTTCTATATCAAAGGTCATTGCCATATCAATAGGTCACTTCCATAAAAGGTTATGGTTATATCAATAGGTCATTGTCATGTTATGGTTACTTCCATATAGATAATTTCCATCCATCCAAGTCATTGTCATATATCTATCTATATATATATATATATATATATATATATATATATATATATATATATATATATATATATATATATATATATATATACATACACACACACATCACTTTCATTCCTCCTGTTATCACTCAGGTTGTCCCTTTTGACTCCCAAAGGGATACGGCCGAGGTAACCACAAACCAATCTTTGGACTGCAGGTCCTAGCCTACCTGCAGTCAAAGAGGGATCTCTCTTTAGGATTTAGCTTTGTTTAAGGGATGATTTTAGGCTAGATATGATGCACATGGGTTTTGTTTGAGTTTGGTGGGATGGTTGATCTATTCAAGCAGAGTTGGCATACAAAGTGTAAGAAGTTCAAACCATTGGGCATGGAGTCAATGAATGTGAACTGAAGGGTGCATTTTCCTTGGCAGAAGAGGGGAATATGGAGAAAGATAGCTACGCATGGCACAATGATTAAATGCTGGAACAAGGATGAAATGGAGGTTAGGGGATGAGAGGCAATTAAGGATCTCTCATCCAGCCAAAGAGGGAAAGTGGATGAAGACTATATAGGAGCAATGAAGGATTCCTAAACAGCATTCAAAAATGAGAAATAGCTTAAACATGATCAATTAAGTATGCATATTTATCACTAATTCAGCGGAAAACATAGAAAAGTTACAAGAATTGAGCACAGAGGGCATGAAAGCCAGCTCTGAACTATTCCTTCTTCCTGCAACTTAGATTATGATATACAGATGATACAGAAACATATAAACTGATAAACAGAGGGAGGAAAGACTTATTGAACCATGAGCAAGCACATGAATTCCACATCAAAGCTCTTCAGCCATTGAAAGCACAACCAGCCAGTTTAGATGCAAATATTCCAGCAATCTTTGATTACAGAAGTTCTTAAGCTTATAGCGCAAGTCTGGAATGAGAAATACAACCAACCAACCCTTTACACTATCCAGAGGGTGGTATAAATAGAGAAAATATCTACAACAGCAGATCTGATAGCAGATCTGGAGAAATGAATGCTTCTAACCTAACATTTATTGCAAATAAATGAAAGAATGCCTATCTACCAGCTGCGCAGGGACTGCAGCCATAAGAATGAATAAATTATTGGTCTTTTGAGCAATGCGCTGGCACTTCTGCAATAACTGTGCCTTGGGACTTGCTGCACTGCTCATATGTGTCTTTGTACACTGTCTCTGCAAAATCTGGGCTTTAAACACTTGAATTGCCCCTCTAGGCGGTTCTGTTGTTGTAGAGTGGCTTTAATGCTCATAACTGTGATCTGGTGGGCTTTGATGGCTCTGAGCTGCTTTATTGACTTTGATGGGGGCCTCTTTAATGTTCTGCTGCTTCGGGCTGCTGATATTTTGATCTGATACTCTTTGTCGCTTCCTCTAATACACTTTGACACTGAATCATGCCACTTTCTCTCTCTGATACTCTTTAACTGTCTAATCGCCCCTTTATCTGCCAATTTAATGCAAGAATAACTACTGCAAATGCTTCCGTGGCCTGTGGGATGTTATTGGCGCTTGGCCGATCAAAAATGATGCTTAAATCTTCAAAAAATGCTGTGAAATGGAGGAGAAATGCATGCTAATAGATTGTTGAGGCAAAACCATGCGTTTGGATGTATTATGGGCATGAAGCGATTTCAAAATAGCCAAGGAAAGCATCGTTCCTTTGTAGTTGTGGCGGGCAGGAGCGTTGTATAAACTAAACTTTAACAAATGCCCCTTTCCTTATAACGCGTGAATGCTTAAAAAACATGAATTTTCACTGAAAATTGGCACTGCCGCAACCTTGTGAATTCTATTAAATCATGGCCGTTGGATCGCGAGAAGGCAGATCCAACGACTGTCGCTAAATCGGCGATTGGCGGATCGGCGGATCCCAAACCATAATGCCTCCGATGATCGATGAACCCCGCAGACCCGAAATGCATTATAGGCTCCCTTTTGATTTATATCGGGTTCGGCCCATCGGCGAACTCTTATCGGTGGATTTGAATGAAAATGGGTCATCAGACCCGAAATCCCTTTCAACTGCTCTTTATAATTTATCGGATCCAGATATGGGGCGCACAGTACCAATCTTTGCAGACCCGAAATGCTTATAGGCTCTTTCTTTATGGAGATCGGGTCCGGCCCATCGGCGAGCCCAACTCGGCGGATTTTAATAAAAATGATAAGCGGACCCGAAACCCATTCAAACTGCATTTATATACCATTTCAGCTCCGGCCCGTCGGGAGCCTTCTTTTCGCTGCACTAGGGGCCCTTACGGACCCGAAAACTTTATAAGTCGCACCTTATATCTTTTCGGCTCTGCCCAGTCGGAGCCATATATAGGAATGAAGCGATAAAACATTAGCCATTGATCTGGGGCCCAAATGGATGGCTGAGATTTGGTCGGTGTTTCGCTGTCTGAGCAAGCTGGGGGCGGGACATTATATACATATGACTGTCGATGCGATATCGCAATCGCCGATCGGCGGACCATTTATCGGGCTTATATACATTGTTTGCAACTATGCGATACGCTGATCGGCGAAATCGCAATCAGCCTTTATTGATCGGACTCCCATATATGCATTGTGTTAACACACGACTCCCCTCCCGACTGCGATATCGTATCGGAGGGGGTCCAAATAGAACTCTTTTGCAATCGGAGCAAGGCCCAAAGTAAGTGATGCGGGCTTTTATGACCGGAGGCAGAATTTTTGATGTTTTGAAGGGATTTCAAGGCATCGGAAGGGGTCCGAAAGCCCAAAAAGGGATTTTTCATGCCTTGGAAGGATTCCAAAGGCACCTGGGAGGATTTTTATGTGTTTTGAGAGGGGTTTAATGGCCTTTAAAAGGGTTTGTGCCTTGGAAAAGGTAGAAACAAGGCCAAAAGATGGTTTTTTATACATATGAAGGGAATTTATGCTTTGTGAAGGAATCAAAAAGCACTAGAGGGGTTTTATAGAGTGATGAAGGGCTTTATGCATCGGAAGGAGTCCGAAATGCATCTGGAAGATGGTTAGAGGAGGGCAGTGTGGGTTCTTGCTGAGTTTTTGATAAACTTAGCAATTCCCGAGGATGTATATGGTTATCTTTCAACCAGGGGGAGGGGATAAGTATATAGGGGAGTAATATACATAGCTTTAGTAGGGGAAGGGGAAATAGATAGGGAGCTACATAGTAAAGTTAATAGTTAATATGACAATGATGAGAAAAAGCGCTAAGTATGATGTCTTAGGCTATCAAATGGGGGAAAATGACTGATAGAAGAAGTGTGAACATTCCTTGAGTGAAGCAGATCTTCACCAAGGCAAATGATATGGAGAATGATGAAACTAAGAGGTATCAAGCAGATCTTGACCTCTTTAGGGGAAGTTAGTGAGTGACTTGGGGAAAAAGGAAGAAGGGAGGAGTTAGACATGCCTCGCTTGAAGTCCTCCAACTAAAAAACTGCCTCAAACCAAAAAATGGATTGCTTATCAAAATTGGAACATAGCAGTGGCAGTGAGACTAGCACACTCTCATGGACACTTCTTTGGCCATCTGTAGCAAATATGGAGCATTGCAGCATGCATAGTACGACATATTTGGCATGTAAAAATGTCGATCATGAAAGTTGATTAACCTGCTGCAGCAGGAGGCTAACACCTCTAAGTCATTTTTCTTACACATAGATACAAAGCAAGACTCGGAGAACAGCAACAAGGCTTAGAAATATAATATGAGCCTCTGAGATACAAAGTAAGTTATGTATGTGAGCCAGAGCCACTGTGAAACATATGTGATCCATAGTGACGCATATGAGCAACTATGAATTATGATCTATAGAGAAATATGATCCACAAAAATCATGTGAGCTACAGATAAAGAGCTACAGAGATAGCAACGTGAACCATAATGCGAGCCATAGAATAATGTGAGCCACTAAATAATGCGAGCCACTCAAAGATATGGAATGTGAGTCACACAGAATAATGTGAGGCATAATGAAGGGTATGTGAGCCATAGTTATAGAACAAGCCACTTGTAATATAATGAGCCATGGTAATATATATGTACCCCAAAGAAGGTAAATATGAACCACTCTAATAGGAGTGACAGAGTTTTAAGTAATGTGAGCCACAATAGTATACTATGTGAGCCTCTGAAGTATACCTGAACTTCCACAGAAGTACGAGCTCCAATGGGGGAGGATAGGTGCCCTTTTATAGTTGTTCATTCATATGAAGGGACACATTCCTTAAGGTAGGACAACTTGAGGTCAACTTGTATTTGGAGGGGAAATTCAAATTCAAATAACACTTAAATATAATTAACAAATTCCTTAGAGATTATTTACCCAAATAAATTTGTGCCATTAAATAATAATATCTCTTTTATCTGATTGAATTATCTTGGGGGATAGATGGGCTTCCCTTTGGGGTAGATGGGATTCTATGAGGAAATTTTTCCCATAGTTTCCCCCAATTTTCAACACTCCCTCTCAACTAGGAAGGATTTTCCATTTGTATCATAAGTCTCATCTCGAATGTACATGTTTGCTACATCATGTCTCATCTCATCTCATAGAAGAAGAGTAATCCACAATTGACGGTAGGGGAGATAGATTTACCACAAGGGTAAATATCCTCCAAACCCTACTGGTCTCAAGATCTAGTTTGGTGACCTTCATCTCAGTTGCATCAACAAGACATCCATCTCATCATATCTCATCTCAACTTGTCTCCTTTTATCATTAGTTGAACAATGATGCCTCAATCTAAAGAAGAAGAAGAATGATTCACTCGATCAAGTCTTGGACTTTATAGTAAGAAAAAATACAACTTGCAATAATGACAAGGATAGACACACCGAACAATAGAGGAAAAATACAACTCTCCATAAGTGACAAGGATCAAACACCTCCTATTGTCTGCTAATACTCCCACCTTGATCCTCAAGAATCACATGGTAGAACACGTGTATCCTGATGACATATAGCACTTGTCATAAATGAAAAGGATTAGACACATCTCAAATCTCCTCACCCATTGGCTAGATGGGTGGAAAATCCAACAATCCTAACTTGTGGGTAGGATGCTACTAGGGTATACTCAGTTAAGTCCTGGACTTGAAAGTAGTAAATAGATACAACTTGTTATGGCAAGGATCAAACATGCCTCAAGAAAATATATAACTTTCCACAGGTGGCATGGATTATACGTGGATCAAAAATCCCTCCAATGACAATAGGGAAGTAGGGGACAAATATAACTTGCCACAAGTGACAAGGGTCAAACTCACCTTATCACCCCCAACCCCAGGATCTCTCTGGCTCCATTCCCCCCTAGGATCTCAAACTGGGGTGGAAGATCATAGCTCATTGTTCTCAACCAACCATGATCCCTTCCTAGAAGGATCACATCCAACAGTCCAAGCTGCTCTCTGAAGACCAAGAACTTCCCTTTCGACAAAGGCTTGGTTAGAATGTCAGCAACTTTCTTATATGTTGAAGCTTCATTGTTTCAATTCCACAACAAATCCTTGTCAGATCCCTCTATGTTAGAGCCTCAATGCTCCATCAAGATTTGATCTAAATATTTAATGGGTTTTGGCTATGATTGATCGATCTCCACAAATGGATTAATGGTACGTAGAAATGAATTTTGACTGATGATCTGAATATTTACCCCTTGCCTCGGAGTTTTTTTTGTGGTTTTTTATAATATTGAGAATAACAAAAATATGTGTGAATCTAGGCCCCGGTTTTGGGGCAATGTTGGTATTTTTATGTAGCCCTAGTCTCCCACCTTTGATCTAGTTACAGCATCAATCTCCGTGGCTCCCATTTGGGTAAGTCTCTTGAACCTTCCCTTGCATCTTTGGAACCTCCCATCCCTATCTTCCATCGATAATGCATTAGGTTGATCCAAGAATATAAATATTTTTAGAAAACTACTTATGCTTGAATATGTGTTGAGATGGATTTCAACAAGGGTTTTCCTATTGAGATGAATCTAACAAATCCAGAATATGGGTGGGTTCAGAAGATTGATTATGAAAATATTTCATTTTGATGTCAAGCATGTTATGAAACAGGGCATGCAACTAAAAATTTCCCAAAATGTTTGCAGAAGAAGAGAATCCTAAAAAATAACTAGAGGCCCATATAATGGGAAGGAGATCGGCCTAAACGTTATAAGGTATACAAAGAAGAAGAGACTCAAGGTAAGAAAGAAGAAAAGGAAAAACATGAAGAAACTATTTTCAAGATGATTCATCGAAGGAACCAAAATCCAATCAGCAAAAAGTGCATGAGGACAATTTGGATTCAGCGATAGTGGGGGTGCGGCATACTCCTATGAAATCCAAATCCCTCTCTGAATCTTCAAGGGAAAAAGGAGGAAAAGCAACTTCTAGGTCATATCAAGAAGATAAGGAAGAACTGAAGACAACAACACTCACTCATTGAAGGGTGATCCATTAGACACAGCTGAAAATGTGGGTTGGATTCAAGTGGGGAAGAAGGGAAAAAAATATTTCGCCAAGGAAAACCAGAAGCCAATTAAATCAAAAGTAGTGAAAAATGGAATGTAAATGTATTTGGATATTAGGAGTATTTTGGTAAAATTTTAGCTAGAACCGGACTGAAATTTTTGTATAATGGGGTAATCGCTCTAAGGATTGGATTGAGCCTTCGTGTGCAATATCAAACTACAAGGAATATTGGTAATTTTGAAGAAATGTAAAGGTTTTGGGCCAGATATCAGATTTCTTTTTTAATAAAATTCTCGTACCTATTTCTTTGAAAAAAAAATGGGTATGTTCTTGAAATAGAGAAGAAAATGTAATATTTATTTATGTTCACGAGCTATTTAATAAAAAATAGAAAAATGTTTTTTATTAGTGACAATGAACAAAAAATATTAGTGACAAAAAAAAAAACTACATATGTGCATTTCAGCAACACACTTATATAATATTTCTTGTTAAATATTCATGATGGGAAACAAAACTTCCTCTACTACAAAAGAAAAATAGAGATAGAAGATTATGCATGGATTTCCATGCTTTAAATAAAGCAAGTGTAAGGATACTTTTCCACTTTCCAACATAGAATTGATCTTGCTTGGTTAGAATATTATATAACAATCAATAAGGACTGACAAGAGGTTGTTCTTTATGATAAACACTGATTGAATTTATGTGCATCTACTTTCTGGGGTTTTAGAAATTTTTAGTAATCATGCTAGTAGAATAGTTAGATATGTTGACAAATCTATAGCGTAATGATTATAGTGATTTCTCTTTACTTGATAATTGCTTGTGATTTATTTTTACTTATTAGCTTTATTACTTATTATTATATGTGTGTATCATCAAAAATCTACCAAAACAAGAAGAACAAGAACACAAAATATAGGTTGCAAGCGAGGGCCAAAACCTCTCCACTTTAGAGGAAAACCTACAAATATCTTCTCTTCCTTATAGATTCTTCAATTGATGACTTCCAAGACCTTAAGAGTGACTTCAGAACCCTCCAAGACCAAGACCAACCTCTACGGATGATGTGCTAACCTTAATCCAATTAAACCCAATCAAATCTCTTCTAGTAGCACTTCTTCGACCTCCAACTATAGAATTTTGGCATCCACTACAAATCTGAAATTTTGGCCTCCACAACAGTTGTTGTTGCCATAAGTGTGAGCTTCGATCTACCTTCTGAGCCTTCCTTTGACCCTCGCTTGCCTTTCCCTCACTTATGGAGCTAGACGATAACACTTAGTAACCTTCGCTTGACCTACTTGCCTTCTTCTCTCCAAGATTGAACTTGTAGATAGAACCCTTAAATCTGTTGCATAAACCCTAGTTCTCCTTAGCACGTGTGAGAGATAAATGTCCCAAACAAAGATCTTCTTTTTTTTCTTCTTCTTTGCTAGAATGAGAGATGAGTGAATAAGTCTCAAGGAGGGTGAATTCCCTCTTATATATAGGCTCTTCAAAGTGGATGTCTCTTCTTTTTAGGGTGAATTGGAAACTGTCAGGCCGACTTGGCCTTGGAGGGTATTAGACACTTTTTAAGACAAAAATATTTTTATTTACAAGTTACATTGTGCTCAATGGGGTCTTCAACTTATGATAATGACTCTTTTAACTTCTTGACCTAGGACAAACCCTAGAAGCACTCAATGGGTGCTTGACCAATAAAATAAAAGACCTTGAGCATGAAACCCATGCTCCAAAAATAATAATAATTTTCTTTCATTTTACACTTTACAAGAATCAAAAGTAAATTTCATCTTTATGGAGACCGAACCTAGTTACACAATATTCAACACTCCCTCTTAACTAGGGAGGTATTCATATATGGTAGATGTGTTGAGAAATCTAGGGCTTCAATGAGTAGGAGATATCTCTTCTTGATAATTTCTTGTGATATACTTTTACTTCTTGGATTATGATCTTCTCTTCGTCATATTATTAATGTGTTCTTTTCATCAAGATAATTACCAAATAAACAATAGAAGACAAGAAACACAGTATGTAGGCTTGTCGGCCAAGGCCAAAACCTCTCACTCTTTGAGAGGAAAACCTAATCGTAAATTTTTCTTATAAATATTCAATTAACGGACGCCAACACCATGACAAGGACCCTTGACTCTAGTGTCCTCCCAAGACCCTTGTCACTACCCTCCTTGATGCTCTGCCTCTTCCCTTTCTCAGCGTCCTTCTAGAATCTCAAACTTCTCTTATCAACCTTCCCTTTCTCAGCTTCCTTCTAGAGTATATAACTACTCTTCTCGGCCTTCCCTAGAGAATCTCAGTCTCTTAGGTTAAACCTATTTTAGAAACCCTAAAACAATATTCGCTTCCTTGATTATTATATACAAGAGAGAGAGATCCATAACACTTCTCCTCGGCTTCTTCTTGCGAGATCCTATACCCAAACAAGGTCTCCTCAAGGCAGCAACAACTTCTTTGACCTTCTCTCTATGCCCTCAAACCTGCTTCCTTCGCACGTGGGAGAGTATATAAGCCCAAATTAGAATTCCCATAAGAATCCCTTTCTTCGCTATCCTTCCTTTGTTCTTCGCTTCTCTTGTCTAGTCCTTTCTTCGCACTTATGCTTGTAGGCTCTTCTTCATCGAGTGTATTTCCTTCGAGTGAGATAGAATGTGGTTATATATACATGTTTCCTCAAGTCCTTTAGGCCAACGTGATCATAAGGAGGAGAGACGACATCATCTTCTAGGTTTCTTCATTTGTTGTAGGCCGACTTGGAGAGAGCTAATGACAAGGTCTTGGAGGATTACTTTACATAGACAAGTGTGACTCTTTACAATGTGTAACATGACTTCTTTATATGATAATGACTCTTTTATTCTTTTATGACTAGATGACAAAATTCCTAAAGGCTCTCAATGGGAGCCTTGACTCAAAAATAAAATCTCTTGCTCATGAAACCCATGATGCAAGCATTATAATATTTTATTTTTTTTATTTACATCTCTTTACATAAAATCGCAATTACATGTCATTATGAAGACTGAACCTAGTTACACTTTTCAACACTCCCTCTTAACTAGGGAGGTATTCATAATGGTACTTGGTCATTCTTAATCTGAATAATTTCTCTTAAGAAGAATCGGATTGGTAACCCATCTGTTTAGAATCATATCAACCAGCACGGTTACATAGGAATGCCTTGACTTAACAGCTCTATCTCTCCACAGGATCTGAGCTCAATGCTAGCGAGACTATAGACACTCTCATCATTGTCTCTCTCGGAACATACCCTACCTAGGTACTCAGGGTGTGTTCCATGAAGACTATTCTTATCTTGGACTCCCCAACCCTAAAATAATATTGTTCCTCCATGACTACTCTTCTCTCAGATGCCCTATATCATCCTCAAAGAGTATCGGATGCCAAATGATTACTCAATCCTCTCATTTTGTCTTCCCAGATGAAGACCATAATGATGTGTCTATCTCTCCCTCTCAATTAGGGAGGACATATCTATTCCATTAAAGGAATTTACTCATTCCTACATAAGGAATGTTCCTAAGCTCCCTCTTGGCTTAGGAATTTCCAAGTTTCTTCCAAGTAAGAAACTTTACATACACCCTCTTAAAATAGGGACCTTCAGCAGCTCCTCAAGTGGAGATGATGGGACAACCAACTTCTTGAAGAATTCCTTTTTTCGATGTCATGAATTTCTTCTTTGTTGTGGAGTATTCATCTTTTAGGACTTCTTCATAGGGCATAGACCATCCATCATTTTCATCCATTATTCATTTCATCATTCCTTTCATCGGAAAGTGATCCACCAGTTTTCATCTGGCATTGCTTCATGTTATGCTACCTTCATCAGGATTTATTTTCCACAAGGTTCTTGCATCCTTCTACATGGTTCTTCATGGAATACATTCATAGTTCTTCCCTTCAGTAGCCCTACATAATCCCATCCGAATAATAGTTTATAAATAATGAATACTTAAATTAGAATTACCTTTGTGATGGTCTTTCATCATGACATCTTCCTGTAGACATCAACATCTTGGATATATGTTGACACATATCCTAAAGATATGTCTTGTCAAGGGTCTCCATCTTTTTCCAAACTTTCATTAGATTCTTCATATATTTCTGGGAGATATCATAGTCAAATATTATTGGTTCTTCGAATGTTGACTTCCTTTACCATGGTTTCATATCTTCATGATCTCTTCCTTCCTTTCTTCACACATTTCTTTCCCGGAAGCTTCAAAGTTCCTCGGTTGTAATCAAACACCTCATACTTCCATATGAGGATATATTATGTTGATTTCATCTAATAAATATGTGACTCATGCATTCTAGCATCCTTTTGAGGGAGGGGATTCCTTCTTTGATCATTCATCTTAAGAGAAATGATCCAAGTTGTCTACAACCATATGACATGACTTCCACAATATTAAATTTGAGCATACCTATCTCATCTTTCCTTTAGGCCATCCATACTTCCTGCAGCAGCTTCCTTTGAATGAAGGAATTTCATTCCCTTGATTTGCTTCACTGTTATGTTATCATATCATCATTCTATGGATTCAACAAAATTGGAATTCTTGAAGAAACACTTACTTTTCCTCTTGATCAGAAAATCTTATATTAATGATTCTATCAGATAATTTTGAGGATCTTCCATATCCTATCTTGTCGATGTTATCTTTTGACATATGTATGATAACCCTTTTCTAGATAACTTCTTATAATTATCATTTGATCTTTCAATGAGGTTTCCCAGGGTTATATCCTACATAGTTGACTTCCATAGGTTTTGTTCTAGACATCCATCATATTACAGTGCTTCCTATCTACAATAGAAGAGTACCTTTTTAGTGAAGGAGATTCTCTTAGTCATAGTAGAGATCTTTCATTTCCTCCTTCTTAGGCTTCTTTGTCTCTGGCTCTTCTACTTCTTTGGTAATATGGGCTTCTTCATTATTTCAATTGTTATTGTCTCTTTAAGCTTAGGACAATCTTGTCCTACTTGCCTTCTTTTCTCCAAGATCGAACTTGCAAATAGAACCCCTAGATCTGTTGCAAAAACCCTAGTTCTCCTTAGCACATGTGAGAGATAAATAGCCCAAACAAATATCTTCTTCATCCTCTTCCTTCTTCGTTGCCTTATTCTTCCTTCTTCTTCACTAGAATGAGAGATGAGGGAATATGTCTCAAGGAGGATGAGTTCCCTCCTATATATAGGTTCTTCAAGGTGGGCGTGGATCTTCCTTTTAGGCCGCCTTGCCAGCTGCCAGGCTGACTTGGTCTTAGAGGGTATCTGGACACTTTTTAATACAAATGTGCCTGATGGGGTCTTCAACTTATTACAATGACTCTTTTGACTTCTTGACCTAGGACAAACCCTAGAAGCACTCAATGGGTGCTTGACCTATAAAATAAAAGACCTTGAACATGAAACCCATGCTCCAAAAATAATAATAATAATTTTCTTTCATTTTAAACTTCACAATAATCAAAAGTACATTTCATCTTTATGAAGATCGAACCTAGTCACACATTTTTCAACAAGATATATACGCCTGCTATGAATGTGAATGAATACGGAGTTTATTCAATTTATTCTTTTTAAATGTAACTTTATGAATGTGGAATAAATAATGGGTTTATTAATACAAGTGTATAAACAAGTTAGCCACGAGGGTTAGCTCAATTGATCAAGTTATTTTCATTAAAGCACCTCACTATTGAGAGGTGACAAGGTCAATTATCCTCGACGTTCTTGGGGTTAGGCTCTGATAATGAGTCGACGGACATAGCGACATAGTGGTCACTGATCTCTAAAGTATGTGAACCACATCCAAAAACAAAAGTGTATAAACAAGTTTGAACTTTGGAACCTTACATGGATGCAACATCATTATTGTTTTCATATATCATCTCTAAATAGAAGATGTAATCAACATCACAATATCTTGTTATGGAATGTAGGACTTGTGTAACCTTTTTGGGACTCAAAGTTTACATTATAATTACATATTTAAATAGAATAAGAAACGAAACTATTAGCAAATAATATTAGCTTTTTCTTGTGCAAAATAAGTTCAAGTTTGTATCTCATACTGATTTTTTATTTTTTATTTTTTTGACTCTTAAGAATGTGAAATAATTAATTCAAACCACTTTCCAAGACATATGAAAAAATATCCGTTGTTAGTAGCAAAGGAGTCTCTATATGGCACATTGAGCTCAATTCAAGCACAAATGAAAAGCATTTATTGAAGAGGGTTGATTGCTATCTAGGCATCACGGTGAGGTATGACCATTTGTAGGGTTTGAACTTATGTTTTTGCTTTTTTCTTTATGGGTAATAAGTTCTTTAACCAAGATAATGGTTACATTTATGGAAATTGGATTGAGATATGGGTGGCATGAAATTAGCAATGTCAAGAAGTGATGGTATTGCGCATATGTGGCAATCAAATACAAGAGGAGTATGGCAGGAAGTGGTAGTTATAGAAAACAGTTAAAAGACTAAACAAAGATACATGATTTTGATGTCCTTGTACCATGAATATGGAATCATTTTAACCTAGAAACATTGACCTTTATCAATATGACTCCATTGAGTTTGGCCTTGACTGCAAGATCAATTTTCTCTACAAAAAAAGAAGTGCAATAGTTAATTACAACAAATCCCTTCATTGTATTATTGTGCATTCATGTTGAGTTCTTTCACACACACTCATTTTCTATAAATAGACATGAATCTTGAACTTTTGTATTATCGATATATTTGGAAGTGTGTATTTGGAGGTTAACATAAAGATGGTGTGGATGGTGCATTAAGATTAAAATGTCACATAGGTGTTTGACATTGATCTAATCTGTGTTGATTATACAAATATTGAACTCTTGTAATAATTGTGTCGAGAAGTACTCTATAGTTTAGTATAAGGGAGATAATGTCATATTAAAAAATATATGTATAAATTTATATAATTATGTGTACATATATATAAATAAAAGGAGGCTTTAAAGTAAAAAAAAAATACAAATCAGATTTTATGTCAATTTATGTTTAAATTTATGAATTAGTATAAAAAAAACATCTTTAATTTTACCCTCTATAATAATGACAACAAAGATATAGCTAAAAAAAAATACAAGTTAGCATCAAAGGTCAAATAATATATATATATAAAAGAGAACTTTAAAGTAATTTAAATTTATGTTTTTGAGTTAAAACTAAAAGTAAAACAGATTGTTAATTTAATTATACGTCAATAATAATAGTAATAATAACAATAACAATAACAATATAGATTTAGTTTTAATTATGTGTATGTTCTAGAAATAGGGGAGAATGTAATATTTATTTATGTTCGTGAGTTATTTAATAAAAATAGAAAAAGTATCGTTCTCTATTATTGACAGCAAAACAATCAATAACTACATACATACATATTAGCAATAAGCTCATATATTAGTTGTCGTTAAATATTCATGATGAGCAACAAACCTTGTTCTAGTACAGAAGAAAAATGGTGATATAAGATTATGCATATATTTCCATGCTTTAAATAAAACAAGTGTAAAGATAATTTTGCATGTTCCAACTTGAAATTGATATTACTTGGTTGGAATACTATATAACAATCAAAAGAGATTAACAGGTGGTTTTCTTTGTGTATAATAAATGCTTTTTGTTTTTCTATGCATCTACTTTCTAGGATTTTAGACAGTTTTAGTAATCATGCTAGTAAAATAGTTAAATTTATATGTATTCTATTAATGTCAAATGTGTTGGAAAATCATGGCAAATGTAGATTCTCCTTCTTTGATAACTACTTTTGAAGTTAGTTGTCTTCTTATTTATTATTTTAGTTCTTTTTCATCAAGAAATTACCACCTAAGTAAATACAAGAGACAAAGACACCAATAGGCTACACGCAAAGGAAAAACGCCACTTCTTAGGGAAAACCCAAAAAATATATTTAATTGGTTGGTCATGCCCTTCGAGTTAACAAATGCCCCCACAACTTTTATGAGCCTGATTGTAACAGCCCTGGTCAAAAATCCATGTACAAAATAACAAAGGTAAAATAAGACCTTGGTTATGGGACACGCATTCCAAGCTAAATGTTGGGCCAAAACATAGTGATTGGGATCACTTGTGATTAATTAATGGCTAAGGAAATTTTCAAAGGCAATGGCTAAGGATTTCGAAAGGCAAAGTGGCATTAATTGGCATTTTATTAATGAAATTAAAGGAAAGGGAGGTGAAAGGTCACACGTTGCATGTGAGGAGGAAAATGAATGAAAATAATGAAAACGAAGAAAATAGAGGCCTCGTTGATAAAAAGGCTTTTGAGGATCAACTTGTAACCTTTTGTCATTTTTAACCTTTTGTCAAATCAGTTTTGGAGCTCTCTCTCTATTCTCTCTCTCTTATACTCTTGGACACCTAGATTTTTTTTGGAGCACTCTCTAAGGAGTGTGGCATACCTAGATTTTTGGAGCAAGAAGGCAAAAGAAGAGCAGGAAAGTGCAAGAGGACATTGGGATCAGCAGCTACAATGGGTTTTTCTTGCAGGTATCGAGTTGCATGTATGTTTTCCTCGCTAGTTTTGGCATGCATGGCATATGCATGTGGTTTCATGGTTATGATCTGTCATTGGCATGGAGGATTGCCTGAATTGATAATGGATTTGCCTAGCCTTACCATTTCCTAGATAGCCATGGTGTTGTTGGTTTTACTTTTGTTTCCTGGTTGGTTTTCTTGTTCCTTTAGTTGTGAGTTGAGTTACTAGTTTCTGCAGCCTTGATTGGACAAATGTTATGGAGCCCTGTAACAGCTTGGGTTGAGTTACTAGTCCTGGAGCCTTGGCTAGACAAACACTTTGGAGCCCTTGGTGGGTTGAGTTACTAGTCCTAGAGCCTTGGTTTGATAAATGCTTTGGAGCCCTTGGTGGGTTGAGTTACTAGTCCTGAAGCCTTGGTTGTACAAACGCTTTGGAGCCCTTCGTGGGTTGAGTTACTAGTACTGGAGCTTTAGTTGGACAAATGCTCTAGAGCCCAGAAGTAGCTGTGGATTGAGTTACTAGTCCTAGAGCCTTGGTTGGAACAAACGCTCTGGAGCCCTAGACAGCTTGGGTAGAGACCAATCTGGTGATGGTTATTGATGTCTGACTGTGAGGTGGAGTCACTAGTTGAGGTTTGAGGTGGATAGTTTTGATTGATTTATTTTATGAGATCCCACATTCATGCTTGGAATATGGCACCGAGATGATTGGCTAAAAGAAAGATTTGGTTCAGCCTAGTCTACGGTTGGGTGGTTCATGGAAGTCCCATACCTGATCGGCCTATGCAATCATCAATAAGAGCTCTCTTTCTCCTTGGTGTTTTATGGGTAAATATACTTGTTTATATGTGGTTTATATGGTTGTTATACCCTTTTTTGTAACCCTAGAGACAACTCTTGGCTAAGAAAAGGTCAGTGCCTAGGAAATCTATTCAGAAAGATACAGATTTAACATGTTGCCCCATTATGACGTTTCAGAAGACTGCACCACAGTTAATGTTAAAGAAATTGTCTTGGGTGAATACACTTCTCAAGATGGCCGCATTGACAATGAAACTGATTTGAAGCTGTAACGAAATGATAGAAAGAAAAAAAGAAAAGTCCTAAATGAAAATTTTCTTTTTAAACAATCTTTTGCTTCAAACTTTAGAGGAAAATGTGAAAGACTGAGAGATGAACCCTTAGAAAAGAGGAGTGTATATTAAGGTTACTTAGTTTAAGATTACAGGTACTATAACTTCAACAAATATGTATGATAAAACCAACCAGTAAATTCATTACTCTTTCCCATAGAAGAAGACAGTAAATGATTTACAAAGAATAAGAATACATATCAATTTCAAAAGACTGCTTGGAATCACCTTGAAAAGATTTATTATTCTCCAAGAAATGATGAAAACATTACATAGAAAATTCTTGCCTTCTGAAGTCAAAAATTGAAACCCAAAATGGTTCTCTCAGGTTTCTTTTATAGTTACATTATAATGGTGACAGTTATAAAAATTGTTAACTGTCACAATATTGTTGAACCACTTTAGTCCTATTTGGTCCTTTTGAGGACTTAAACTTTTAGAAAACTGAGAACCAGAATTATGTAATTATTACAAATACAATATTTCAAGATTTCATAAAATAAAGCCAGGTGGTTGTTCTTCACTGGATTTCTTATGATTCTTGTGCAGGCTCGCTTGTAGAAGGTCCATCTTCTTTTGTTGCTATTGTTGGAGACATTCATGCTCTGCATTTATTCGATACAGTGACATCTGAACTCGGACATTTAATAAATCTTATATGGGCCATTCAGAAATTAGTGATTCTGTTATGAGATGGATTCTCTGTTAAAAGGGTTTTAGCCAACCATAGTAGCTGAAAATCCCTGTGAAGATAATTGACAATGGTTTCCCCTTGGAGAATTGTTGTTTTCTCATGAGAGGAGTCAATTTTTCTTTTAGCTTATGTTGTCCTCTAAGATGATTCTAGATTACTTAATCATTCCAGAGCATCTAAAATGTTTTGTTTGTTTTTTACATTTTTGGATGACTGATGTTATGAATAGTCTGAAAACAGGTGCTTAAACCTTAACATTTTCCAAATAAGATGAAAGGGATGTCTATTTGTCTAAAATAGTTAATTGATTTTAAGTGGGTGAATAGCAGAGTCTTGATGAAATATAAATTGCTAAATATTCAGACAAAATATTTGAGTTGTTATAAGAAAAGAATACAGGCAAACAATGTTTTCATGTACAATAAAATATAGTTAATCTAATGCAGATGGGCGTGAAAATTAATTGATATAGAGGAGTTTATAATAACAGATAGTTTTATAAACTATTCCCTAATTATTGTTTATAACTTCACAGAGGATTTAAGACTGACTGATACTCAGTATGATCTTACCCAAATTTATGCATAAAGGCTTAAATACCTAAAGAAAGACATAATGAAATAAGCACATAAGAAAAATTCACTAGAAGACAAACTATAGGAGGAAAATTTAGAATCCTTTCATTAACTTGAAGCAAATCTCCAGCTCGATTACAATTCTACTTTGAAAGCTCATCCAAGGGTTCAACCCTTAATAACTCGAAGGAGGAGTTATTTATACAAAAATAAAAGTTCTTCTAGATACTTTTAAACAAAAATACAAAAATAGTACAAAACTATAGGAATCTTAAAACTGCTAAGTGTTGGCACTATCTTTTAGGAATTTGTTGATGATCTGGTCCCCAAAAAGTGTTGCCCAGTTGTCTGTTAGTTGATGATGAAAGTTACTCGATAGTTTCACATAAGTGATCCCATCTGTCTTCAGTTGGTATAGAAAGATTTACCAATTTCTTGTAAACTTCATCAACCTCGGTGTACTTTTCAAAAGTGGGCTTATTTACAAAAATGTGTTTAATCTCATGCTTAATTTTCAAATCAAAATCTAAAGCCTCTAACATTTGTTTCCCTGTGAGATGACCCTTTATACCTACAAAATTAGCTTTATCAGTTGCAATTGAATAAAGCTTTTGACAATATTCCTCCAAACTAATCAACCTGTCATCTAGTGCCACTAATCCTGGTAGTCCTCTTTGATTGAGTAAGTTAAATTTAAAATGAAACCTTTGAACATCAGTCTTCAAGGCTTGGCACTTGGTCTCCAACTGAGTCATGAGGTTCTTTTTCTGCAAAACCTTCTTAATCTCCAGAATGGTTTATGTTCTATCCATAATCTGAATCTGCTCCAACTCGGCCTTGGTTTTTGAATTAAGAACTTTGATCATGTCAGTGGCTTCACTTGGTTTGTCTTTAAGAAGTTCTTTAACTTCTTCAATAGTTATTTGACATTTGTTTATAAGTTCTTCCTGCTCAAAAATGATCTGTATGGAGGGCCATACTTCAGTTATGGCCTGACTGATATCTGCCCAAATGTTTTCCTTAGCTTGGGCCAAGGTCTGAGCCATTAATGACTCACTTTCCAACTCTTTTATTCTTCTGGTCAATCTATGGGTCTTCTACATCTCTTCAACATAAAGGGTGTCAGTTTTAATCTTTTGAGTCTCCATATTCTTAAATTTCTTATGAAGCCTTTCATTCTCTTGTTTCTGGTGAGTCGGTTCTTGTAAGACTTTGTTTAAATCTCATGTTGTTGATGTAGATTTTGTTGTTGTTGATGTTGATTCCCCTGTTGTTCTTGACACTATAATAGGTATAGTTGTAATGGGAGTTATAACTAGTTGAGAAGATTGCTTTTTTTCTTTAAGCAATTTCTCAATTTCTTCTTCCATGTTCTTTATCTGTACATTCTAATCAATGATCAACTTGAGCATTTCTTCCTTGTGTTGTTCACTTTCTGCTATCTCCTTGGTTTCAGGATCCTTTGTAGAAGGTATTTTGAGCTACTCCCTTAATGATTTTAAGTCTTCATTCTTATTTTTGATAATTTCCTCTGCAGCTTTAACATCAATGGGGTCATACCCAATTTTAATCACCAAATCTATAATGATTTGACCCTGTTATCCTTTACCAAAGAGGATATTATTTCTATCTTTAATTGTAATTGAACATTTGAAAGAGTTGTTTTGAGTTTTGATAATGCCATAGCAGTGTTGGTCATGGTAGAGAAAACTGTCTCACCAGACTACCTATGCATATCCATCTTATTAATTGGATGTATTTGTTGGCATCAAAAGAAAATACAATCTTCTTATAATCTGAAGAAGCCTTTGGAAAAGGCACTTGGGCTTGAAGGAATGCTATTTGCATCCTAGTTTTCTCTCTGTAAAAATTTTTCAATAACCCCTGCTGTGAAGTTCATGTTTGTTTCCAAAACTGAGCATATACATTTGCTTTTAAATATTCATTCTTCAGTTTAATTTCAAGGAAATTAGTGAAGATGTTTGGTTCCTCTTGCTGACTTGCTCCTGTAGACTGGGTGATCTCCAACAAATTCTGTGAAACTGAAGAGGAAGATGGAGGAGTGATTACAGTTTCTTCTATCCCTGTAGAAACTTGTGAATCATCCAAATTGATGATTATAGGCTCCTTTTGTCCTTGAGTAGTAGTAGTGCCTTTGGAGTCAGTCCTTGATTTCTTCTAATAATGAATGAATTCTTTTTCACCTTTTGTTGATGATGAAGATTCTTCTCTAGGTCTCTTGTTCTGCCTGCTTTGAGAAGTGGGAGTCTGGAGAGTAGAAGGAGGTAAAATATGTTCTTCTGCTTCTTGAAGTGTATTCTCCTCCCACTGTTCTTGATTTTTGTACTTCTCAATCTCTGGTCTTGGAGTATGATTGTAAGGTGTGGTTTTGAGTTCCACCCTTAAGTTGGAAATAATACTCAATGGGTCATAAGACCAAGTGAAACTTGGCTGGAATCCCATCTATTTAAGGATTGAATCTGCTTCAATACCTGCTGATCTAGTATTACAAATGAATGATCCTACTTGTGACTTGATTTTGAATTGAGACTTCCTCTTCCCTGAAATGAAATGAATTTCATCCATATTAATCATTTGCCTAATATATTCCAAAGAGAAAATTTTCATTGGAACATATTTGGGCAATTTATATGGAGCCAATTCGCAACCATATACTCTAATTTTTGTATAATTCTGGTAGAGATACCAGTCTCCTGTTCTAGCTTGATCATTGAGGTGCAGGATCCTTTTAATTTCTAGACTGGTCCTAGGCTCATTCTGGTTGTTGAGAAGCTATGCAACTAGATGAATGAAACAGTCAATGAAGTCAGAAAACTTGAACTTAGTTGAGTTCCTTCTGATCAATGAAGTCCATTGTGTGACTGCTTGATTCACTTGCTGATCATCCTGCTTGTGTAGAACTATAGGTAACCTGTCTCTGTGCTGAAATAATCATATGTACTAGCACAGAGGAGTATTTAAACACTCCTTCATTAGTAATTTTCATCAATTTCTCATGCATAGTTTCAGCCAAGAATTGACTGTAATTATACATGAAGGCAGGTTTGTTTTCTTTAAAGAAAATGGATAGATAACCTAAGATAGATTCATCTACCCATTGATCTGATTGGTAGCCTAATAAGTAAGAAACTAGGGAAATTATGTGTTTAGCTCTCTTAGGGAACATGGATGCTGGATAGGGAGGATTCTTTTTAGGAAGTTCAACATCTTCTGGGAGAAAGATCTCAAAGATCTAAGCTCTTTGAGGGAAAGTGAGCTTACGATATAGGTTTAGTAAAACAGCAGGGGAGAAAAAGCTAAGGGAATTATTTTCATCGATCAAAAGCATCTTGTTGATAAATTTTGGAGTGATGGATATCAAAATGTCTCCATTTTGAGCTACCACGGTTCTCTATAAAGGGTTATACTTAGCTTGGCACCATATGACTAGATCAGGAAAAGAATGGGTTTGAGGAAACATATACAGGGGCAAAAGAGATTCCCATAGATTTATTTCGTCTTTAGAGTCAATATAGGTTTGTTTTAGCCAATTGTGTAATTCGAACATGTTGAATTCACACTCTGTGTCTGTGATTTTGAAGAATTGGTCAACCAATGGAATGTGATCTAGGTCTAAGGCATCAGAGGCTTTTGGGTTTTCCTGTAATGAATATGAACTGGCAGATGGCTGATCTTTTCTCTTAGGAGCCATGATTATAGAATTGCAATGAAAAGATAATAGAAAATAGGGATACAAATACCTCAAGGTGATGCGTTCTAGTAGTAAGCTCGGTAGTGGCGTAGAATAAAAACAAGAAGAAGTGATCGTATGAAATAGTGAATTGGGATATAAGAGGAGTTATGGAAAATAAATGGCGTAACGGGGGTGAGGGAATTCTTTATAACTGGGATAAGTTAACCATTATGGGAAGCCCGTTGTTGAATGGAAGGATTAACATTAATACAGAGGAAAGAACAGTAACTGGAGGAATGGATAGCGGATGAGCAGCAACGGATAGGGACACGCAGCATGTAATGGTTGGGAACGGAAGGTGTGGGAAGGATATTACCATTAGCACGATATTGGAAGACGCGGGAAAAATATTTACAGTTGACGAATTTCGAAGGGGGGGTGCGAAGTGTGGAGAAGGTGACACGTAGCGAGGGGCCCGCGCGATTGAAGCTACTTTTGGCACCCCCCTGTCATTATCGCATAATGTAGCGAGGGGGTGTGAAATGATTTCCTCGTCGTTGATCTAGGCAAGGAAGTGGATCACCGTCCAGTTATGTTCGACCTTTAGCTGCTTCGCGACAAAAAAAAAATGTCCTTTTCTGACTTTGACTAAAAAGCTTTACAATGTTTATTTACACAAAAATTAATCACCAATTAAAGGTAATTAAATCCTAATCTAATCTTAATCTAACTTGTTGGTGCATTTGGACTAGCAACCATTATTTTGCCTAATTTATTTGTAATCCTAATCTAATACATATTTGGCCAAATTTTGAGCATATTAGGCCAAATTTATTCTATTCTATCCTATCTAATAATGTTCTACCAAGATTAAACAGTTTGGTGAACTTATTCTCTAATCTAAAACATAAATTTAAATGATTTGATCATGATTAAACTATATGATTCAAATCAAAAGAAAAGGTTGTGGCATTTAAACAAGTTGCACACAAAACCTTGATTTATTACAATGCAATTTATTTCTATGAAGTGGCATTTAAATAAGCACACTTATACAAATTTTCATTTTCTTTTGATGGGGTTTTATTTCATCTCTTTTTTTATTTTCTATTTTTTCATATTTTCATTTTTATTCTTTATTTTTTTATACCCTCTTTTATAAATAAAAACTAACTTATCAAAAATAAAGCATGTTACAACATCTTCCACCAACAAAGTTTCAAAATTTTCCCAAGGAAGCAAATTTCCCTATTGATCCTAGTAGGAGAGCAATCCTGCCCTCAATCCATTATCAAAAATTGTATTAAACTTCAAAACAGATTCTCTAATTTCACCAAGTTTAACCTCTGTTGTTTTCCTATGCAATTTTTTCTGCACCATCTTATTGATCTCCAACACCAGCTATGTTTTGTCTTCCACTTGCATATTTCTTAATTCCTGAAAAGACATGGAATTAAGAAAATCGATCATCCTATTTGCCAATTGAGCACGTTATTGGATTTTATCTTTATGAGAAGCAATGATGCTTCTCGGGTCCCTAAAAATCATTTTTTCTTCTGCCATTATCATCATGTTGTCCCAGATAGATTTCACTTGGTGAATAATATCATTCCAGATTATCTCTCTCTTTGGCCTATATAAGTGACATATTACCTTTTACTTTTTCCCTCAATTCCTTAATTTCATTGCAGGTTGTCTGATAATCCTTTTGATATTTTGATGCATTATCCTTTTCCATAGTCAATTGTTTTTATTTAATCTTCAGGAGTTCTTGTGTGTCCTCCAAGTTCTTTTGCATCTTTTTCATTTCATCTTCTAAAATTTTTAACTATGTCATAACTCTGGTCAATTTGTCAGCTGGATCCTCTAAATCTGGTTGTACTAGGATGGTGCAGACATGAGTATCCAGCTTTTTTTGTAAGCTAGCATTCATTTATTTTAAGGCAACCACTTCATTGTTTCTTTCCAACAACTCTCTGGTCAAAATATCCTTTTCTTTCTCCACTTGGGCCACCTCTGGGGCCATGACATGCTCTACAGCAGGCAATTTCAGCTTTTTCCTAAGCACTTGGATTTTTGTCTATACTCCTTGTAAAAAAAATTGTACAACAGATCTATCTTCAGGATTAACACAAATTTTGACAATTAACTTTTTCAACTCTTCATTCTGAGTAAACAAGGCTCTGGAATTTGATTTCTCCAACTTTAACTGATTCACAACCTTTCCCAACAAATCTTCTGTCTTATTTGCTGCTAAGGATGCTTTACTCAAATAACTGTAAATTAATTCTCTAGTTTTCCTATGCAAGTTGATTTTATCAAGCAATGGAATCTCCCTTACATCTATAGTTAGGTTTACAGTATTGAAACCTATCGATGAAGAAACATTTAAAGCAGACGGGTGAGAAAAAGATAATTTAAGTTGATTTCTTATAAATACATGGCTAACAATAATTTGGTCTGATACTCAGAAATTGACCGAGATTCCAACTGGGACAAAATATTTTCTTTGATTTTCTTGTTCTTTTCTTCAATTTGGCTATACATCTCCCTTAGAAATGAAACAGAGCTTTGTGAGGATTCTTCTGGGACTGGGGAAGAAGGTGTGCATGTCACTTCTCCCAATTGCAATTGAAAACCAGATGCAGTAGATGAACTTCCAACTAGAGGTTGAGACTCCTTCTCCTTTTCATGCAATTTTGGCTTCTTAGAGTTGTGACTTGTTTCCTCATCTAAATCAATTATCTCTTCAACTACCCTCTTCAAGCCTTTTTCAATAGGATGGGGAGTTTCAATCTCCATTCCCCTTCCTGTTTCGAATTTACCACCATTGGCCAATTTTTCAATATTTGGTCTGGACTCATGGGTGTAGGGAGCATAAGAGTTTTCTACCCTTCTGTTTGAAATGATATGGTGAGGATCATAAGGCCATTTTCCCCTTGTTGGAGCTACATATCCTGAAGTATTCTCTCAACTTCTTCCATAACATGTATATTATTTACAATGAAAGGCCCAATAGTCTTGGGCAACTTGAATAAATGACCTTTCTTTGCTTGTAAAAAATGAATATGATCTACATTCATACTTTGCCTAATGAATTCCAGAGCAAACAATCTCATTGGCACAAAAGAAGGAAGCTTGTAAGGGGAAACCTCTACTCCATACAATCTAATCTCAACATGATCTTCAAATTGAAACCAATATCCAACTTTGATATCTTTGTTAAGTTGTAAGAAGGCTTGAGCTTTTGGTAAGAGACATGGTGGCACAGAACTATTTATGATGGAATACATGACTGACATGAAAGAGGCAGTGAAATATTCAAGACCTTCATAATTTGGGAGCCTTTCGATAGTACTAGTCTAGTTTACTATTGATTGTTTCTTCCTATGAACATCCATTATGTTCCGGCCTAAATGCATAAATCTTTCCACATGAACATGTAGGAATAAATAAAACACCAGTGATGGAAACCTAAAACGACCAGTAAGACTTAAGTTTGACAACTAAGAGTTTATCAATCCTTCCAAGAAAGTTGGAATATCAACAATAGTTTCAGGTTGCATGATTAAATTGAACATTTGTAGCACAGCACGGTCAATCACAGAAGTATCGTCCCTTCCCAAAACCCCAACAATTACTTGTAGAATTGGCTTAACATGTTCATCAAAAGTTTCCAAAGGAAATTGAGTTGGTTCAGTAGATAAAACATGTCTTGAAGGCATCAGATAGAATTATAATTGAGTATAGTCTCTAACAGATAAATTTTGAAAATTCACTACCAAGGTTTCTTCTGTAAATGTAGCATAATGTTTAGAAGAGGGAAATTCTAGGGCTTGTTGAATTAGAAGAGAATAAGACTAAAAGATATTTCCCCTATTGCATTTATCACAAAACATTTATGGGGATGCATTGCAGAAGCTAACCAAGAGATAAACTCAGGATGAACATATGTATAGGGAATTATAGCAGAGAAAATACCTGATTTTACTACTATAGTGTATACAGGGGAATCAATTTGGTCTACTATGACTTTTTGGCGAAGTTGCAACAAATTTAAGGAGAAAACAGGATCAAAGATATCCCTCTCTATGTCCATGAGGGGAATGTGAGTTGCAGAACCAATTAGGGAAGCTTTCTTTGACATTTTAAAGGGACTGAGTGAGTGGAAATAATATATAAATACATGGATACTAAATGTTGACGTTAGAATCCAAGTGTGACAAGCTAGCAGACGTGGACGTGCTTGTAGATGCGCAGAAATGGAACAGCAATGTACGTTGTTAGAATGGAAAACAAGATTTTATGGGAGAACGAGAAAAGTGCGAGGGAAACAGTATTGAATGTGGAAATGACAAGTGTACAGAGTGATGTGACAGGGGGTGAAGTGGAGAATGTGACATGGGTAACGTGGAAAATTGGATGAGGTGCAAATGGAAACTAACATTCATGCTCGCTTTCCGCAAACCCAAGGTGGTTACCCTCTACCGTTCACGGGAGCACCCATGGTGGTAAATTGGACCATCCTCGGGTGATCCCATATCAAGTCCTAGCCATTGATCGAAATTCAGCGATCGGGCGCTAACTCTTTTACGGAGGCATCCACACAAATAACCTTTGTGTAGTTTGTGATGTTGAGCTTCCTCCGTGGGGAAGGCCCAACATCATTGTTGAAGCGACACGACCAACGTTCCCATCATTTAAAACTTCGCGCGCTTAAATCTCCTTTGAATCTCGTTGGGGCCCCACCAAGCTTAGGCCTTTAATGAATAGTGCATCACCTCAGCTTAGTAATAACTGAACTTTATTCTTCAAAAAAAAAAATCTTATTCTAAACAACTTTTAACTTTGATTTTTCCCTTTATATTTTTTTTTAGATATATGATTTTTCTTTTTCACATTTTGACATGGTGAAAACGAGCTACAACATCTAGCTCCACCTAGGGATAGTGTTTTGGAGCAAAACACTAAGAGCCGCAAATTAGTGCCTTCACTTCAAGCATGGAATCATATTATAGCTTAGAACATTACAATGAAAAACTCATCGGGTACTTATAGTGATCAAGCCGGTATTCACAATGAAAGAAATTAAAAATGCCCAATGTTGAAAGTAATGTTTCAAATACTACCCATTGATAGACAGCTGCAATAGTTCTCCTTCCAAATTTTCCAGTATAAAAGTATTATTGGTCTGACTTCTGCTATTTTGAAAGGTCCAAACCATAGGGGATCGAATTTTCCATGTTTACCTTTTTCTTCTCGTCTAACATCCCATCTCAAGACAAGATCTCCCGGTTGAAAGATTATCTCTTTGGCCTTTCTGTCAAAAACAAGATTTATCTTTTCTTGGTAGCTAATTAGATTTTCAATCACCTGCTCTCTGTTCTCATTGATTTCTACTAGCTGGTTAATTCTTCGAGTTAATGCATTAAGTTCCTACTTAGCATCTTGGATGACTACAACTATTTGTTTAGCCAACTGACTAGGAAAAATAGTTGATGTAACATACACTAACCCAAATGGTGACTTACCAGTGAACCTTTTGGCAGTCACTTTGTTGGCCCACAAGGCAAACTTCAGCTGTGAATCCCAACTCTTCTTATTATCTGCAATTGTTTTCATAAGTATTCTTACCATAGTTTTGTTTGAAGACTCTTCCAACCCATTTCCTTGAGGACAATAGATGGTGGAATGAGAAATAATAACATTATAACTCTAGTACAAATTAATTAGTTTTGCAGATTTGAACACTTGGGCATTGTCTATAACCAACTTCTTAGGACAGCCGAACCTTACAAAGATATTTTATTCAAGGAAATTAATTACCATTGTATCAATCGCTTTCCTGGTTGGAATTACTTCCACCCATTTCATAAAATAATCAATTGATCTAAAATGATCATATGTTAAAACTGAAGTAGAATTAGTTATGCCAACAGTGAAATGAATGTTAACTTAAAGAGCTAAAACCGTGAGAACTGCTTGAGAAGAAAGAATTTACGACAGAGGATAAACATAAGAAAGATGCAAAACAGAAGTGAAAACAGCAAATACACAGCGATACCAGACAGCAATATTGATTACGGAGTTCGTCCCTGATGGACTACGTCTCCGGGTCCGCTTTCAAGATGGGTGACCACTTTATTAGGATTGATTTCGAAGAGGTTTATTACACAGAAAATTGACCAAACTAAATGTGCATGCAGGCACTTTTGGTCACTATCATAAGAAATCTCTCTGAACCAGCTTTCCAACACCTATCTTGGTTTCCAATTCTGATTCCCGATGCCCCTATTACACTGAAAACAAAATCAACTATATCCTCAAGAACCTGCACATAAAAATCAAAACCACTCCATTTTTTCTTCAATGAGTAAACCTCCCTCTTATAACCTTCTAGATGCATTCGAACTTCTTCCTCCAAGTTTAGGAATGAACTGTTTATTTTAGGGGTTAAATTTAAGGTTTAGTTGAAGATATTATGTCACTTTGTGACATAAGGCACCTTAGGTGTATTAAAATATCCAAAACTTAATTAAAAAAAGTCAAAATATGCCATATAACAAATATATCCGTTGGCGTTTTACTAATGGCGTGAAGTTGGTTGATCGCCTGCATGTGAACAAGTGGTTCAGTTGCAATCTTGTCACAAGCTGCCACCTTGTAGGTTAAGCCTGATGGTTGCGGTCAATCGAACTACATGTGACATCATTCCCGGCATGGTTATCCAGGCGGTAATTCACTCCGGCAGTTCCGACAGTGAGATGTTCACATGGTCACGGTTTAAACTTCTCGTGTGGTCAAACTCTACCACGATAACCTCAATGGTTCATAACCGCTCACATGTCATGGTTATGTGATTTCCTATCCACTGCGGTTAACTCTAATCTCTCCGCTGATTGTAACCTGATGGTTATCCTCTAGCCCTGTTCACATGCCTTCTCCGCCACGGTCTCCATACCCGCACGATTTAGGGACTGTGTATATAATTTGTATTGTTTTATAATGTTTATTATATGGCCAAGAGGGTTTATACATAGGTTTTAGGAATGAGGTTAGGGTTTAGGTGTATTAGGATGAGGGACTTAGGTTTAGTGTCTTTTAATGCATGCATTTAGGTTTTAGATGTATATTAGGTTTTTAGGTCTTAGGTTAGAGTTTATCATTACATCATTTTGTTCTAAAACAATAGATTGTCACAAACTGACATTTGCAACAAAAGTCACATGGTGATGACAACAAAACCCTGCAACATGGACGACAAACCCACGTCGATGACCAAATGCTGGTGGAACTGACGACAACCATATGTCGAAAAACCAGGTACCAAACCATATTCGCTGAACACCATGAACAACCTAAACCATAAACATCACTATCCAAGCTAACAACACCAGACATTGAATGTTGACGACGAGATCTGACGAGATCCTCCTGGATCAATCCTCTCCACTTGAAATCTTTTAGACCACAAAAGTTTGACTTAAACAGATAGTAGATGAGGTTAGAGCTCCCTCACTCTCCACCTTGCCCTAATGATGTACCAATACATTTGATCAACCACCTTAAAGTGATGACCCTGATGATGCTGACCATGGCACATATTGAATCGGTGACCTGTTCCATCTATTTGTAGTATGAATAACTTGGAAAGATGGTGAAACAACATGTTATGAACATGGAAATTGATTTCTTTCCACGAAGTACCACGAATTAGTGATTCATACACATTTTTGAAAACAGTCTCTGATGGATATTGTTCAATACTATTGACATGTATTAACAATCTATATTGTTGAATGACAGAGACAATCAATGACATTTTTTACATCAAACGAGCTACTTGATTTGATATACTTTCCTGACTCCTTATTACTAAGTGAACTTGTTGTAATAAACCCTTCAAACTGTGATGTGAAAACTGCTGCAACTTAGTTTGATTTTGAAAGTATTGAAATGGTTGTTGATTTGTTTGAATCACTTTTTATTTATTCATTAAATGATGTTTCCATTGATTAGCACTTTCCCCTGATGCATAAGTTTCCCTTAGATACTTTTAGAAAAGGCTTTGATATGAAAACAAATGGGCTTCCTCTCCACTTGAAAAGAGGCTTCCAAATTGTTTGAAACATGAAATGGCAACACAATACAAGAGAAATTTAACACCGAATTTCCCCAATATTGACCTACATCCCTGTAACTGTTAACTTCCAAACTTGGACTGAATCAATTCATTCTGACATTAGGAAGAGAAACTTCAGGCATCAACTGTAATTCATGTTGTATTCCCTACTTATGAGTAAGATGTTTAGTTTCTTTAAATAGAACTGGAAAAGTTTCTACCTCTTTGATCAAACTATCTTTAAACTGGGACTCATAACCTAAACAAACATCATGTTGATTCTTATGTTGTTCCTTTACACACACGATTACAAATCTTTTATTTGAACTTATTAATCGCTTCATTTGATTAGCAACAATATTCAAGTGATTTTTGTTTTGATGTGACCTGACAATAAATTCAACCCCATATTTCTTAAGGTCATATTTATGCTCTCTTCTATAAAATACTGCATCACGATCATAAATACAAGGACTTCCTAAGACAACTCCACATATGTCTACTGGAACCACATCCAATTCCACTTCATCAATGTAATTAGCTGTAATGGAAAATCTTAATCGACATTGTTTTGTGACTTTTATTTGAGTTGATTTATTTAGCCATCCTAATGGGTAAGGTCTTGGATGATTCCATGTCTCCAAACCCAAGTTCTTAACTAAATATTCAGATATTAAATTTTCCGGTGATCCACTGTCAAACATTGTATTTATTTTTGTGTGCTTAGAAGTTATCCTTATGTTAAATAATTCAACTCTTTTATCCTCATTTGAAGGATTTATGTTTGATGAATATGCAATAGTATTCGAACTTGAACCAGTGTCAGAAGTTTTACATGTCGAAACTATGGCAGTTATCCTCCTTTCATCACCTGAATCTGAACCTAGATCTTGTGGGACGGCTGCAATTGCTTTAGTTTCATCCTTCTCTTTAAGGAACTTTTTGGGCTTAAGTTCTTGATGAAGTTTCCAACACTTAGATTCATCATGACTGATTCTCTGGCAATGAGAACAGGTAGGTCTTTCCTTCTGAGTTATCGTTGATTTCTTTCTTTTCGAAATATTCTTCCCCTTACTGTCATTGGAATCTTTGATTTCCAACTCTTTGGATGATTGCGGTGAAAACTTGAATGGTATGCCACCTGATTCAATATGTATGGCTTGAACACACACTTCATCAAAATCATCAGGATTAAACATCAATAATGTATGCTGCAAATATGAATGTAAATTGTCGATGTATTTTAATAAAGTTTCACATGTATCTAATGAAATACCAAGCGCCAATTCTTTCTTTCTGAACTCCTGAGTAAACTCCTAAACACTCTGCCCTTTACCTTGCCTCAAATGTTGCCAATCAATAACAACTTGCTGCATGTATCCTAAAGGATAGAATTGTTTCCTAAGAGCTTTTAAAAACTTAGACCATGAAGAGATGACTTTTCCTTTCCGCTTTACATCTATCTGAGTTTTACTTTCCCACCAGATTAAAGTTGTTCCCCCATTCTAAGTGTAGCTAACTGAATTTTCATTTTATCATCAGAGATGTTCTGAATACGACAATACACTAACAGCTTAATCCAGTTATCTAACTTTTCAGGATTCATTTCGCCATCATAAATAGGTAACTCAAATTTTACATCAAGTTTTAAAAGATATGTTTTCTTAGGTTTCTTTTTTGTTTCAGATGCTGCACTGGAAGAAGAATAAGATGATGATGACGGAGATGGTGGAGGTGAAGGTGGTTTATCAGCCTTGCCTTTACCTTTATCCTTCTTCGATGTCTTTAAAGAAGAAGCCGCATCTCTTGCCTTCTTATCTTCGTAAATCTCTCCCAACATCTGCTGCATAATCAAGAATGCTTGCTGAAACTGTTCATCACTCATCTTAGTTTCTGGATTTTCACCTGCATCAGATCCTGTCATGGTCGAATTATGAACGAATCTTCGCTTTCCAATCTCTCAATCAATCTCCTTGAGGAATCCTTCTCCACATTGCGACTTTGACCTGGTTAACATTCACTAACAAATTCTTCAAACACAACCTGCTCTGATACCAAATTATATGATTTAAAATGATCAAATGTTAAAACTGAAGTAGAATTGATTATGCCAACAGTGAAATGAATGTTAACTTAAAGTGCTGAAACCATGAGAACTGCTCTAGAAGAAAGACTTTACGACAGAGGATAAACATAGGCAAGATGCAAAACAGAAGTGAAAATAGCAAATACACAGTGATACCAAATAGCAAGATTGATTACGAAGTTCATCCCTAATGGACTACGTCTCCAGGTCCGTTTTCAAGATGGGCGACTGCGTTATTAGGATTGATTCTGAAGAGGTTAATTACACAGAAAATTGACCAAACTAAATATGTTCACAGGCACTTCTAGACACTATCATGAGAAATCTCTCTGAACCAGCTTTCCAACACCTGTCTCGGTTTCCAATTTTGACTCTCGATGCCCCTGTTACACTGAAAACAAAATCGACTATATCCTCCAGAACCTACACATAAAACTCAAAACCACTCCATTTTTTTCTTCAATGAGTAAAACTGCCTCTTATAACCTCCTAGATGCATTCAAACTTCTTCCTCCAAGTTTAGGAATGAACTGTTGACTTTAGGGGTTAAATTTAGGGTTTAGTTGAAGATATTATGTCACTTTGTGACTTTAGGCACCTTAGGTGTATTAAAATATCCAAAACTTAATTAAAAAAACCCAAAATACACCATATAAAAATTATATTTGCTGACGGTTTACTAACGGCGTGGAGTTGGTTGACCGCCCGGATGTGAACAGGTGGTTCAGCTGCAGTCTTGTCACAAGCCGCCACCTTGCAGGTTAAGCCCGATGGTTGCGGTCAATCGAACTGCATGTGACATCATTCCCGGCGGTTATCCAGGTGGTAATTCACTCTGGCGGTTCCGATGGTGAGTTGTTCACATGGTCACAGTTTAAACTCCCCGCGCGGTCAAACTCGGCCACGGTAACCCTAACAGTTCACAACCGCTCACATGTCATGGTTATGTGATTTCCTATCTGCTACAGTTAACTCTAACCTCTCCGTTGATTGTAACCCGATGGTTATCCTCTGGCCCTATTCACATGCCTTCTCCGTCGCGGTCTCCATACCCGCGTGGTTTAGGGATTGTGTATATAATTTGTATTGTTTTATAATGTTTATTATATGGCCGAGAGGGTTTATACATAGGGTTTAGGAATGAGGTTAGGGTTTAGGTGTATTAGGATGAGGGACTTAGGTTTAGTGTCTTTTAATGCATGGATTTAGGTTTTTAGATGTAGATTAGGGTTTTAGGTCTTAGGTTAGAGTTTGTCATTACATCATTTTGTTCTAAAACAACAAATTGTCACAAAGTGACATTTGCGACAAAAGTCACATGATGACGACAACCAAACCCTGCAACATGGATGACAAACCCACGTTGATGACCAAATCCTGGCAGAACTGACGAAACCACATGTCGAAAAACCAAGTACCAAACCATTTTCATGGAACACCATGAAAACCATATACATTATCGGACAACCTGAACCATAAACATCACTATCGAAGCTGACGACACCAGACACTGAATGCTGACAACGAAACTGAACCTGTGCAACTGATCTGACAAGATCCTCCTGGATCATCATTGGCTGTTAAAATCCACTTGTGTTGTCCACTAGAAGGTGGATTTATCTCCCCAATGAAATCTAATCCCCACTATCTGAAAGGATCTTCAACAAATACAGGAATCAGTGGAAGAGGTGCCAATTTTTTCTTCTCAACAAAAAACTGACACTTGTTACAACTTCTAACCAGCCTAAAAACATCTTAAAATAAAGAAGGCTAATAGAAACCAACTTTCAAAATTTTATGTTTGTTGTTACCTTCCAGTTATAATGGCCACCACAAAAACATATGTGATATTCATTAAAAATCCCCAGTGTTTCCCCTTCTGTCAAACAAAGCAATAAAACACCAACATGGTCTTTCCAATATAATTGCCATTAGTTGTCACATACTTTTGAGCTTTCAATCTAAGAGCTTTATATTTTGTTTTGTCAAGAGAAGTTGGACAAATAAGAAAAGATAAATAATGAACAATATTTTTATACCAGTCATAGTAGAAATACTTATACTGAATTTTGTTATCTTGTTCCTTCTCTTCTCCCTTTTCATTAACTGTCTTTGACTCAGAAACTTCAACAAGCAAATTGATCCCCATTGCTTGGCAATTTGCTTCTGTCAGGATCTTTGCTAATCCCTGCCCCTTTATTAATTTCGTTGGTTTTATGTCCATATCATATTCCTGAATCTTTGTTATCCATTTTCCTCTTCTGCCCTCACTATCACTTTGAGTTAACACATCTTTAACTACAGAGTTAGGTACATATGCAGTGATCTGAGATTGCAAAACATATGTCCTAAAAGATTTCAAAGCCTTCACTAAAGCATAGGCTTGTTTCTCCAAGATGTTATATTTCAACTTAGCATCCCTCAACACTCTACTGAAAAAGGCCACTGGTTGTTCCTTGTTGTCGTGATTTCTCTGCAGAAGTACAACTACAACAGTAAAAGGTGGAGCAAAGGAAAAAAAATTGGAAAGGTTTTTTATAATCTAGACTCATCAAAAGTGGAGCTTCTCCAAAAGCTTCTTCAACTCTTGTGAAATATTCTCTAGCACCTGGGGTCCATTTTACCTCTGCATGTTTCTTTAACATGTCAGTAATTTCTTTCACAATCTCTGCATAATTGGGAATGAATCTCCTGAGAAAATTGATCCTTCCCAAGAAAACCTGAATTTCTTTTTTATTTCTAGGAAAAGTTATATTATTGATTGCTTCAACTTGTTTTGGGTCAATTTTTACCCCTTCCTTGGATACAATATGCCCAAGCAACTTCCCTTCTCTCAAAGCAAAGTGAGACTTTTTTGGATTTAGTGATAGCCCATATCTTCTACACTTCTCAAAATTCTATTGTAAGTGTTTCAAATGTTCTTCATTTGATATGGAAAACATTGTAATATCATCTAAATAAATAACCATGAATTTATTCTTTTCTCCCAAAAAGGCTATGTCCATATCCCTCTAAAAGGTTACACCAACGTTCATCAACCCGAATGGAATTTGTGCATACAAGAATGTTCCCCATGGAGTTGTGAAGGTTTTTTTATTCTAGTCATTTGGGTGTACTGCAGTTTGTTTATAACCTGAAAAGCCATCAATCATGGATAACCTGGAAGATCTTGTCACTCTCTGTAGGATGTGATCCATCTTTGGCATAGGATAATTGTCCTTCAGTGATGCTCTATTTAGATTTATGAAATCTATACACAATCTAATTTCTCCATTTTTCTTCCTCACAGGCACCAAATTAGCTACCCAGTCTGAATATCTGGGAGAAACAATATTTTTTCCTGCAATAATTTCTCCACTTCTTTCTCTATTGAAGACAAAAGCAAAGGATAATTTGTCTCAACTTCTGTTTATATGGCTTTTCCCTTGGCTTCAAAGGAATCTTATGTTGAATGATTTATGTATTATAAGTTTTTAGGTCTTCATAAGACCATGCAAAAACATCAACATATTTCTTGAACATATCCACATACCTGTGCTTATAGTCTTGAGGGATGCCCTTTGCCAGCTTCACAAGTTTAGGGTGTTGTTCAGTTCCAAGGTTGCAATATTCAACATCATTATCCCAATTTTGCTTACCAACATTTACAAAAACATCATTTGCATCAAAAAACTTTTCCAAAGGTACCAAATCTTAGGAATCACATTACTCTTCAATTGGACAATTTTATGACTAGCCATTAAATCTTCCCAAGGAAATTCATCCTCAACTTCCTCCTCTGGCACATCTTCAGCTCCCATTTTTTTATCAATTTCCGAATTAGTGAATTCCCCTACTATGTCCAGAAACCTTTTAATCTGTTCTTCATCCTAAAATACCTGCCAATAGAAGGTCTACTAAAAATTTTCAACTTCACACCTCAATTTTGGATTTAGCGGGGGCATGAAGGTGCTAGGTGCTACTGCTAGTGAGTTTTCCAATCTGTTTCCATCCCTTGGAATAATTTAAATATTAAAAGCTGAGAAGAAATTATCTACTAGATCCCAAACTTCATTCTGATAGGCTCTAAGCCTTGGATGTTTTGTCTGACACTGTTCTCTGACTTGCTTCACAACTAGTTCAGAATATCCAAAGACGGAAATACATTCTATCCCCATATGTTTAGCATCTTGTAAACCCAGAATCAGAGCCTCATACTATGTTATATTATTTATAGAATTCTAACTTGTAAGAAAAGGGAATCATCTCACCTTTAGGGGAAAGTAGAAGAACCCCTGCACCATTCCCTTCCTTTGAATATGCTCCATCAAAATATAACTTCCAAACACCACTTACTACTGCTTCCTTGTTTTGAATTGTTGGAGGAACCTGCACCTATGTATCCTCAACAACTTCTTCAGATACTCTCAACATGAAACAGGAAAAATCATCTTTTTCCTGACTGTAAATAGGAGAATTACTAGAACCCTCCTTTGTGATGGTTTTTACAAACCTCGACTCCCTATACAACCTTATTTTTTCACCCCCAAAAATTAGAATAATTGCATAAGTGAAATCAAGCTTTAACACTCCTCCCAGCTTATCTCCTCAAGATCTAGATAGCAACATTCCACATCAGGCTAGGATGTCTGCAACCACAACGTCCATTACAATACTTCTGGCTAGAATCTGAGCCAGAGAGACCACAAGATCCTTAATAAGTCCCACACACTTCACCTTTTTGGAATCAAAGGAATATAAATCTTTGTATGGTTTTGTAATATGGAGGTTTATGTAACCACCCTCCTCCCACATCCACCCAAGTAACCGACCAACTGGGGTAAACATGCGACGAGAGAGGCCACTATGAATGGATTCAACCTCCTTGGTGACCTTAAGGAAATGGAATCAACATAACACATCAACCATACCTTCCACATCAGCAACAATGTCCCTAGGAAATATCTCAACCACTAAAACATCATGCCCCTGGGTCCCTCTGATATTTTAGACCTCTTGACCTTTGTACACTCTCATGTTATGGGCATGCCAACATCCAGGGACCTTTGGATACTCTCACAGGCCTACAAGCTAGCGTCCAAGGACTTTTCCCAGCAGACTTGTGCCAACGTCCACGAAATTCAAGGCACTTTTCTAGTCCAGAATTCCAGCCACTACCCATAATTTGTTATAACTTTCAAAATCCATCAAAGACATGATGACAAGAATAATAAACCAAAAATAAACGTCGGGACTAGGCCTGACCATCCCCAACCGGGACTGACATTCTGTCAAACACTTGGCATCAATGCAACCTATAGGTCTAAGATACAAGACAAAGCATGAATGACTGAAAACACTTATGAAACATGACAAGAAGGATCACCACCTTCTCCCTTGAACTGTTATGATATCAATTAGTTTTTGCATCCATCATTTTAACAATTACGAGTGAATACATGAAATAACCATGACTTGAATCAGTCAATCAACCATGCTTATAACCATCATAAAACCATGTAAATAACAGAGATATAATAGTCGTTAAATCCACATATAAACAAGTGAAAAATCAAGAGAACTTAGCTTTCATTAATCATAGGCAAATCCAACCAAGTTCGGGACTTCCACATACCACCCAACCATAGACATTGTTGAACCAAATCTTTCTTTCATCCAGTCACCCACGTGCCATATTCGAAGAATGAATGTGGAATCTCATGGATAAACCAATCCAAAAACAACTAAGGGAACCCAAAGGTTAAACCACCTCCACCCTCACCAAATTGTGATCACACCAAAACTAGTGCTCCGATCACAATCGAACTGAACTTGGAATGTCATCCAGAATCCATCACTATCCTTGAGGAATTTTCCATCTCCTTGTCTCTCATACTTTACCGCAATCCAATCCTGAATCACTAGGCCCTAAACCGAGACCAGTCTCTTAGGCTTTACCACAATCCAAATCCGGATCACTAGTCCCTAAACCGAGACTCCCTCCTCAGGCTTTATTGTGTATCCCGACAAAATCGGTCAAGGGATTCCTAGGCCTTTGGGAATGAACCTTGAGACCACCTCCACCCTGGATTCTGAAATCCATCTGATAAACCAAAGCTCAAAAACTAAGAAAAACATCCCAGCATACCATGGTATCTAGAAAAAGGCAAGGCTAGGTTTAAAACCATTATCATAACCCGAGAAAACCATGCCACTGATAGCAAGAGAACCATACACCAAAATGCAAAGCAGTGTATGTCAAAACTAGTGAGGAAATCACACATGTAATATGTTACCTACAAGTATTCTTGTTGAAGCTGCCTGATCTTGCTCTTCCTTCCTTAATCCTTTCTTTCCTTCCTTTCCCTTTGCTTGCTTTTCCTTCCTTGATCCAAAGCTAAAGTGCTCCAAGAAAACTCTAAGTGACCAAGAGTGAGAGAGAGAGAAAATAATGAGGGAGCTCCAAAACTTGAACTGATAAAAGGTTACCCATTGATCCTCAGAAACCTTTTTATTAATGAGGTCTCTATTTTCTTCATTTTCCTCCTCACATGAAACCTGTGACCTTTCACCTTACTTTTCTTCTAATTTCCTTTATTTTCATAAACAAATGTGCCAAAAATGCCTTTTTTCCTTTTAATGCCTTTGCCTTATCCTTTTCCAATTTCCTTAGCCATAAACACATCCAGTGATCCCTGCTAGGATATATTTGCCCAACATTCAGCTTGGAATAAGTGTCCCTTAACCGAGGTCTTATTTTTCCTTTATTACATTTTATTACATGAAATTTTCACTAGGGATGTTACAGAACCCTCCCTCTTGGGGAACATTGTCCTCAGTGTTAAACCACACTAATGCCTCAACAAAATCGCTAAAAAGCAAACATATTGCCCATGGAGCTTTATAACTTAGATCGTTGTAGTATTTATAATGAAAGATCTGCTCAAAAGCAAAACATCATGACAACATGACAAGATAACAACCATACCACTTATTGGAGCTTTACAACTTAGAGCATCGCAGCATTTACATCCATATTGTTAGGAAACCAGCTCACAAAAAGATAGAAAAGATAGATCAATGCCTTTAAATTCAGCCTCTTCGAGGGGTAACCTCCTTTACATTACACAAATGAAAAATTCTTGGATGATACAAATTACTAAACCTCCCTTCTATATAGGAGTCTAAGTGGTCACAATATAATCAAGCCGACATAACAGTAATAACATAAGGGCACAAAATTAACAATAGTGGGTTTCTATGGGGCATACTAATAACAATATGGGGACAATAGGGGCACAATAATAACAATAAGGGATATAATGACAATAGTAATGGGGGAATCACTAGTATTATAGGGGCCTAACATGCCCCTCTCCTTCTGAAAAGTATTGTCCTTAACGCTTGAGTAGTTATGTATGCTTCTGTATAAAATTCTCATCCTCCCATGTGGAATCTTCAGTGCATAAGTTCTTCCACTTGATGAGATACTCCGGAATTGATCGATTTCGTAGTTGTCGAGTTCTTGTTTCTGTGACTGCTTCCAGTTCCAATATGATTTTTCCTTCCTCGTCAAATTCTGGCAATATTGTTTGAACTGGGAGCTTTTCACTTATAACCTTCTTTAAACATGAAACATGGAAAACTGTGTGCACTCGGGAAGCTGCAGGAAGCTTCAATTTGTATGCCATAGTACCAATCTTTTGCAACACCTTGTACTGACCATAATACTTTAGTAATAATTTATTATCCTTCTTAGCTTGCTTGAGGGACATTTGTTTATATGGTTGTAACCGTAGGAATACCTAGTCACCTACATCAAAACTTCTTTCGCTGCGATGTTGACATGCCTATTGTTTCATTCTATTCTACGCCAACGTGAGGTTATCCTTTAAGAGTTAGAGAACTTGTTGTTGATGCTTGATTTGATGTTCCCCTGCTTGAACCTTAGAATTTTCTCTTAAATATGATGTGATGGATGGTGGATGATGTCCATAAAGTGCCATAAATGGGGTCATTTTTGCTGCAGTATGGAAGGAAGTGTTATACCACCATTCAGCCAGAGGCAACCATTTGACCCATTGTGTTTGTTTATTAGATACAAAGCAACGAAGATATACTTCCAAACATTTGTTTACTATCTCAATTTTCCAATCAGATTGAGGATGGTAAGATGATCTATGAGCTAATTGAGTGTCGAGACAAGAAAATAATTATGTCCAAAAATTTCCAGTGAAAATCAGATCTCTGTCGCTTACAATAATCTTTGGGTTTCCATGTAGCTTTTGAATTATTTCCATAAATGCATTAGAAACTGTACTGACTTTCAATGGATGTGATAATGCACAAAAGTGTGCATACTTGGTAAGTCTGTCAACTACCACCATGATGACACTCTTTCCTTCGGACTTGGGTAAACTTGTGATAAAATCCATTGAAACCTCCTCCCAACATTGGCTTGGAATGGATAAAGGTTGTAATAGACCTGGGGTCTTAATTCTTTCAACTTTATTTTGTTTGCAAACCAAACATTCCACCACAAACATTTGAATATCCAATTTAAGGCCATCCCAAAAAAATTCCTTCTTAACCCTGTGGTAAATTTTTAAAAATCTTGAGTGCCCTCCTAAGGGAGAAGTGTGCAATTCCATAAGAATATTTTGTTTGCATTGGGAATTATTACATAGGTATACACGATCTTTGTACCATAACGAATCATTTTTCCAACTAAATGTATCAGATGTACTTGGATCTTGTTGTAACTTTCGAATGAGTGCCCACACTTCTTCATCATTATTCCATTCCTCCCTTGCTTCGTTTATCCAATCTGGTTGGATAATAGACATGGAGCACAACAATGCTTCCACATCCTCATCCTTTCTTGCAGCGCATCTGCCACAACATTTTGCTTCCCTTTTTTGTAGATGATTTCAAAGCCATAACCCAACATCTTTGTGACCCATTTTTGTTGCTCTTCAGAGGATAATTTTTGTTCTAAAAAGTATTTAAGACTATCATGATCCGTTTTTACCTTGAAGTGTCTTCCCATTAGGTAGGGTCGCCATTTCTTAAGTGCATGTAGTATTGCCAACATTTACTTCTTATAAATAGCTTTGTGTAAATACTTTCCCTTGATTGGACAACTTTTGAAAGCAATGGGTCTTTCATCTTGCATTAAAACAACACCAATTCCATTTCCTAAAGCATCACATTCCACAATAAAGGTTTTTGTGAAGTTTGGCGTAGCTAAGACCGGTGCTTGGCACATTGCCTCTTTAAGATGTTTGAAGGCCTTTTTTGCTTCTAGAGTCCATGAAAATGCATCTTTCAATAATGTTGTTATAGGTGTTGCTATTCTCCCATAATTCTTAACAAACTTGAGATAATACCCTGTCAACCTTAGAAATCCTCACAGATGCTTTATGGATGTGGGGATTTTCCATTCCTTAATGGCTTTAATTTTTCTAGGGTATACCTTAACACCTTCATGAGATACAATATGACCCAGATATTCCACCTCTTGTACTCCAAAGAAACATTTGGAGCTTTTTGCATATAATTGTTTCTCCTCCAATAGTTTGAGCACCCTATCAACATGTTCAACATGATCCTTCCAAGACCTGTTGTAGATTAGTATATCATCAAAAAATACTAACACAAATTTTCTAAGGAAGGGTTTTAAAATGGAATTCATCAAACCTTGAAATGTAGAAGGTGCATTAGTAAGGCCAAAAGGCATGACCAAAAATTCATAATGACCCTCATGAGTTCTAAATGTTGTTTTCATAATTTTTTCAGTATTCATTCTGATTTGATGATATCCTTAATGAAGATCCAACTTGGTGAAGTAAATTGATCCATGTAATTCATCCAATAATTCATCAATGACAGGAATGTGAAATTTATCTTTAATAATGAGCTTGTTGAGCTCCCTATAATCTGAACACATGCGTCATGATCCATCCTTCTTGTGCACCAATACTACTGGAGCAGAGAAAGAACTTTGACTAGGTTGAATTATAACAACCTCTAGCATTTCTGCAACCATATATTCAATTTCACTTTTTTGGGCATAGGGATATCTGTACAGCCTGATGTTTGGAGGAACACTTCTTGGAATCAAATGAATAGCATGATTATGATCACGAATAGGTGGGAGACCTTTGGGAGTCTCAAATACCTTGGAATGATTGTCCAAGACTTTTTGGAGATCTGGAGAAATAAACGATTTTGATGTGGGAACCTCTAGCTATAACACCCTCCAAGTTAAATGTGCATATAAACAACATAATAGGAACAGAAATAAAATAAACATATCAGCCATCAAAATCCATATATATCAGTACATTTTCACATGAAAATCAAGGGAATGAATTTTTTCATTAATAAATGCAATGAACCAACCGGTGATGGGACTACCACGTTCCACCTAACCATAGATTGGCTGAGCCATGTCTCTCTTCAGCCAATCACCCACATGCCATATTCCAAGCATGAATGTGGGACTCATAGAACACATCAAAAAACACTAATCATCGAAGTTATCCACCTACACCGTGAGGAATTTGAGTGCCTCCTAGTCTCTCAGGCTTTACCGTGCATCTGCAGTCTAATCCAGGGATCACTAGGTCCTACACTGAGACATACTCTCCAGGCTTTACCATGCATTCCATCCCGGAATCACTAGGCCCAATGGAGAGAAAATCCACCTCTTGGCTTTACCGTATATCCCGCCATTCATCGGCAAGGATTCCTAGGCCCACCGAGGCACACAATCTGGCTTTACTGCAACCCATAGTCTGGTTCAAGGGTTACTAGGCCAGTGGATTCGTGCATCCTCAGTCTGGTTCAGGGACCACTACCACCATGTGTTTGTTAATTCAGAGATCCACCCCACTCAGCTTCGAATCCAATCCGGCCATCCCACACAAAACGCATGAGAGAACCCATCTCATCAAAGCTATCAGGAAATGGCAAGGCTAGGCTGAAAATACTGTCACACCTGGAAAAACCCATGTCATGGTAGAAAAGAAACACATGAAATCCCATGCATGCCAAATCTAGCAAGGAAAATACACATGCAAGTTGATACCTGCAATGAAGCCTGTTGTAGCCGCTTGATCCTGCCTTTCCCTACTTGATCCTTGCTTCCTCTTGCCTTCTTTGCTTTTCTTGCTCCAATGCCAAAGTGCTCCAAGAAAACTCTAAGTGTCCAAGAGTATGAAAGAGAGAGAGAATAATGAGAGAGCTCCAAATCTAAACTGACCAAGTCTTCCCCATTGATCCTCATAAGCCTTTTTATTAATGAGGCCTCTATTTTCTTCATTTTCCATTATTTTCCTTCAATTTCCTCCTCACATGCAACCTGTGACCTTTCTCCTACTTTTTCTCCTAATTTCCATTATTTTCATAAATAAATGTGCCAAAATATCTTTTTTCCTCTTTAATGCCTTAGCCATGTTAGCCTCTCTCACAAAACAATAATAAATCCAAAAATAAATAAATAAATTAAGTATTCCAAATTAGGAATTTGTGCCTAACTCTTGGGTTGTTCCTATAAGATAGGAGTTAGTTTAGGTAACTCCTATATTGGTGTGTGTCTGGTGAGAAATTATCTCAACCAAAAGTGTCTAAGATAGCACGCACTATCTTGAGAACACTGTCTCTCATCTATTTATTTGTAACACTATATTCAATTATTTTTAATGAAAATGAGAGTGAGAATACCTGAGGAAGCATGAGGCTTCAGCCTTTTTCCGCCAATATTTTGTGTCTGGTTTTTATGTGTGCTTTATCTATTTGTCTGAGTTAATTTCATTTTTCAATAAGCCATTGCCTTTTCCAATTTCCTTAGCCATAAACAACCAAATGAACACACATTAGGATGTCCTACCCACCATTCAGCTTGGAATATGTGTCCCATCATCCGTGGTATTTATATATTTTTACATGGAATTTTCACTAGCGCTATTACACTAGCGAACATAATTGTGCAGTTACACCTTGTTGTTCCTTCTTTACAAGTTTTGTCATATAGTTAGAGCTGATTATCTTTCCCGGTTTCCCTGCAATACCCCTTAATTCAACTTCCTTTCCTTCTGCACAAAATTTCATGAAAAGTTCTTGAAAATTAAAAGATATTGTAGCCATTGGACTCCTAGTACAACATCAGCACCACCCATTGGAATGGAGAGCATTGGGCTATTCAATACATATTCTCCCATGGATAGCTTGATATTATGGCACTTTCCAGAGCAATTTATGGTTCCTCCACTTGCAACCATCACTTGACACTCAAGTGCTAGATATAGGAAGCAATTCAGTTCCTTTGCTATCTTACAATGAATAAAATTATGGGTACTTCCCAAATCAATCAACACTATTACCTTTTTCTTCTTAATATGTCCTTCTATCTTGATAGTTTGAGGAGTGGTAATTCCATCCAATGTATTACAAGATATGGTCGGATTCATTTCTTCTTTATCTAGGGTTTTTTCTTGGAGTATATCCTCTTCTTGACATTTCTTGTTCCTTCTCTTCCTCCTCTTCACAATCTATGTAGAATAATTTCTTCTCAGCACACTTATGACCTTTAGTGTATTTGCTATCACAACTATAACAAAGCCCTTTTGCTCTTTTTTCTTCCAATTGTTGTGGTGTCAACCTTGTAGGTTGTGGAAGGCTAGGGGAAACAACACTTCCATCTTTATAGTTGTGAGTGGTAGGCTTCCTGATTGCCATAATTTTGTTTTCCATTTTTCTTGCTAACCTAAATGCCTTCTCCAATGAATCGGGTTCCCAAAGGCGAACCTCATGTTGGATATTATCATTTAAAGTCCCTATGAACACATCAATCCTATCTTCCTCTGGAATATCTTTTACCCTTATGTTCAATTTTTGGAAGTCCTCAATGTGCTCCATCATTGAAACCTTTTGTTTGAGATTTATCAATTGGCTAAAAAAAGTGTTCCTTTTTGTATCCTCATAATGTGCTATCATTTCTTCCGTAAAATTTCCCAAGTGACAATTTTTTATGAGAGAAAAGCCATTGATACCATACAAACTGATTTGGTTCCAAATATAAAGTTGCATTACGTACCTTTTGTGTGTTTTGCACATTATGGAGATAGAAAAATTGCTCCATCTGTAGTATCCATGTTCCGGGATCCTTGCCATCAAACTTCCTCATATCAATTTTTGGAACATTGTGGGTATTCAATCCAACATTAGAGTCTATGAAATCATGATTAACATTTCCTTTGTTCTCATCATGAGTTTCCTTTACTACTCTTTCACCATTAGTGACCATTTCTTGTAGCAACTTATTCAAATTTATCTTCAATTCTTCCATCTTATCGTCCATGCCATTCATCTTAGCGTCCATGCCATTCATCTTAGTTTCCATGCCATCCATCTTAGCTTCCACACCATCCATCTTATTCAAATTTATCTTCAATTCTTCCATCTTATCGTCCATGCCATTCATCTTAGCGTCCATGCCATTCATATTAGCTTCCATGCCATCCATCTTAGCTTCCACACCATCCATCTTAGCTTCCACGCCATCCATCTTAACTTGCATGCCATTCATATTAGCCTCCACGCCATTCATCTTGGCTTCACTTACCTTTAGTGAGAGTGAAATTTGTTGTACTTGGTCTTGTAATTTTGATATATCATGTTGCATTTCTTCCTCTTCTTCACAAGTCATGCTATATATTTTAGGTTGCTTACTAGGTGTTTCCATTCTTCTGGGCATTAATTAACGCTAATAATTCTTCACTATTCCCTTTGAATTCCTTCAAACTAATTTTTCAAACCAATCTTATGCAAAATTTATAAAAAACTACACATCTTTTTTCCACTTTGTAAGAGCTCGATATTGAATCTGTTGTATCTCTGTAACTGTGGATCTCGAATATCTTAAATCTAGTCCTACGATATCCCTTTGAGTCCTCTTTATAACCCCACAAGTCTGATCAAGATTGGATTCTCCAAGGAAGAGTTATCCCAAATCTCCCACAGTGACCTGATTATAAACTAGTTCAGTAGAGTGAACTTGTACGACGTGCCACGTGTCATTATTTCGACCTTAGTACCTAAAACAGATACACAGAAAACTACAGGTCGTCTTATTTATGAAACTTCTTACGATATTTCAATCTGATGCTCAAAACAAAAGCTATGATGATTTCACCCAGGTCACCTGTTTGGAATGTAATTCAGGAGTCTTCAAAAAACCTAAATTCCTCAAATCATATCTCCGCAAATATAGCGAGACAAGCTCTAAAATTTGGACTCGAAGTTCAAAAAGATTTTGGTTCAAATGGGATTTTTTTGTAGCTTTTGAATCGTCGCATAAAAAAATTTATAGCGAAAATTCCATGATAACCTGTTTGGAGCAGCGAAACCCTAAAATCCAAAGCTCTGATACCAAATGTTAGGAAACCAGCTCACAAAAAGATAGAAAAGATAGATCAACGCCTTAGAATTCAGCCTCTTCAAGGGGGCAACCTCCTTTACATTACACAAATGAACAATTCTTGGATGATACAAATGACTAAACCTCCCTTCTATATATAGGAGTCTAAGGGGTCACAATATAATCAAGCTGATATAACAATAATAACATAAGGGCACAAAAATAACAATAGTGGGTTTCTATGAGGCATACTAATAAAAATATGGGGACAATAAGGGCACAATAATAACAATAAGGGATACAATGACAATAATAATGGGGGAATCACTAGTATTATAGGGGCATAACACATATACATATATACATATACCAAAACATCAAGAAAATATATGCCAAACATATATCAAGCATCAAACCAAAACTGCTTTGCCTCAACCGACAAGCAATGAAGGATACAGGGACTGCATCCAATCTGCCATCTCCCATGTAGCTTCTTCGGGCCCAAAGTGCTTCCATTACACTTTAACTTGCGTTATGGCTATATTCCTGAGCATGAGATGCTTATGCTGCAATATGCATTGAGGCTCTAGTTGGAACTCTCCTTCTTTCTCCACCTGCAATTCAAACCAATCAATAACATGATCAACATCCTTTATATACCTCTTAAGCAATGAAATATGGAAAACATTGTGGACTTTCATTGTTGGAGGCAGTGCAAGTCGATAGGCTACTAATCTAATTCTCTCAAAGATCTCAAAAGGCTCGCAATACCGTATGCCAACGTGAAACATGATCCAATCCTCAAAGAGCTCTTCTTGGGCTTGATGCAAAAATACACATGCTCCCCAACCTAAAACTCCTTGAATACCCTGCGTTGGTCGGCATAACTCTTATTTCTATCATGTGTTGCCTTTAAATTCTTCTTTATAACCTGCATTTCCTATTCCATGTCTGCCAAAATATCTGGTTCAATAAGTACCTTGTTCACTAGATCACTCCAGCTAATGGGAGTATTACAACTTCATCCATACAATGCCTTGAAATGGCTCATCCTCAATGACTCCTGATAACCATTTTTGTATGCGAACTCAACCAATGGAAGATACTCTTCCCATTTCCTCTGTTGGTGCATCACATACATCCTCAGCATATCCTCCAAGATCATGTTGACCCTCTCTGTTTTTCCATATGTTTGCGAATGATAAGTTGTACTGAAGGCCAACTCTGTACCCAAACCTGCAAATAGCTCCTTCCAGAACTTGGAAGTGAACTTTGCATCCCTATCTGACACAATCTTCTTCAGAACACCATGTAATCTCACTATCTCTCTGATGAAAACATGTGCTACCTCACTGGTTGAATATGTAGTCTTCACTGGAATGAAGTGAGCTACCTTGCTCAACCTGTCGACCACAACCATAATAGAATCATGTTGTCTCACTGGTCCTCAGAAGACCAGTAATGAAATCAATGGAAATGACCTCCAATTTCCATTTTGGAATCGCTATAGGTTGTAGTAAACCACCTAGATGCTTACATTATATCTTTACCTGCTGACAATCTAAACATCTAGCCATGAACTCTGCCACTTCCTTCTTTAGATTCAGCCAATGGTAGAAATTTTTCACTGCCATCAATGTCCTTTGATATCCTGGGTGACCTAAGTATGGCTTGACGTGAAACTCCGTCAAGATAAGCTTCTTGAGATCACTGCAATTCGGTACATAGATCCTGTCCCTGAATCTCAGCAAACCATCTGGTGTGAGACAATAGTCTACATCTTGATCACCTATACCTGTACCTGCACCTATTCATGTACCTGTACATGTACTTTGTTGTACCTATGCATGATCTCCATGTAATTTTCATCCCGTTGTCCTACCTACAAGATCCTATCTTTTAACTCTGTCTGATAAGAGCTCATAGCTCCTATGTGATTTACGTGTACCTTCCTACTAAGAGCATCTGCAACCCAGTTCTCCTTCCCTTTTATGTTTCTGACCTCGAAGTCAAATTCACTAAGGGTGGCCAACCATCTAGCTTGCCTAGAATTTAGAATTGGTTGTTCAAAAAAATACCTCAACCCACTATGGTTGCTCATCCGTACAAACCTCCTTCCAAGAAGATAGTGCCCCCACATCTTCAATGCATGTATGATCCTTGCTAGCTCAAGATCATGCGTCATATAGTTCTACTCATGCTCATTCAGTTTCCATGACCATAGCACACTACATGTCCTTCTTGCATGAGAACTCCACCAAGTCCTCTCTTGAAAGCATATGTACGCACTACAAAATCCCTGTCTAGATCTGCAATCTTTAGCATTGGTGCATGTGTCAACAACTGCTTAAGCTGCTCAAAGCTAGTTGCACAGTCTCTGAGTCTTCTATCCATTTGAACTTCTTACCTTTCCTCTGCAATGATGTGATAGGATATGCAATGTGTGAGAAGTTCTTGATTAACCTCATGTAGTAGCCTACCAATCCCATGAATGATCTCACCTCATCCACATTCTTAGGAGATTCCCACTCCGTGATGGCCCTTATCTTTTCTGGATCTACTATTATGCCTTCCTTGGAAACGGCATGTCCCAAGTAATTCACCTCTGTCTAAAAGAAGTTGCACTTGATAAACTTAGCATACAACTGATGATCTCTTAGTAATCTCAACACTGTTGCTAAATGCTCGTCATGTTCTTCCTCATTTTTAGAATATACCAGTATGTCATTAATGAATAAAATAACAAACTTGTCCAGATAGGGATGCAACACACTATTCATCAAACATATAAATGTAGTTGGAGCATTAGTCAAACCGAATGGAACTACAACAAACTCATAATGCCCATACCTGGTCCTAAACGTAGTCTTGAATATATCCTCTTCCTTGATGTGTACCTGATGGTATCACGATCTCAAGTCGATCTTAGAGAATATTACTGCTCCCTTTAACTGATCAAAAAAATCATCGATCCTCGGCAATGGGTACCTATTCTTAATCGTTACCTTGTTCAGCTACCTGTGATCAATGCACAATCTGAGAGTACCATATTTCTTCTTTACAAACAACATTAGTGAACCCCAAGGAGATACACTTATCCTAATGTATCCTTTGTCAAGCATCTCCTTTAACTACAAATTCAACTCTATTAACTCAGGTGTGCTCATCCGCTAAGGTGCCTTTGATTATGGAGCTGTCCCTTGGACCAACTCAGTAGAAAATTCAACCTCCCTGTGAGGTGGAAACTATGTAATGTCCTCAGGAAATACATCCTGAAACTGTTGTAGAACTGGGTATCTGCTCCAAAAATCTGCATCCCCAACTTCCTTACTGTTGTCACTAGAAATGTGAACTATGAACATCGCACAACCTTTTCTGCAACTATACTTAGCCTGCATAGCAGTAACCATCCTCACTGATGTAGGCTTCTTCTTTCCCTACAACGTTCTCTTATCCCCACTATCATCTACACACTCAATGGCCTTGTTGAAGCAATCCACCTTGGTCTTGTGAAGTTACAGCCAATCCATACCCAAAATCATATTATATGAACCTGATGGTAGTACATTCAAATGTGCTACTGTAGGCATGCCATTTAACTCAAATGCACAATCTCTTACCCAATGGTGAACTCTCTTCTTTGTACCTGTAGCAAACTGCACCAACCAAGATTTTGCATGCACTTCTTTTCTCAAACTACACTTATCCACCATGTCAGGATTAATATAACTATAGTTAGATCCAGGATCAATCAAAATAGAAACAACTTGATCACAAAGCTTACAGTCCATCTCAATGATAAATCCATGATGATCTACCTGCCTGTTGTCCATAGCTGCATAGATCTGAGGAATGCTATGACTAACATCACCAACTGTATGTGCCTCCTGAGCACTATATATTTGGGGTATACCACCACTATGATACTATGGACAATCCCTCTTATGATGATCCTTACCACATATCCAACACCATAATGATTCCCTACCACCGCCTCTAGCCTCATGCTCTCCATGTCCTTTCTTAGTTGTATTGAACCTCTTGTAAGGAACTATATTTTCTTTCTCACTTGCATCTTGAGGTATTCCTCGCTTTGGTGGTCATTTTCCTTTAGCTTTCTCATTTCCTTTCAAGTCACACTTAGGCTCAACTTTGTGCTTCGACTACTCATAAAAATGTTTCAACTTTCAGATGGACTCCTCCAACGATCTAGGTTCATCGAACTCAATCTGATCTTTGTATGCTACCTGCAGTCCACTAATGAATCTCTGAACCTTGGCCTTCTCCTCCTTGAGGTAAGGCACATATCTCAACAGCTCCAAGAACCTGCTAGTATACTCATCATTTGTCATGGAACCCATCCGCAACTCATAAAACTCCTTAACTCTATCATCAAAGTATCTTTCCGACAAATAATTCTTCTTGAAGAGCCTCTCAAACTCATTCCAAGTCAAATCGTCCTCATGTATACCTTTAACATTCTTCACATCTTCCCACCAAATATTTGCTTTACCTTTGAGACTGAAAGTGGCTATCTTTGCTTTCATGTTTTTTGAATAATCATGCAATCTGAAGAATTTCCTCATACCAAGCAACCATGCCTCTGCATCCTGTGATTTCTTCATCTCTCCATCAAAGGTAGGTGGCTTTTCTTTCTTAAACTCATCTGACAAGTATCCCCTATCACTCCTCCTGTAAGGATGATAACAATGACGATCATGATGCTTGTCTAAACCAGAACTAGAATAATACATGTGTCCATCACCTCTCTTATCTAGAGTGTCTAACGACATGTCATCTTTGATCATGTTGCCTATGTCTGTCCTTTGACCACCATAAGACCTGCTACAATATGCCCCATTAGTTCGGTTCTCCTGCTCATGGTTGATCTGATGTGGTCCCTGTTGCTACAATTCTAAGTAACTCTGAAGTAGTATTGCATTAACCTCTACTTGTTTCTCTTGTGCCAGCATGATTTTGTCATTATCTACCTTACAAATCCTTATTTCTTCCTTAAAGCTTCTTAATGTATCTGCCAAATCAGAAGAGAGCCCAACACCACATTGCTCATTCGATTCATAGGGGGAATCTTTGTAGTCTACCATCTTGCTAGCCATTGCATCTCTTTCCTGCAAGGCATACTATGTCAGCTAAACCAAATCACAATAAACCAACGTACCTTAGCATAGTTTTGGGAAGGATATCTCATCTACAAGATCATCAAATCAGTGTGATACATGTATAACATAATCATAACAACATATAGACATATGATACATAAGCACATAACCATGTAACCATCAGTCTAGCTAGAGTCTAGTCATCAATGCATGACCATATCAACTACACACATACCATGACTACATGCATGACAACAAAAACCATAACACCACTGTATACTTGACCACATGCAAACATTAACATGCATAAGCAATGTGTAATCGACCACACACACACATGAACGCATATAATCAAGCATGAACAATGATACTTGTAACCAAACCTACAAGAATGATACATGTAACCAAGCATGCAAGAATGTAACCAAACATACAAGAATGTAACCAAACATACAAAATGACACATGTAAGAGACATATAACAACATGTAACCAGTCATACACTCATGACAACATGCTTCACACAATGAAATCCTTATTCCCATGGCAACATCACTACGATCATGACCAACACCATGCATATGAAACAAGAACATAGACCAAGGATGATTGACACATGTACAACCGACATGAATGCATGACAAACACATTCACCCAAGGAGAGTGCAACCATGCTCTGATACCAATCTGTAACCACCCTCCTCCCACATCTACCCAAGTAACCGGCCAATCGGGGTAAAATGTGACGAGAGAGGCCACTATGAAGGGATTCAACCTCCTTGGTGACCTTAAGGAAATGGAATCGATGGAACACATCAACCATACCTTCCACATCAGCAACAACACCCCCAGGAGACATCTCAGCCACTCAGACATCCTGCCCCTGGGTCCCACTGATATTTTAGACCTCTTGACCCCTGAACACTCTCATGCTATGGACATGCCAGCGTCTAGGGACATTTGGACGCTCTCACAAGCTTGCAAGCCAGAGACCAGGGACTTTTCCAAGCAAACCTGTGCCAGCGTCCACGGAATTCAAGGCACTTTTCTAGTCCATAATTTTTCCCATTGCTTAGAACTTGTTAGAACTTTCAAAATGCATCAAAGACATGATGACAAGAATAATAAACCAAAAATCAACCTCGAGACTAGGCCTGACCATCCCCAACTGGCACTGACATTCTATCAAACACTTGGCACTAATGCAACCTATAGGTCTAGGATAAAAGACAGAGCATGAATGACTGAAAACTCTTATGAAACATGACAAGAAGGATCACTACCTTCACCCTTGAACTGTTATGACATAAATTAGGTCTTGCATCCATCATTTTAACAATTACGAGTGAATACATGAAATAACCATGACATGAACCAGTGAATTAACCATGCTTATAACCAACATAAAACCATGCAAATAACATAGATATAATAGCCATTAAATCCACATATAAACAAGTGCAAAAGCAAGAGAACTTATCTTTCAATAATCATAGAAAATTCGACCAGGTTCGAGACCTCCACATACCACTCAACCATAGACATGGCTGAACCAAATCTTTCTTTCATCCAGTCACCCTCATTCCATATTCCAAGCATGAATGTGGGATCTCATGGATAAACCAATCCAAAAACAACAAGGGAATCCAAAGGTTAAACCACCCTCACCAAGCCGTGATCACAACAACACTGGTGCTTTGATCACAACTGAACCGAACTTGGAATGTCATCTGGAATCCATCACTATCCTTGAGTAATTTTCCATCTCCTTGTCTCTCAGGATTTACCGTAATCCAATCTCGAATCACTAGGCCCTAAACCGAGACCAATCTCTCAAGATTTACCACAATCCAAACCCGGATCACTAGGCCCTAAACTGAGACTCCTCCCTCAGGCTTTACCGTGTATCCCGCCAAAACCGGTCAAGGGATTCCTAGGCCTTTGGGAATGAACCTTGAGACCACCTCCAACCCAGATTCTGAAATCCATCTGACAAACAAAAAGCTCAAAAACCGAGATAAGCATCCCAACATACCATGGCATCCAGAAAAAGGTAAGGCTAGGCTGAAAACCATTGCCATAACCCGGAAAAACCATGCCATTGACAGCAAGATAACCATACATCAACATGCAAAGCCATGCATGTCAAAACTAGTGAGGAAATCGCACATGCAATATGTTACCTGCAATTATTCATGTTGAAGCTTCCTGATCCTGCACTTCCTTCCTTGGTCCTTGCTTTCCTTCCTTTCCCTTGACCTTTCACCTTACTTTTCTCCTAATTTCCTTTATTTTCATAAATAAATGTGCCAAAAATGCCTTTTTTCCTTTTAACGCCTTTGCCTTAGCCTTTATCAATTTCCTTAGCCATAAAGACATCCAGTCATGCCCACTAGGATATATTTTCCCAACATTCAGCTTGGAATAAGTGTCCCTTAACCGTGGTCTTATTTTTCCTTTATTAAATTTTATTACATGAACTTTTCACCAGGGTTGTTATAGTTTAGTTGCTTCATCACCGCGAGAGCCATTAAGTTATGAGAAGCCCCTGAATCCAACATACAATTATGAAGAATAAAAGTATGTATTAAAAGAGAAATATAAAAAGGAGTTAAATAATCTTGTTCCTCCACATGAGGACCAATCACCACTGGCCTCTCCTCCTGCAAATTGACCATGTCTACTGCATCATTATTTTGAGATAAATTGATAACATTTGAAATCTACTTTTTATAAGCAGACTTCTTCACTAAATCATTCAATGGAACAGGTATTTTGATCTTCTCCAATTCTTTATGAATGTTGAAAGAATGAGCCTCCTTTGCTACTTTAGGTTGTTCCTCATTTGTTCGCTTCTCTTTCTACACATTTTTCTGACTGACTAAAGGTTGTTGGACTTGTTTTTCTTGTGTCACCCTAATTTGTTGGCTTCTAGAACTCTCTCCTTACTAAACTGGGACTGTTCTTACATATTGCTTCCCCTTTTCATCCACCTTTGGTAGATATTGTTGGGCTATCTGATTTGGTTGATCCTCTACATGATCTTGAGCTCTCGACCTCTTCCTTAATCTCAGATCATACTTCTTGTGCAACTTTGCCTGCATAAAATCTGAAATTCTCCTGCAATATTCATCAATTTCTTCATCATCTAATGCAATTTGAGGTTCAAGATTCAAATCCTCATTATCCATTATTCCTTCTTCTTCCTTTGACATAGTATAATATTGATTTTCCTGCATCCGAGAGTCTCCTCCACAACTTCCTCTGGTTCATCTTCAATGTACAAAGGGGGTTGGACCTTATCCTGGTCTTTATTCTCCCTTTGCATGATCTACAATGGTGGTCTCCTGAATTGAGGATTAAAACTTCTATTTTGTGCTTGTTGAATCTATCTAGGAGGATTTTTATTATCAAGTTCCAACTTTACTAATTTGTTTGACAAATTCTTGATGACTTTTGTTATCTCATCCAATTTTTTCTCATGTGAATCTTTAGGTTGATTGGAAGGTGTTTCTTCTTCCTTCCCCTTATTTTTATCAAATTCTTCATCCTTTTGCTTCATCTTCCCTGTTTTAGATCAATTTGCTTCAATTTATAATGCATCAGTTTGAATTTGTTCTAAAGTAGGATACTTCCTTTCCCTCAAAGTAAACCTGAAATCCGACTCAAGCGCTCCTACAAACACTACTTTTGCACCAGCGAGAGGTGGTTTAATTTTTGCATGAAGATTGTTATACAATTTATTAAACCTCTTGATGAATTCAACCACTTCTTCATCTGGTTTCCTCTTTATTGCATTAAACTCAGTCAAGAAATATCCATGATCTTTCTTTTCTCCCCATCTTTGTATAAAATAATTCTCCAATTCCTCCCAGGTGTTAATTGAATTTGTTGGGAGGGTCTTGAACCATTTTCTTGCTTCTCCATCCAATGACTGCACAAATAGCCTCATAACCACATCTAAATATTCCACATTCAAATTTTCTGCAAAAGCACAAAATGTGGCTACATGTTTCTCTGTTGTAATTTCATCCTCTCCTATAAACCTTGGTAGTAACTTCAAATAATCTTGAGGCATAACATTCATGGGTTGAGGCAGATTTAAAGGAGCATATCGATTCGAAAGGAAAGTCGGAATCACCATACTTTTATTTTGAAGAGGAGCAAAAGTATTTCTTGCCTGAAATACAAAAGGAGGAGGTAGAATGATAGATATGGGCACTGGTTGAGAAAGTACAGGAACAATATGATATGAAACAAAAATATCAATTGTTTTTATTTCTTCAATCTCTGAAATAGGTGGAAAATAAAAAGAGACAGACTCAAAATACCTCTCTTCAAGAGTAGGCTCAGGAAAAAGGGTTGGAGAAGAAACCAAACTGCCTTGATAGAAATCCAAATTTCTTATAATATCTTTTGAGTGATGAACTCTAGGATATTGTGATAAATAACTAGTACCAGGAGCCGATAGAGTGGGACTTGGAGTTGATGGAGACTTTTCTCTCCAAACCCTCTGAGAAACTAGTTTTCAAGATCAGAAAGAACTGGGGCTTTCTATTGTGAGGTGTCTGACCTCGTGTGAGGCCTTCTGGGAGTCAGGACTGCTTCTTTTAGTCAATCTTGGTGAGAAATCTCAGCCAACACACTTTATTTGCTCACGAGACAAAGAAATGATTTATGAAAAACAACCCAGGGAAAAATAACTTCTATATTTGTTCACCGGAAATGGCTCCAAAAGATGTTGTAACCCTAGATACGACCCCTGGCTAAGAATAGGTCAATGCCTAGGACATCTATTCAGAAAGATAACATATTTAACTTGCTACCCCATTGTGACATTTCAGAAGATTGCACCACAGGTAATGTTAAAGAAATTGTCTTGGGTGAAGACACTTCTCAAGATGGCCTCATTGACAATGAAACTGATTTGAAGCTTTAACTAAATGATAGAAAGAAAAAATGAAAATTCATAAACGAAAGGTTGCTTATTACATGATCTTTTGCTTCAAACTTTGGAGGAAAATGTGAAATACTGAGAGATGAACTTGCAGAAAAGAGGAGCACATTTAAGATTATTTAGTTTAAGATTACAAGTATTATAACTTCAGTAAATCCGTATGATAAAAACAACTAGCAACTTCATTACTCTTTTCCATAGAAGAAAGACAGCAAATTATTTACAAAGAACATGAATACTTATCAGTTTCAAAAGATTGCATGGAATCACCTTGAAAAGATTTATTGTTCTCCAAGAAATGATGAAAACATTACACAGAAAAAATATTGCCTTTTGAAGTAAAAAATCGGAACCCCAAATGGTTCTTTTAGGTTTCTTTTATAGTTACATTATAATGGTGACAGTTATAAAATCTATTAAATGTCACAAAATTGTTGAACTAATTTATTCCTATTTGTTCTCGTCGAGGACTTCAACTTTTACAAAACTAAGAACCAAAATTGTGTAATTATTACAAATACAATATTCCAAGATTTCATAAAATAAAGACAGGTTGTTGTTCTTCATTGGATAACTTGTCATTCCTGTGTAAGCTCACTTGTAGAAGGTCCAGCTTCTTTTGTTGTTGTTTTTGGAGACATTCATGCTCTGCATTTCTTCCATATAGTGACATATGAACTTGGACATTTAATAAATCTTGTACGGTCCATTCGAAAATTAGTGATTCGTCTATAAGATGGCTTCTCTGCAAAAAGGGTCTTAACCAACCACAGTAGCTGAAAATCCCTGTGAATATAATTGACAATGGTTTCCCCTTTGAGAACTATTTTTTTTCTCATGAGAGGAGTCAATTTTCTTTTAGCTTCCACCAACAAAGTCTCATAAGTTTCCCATGGAAGCAAATTTCCCTGTTGATCCCAGCAGGAGGGAAATCCTACCCTCATTCTCTTATCAAAATTTGTATTAAACTCCAGAAAATATTCTCTAATTTCACCAAGTTTAGCCTCAGTTGTTTTCACGTATAAGTTTTTTGCACCATCTTATTGATCCCCAACACCAATTATGTTTTGTCTTCCACTTGCATATTTCTTAATTCCTGAGATGACTTGGAATTAAGAAAATCGATCATCCTCTTTGCTAGCTGAGCACATTGTTGGCTTTTCTCTTTATGAGAAGCAATGATGCTTCCCAGGTCCCTGACAATCATTTTTTCTTCTGCCATTATCAACATGTTGTCCCAGATAGCTTTCACTTGCTGAATAATATCATTCCAGATTATCTCTCTGGCCTATATAAGTGACATATTTCCTTTTACTTTTTCCCTCAATTCCTTAATTTCATTGCAGGTTGTTTGATAATCCCTTTGATATTTTGATGCATTATCCTTTGCCATAGTCAATTGTTTTTCTTTAATCTTCACATGTTCCTGTGTGTCCTCCAAGTTCTTTTGCATCTTCTTCATTTCATCTTCTGAAATTTTTAACTTTGGTCAATTTGTTAGTTGGATCGTCTGAATCTGGTTGTACTAGGATGGTGCAAACATGAGTATCCAACTTTTTCTGTAAGCTATCTCAACATGATCTTTGAATTGAAACCAATCTCCAACTTTGATATCTTTGCTAAGTTGTAAGAAGGCTTGAGCTTTTGGTAAGAGACATGGTGGCACATAACTATTTATGATGGAATAAATGACTAACATGAAAGAGGTAATGAAATATTCAAGACCTTCATAATTTGGGAGCCTTCTCATAGTATTAGTCTAGTTTACTATTGATTGTTTCCTCTTATGAACATCCATTATGTTCAGGCCTAAATGCATAAACCTTTCCACATGAACATAAAGGAACAAATAAAACACCAGTGATGGAAACCTAAAACAACCAGTAAGATTTAAATTTGACAACTAAGAGTTTATCAATCCTTCCTAGAAAGTTGGAATATCAAGAATAGTTTCAAGCTGCATGATTAAATTGAACATTCGTAGCACAACATAGTCAATCACAGAAGTATTGTCCCTTCCCAAAACCCCAACAATTACTTCTAGAATTGGCTTCACATGTTCATCAAAATTTTCCAAAGGAAACTGGGTTGGTTTAGTAAATAAAACATGTCTTGAAGGCAACAGATAGAATGATAATTGAGTATAGTCTCTAACAGACAAATTTTGAAAATTCACTACCATGGTTTCTTTTGTAAATGAAGCATAATGTTCTGAAGAGGAAAGTCTAGGGCTTGTTGAATTAGAAGAGCAGAAGCCTGAAAAATATTTTCCCCAAATACATTCATCAAAAAACATTTTTGGGGATACATGGGGAGTTGAATCATATCATAGTAACTCTTCTTCACATGTTTACCCCGGTTGGTCGGTTACTTGGGTAGATGTGGGAGGAGAGTGTTACAGAGTGGTATCAGAGCATGGTTCACCCCTCAGACTGGATGGGAGGTGTGTTGGTCATGCATTCATGTCAATTGCATATGTGTTCCTTATGCTTATGGTCTATGTGCTTGTTGCGTGTGCATGGTGTTGTTCATGCTTGCAGTGATGTCGCCATGTGAAGGTTGATGGTGTTGTTGTGGGATGTGGCATCATGAGTGTATGATTGGTTTTCTATTGTTTATGCATTTCAAGTGCTTACATGTTGTCGAGTGTACATTGGTATGGTTGTTGTTGTCATGCATGAGGTCATGATATGTGATTGATATGGTCGTGCATTGATGGTTGGACTATCGTTGGAATGTTGTTTATATGTTGTTATATCTATATTTTATATGTCTATATGTTGTTATGATTATGTTTATACATGTATCATGCTAAATCGGTTGATCTTGCAGATGAGGTATCCTCCCCGAATTATGCTAAGGTACGTTGTTTTGTTTATGATTTGGTTTAGCTGACATAAGATGCCTTGCAAGAAAGAGATCAAGATGAATAGCAAGATGGTAGACTACAGTTCACGAGATTCTCCTTATGGATCATATGAGTAGCATGATGTTGGAAATTCTTTTGACTTAGCAGACACATTAAGAAGCTTGAAGGCAGAAATAAGGAGTTGCAAAGCAGATAATGATAGAATCATATAGGAATAGGAGAAATAAGTAGAGGTTAATGCAGTAATCCTTTAGAGTTTGTCAGAATTGCAACGATAGGGGCCACTTTGAATCGACAATGGTTAGAAGGATAGAACTAATGGGGCATATGTAAGTAGATATCATGGTGGGAAAAGGTTGGATAGATTGGACACAATTAGAGATGGCGGGTCCTTGGACACTTCAGAGAGGAGAGGTGATAGACACAGGTACTATTCTAGTTCTGGTTCAGACAGGCTCTATGACCGTCATCTTTATCATCCTTACAGGAGGAGTGACAAGGGATATTTGATGGATGAGTTTAAGAAAGAAAATCCACTTACATTTGATGGGGAGATAAAGAAGTCACAGGATGCAGAAGCATGGTTGCTTGGAATGAATAAGTTCTTCAGATTGCATGATTACTCAGAAAACATGAAGGCCAGAATAGCTACATTCAGTCTTAAAGGTAAAGCAAATATATAGTGGGAAGATGTAAAGAACATCAGAGATATTTATGAGGAGGAGTTGACTTGGAGTGAATTCGAGAGACTATTCAGGAGGAAGTATTTATCGGAGAGATACTACGATGATAGGGCAAATGAGTTTTATGAGTTAAAGATGGGATCCATGACCGATGAGGAGTACACTAGAAGATTCTTGGAGCTATTGAGGTGTGTGCCTTACCTCAAGGAGGAGAAGGCCAAGATTCAAAGATTCATTAGTGGGTTGTCGATAGCATTCAAAGACAGGATTGAGTTTGATGAGCCTAAAACATTAGAGGAATCCATCAGAAAGATAAAGCATTGTTATGAGCAATCGAAATGTGGATCTGATACTAAGCTGGTTTAGAAGGGTAATGATAAGAGCAAAGGAAAATCAATCAAGAAGCAAGAAAGACCTCAGGATACAGGTAATAAAGAGAATGTCGCATCACCTAAGAAGTTCAATACATCTGACAGAGGATAGGGACTTCAGTCTGAGGAGCAGAATAAGAGTGAAAATAGGGAGCCCATGCGGTGTTGGACTTGTGGAGGAGAGCATTGTAGGAGAGATTTTCCATAACATCAGGGTGGTAGATCGTAGATCTACAGTGATTAGGAGGCACAAACAGTGGGAGATGTTGGATAGAGTATTCCTAGGATCTATGCAATGCTGGATAACAAGTAGGAAAATCACAAGGTGTCTATTATTGAGATGGATAGTAAGCTTTGTGATCAAGTTGTTTCTATTTTGATTGACCATGGATCTAATTATAGTTATGTTAATTCTGACCTAGTGGATAAGTGTGGCTTGAATAAAGAAGTAAATGTAAATTCTTGGTTAGTGCAGTTGGCTACAGGTATAAAGAAGCGAGTTCATCATTGGGTAAGAGCTTGTGCATTTGATTTGAATGGTATGCCTAGCTCAACATATTTGAATGCATTACCGTTGGGATCATACAGTATGTTGTTGGGTATGGATTGCTTGTATATTCATATGACCAAGGTGGATTGTTATGACAAGGTTATTGAGTGTCTTGATGACAATGGGGAACAAAGAGTCTTGTAGGGTAAGAAGAAAGCAACATCAGTGAGAATGGTGACAACTATGCAAGCCAAGCATAGTTGCAGGAAAGGGTGTGTGTTATTTGCAATGCATATTTCTAGTGACAAAGGTAAGGAAGTCGAAGATGCAGATGTTTTCAGCAGGTACCCAGTTCTATAGTAGTTTCAGGATGTATTTCGCACTGAGATTTCAGAGTTAGCACCTCACAGGGAAGTAAACTTTTCTATTGAGTTGGTACTAGAGGCAGCACCAGCATCTAAGGCACCTTACATGATGAGCATACTGGAGTTGGTAGAATTGAATTTGCAATTGAAGGAAATTCTTGACAAGGGATACATTAGGGCAAGTGTATCACCATGGGGCGCACCGGTATTTTTTGTGAAGAAGAAGGATGATACTCTTAGGTTGTGCATTGATTATAGGAAGTTGAACAAGGTGACCATTAAGAACAGGTATCCATTATCGAGGATTGATGATTTGTTCGATCAGTTGAAGGGAGCAACAATGTTCTCGAAGATTGATATTAGATCGAGATATCATCATGTACGCATTAAAGAATATGACATTCACAAGACAACTTTCTGGACCAGGTACAGACATTATGATTTTGTTTCCATTTGGTTTAACTAATGATCCAATTACTTTTATGTGCTTGATCAATAGTGTGTTGCGTCCTTATTTGGACAAGTTTGTCATTATGTTCATTGATGATATATTGGTATATTCTAAAAATGAAAAAGATAATGTCGAACACTTAGCAGCATTATTGAGATTGTTGAGAGAGCATAAGTTGTATGCTAAGCTTAGAAAGTGCGATTTCTTTCAGACTGAGGTACATTACTTGGGACATGTGGTTTTGAAGGAATGCATAGTAGTGGACCTAGAAAATGTAAGAGTTATCATGGAGTGGGTAACTCCTAGGAATGTGGATGAGGTGAGATCCTCCATGGCATTAACAGGGTATTATAACAAGTTCATCAGGAACTTCTCGCAGATTGCTTATCTTATCACATCATTGCAAAGGAAAGGAAAGAGGTTTGAATGGAAAAAGGAATGTGCAACCAGTTTTGAGTAGTTAAAGCAATTGTTGACACATGCTCTAGTGTTAAATATCACAAATCCGGACAAACAATTTGTGGTATGTACAAATGCTTGCAAGAGAGGGCTTGGTGGATTCCTTATGCAGGAAGGACAGGTAGTGTGCTATGAATCACGAAAACTAAATAAGCACGAGCAAAACTATCTGACACATGATATTGAGTTGGCAACGATCTTTCATGCATTGAAGATGTGGAGGAATTATCTTATTGGCAAACAATTTGTATTGATGAGTGATCACAATGGATTTCAATATCCATTTGACCAACTGAATCTAAATTTCAAGCAATCTAAATGGTTGGCCATGATCAGTGAGTTCAACTTTGAGATCGAGCATACTAAATTTAAAGAGAACAAGGTTGCAGATGCTCTTAGTAGGGGGATACAAGTGAATCATATAGCAGCTATGAGCTCCTATGGGACAGATCTATAGGATATGATCTTAAACGTAGGTCAGTAGGATGTCTATATGGAGCTTAGGCATAAGTTGCAGCAAACTACAGGTATAGGTACAGGTACAAGTATAGGTACAGGTAAAGGTATAAGTATAGCTATAGGTACATGTATAGGTGCATGTATAGGTGCATGGGATGTGGACTATTGTCTCACAGTAGATGGATTGGTTAGGTTTAGAGACAAGATATATGTATCAGACAACAGTGAGCTCAAGAAAGTGATCTTGAGGGAGTTTCATGCGAAACCATATTCAAGTCACCCAGGCTATTAGAAGACACTGAAACAATGAGGAAGTTTTACTATTGACCGAATTTGAAGAGAGACATGGCAAAGTTCATGGCTAGGTGCTTGGATTGTCAGTAATTGAAGGCATAGTGTAAGCATCTAGGTGGATTACTATAGTTGATTCTGATTCCCAAGTAGAAATGGGTGGTCATTTCCATGGAATTTATCATAGGTTTGTCAAGGACATCTAGGCAGCGTGATTCGATCATGGTTGTGGTGGAAAGGTTGACGAAAGTAGCGCACTTCACTCTAATGAAGTCTACATACTCAATGAATGATGTAGCATAGGTCTTCATCAAAGATGTGGTGAGATTTCATGGTGTTCCGCAGAAGATTATGTCAGACAAGGATGCAAAGTTCACTTCCAAGTTTTGGAAGGAGTTGTTTGTAGGATTCGGTACAGATTTTTCCTTCAGTACAACTTATCATCCACGAACAGATGGACAGACAGAGAGGGTCAACAGGATATTGGAGGACAGGTTGAGGATGTATGTGATGCATCAGGAGCAAAGGTGGAAAGAATATCTTCCACTAGTTGAGTTCGCTTACAATAGAGGGTATCATGAATCTTTGAGGATGAGTTTGTTTGAGGCACTTTATGGGTGGAGTTGTAATACTCCTATTAGTTGGAGTTATCTAGTTAATGGGGTATTGATTGGACTAGACATGCTAGCAGAAATGGAACAGGAAATGCAGGTAATAAAGAAGAATATGAAAGCAACACAAGATAGGCATAAGAGATATGCAGATCAAAACATGTTGTTTAAGGAGTTTCAATTTGGGGAGCAGGTGTACTTTTGCATCAAGCCGAAGAAGAGCTCCTTGCGGATTGGATCGTGTACCAAGATAGCACCCTAGTTTTGTGGACATTTCAAGATTATTGAGAGGAATGGACCAGTAGCCTATCGAATTGCACTCCCTCCGACAGTGAAATTCCATGATGTTTTCCATGTGCCATTTCTTAAGAAGTATGTTAAAGATGTTGATCATGTGATTGACTGGTTTGTATTGCAGGTGGAGCCAGAAGAAGAATTCCAGGCAGAACCTTAGTGCATTTTGTAGAGAAATATGCTCATTCTCTGGAACCGAGCAATAGAGCAGGTTAAAGTGCAGTGGAAGTACTTTGGGCTAGATGAATCTACATGGGAGATGGTAGATCAAATGCAGGCTATGTATCCTTCTCTATTTGCTAGTTGAGCGAATGTTTTGGGTATATGTTTTGGGTATATGTCTTTGGTATATGTTTCAGTATATGTTTTGGCATATGTACATATGCATATGGATGTAAATACCTCCACGTGTTGTGTTATAAAGCTCTAATAAGCGATATGGGTTTCATGTCATTATGGTTGTCATGTTGTTATGTTATCATGTTGGTCTGCTTCTCAGCAAGTTGATCATTGTAAATATTGCAATATGTTTTGGTATATGTACATATATATATGGATGTAAATACTGCCACGAGTTGTGTTATAAAGCTCCAATAAGCGGTATGGGTGTCATGTCATTATGGTTGTCATGTTGTTATGTTATCATGTTGGTCTGCTTCTCAGCAGGTTGATCATTGTAAATACTACAGCGAGCTAAGTTATAAAGCTCCATATGCAGCATGTTTTGTTTATAGCATTTTTGTGGTTATAGGTGTCTTTGAACACCGAGGACGGTGTTCCCCCAAGGGGGAGGATTCGATAACAGCCATGGTCAAAAATCCATGTAAAAATTAATAAAGGTAAAATAAGACCTTCGTCATGGGACATGTATTCAAAGTTGAATGTTGGGAAAAAACATAGTGATGGGGATCACTTGTGATTAATTAATAGCTAAGGAAATTGACAAAGGCAATGGCTAAGGCTTTGGAAAGGCAAAGTGGCATTAATTGGCATTTTATTAATGAAAATAATGAAAATTAGGAGAAAAGGGAGGTGAAAGGTCACAGGTTGCATGTGAGGAGAAAAATGAAGGAAAATAATGGAAAATGAAGAAAATAGAGGCCTCATTGATAAAAAGGCTTCTAAGGATCAGTTTGTAACCTTTTGTCAGTTCAGTTTTGGAGCTCTCTCTCTATTCTCTCTCTCTCATACTCTTGTACACTTAGAGTTTTCTTGTAGAAATCTTGGAGGAGTGTGGCATACTTGGGGTTTTGGAGCAAGAAGGCAAAGGAAGAGAAGGAAAGCGCAAGAGGACATCATGATCAGCAACTACATCGGGTTTTTCTTACAGGTACCAAGTTGCATGTATTTTTTTCTCACTAGTTTTGGCATGCATGGCATATGCATGTGGTTTCTTGGTTATGATCTATCATTGGCATGGAGGATTTCTTGGATTAACAATGGATTTGCCTAGCCTTGCCATTTCCTGGATAGCCATGGTGTTGTGCGTTTTACTTGTGTTTTCTGGTTGGTTTTCTTGTTCCTTTAGCTATGGGTTAAGTTACTAGTTCCTAGAGCCTTGGTTGGACAAACACTCTGGAGACCCTAACAAGTTAAGTTGAGTTACTAGTCTTGGATCCTTGGTTGGAAAAACGCTCTGGATCGCTTGGTGGGTTGAGTTACTAGCCCTAGATCCTTGGTTGGAAAAATTCTCTGGAGGTCGGCAACAATTGTGGGTTGAGTTACTAGTCTTAGAGCCTTGGTTGGAACAAACACTCTAGAGCCCTGGACATCTTGGGTAGAGACCAATCTGGTGATGGTTAGTGATGTTCAGCCGTGAGGTGGAATCACTGATTAAGGGTTGAGGTGGTTTGGCCTCTGGAAGCCCTCGATGGTTTTTATTGATTTGTTTTATGCGATCCCACATTCATGCTTGGAATATGGCACAGGGGTGACTAACTGAAAGAAATATTTGGTTCAGCCTAGTCTACAGTTGGGTGGTCCGTGGAAGTCCCATACCTGGTCGGCCTATGAAATCATCAATAAGAGCTCTCTTTCTGCTTGGTGTTTTATGGGTAAATATAATTTTTTATATGTGGTTTATATGGTTGTTATACCCTTGATATTTTTGTTGGTTCTATGTTGGTTATGAATGAGTTTTATGATAGTGGAAATGTATGGCTCTCATCATGTTTTGGTTAATCATTGAATGTACAATGAATATATGGCCTAATAGATGGTAATGCAGTTATTGTGATGAGACATCAATGTTTCTTGGTGATTCTCAGGTAAGTATGACACCCCAATGCTCAGATATGTTGTTTAAACCTGTAGATTGCATCTTTGTGACATGTTTGATGAAATTATAGTCATGGTTAGTAAGGGTCGAGTCAATTCCTTGTTCAAGTAATTACATTTGTATCATTATTTCATTGTTATCTTTCATTTCTGGAAGTTTCATGGAGTTATGGGCAGTGACCTGAGCCCTTGTCTTGAAAAGTGGAACAAAATTCAAAGGTGCATGCACAAAATTGCTTGGGAAAGTCCCTAGTCACAGGCATACCCATGTTGTGGGAGTGACTGGAGGGTCCCAGTTGCACTCATGCCCATGTCATGGAAGCGAATGGGGGATTAATGCAGTAAAAGATCAGTTTTTCTCAGGGGCTAGTCACCTAGAAGGTTTGGATGGCTCCTAGGGGTCCTGCAATATGTATGAAAAGTCTGTGTAGTGTGTTCCATTGGTTCCACTTCCTTAACTGACACATAATCATATCATAGTAACTCTTCATCACATGTTTACCCTGGTTGGTCGGTTACTTGGGTAGATGTGGGAGGACGGTGTTACATTGATGGATGAAATCTTGTGGCCTTTCACCAACTCATTCACGATTGTATATCTAGATCATATCCTTGTCTTCAAGAAGAATTGGGCAGAGCACTTATAACATATTTGATAGGTCCTTCAAACCTTGCGGAAGCACAAGCTCTGTGCTAACTTGGAGAAATGCTCCTTTAGCATGGACTAGGTCTAATATTTGGGCTACATAATTGATGAGAAAGGCCTATATGTGGATCCAACTAAGATCCAAGTCATTTGGGATTGGTCGACCCCAACGACTCTAACAAAGTTGCGCAGCTTCTTGGGCCTTGCTAATTTCTACCGGAGATTCGTGTTGGGGTTCTCTCATATCACTTGGCCCTTAAGTCAAGTTACCTAGGGCGGAGTAAAAGAAAAGTTTTTTGGTTTAAATCAAAACCAAATACATTCATTGGACTAAAACACCACCTTTACTCTGCACCAGTCCTCACCTTTCCATATCTACAAAAACCACTTAAGATTGAGACATATGCCTCTGATTATGCTATTGGTGTAGTCCTCACTCAAAAAGGTGTCTAGTGGACTGTCACAGTGATACACTCTCTGATAATGTTTGAAGGTACTTTACCTATGATAAGGAAATGTATTCTATTACGCAGGCCTGTCGGCAATGGAAACATTATATTCTGGAGAAGGAGACGATCATTCACATGAAACACCGACCTCTTCAATTTATGCAGACACATGTGAAGTTGTAGAACGGTCACCATCATAAATGGTCCACATATTTGTACCAATTCCAATTAACAATTTAATACAAGAAGCGAAGCACCAATCACATTATAGACTGCCTCAGCCAATCCCCAATTGCGGCACTGAGAATCATTCTCGACTCTTGTGGGCATGAGACCTTCATATGGCCACAGCTATATGAAAATGACTCAAAATTCGCTGCCAACTATAAGATGTTGATGGTTGGAAAGCCAATTGTAGACTTCCACCTTTAGGGTGGACTATTGTGCTACTTGGGACTAATTTTTGTTCCTTCAAGTGAGCGTGCCAAGCTAATTTGGGAGGAGCATTACAATTGCGTTGCAGGGTACTTTCGTGTGGGGAACAATGTAGCAGTACTAAAAAGGTATTTTTATTGGCCAAAACTCTGACAAGATGTTGGAAAATATATCATATCATGCACTGCTAGTGCCATCACCAAGCCAACCATTAAGAAGCAAGGCTTGTACACCCATCTACCTACTCCTAGCTAGCCTTAGGAATCCATCTCAATGGACTATATGTCTGGCCTTCCTTCTACCAAGTATGGTAATGGTTGTGTTTGTGGTCGTTGATAGATTTTCTAATATGGCCATATTGACTGCTTGTAAGAATATTATCACAACAGAAGCCATTTTCAAGCTCTTCTTTGAACGATTGTGGGTACATTTTGGGACCCCACAGAGAATTATATAAAATCATAAGAGCACGTTCCTAAGCACATTCTAGTTGAACCTTTGGGCATTGTTGGACAACAAGCTCACCAAGTTGGCTACCTTCCACCACCATAGTGATGGCCAAACATAGGTCGTCAACATGATGATAATGTACATACTATGCATATACAACTCTAAGCATCCACGAACATGGGATGAGAGTCTCCCCTATGTTCAACATAACTACAATAGAGCTCTCAATAACTCAAATAGCCACAACCCTTTTTAGGTGGGCCTGTGATTTCAACCATTATGTATCATTGATGTTGCAATGCCTCTTGTAGCTACCCAAGTAGAATCTACTTATGCTCATTCTGAAGCTAATAAAGCCATCAAGTTTACTGAACACATTCAGCACACCCACCAATAGGTTCATGATATCTTGGATAAAGCTAATTCTAAGTTTCATCACCTCATGGAGGAAATCAAAGCAATGGGGACCATTGCTTCCTAAGGGGGGGGGATTGATCTAGGTGCATATTAGTGGCCACCCACCTATTCGACTTGGACCCCCAACATCGTTTTCTACCAATTTCCTATTTTTAGCACAATTTCCTTTTTCGACAGTTTTCTATTTTTAGCAGTTTTTTGGTCCTGAACTTCCATAGCCATTTTTAGACCCTAACTGACGTTTTTTGGGGAAACATGCAAATGTGAGTCTTTGACTACATTTGTAGTCGAAAATTGTTATCCTTGGATATACCTTTCTAATGGGCTATCATGCATGCCAAACAGAGATTGTAGTATGCTTGACCTGTAGAAAATATCATAAGTGTGAAATATGCCTGATATACCACAGAAAATAACACAATGAGATGTCAACAATGGAGATATTTTATTAAGATCTGCATAAATATTATTCACTTGCCTCTTCGAGGGGCAAACCTCAATTAGAGTAAAGCTCAATTACACAACACAAGACCAGAATTCCCTTACTATCTTTGACAATATATAGTTTCTTGAGACCCAAAACCCTAACTACTCGTGGTCCCTTGCATAATGCAGGTTAACCACTTTATTTATTAGCTATGCCCCATTATAACTAATTGTGGTCCCTTTTTTATAATGTGGGTCAACCAATTACAATGCTTATGGGTTTTATTTATTAAACTAACTAATCATGACTCTTACGAGGCCTCTTGGGCTTATTACATTAATAGAGGGGTTAGGTTCAGACCCTAACATTCCCTCCTGCTTCAGAAGCAACCTTGTCCTTAAGGTTGGAGTTACAAAATTTTCTAGATAATAGTTGTGGGTTCCCACATCACAACTTCTAGTAAGGTGTCTTTCACCTGGATGAGGACTTCCTTAATAGTGTGGTCCAATATATGTTCTGGTTGGAGCCAAATAAAACCTTCCTTTTCCAATTCAGGCAGTATTGTCTATACCTTGCAATTGTGTGCCACGACTTTCTTGAGGAAAACGACATGGAAAATGGGCCAGATTTTTGAAGTGGCCGACAGGGCCATTTTTTTAGGCAACTAAGCCAATACATTGAATCACCTGATAAGGCCCATAAAATTTTGGAGCTAATTTTTAAAAGCCATTTTCTTTGAGAGACATTTTCTTATAAGGTTGGAGTCGAAGAAACACTCAGTCACCCACTTGAAAAGACATTTTTTAGCGATGTTGTTCAGTTTGTTGCTTCATTCGTTTTGTACTTGATGGTGATTATCCTTCAAAAGAGAGAGTTGTGGCTTGGTTATGAAGCATCTTATTAATCACCTGCACTTTGGAAGATCTTGGAAGATAGGAATTTGGCGAAGGTTGGAGTTGGTCATACACCACCTCTTACGATGTCATCTTGTTTTCCTCGTGATAATTAGTATTCTACCACCATTCTACTAAAGGTAACCACTACACCAATTGATGTTGTCTGCCCACCACAAAGTACCACAAGTAGGTCTCCAAATATTTATTTACCGCTTCGGTTTGACCATTCGTATAGGGGTGATATGTTGTAATAATTTGTAGTTGCATGACATGTAGCTTGAAGAACTCTTGCCAAAAATTGCTAGTGAAGGTGGGATCACGATCAAACATAATCAAAGTAGGCAATGCCGCTTGAAAATTTTATCCATGAAGACTTAAGCCACAAAATATGGAGTGAACGAGTGAAATAAGGCATAAAAATGGGCATATTTGGAGAGTCGGTCCACTCCAACAATAATGAATGACTTGTTGCCTAATTTAGGGAGACCTGTAATGAAATCCATGAAGACATTTGTCCATATAGAAGTAGGTAGAGAAAATGGTTGTAAGGTTCCTGGTGTCTTCACTATTTCCCCTTTATTGCGCTGGTGGACATCACATTCAACTACAAATGTAAGAATGTCTTGTTTCATCCCTTCCCAAAAGAAGGAGAAACATGCCCAAACATTAGTCTTCTGGAAGCCTTAATTTCCTGTCATGGGTGAGGAGTGTAGTTCTTCTAGGATGTGTGGTTTGAGAGTGGAGGTAGGGGACAGAACCATACAATACTTATATCAAATAATATCTTCTTGTCAAGTATAACCCGATGCAGGGTTAGGATCCACTTGTAACCTTTAGATTAGCTAGGAAATAGATGCATGTGAAAACCATTCTTTGCATGCATCCTCAATCCAAGATGGTATGGGGAAGGATAAGGAGAAGAGGGTGTCATCCTCCTTAAATGTTGGGGCAAGGCATTGGCTACAACATTTTATCAACCCTTCTTATAGACTATCTCATATTCATAGTCCAACATTTTGGTAATCCATTTATTTTGTTGCAAAGAGGATAAGCACTACTCCAAAAAATACTTCAACCTATGTTGGTTAGTTCAGATCTGGAAATGTTGTCCAAGCAAGTATAATCACCAAGTATCTATTTCATGTAAGATGGTCATCATTTCTTTCTCATAAGTAGATTGACCCAAATTATTTCTACTTAATTTTTGGCTTGTGAATGATCTTAGTTAACCTTCTTGCATTAAGACTGCTCTAATGTCGGTCCCTGAAACATCACATTCGATTACAAAGGGTTTTGTAAAATATGGGAGTGCCAAAACCAAGGTGGAACACATGGCCTGTTTGAGAGCCAATAAATCATGTTGAGCTTCTTTTCTCCAGAAGAATGTATTTTTCTTGAGAATATTCGTTAAGGGTCGGGCAATGCGGCCATAAATTCTAACAAATTTGCGATAGTACCTGGTGAAACCCAAAACTCCCCATAGACTTTACAAGGTCCAAGGTTGTGGCCAATATTGCATTGCCTAAATATTTTTTGGATCCACCTATACTCCTTCGCAGCCCACAATGTGTCCCAAGTACTCCACCTCTTCCATTCCAAAAGAACACTTGGACAATTTGACAAAAAAATTATTATCCTTCAAAAGTTGCAATACTAGTCAACATGTTGAAGATGTACTTCCCATGTTTTGCTGTAGATGATTATATCATCAAAAAAGACTAAGACAAACTTTTTGAGATATAGCTTGAGAAGGTGATTCGTGAGATTTTGAAAGGTGGATGGGGCATTACAAAGACCAAAGGACATAACCAAAAATTTATAGTGACCTTCACAGGTTCTGAAAGTTATTTTGGGGATGTCTAGTACTTTCATTATGATTTGGTAATAGCCCCAGCAGAGATCCAAGTTAGCAAAAATTGGGCACCATGGAGTTCATCAAGGAGATCATCTATCACTGGAATAGGGAACGTATCCTTGATGGTGAACTTGTAGAGGGCCCTAAAGTTAGAACACATGCGCCACTCCCCATCTTTCTTTAAGATCATGACCACTAGGGACAAATAAGGGTTGGTGCTTGGATGAACCACTCCTGTTTCTAATAGCTCCTTAATAATCTTTTCAATCTCATTATTTTGGGAAAATCGATACCTATAGGGGTGGACATTGGGTGGTTGGCTACCCAGAATCAAAGGTATGTTATGATCATGCTCACCTCGAGAGGGGGTTAATTCCTTGGGTTTTTCAAACACCTATTGATGGTGACTAGACACCTTTTTCAAATTTGGATGAATGTTGGCAACACTTGATTCAATGGTTTGGATTGCATTGAATTCAACAACTACCCCATGGTGTCCCTGTTTTAAAAGCTTCTCCATTCTATGTGAGTTGATGATAGTATGAGAACTTGCCTGGAGCCCATGGATCATATCAGTGTGCCCATTCTATTTGAAGCTCATATATAGCTCTTGGAAGTCCATGGTAATGGGGCCTAGCATTCGAAGCCATTCATCTCCAAGGACAATGTCATAGCCTCTCATTTCAATGGAAAACATGTGTGTTTTAAGGTGATAGTTCCCCATCTACAACTTTATGTTCTCACAACGGCCTTCACATTTCATGGTCCCCCCATCAACTATAAGGACCTGGAAATTGGATATTGCCCTCACAAAACAATGTACAACCTCAAAAACCTATTAATGGAAAAAATTATGCATGCTTCCACTATCAATCAATACTACCATTGGTCGACGCTTAATAAAGTCTTTGATTTTAAGTGCTTGTGGAGAAGAAATGCGTGTTAATACGTGGAGCGATATAAACAATTCATGAGGTGTTGTTGTAGTATATGTTATGGTATCTTGGGGTTCTGTTTCATCCTACCTAGACACTTCAATGAGTTGGGCCTCATCTTATGAGCTATTTTTAGTCGCGTCAATCTAAAAGAACTTTGTTTCCTTGCATTTGTGGTCAAGGGAATATTTTTCATCACAATAGTAACACAGTCCTTGTCTTCTCCTTTCTTCCATTTTCGCTTGCGACACCTTTTGCACCTTAAGGGTTTGGGTGGGGCCACTAAAGGGGGTGGGACATGCCTTTGATTTGAATGAAAGATGACTATATTGGGCACTAATAATAGTTTTTGCATATAAAGCTTTGTGACAAGCTTCTAGCTAAGTAGTCGGTTGATGCATTCGAACATGTGCCCGGACGGCGTCTCTGAGGCAACCGATGAAACATTCCATATAGAAGGCATCCCCTAGGCCCTCTGTATGGATGGACAGTTGTTCAAATGTCATGATGTAGTCTCTGACTATACCCATTTGTTTGAGCTTCATGAGGCAACTAAGAAAGTGAGAGTCCATGTCAAAACAAGCACAAATGGCTTTAGAGAACATATTCCAAGTTGGCTTTCCTGTGTAGAATTTTTTATGCCATTGCCACCACTGCCAACGTTCTTGGTCCAAATAAAGAGCTCCCACATGTAGTTTGGTTTCATCATCCTAGATATTGTTGAGTTGAAAATATTGTTCCATTTGTGCCACCCACATTGTTGGGTTAGAACCATCAAATTTGTGCATGTCAATCTTGGGTGTCTTATTGCTAGAATATTGGTGACCCCCGTGGAAATAATGATACCCCTCATATCGATGGTGGAAATATTCCCTTCCAGGTTTCCATCGACATGGTTCCCCTCCCCCATGGGGCCTTTCTCCTTGTTGTGTGGTATTAGGTGTTCCAGGGGCCTTTTAACTATGTCTTTGATTTTGATGGTGAGACCTACTTCAAGGTTGTCCACTTTTTTCCATAGGCTCTCTAGAGCTTGAGCCCTTGTAATTACCATACAATAGCCCAGGTCAAGATTTTTGGTTTACTTAAAAACATTATCGCTGCAATGAGTGCAAGATAAGGAGTTTGTTGATGTGGGTCACTTGAAAGCACCTCAAAATAAATTGGGATCGTGGGAAAAAAGGACACTTACGAGGGGATGGTACCACTGTGATCAACTTGTTGTACTAAATCATGTGAGCTATGTTTCTTACAAGTGGAATTTTGGGACCACCATTTTTTTACTTTGATAGTAGTTTTACTCCCAACTGATCAATACTACAGTGGTGGAAATCCCAAAATCCTAATACTGCAAAATGTGTATGAATTTGGCAGTCCCAACTGATCAATACAATAGCAGCGAAAACCCCACCTGCTAGATACCGTAAAATGTGTAGGAATTTGGTTGTCCAGACTTATCAAGATTGCGGTGGTAGAAAACCCAACTTCTAGATACTACAAAATGTGACAGCCAATTAGTAAGAAGTGAGGGAACTATGGAAATGAGTGCCAAGTGATACATATCGTGATATACATGAGGGTTCCAACAATAATACTCGACCCATTCTTTCAGAGCACTAACTAAGGAGGATCGGTTGTGCCCTTAGTTGTACTACCCAACTATCTTAGGTACCTGCAAGTAATCTCCTCGAGTGTTTTTCTCAATGTAATGTAGCTACAAGAAAGTCAACGACTTACCTAAGGTTGGTTCCAGGGTAACCTTGGGGGGCTTCCAATATTCGAGATGTACATGGAAATGTAGTCTTGTATAGGTTTTGTATGATGCGCTATTACTCGGGATCCCAATATGGGTTACAAGGGACTCCAATAGATGTGACCACCACAGTTTGATGCGTGTAACAACATATCTTTGTAGTTTAAAGACAATGGAACACATCTTTAACCTAAAAAAATTTGTTAAAATTGGTGGTGCGGTTGGCTTGGAAAAGTTCTTTGATACCACTTGTAGTATGCTTGAGCTGTAGAAAATATGAGAAGTGAAAATTATGCCAAATATACCATAGAAAATAACACAATGAGATGACAACAATGGAAATATTATATTAAGATGTGTAGAAATAATGTTCACTTCTCTCTTCGAGGGGGCAACCTCCAGTAGAGCTAAGCTCAATTACACAACACAAGACCAAACTTCCCTAACTATCTTTGACAATATATAGTTTATTGAGACCCAAAACCCTAACTAGTCTTGGTCCCTTGCATAATGCGGGTTGACCACTTTATTTATTAGTTATGGCCCATTATAACTAATTGTGGTCCCTTTTTTATAATTCTGGTCAACCACTTACAATGCTTATGGGATTTACTTATTAAACTAACTAATAATTACTCTTACGGGGCCTCTTGGGCTTATTACATTAATAGAGGGGTTAAGGTCAAACCCTAACAAAGATTGTATGTCAATGTTACAACCCTAAGAAGTTGATGTTCCAACTAACGCCATTGGGGCCCATACCTTTTGGCACTTCATCTCCTAATGTTACGTTTTTGGATTTTTAGGGTTTTTCAATGTTTCTTAATGATAAAAAGGCCTCCAAGCCTCATTGTAACACAGTTCAGAAGGCATGTAGTCATCACATCTCTTCTCATAGATAAGCTACCATCACCCGAGCTAGTTTATTTTCATTTTGCATGTAACATTTTCTAGCATTTTCTATTTATTAATTGAAGTTATGTTTTGTGGTATCTCTATGTTTTTTTTGTTAGAAACCATGGTCACTACTGAGAGCGGGGGTGAATCAATAGGGATAGAAACTACACAACTTTAAAACTTTTTCCCAATATGTTAAACAATCAATAACTCAACATATAAGAAATAAATTGAACATGCAAATTCATCAAGAATCAACACATAAGAGCCATAACACATAAAGTAATCATGCATAATGAGACACAAATCATCACATCACATAGGGACACAAAGCTATCTCATGGAAACCCTCAAGGGGAGAAAAACCACCTTGTTGTTGTTGCTCTGCTACTCTTCTTTTATTATTTCTTCAATCAAAATCATTTAGATATTTAATTGGCCAATATTAGCTAGTAGCCACAACCCCTTTTACAGTTTTTTGGCCACCACCAACTAGGAAGCCACCACTCCCATAAACCATGCAAGCCTCCACTAGATGTGGGACACCACCCTCGCTGGTTTTTCAACCACCACTTGAAGGAAGCCTCTACTCCCTAAGAAAGTCTACTGGAAGGAGCCACCACCCCTATCTAGTTCAACCACCAATGAATGGAGGCCACTACCTTCTCAATATCTCTATGGCCACATTTCATAATGTTTCAAACTGAGCCCCAATTACAACATCAACTGAAAACATATCACTGCAATACTGATCCTCTCCAGCCAAACTTTGCTTTCACATCAACTCAATAAAAAACATATGCAAGATCTTCAACAAGTACATCAACAACACAATAAAATCAATTTTCTCATAAATACAAACTACTCTTATCACATAAAACCTCACTCACAAGCATACTCCTCACTGACATCTCTCACAAAAGTCTCATCCATGCAAATATATGACACTAGCATAACTACAATCGTGTCTACGTCAGTTATACACCCACAAAAAAGCTACATTTTGTCAATCAACATGTAGAACAATCACTAAAGCATGACTCCTGCCACCATAAATTATTAGTCATCGATCTATGCCCATACTCAATCTATTACAAGTTTGCACAACGTACTTTGTCTCCCTGCAATCACGCTAATCTTCTTGCACTCTATCTTCTTGCTATCTTTTCCATGGTCACTCCAATCAGAATCAAAATCAGGTACACATCACTAAAGAAAGACACCTTTGTCATGATCTCTGAAATCTGGCACACATCACACTGTCTTCTTTCACTTTGCAAGGACTCTCTTCTCTCACCGAGAGGATAATGTGTTCCTCAATTAACCAATCCTTTGTACAACACTTGTATATTTATAGATGTATCCTCTCATTCTAGAATCATTCAAGAAAATGATCAACTATGACTAAATCAACAACCTCATCAAACCTTCTTTCAATTATTATAGGAAAAACATTTGTTTTCCAAAGGTTGTTTCTTTTTTTCACGCCCTACAGACCATAATGCACCCTCTCCATTTTAGAAAATCATTATACTGACGGGTAACGTAGGTCTTCTTCGCAAAACCTGAGTTACTAATGCACCCTCACTCCCAAACTTACTCCTTACTGGCATCTCTCACAAAATACATAGTCATGCAAACATATGACACCAACATAACTATAATCATGTCTACATCAGTTATACACACACAACAAAGCTACACTCTGTCAATCAACATGTAAAACAATCACTAAAATATGACTCTTGCAACCATAAATTGTTAGCCATCAATAAGTGCCCATACTTGATCTATTACAGGTTTGCACAACACACCCTATCTCCCTACAATTACACTAATCTGCTTGCACTATGTCTTCCTGCTATCTCTACCATGATCACTTCAATCTGAATTTGAATCTGATACACATCACCGAAGAAAGAAACCTTTATCATGATCTCTGAAATATGGCACACGTCACTCTCTATCCTTTCACTCTACAAGGGATTCTCTTCTCTCACCAAGAGGAGAATGTGTTCCTCAATCAACCAATACTTTGTCCAACACTTTGGTATTTATAAATGTGTCCTCCCATTCTAGAATCGATCAAGAAAATGATCAACTATGACTAAATTAACAACCTCATCGAACCTTCTTTCAATTACTAATGGCAAACATTAGTTTTCTAGAGGTTTCTTCTCTTTTTCTCGCCCTACAGACCATAACGCACCCTCTCCATTCGAGAAAAGTGTTATACTGAGGGGTAATGTAGGTCTTCTTCACAAAACCTAAGTTATTAATGTTGAGAAATCTGAAGGGCAATAATTAAGATGATTTCTCTTTTTATGATAATTGCTTGTGATGTATTTTTACTTTTTCTTACTTATCAGCTTCTTCACATATTATTGTGTTCAAATATCATCAAACAACTACCAAAACAAGAAGAACAATAGTACACAAGAACACATAATGTAGGCTACAAGCAAGGGACAAAACCTGTCCACTTGAGAGGAAAAGCTGCAAAATCTCTTCTCTTCTCGTAGATTCTTTAATTGATGAATTCGAAGACCTATAGACCAAGACCAAGCCCATCCTTTTTGAATGATGTGCTTCCCTTATCCAAGTCAAACCCAGTCAAATCTCTTCCAACAACACAACTTTGACTCCCAACTTCAGAATTTCAGCCTCTACTATAGGTCTAAAATTTCTGCCCCCCTGCAATTGCCACTGCATCAACACGTGTGAGCAAAATTAGCATTACAAGGCCTCCCAACAACTTCACTTGCCTTGATTCCTAGTCTATGGCTAGTAGGTTACCTAGTATACCCTTCTTTAAATATATGTGATCCTCCTCCAATAGATATAGAAGTTCGACCTTGAAGCTGCAAACCCTAGCTTCTCTTCTTCGCACGAATGAGAGAGAATTAATCCAAAAATAATCTTTCTTCATCATCTTCCTTCTTTACTTGCCTTATTGCTCTTCTCCTTTGTCTAAATGAGTGAGTGATGGATGTGTCTCAAGGAGGTCGAGTTCCCTCCTTTACATAGGCTTTTCAAGGTGGATGTGGCTCCTCAAAATAGCTCGACTTCCTAGCTGCTAGGGCGACTCGGCCTTGAAGGGTATTTTCATACTTTTAATGACAAAAAAAAAATATTTACAAGTTACAATGTGCCTGATGGGGTCTTCAACTTATGACAATGACTTTTTTGACTTCTTAACCTAGGACAAACCCTAGAAGCGCTCAATGGGTGCTTTACCTATAAACTAAAATACCTTGAGCATGAAATCCATTCTCAAAAAAAAAAACTTTCATCTTACAATATACAAGAATTAAAAGTACATTTCATATTTATGAAGACCGAATCTAGTTACACATTTTTCAACACTCCCTCTTAACTAGGGAGGTGTTCATAAATGGTGCATGGACATTCTCAATCTGAAGAGATCTCATAAGAATAGTTGAATTTGTAACAAGCCTGGTCAAAAAATCCATGTGATAAAGTTAATAAGGGAAAAATAAGACCTTGGTCATTGGACACGTATTCCAAGTTGAATGTTGGGCAAAAATATAGTGATGGGGATCACTTGTGATTAATTAATGGCTATGGAAATTGGCAAAGGAAATGGCTAAGGCTTTGGAAAGACAAAGTGGCATTAATTGGCATTTTATTTATGAAAATAATGGAAATTAGGAGAAAAGGAAGGTGAAAGGTCACAGGTTGCATGTGAGGAGGAAAATGAAGGAAAATAATGGAAAATGAAGAAAATAGAGGCCTCATTAATAAAAAGGCTTTTGAGGATCAATTCACGGCATTTGTCAGATCAGTTTTGGAGCTTTCTTTCTATTCTCTCTCTCTCATACTCTTGGAAACTTAGAGTTTTCTTGGAGCATTATTAGAGGAGTGTGGCATACTTGGGATTTGGAGCAAGAAGGCAAAGGAAAAGCAGGAAAGTGCAAGAGGACATCGAGATCAATAGCTACAATGGGTTTTTCTTGTAGGTACTGAGTTGCATGTATGATTTCCTTGCTAGTTTTGGCATGCATGGCATATGCATGTGGTTATTTGGTTATGATTTGTCATTGCATGGAGGATTGCCTAGATTGACAGTGGTTTTGCCTAGCCTTGCCATTTCCTAGATAGGCATGATGTTGTGGGTTTTATTTTATTTTTTTTATGGTTGGTTCTCACGTTCCTTTGGTTGTGGGTTGAGTTATTAGTTCCTAGAGCCTTGGTTGGACAAATGCTCTAGAAGCCTTGTAACATGTTGGGTTAAGTTACTAGTCCTGGAGCCTTGGTTGGAAAAACACTCTAGAGCCTGGCAGCAGTTGTGGGTTGAGTTACTAGTCCTAGAAGCCTTGGTTGGAACAAATGATCTAAAGCCCTATATAGCTTGGGTGGAGACCAATCTGGTAATGGTTAATGATTTCCAACCATGAGGTGTAATCATTATTTGAGGGTTTAGGTGATTTGGCCCCTAGAAGCCCTAGTTCGGTTTTGATTGGATTTGCTTCATGAGATCCCACAGTAATGCTTGGAATATGGCATGAGGGTGATTGGCTGAAAGATAGATTTGGTTCAACTCAATCTATGGTCGGGTGGTTCGTGGAAGTCCCATACCTGGTTGGCCTATGCATTCATTAATAAGAGCTCCTTTTCCTTGGTATTTTATGTGTAAATGTATTGGTTCATATGCGGTTTTTATGGTTGTCATATCCCTATTATTTCTGTTGGTTATGGGTAAGTTTATGATAGTGATGATGTTTGTCTCTCATCATGTTTTGATTAATAAATGAATTTACAATGAATATATGACCTAATAGATGATAATGCAACTATTATGATAAGGAATTAATGCTTCTTAGCAATTCTCAGATAAATATGAGACCCCTATGCTCAGATATGTTGATATGACCTGTAGATTGCATATTTGTGACATGTTTGATGAAATTTTTGTCATGGCTAGTAGGGGTACAGTCAAGTCCTTGATAAAGTTTGTTATCAAAAGCATTATCTTCATGTCTTTTATGAGTTATAGAAGTTTCATGGAGTTCTGGGCAGTGACTGGGTCCTAGCCTTGGAAAATAGCCTTAAATCTTGTAGTCGCTGACATAGCACTGGCAGAAAAAGGCTACAATCACTCTCAAGCAGGCTCATGGGAGCGACTGGAGGCTCTCAGTCGCTTGGAGGGTTTGGCAAGGGAGCGACTAGGGCTCTAGTTCAGAAAAAGGTAATTTGCCTCAGGGGTTGGTCACATGGAAGGTTTGGTTAGCTCCTAGAGGTTTTGTAGCATGTGTGGAAGGTCATATTGGTCTTTTCATGTCAGTTCCACTTCCTTAATTGTACTTGGGGAGTTAAATATATCAAGGTAACTCTTCGTCACATGTTTACCTAGGTGAACCAGTTAGCTTGGGTAAATGTGGGAGGAGGGTGTTACAGGATTAGTAACCCATCTGTTTAGCATCATATCAACCATCATTGTCATATAACAAGGCCTTAACTAACAACTCTATCTCTCCACAAGATCATAGCACAATGTTGGTGAGATCAATGATTTATAGACACCATCATCATTGTCTCTCAAGGTACATACCCCACTCGAGTGTTCACAGAGTATGACCTTCCTTGGACTATTCTTATCTTGGATAACTAGTCCTCAAAGAATAGCGGTCCATGACTACCCTTATCTTGGATGCCCTACCTCATCCTCAAAGAGTATCAGATGTTAGATGCTTACCTAATCTTCCATTATGTCTTCCCAGGTGAAGACAAGAATTATGCGCCTATCTCTCCCTCTCAACCAGGGAGCATACATCAATCAAGCCAAGCTTGTATCTTAAATACACAAGCATATTATTAAGAAGATATTTTTTCAATATGTTAGCTGCTTGCTCATAAGTGCAGATGTGTTGTAGCTGCAACACACCATCTTGTACTAGCTTTTGAATGTAGTGATACTTGTTGATGATATGCTTTGTCTTTCCATGGAATATTGGGTCTTCAGAAAATCTTATACAACTGGTGTTATCACAATGTATCACTATAGGGTCCATTGTCGTTCAAATAGGTCGAATAACAACTTCCTTAACCATACATCTTCTCTACTTACTTCATAGGTTGCAATATACTCAGCCTAAGCACTAGTTAAAGCAATTGTTTTTTGCTTTCTTCTCATTCATGAGATCATGGAGGATCCCAAAATAAAACATCCTCCTGTAGTGTTCCTTCCATCCTTCTCACTACCTCCCTAATCGAAATTTGTATATCCAAACAAGTGGAAATCATTACTTCTATCATATTTCAAGAAGTAGTGGATGGTTCCTTGTAGATATCTTAGTATATGCTTTGATACTATCCAATGATCATGCCTCAAATCCACTTGGAATTGACTGAGAACATTTACTGCAAAACATATTTCTGGTCGAGTATTCACTAAGTACATCAGTGAGCCAATCAATTGTTTATACTTGGAAGGATCCACATGGCTTGATTCGAAACTCCTTCATCTTTTTAGGTTTGTGATCATCAGGGTTGTCATTGGTTTGTAATCCATCATGTCAAACCTCTTCAACATATTGATCACATACTTTCCTTGACCTAGATAGATCTCATCAAGTCCTTCCCTGCATCATCCCTAGATCCTTCATGACAAATTTTTTTGCTAGTTACTTCTTACATTCTTCAATTCGACCTTCCACACCTATCAAGAGAATATCATCCACATACATAAGAATGATTATCGACTCTCCCTTCAAAATCTTAATATAAAGGTTTGAATCAACGGAACCTTTTTTGAAGCCTAATCTTTATAGGTATGCATCCATCCTACCATACCATGCCCTTGGTGCTCACTTGAGGCCATATAATTCCTTCTTCAAGCTGCAGACTTATACTTTTTTGTCTTTAACTTAAAATCCCGAAGGTTGTTCTATATAGACTTCCTTGTCAATTGTGCCATTCATGAATGCAGTCTTGACATCCATTTGGTGGATATTCCATCCCATCAGTGTTGCCAAAGAGACCAACGAACAAATAGTTGTATACCTTGTTGTTGGAGCAAATATCTCTTCATAGTCGATGCCTTCCTATTGAGAAAATCCCCTCACCATAATTTTTGCCTTATATTTATCAATACCTCCATATGTTGCATGTTTGATCTTGTAGAGCCATTTGGAAGTTACCACGGATTTGTCTTTAGGCCTAGGTATAATCTCCCAAACTCCATTCTTCATTATAGATTGATATTCTTCATTCATGGCATCTATCCATTCTTGGTGATCAACAACTTCTTCAAAATTGGATGGATCTACTTCTATTAGTTTTGTCATGTAGGATGCTTACCCAGAATATCGTTTGGGATTCTTTCTTTGCCTAAATGTACCTTGAGCTGCTCCATGACCTTTTGCATCTAGAAGTGTAGACTTCAACCAGTTAGGTCCTTTTCTAGTTTTGGGGATTACTGTAGGTTGTATAGGTTCATAGGGAACTTCATCTTCATAGTTTGATTCTTCTTCCCTAGTAACTTCTTCTTCAAATACCAAAATCTCTTCATCATCAGAGTCCATAGGGAGATCCTTTGATTTCTTGAATGTAATGATTTCTTCAAATGTCACATCTCGACTGACTTCTATTCGGTTTCCTTCCTATGTAGTTACTATAGGCCTTAGAAGAGTTACTGTAGCCCACAAACACTCCCTTCATGTCAGATGGATCCAACTTATTCCTTTTTTCCTTAGGTGTATGAATGTAGACAAGACAACTAAAAATTTGAAGATCGTCTACGGTTGGCTTCTTTCCAATGAACACTTCTTCAAGAGTCTTGTTATCTAGTTACCTTTGGGGACTTTGATTTTGTATGTATAAAACTATCTTTGTAGCTTCACCCCACAGAAATTTCGGTAAATCTTGATCATGTAGCACTGGTTTTACACTTTCTTCAATGGATCAATTCTTTTGTTCAACAACTCCATTATGTTCAGGATTATATGGGACTATCAGCTCCCTCTTAATCCCATACTCCTTACAAAAGGCTATGATTTCCTTAGATGTGTATTTTCCTCCATTATTGGATCTTAATATATTGATTCTTCTTTCTGTAAGGTTGTCTACTTCATCCTTGGATTTCATTAGGTAAACCAAAGTTTTCCATGAATGGTCATCTATAAATGTGACATAATATAGATGACCTCCAAGTGATTGAGGAATCATAGGACCACAAACATATGAATGAATAATATCCGAGATTTCTTTTGACCATGAGGCACAGTTTCCAAATGGTCTCTTGGTGTTCTTACCCAATGCACATCCCTTGCATACTCCTTCGTTATCTTCTTTCAATTAACCAATTCCATCTACTATTAAATTTAGAGTTAGAAGGATTTTGAAATGGCGATGATTGAATCTTCTATGACAAGGTTCAAATGGGCTGATTTCAATGTGAACTAAAGCTTGAGCAAGAGGAGATAGCAACCTGTAAAATCTTCCTTCACTAATCCCAATCGCTCTAGAATTTTCTATGCTTGAGTTTTTACCCCATACTACAACTTTTACATCAATGGAAGCCACTCTATCACCTTAATCTTCTAGACATGAAATGGATAGTAAGTTCTTATGCAAACCTAGAACAAATAGGATGTTGTTGAGATGAATATTGCCTCCATTCTCCAGCTCTATTGAGGTCGATCCAATTCCTCTCACAGGATAGATCTTGTTTTCACCAATTTCTATGGAGTAAGAAGACTTTCCTTTTGACAATGTTTTTATTTAATTGTGATGATCGTTCATGTGTCTCGATGCTCCATTATCAATCACCCAAATGCTCTCATCTTGGAATGTGCCAGTGAATGTTGAGAAGAGCCTTTCGTCCTGTTAGTGTCAGTCTTTCCAGCCTTCCTCCAGTGATCAAACGTGCTCTTACAAAGTGATTTTGAAGTGTCAAGGTCAAATTTTGTCATTTCAGTGAGTCTTCAAGCAAAATTTGGTCACTAGGCATTAGGTCTAGGGTTTGCTCTCACTCTTTTCAAAGTTGCCCAAATGCCAATCTATGTCACTATTCAGCTGAGTCTATCATCATTCATAGGGTTGTCATTATCATCTCAGTGTCTAATGAGTCATTTTACACCTTGTTCATGCTTCAGTTGCGCCTAGGTAAGGTCATTTCCCTCTCCTAGGGTTTTGAAGGCAATTTCTCTTGGACGGTCAAATCATCGGCAAAACTTGTATCCTGATGTTCATACACCTTCCCCTATCCTTAAAGTACCTTATTAAATGCTTCCCATCCCTTAGATCCGCCAAATTCCTCATTTTCGCACAAACCCTAGTTTCTTGCTACAACCTGGCAATTTTCTAGGTTGGACTTGTGTTTTGCCCTTTTGGACCCCTTCCCCTCACTCGATCTCCACGATTCCACTTTCCCCTGCTTCCTAACATCCCTCCCTACTTCCAAAAATTTCCCCAAGAATTTAGAAGCCTCTTATCCCCTTCATTTTGCTTCATTTCAACAAAATTCCTTGTTTCACACACCGGGATAAGTTTCACTCAAAAGATGTTTCAGAGCAATAAAATATGAATTTTGGAAAACTGAGAGAGGTTTTTTTCCACAACATGCCAAAGAAGAAAAACCTCCTTCACTTTTTACACAGGTGTCATGGTTTTAGAGAAATGTCAAAAATACAATTGCTAGATCCAAGGAGGTTGGCCAAGGCACTAAAACGATGGAAAAGGCCCGATCCACTCCAAATTTTGACCAAAGCCTCTTTGACTGAGCATGGTACTTGATTGGGGACTCCCAGCCCAAATTTCAAGAAATTTGGAGAAAATTTTGTCAATTGTGAATTTTTTGTGCCAAACACAGGTTTTTGCCCTCAACGCGTAGCGCGTCGCGCGCGACCCGTAAGATGGGCAACTCCATTTCAAGAAAACTCAGCATTTTTGGATTTTTCATGCAAAAATACACTTGCTCAGAAATTGCCAAGAAATTTCACCAAGTTTTGAGCCTCCAGAAGGTCAAAAAACATGCAAAAAATGACTTTCTGCCACTTTTTTGACACACAGGAAGCAGTCTTGGGAGATTGCAATTTTGGAGGGGCAAATGGACACCAAATTCAGAAATTCCACTTGGGTTGGAAAGTAGACATCCAGAACTTTCCAAAAAGCCCACTTTTGCCTCATTTGGACACCTGGAAGTGCCTCAAAAGTTGCTCCAAAGGCGCGCTACGCGTTCAGAATCAGGGCGCTACGCGTTGGGCAATTTTCACAGAAATGCACCTACAGCTCAGCAAAACGCAGTTTTGACTGGATTTGACTTTTTGGAGTGGATTTTGATCCTCCTTGTTGTAAATGATGTAATTTTATGATATTTTGACACTCATTTATCTCTTCTAGAAGATTCATTCATGAGATAGGCAAAAATTTAATGAATGAATTGGTTTCCTAGCTTATAGAGGCAAGTTGTTTTGACTGCCTAGTTTTCAGTGCTCAGTTTAGAATTGGTTGAAACAGCTCCTAGGATAGTGAGCTCGACCCCTAGAGGCAAGGAAAGATGTTAGATTGCCTATATTATGTACTTTCTTGGTCATTTTCATGGTTGGACTCTTGAGGGAGAAAGCTTCTATTGTATCACTCATTGTATCTCTGCAATTTTGGCAAAGGAAGAAAGACCAGGGTTTTGCAGTCATTTTTGGGATTCCTGTGGTTACATGTATTGATGGTGTGTTTCTCTTTGTACTTGTAAGTTTGTTATGTGAATCATCTTCTCACTTTTCCTTCTGCAAATTAGGCAAATGAAGTGTTAAACTAGAATTCATGATTGCCATGCTCTGCTTTTAAGTTTGCTTAATATCAATGTTTTCATTTGTTTAAGGAGAACTCAAGGTGATTGCTTGCTCTCCTTAGCTCCTCACCAGTCATTCTCATCCATCCAACTCTTTCAAAGGCATCAATACAGTCTCCTACCTTGCCCCAAAGAACCCCCTGCAAAAACTGTGTCAAATCCTGTCAGGCCAGGGTAACTCCAAAATGGAAGAGAAAAAACTGATTGCATTAATTCATTAGCTAACTATCATTTATATACAAAAATAGGAAGGATCAGTTCATCTTCTTGATGACTGATCGCGTTCTAGTTCACCCATCCGTTGAGGATTAGGTGTCAACATTCCCCCCTTTAATCTGAAGGGATGTTGGTGAGTCCAAGCATCGTTCTGAATCTTTCAAGCTTTTCTCTTCCAAGCGCTTTGGTGAAGATGTCTGCAATTTGCTCGTTTGTGGAACAATGACGGAGATGGATTGTTTTGGCCTCAACATGATGTCAGATCAGATGATATTTAGTATTGATGTGCTTAGTACGATCATGGAACTTTGGGTTCTTGGCCAAATTTATTGCAGAGGTGTTATCAATCATGAGTGGAGTTGATTGTATTTGTTTTACCTGCAAATCTTCAAGAATTTTCCTGAGCCACACAATTTCTTTCGTTGCTTCAGCTGCTGCCACGTATTCTGCTTCTGTTGTGGAATCTGTTGGTACTGATTGTTTGCGTGATCTCCAGGAGACAGCTCCTGATCCTAGACTCATAGCATATCCTGAAGTAGATACCCCAGTTTCTTTGTCTCCATCGAAGTCTGAATCAGAGTATCCAATCAAGTTGAAGTCGTCCACCTGTGTATACTTGATTCCAAAGTCTTGAGTTCCCTTCAAGTACCTTAGAACTCTTTTTGCAGCAGACCAATGTCCCTCACAAGGCTTTTGCATAAACCTGGAGAGGATTCCAACAGCAAATGAAATGTCTGGTCTAGTAGTAGTGAGGTAGATGAGACTTCCTACAAGCTGTCTATACTTTGTTGCATCCTCAAATTCCTTTCCTTCAATAGATGTGAGCTTCAAGTTTTGTTCCATTGGAGTAGAAAGAGGATTGCACTCTGTCATGCCAAATTTGTTTAACAAATCTCTAATGTATTTCTTTTGAGAAAGAAATATGGATTTTGGATGTTGGGTTACTTCAATGCCAAGATAGTAATGAACATAGCCCAAATCAGTCATTTCAAAACTTTTTCCTAATTCTTTCTTTATGGATGCAATATAGCTTTCATTGTTCCCTGTCATTAAAAGATCATCTACATATACCACAAGATATGCAACTGTTTTGCCAACTTTCTTTACAAATAAAGTTGCATCATCAAGATCAAAATGTTTGAAGTTGAGTTTCAGAAGATGCTCAGTTAGTTTTTCATACCAGGCTCGTGGTGCTTGTTTGAGGCCATACAAGGACTTCACAAGTTTGCATACTTTGTGTTCATGTCCTTTCACAGCAAATCCTTCAGGCTGGGACATAAAAACATTCTCTTTTAGATCTCCATTCAAGAATGCAGTTTTTACATCCATTTGATGGACTTTCCAACCGTTCTGAGCAGCTAGTGCAAAGAGTGTCCGGATGGTGGCCCATTTTGCTGTGGGGGCAAAATTTTCCTCATAATCGACCCCTTCTTTCTGTGCAAAACCTTTTGCCACAAGCCTAGCTTTGTGCTTGTCAAGTGAGCCATCAGCTTTGTACTTGTTCTTGTAGACCCACTTGCAGCCAATTGGTTTGGTTCCAAATGGAGGATCAACCAGCTTCCAAGTGCCATTCTTTATGAGGGCATCATACTCCTTCTACATCGCTTCTTTCCATTCATCATGAGAAGCAGCTTCTTTGAAGGAAGTTGGTTCAAAATCTGTAGACAAGTTCAATTCACAATCATAAGTAACATCCATATCAACAGGTGAATTAGAGTTATCTACATCACCTCCATCTTGTCGGTTTGTATTTCTGGTTCCTGTTTTTCCAATTTCATCAGGATGAACACTTTCAAGTGTCTTTGTCAGCCACTTTGGGGGACCTTTCTGAGATGGTCCAGGCTGCTCTGTTGATTGAGTTGGGTCTGAATCAAGATTGAGTCTCCCAATTCTATCAATTACATCACTTAAAGCATCATCCGTTGTTGGAGTGTCATGCAGGGGAGATTGTTCTTCAGAAGAAGATTCCACATGTTGATCTAGTATAGGAATCCCCCCTTCAAGATGTGGAATCTGATTATCAAACTCTTGGAATGATTTCGGTTTTGTGAATCTATCCAAGCGATCAAGTTGCCGCTCAACAACACTGTCAGATTTGGATGATTCAAGAAAAATGACATCTCTAGATACAACAAACTTTTTATTTACTTCATCATAGAGACGGTATGCTTTAGATGTGTTTGAATACCCCAGGAAGATACACTTACGACTTCTAGCACCAAGTTTGTTTCTATGTACCTTTGGTATTAAAGCATAACAGGTGGAACCAAAGATCCTGAGATGTTTTACCGAAGGAACATGTCCATACCACAATTCATAAGGAGTCTTGTTTCTTATAGCACTAGATGGACATCTATTCTTTATATATGCAGCACATAGAACAGCATCAGCCCAAAACATTATCTTTACATTTTTGAAGAAAAGCATGGATCGTACCATATTCAAAATTGTTTTGTTCATTCTTTCAGCTACACCATTCTGTTGAGGATTATAAGGCACAGTTGTTTGATGTTTAATCCCATGTTGGCGAAGATAGTGTTCAAATTCATTTGATGTATATTCTTTTCCATTATCAGTGCGAATAGACCCAATATGAGATTGTGCATCATTTTCAATCCATTTATGAAAATTCTTGAATGTTTGAAAAGCATCAGATTTGTTCTTCAATAAATAAACCCAACACATTCTGGTGTAATCATCAATAAATGTCATGATATATTTATTTCCATTTGCAGAAGAAACAGGCATTGGACCACATAAATCTGAATGAATGAGTTCAAGCTTCCTATGTGCTCTTGAATGTGAATCATGAAAAGACTGTTTGCTATGCTTTCCTAGAATGCAAGCATCACATTGCTTATGTTTTCTAGGAATTGTAGGCAAACCAGCAACACCATTTTTCTTCAACAAGCGGAGACTATCATAGTTTAAATGTCCAAATCTAGCATGCCATAATAAACTTGACGGAAGTGTACCTTCTTCATGATGAGAAATATATGAGAAATGTTGTGCATGAGCAGAGGTTCCTTGCAGTTTAAGAAGTCTTTCTTCTTCTATACCCCTCATGACAAGTGAGTGGTCAGATGCCTTTCTTACCTCAAGCTTTCCATCAAACATATGAATGGAGTGACCTTGCTGGCAGATGTGGACCAGGGACAGCAAGTTTCTCTTGAGTTGTGGGAGATATAGAACATGATCCAGAAGAAAGTCTGGAAGACCAGGCAGTTTAAGCCTGATTGTGCCAAGCCCTGATGGCTTGATTTTTGATTGATCTGCAAAGTATACTGCTCCATCAACATTGTCAGTGAAATCTTCAAAAAAATCTTTCCTATGAGTCATATGACAGGTTGCTCCTGAATCAAGCAACCAGTCATTTTTCGAAGAAGCAAGTGAAGCATTAAACAAATCTTCATTTACTCCAATGTTACATTGTGCCTCAATATAGTAAGCGGATTCAGGTGCTTTACCTTTGTTTGTGTCATCAGTTTTACTTTTCTGCTGATTTCTTCTCTACTCAATTTTGTCCCATGGTAGCTTGCATATAGAAGCATCATGTGATCCATTTCGTTTGCAGCGAATGCAATGCAGATCTGCCTTTTCTGCTTGAGAATGTCTGCCCCCCCTGCCTCTGAAGTATCTTCCTCTTCCTCTTCGTCCACCTCTTCCTCTTGTAGAATCTTGAGCAGGATGCTTTTCTTTATGAGCAAGGCAAACAGTCTCTTCAGAAGATTCAGGGACTGTTTTCTTTCCAAAGGTTTTCTCTCTTTCAGCAAACTTTTTCACAAGAGACTCAAAGGTTATGTCTTTAAGATTTCCATTTGCTTGTAAAGACTCAAGATAATTGGAGTAGGTAGGATAGAGTGCTTTGAGAAAGGCAATAAGTGAAATATCCAGCTCAACCTTAGTGGATTTAATATCATGCATTATAGACTTTATTTCAGATGCAAGAGCAAGAGGACCATTATTTTTCAGTTCAAGAGTGAAGAGTTTAATCATGAGCTGAACAACTTCAAGTGCAGAATGTGAATCATAGAGTTCTTTCAGCTTTTGTAAAGCTTCAAAGGCAGTGGAATAGGATGAAATATGACGACTTACTTCTTCATTTACAGATGCTGCGATCAATGCATAGGCTTTGTTGTTCTTGTTTTCCCAAATGACAAGTTCTTTATCTGATGTAGGCTGCACAGGGTCTTTGTCTTCTTCTCCGACACACACTCCTTTCCACAACTCATTGTAGATGAGGGTGTGTTTTACCATCCGAGACCATTCTGAATAGTTCTCCTTGCCAGTGAGAACTATTCCTACCATAGAAATGATTGAATGCATTCATCACATAAACTGCATAATCACATAAACTGCATACGGCTGCACAGGATACCATTTGAACAGAAGCTCCCACATTGAAGCTACGGAGGTTTATCATCTCGTGCCAGGGAGGTTCAACATCTCGTATTCCATATCTGGAGGTGCTGCTGCCTATTTTTCATTCAGTGTAAGCAAAACCTCCACGATGAGTTATGATTCGGAACAGTAGATATTTCAAGAACGAATGATGAAAAATAAACGATGAGGCTCAACAGCAGCTCTTAGGAGTGCAAGATCACGTCAACTCAAGTGACGCCATGTCAGGGTTATATACACAGAAGGGGCTCCTCTGAATGTAAATTTAAGCAGAGATTGTTGACGTTTCCTAAGCGTTTTCAAACCGCATATCACATAATGCAACACAATACACATACCACTGCTCTTCTGGATACACAGAGGACGACTCTCTTGGAGACACAGGCTTTCGACTCAACATATCACAATTAGATTCAGCCCTTACACCGCACTCCACGACATGTTTGAAATCAAGACAATTATGAGGTTCAGTACCACATTTTAACAATTATAAGGTTAGCTCGAGTGTTATTTCACACCTCCTCGCAGAAGGAAATGCGCTGTCTCAGATCCAGTACCTCCTCGCTGCGGAACTTTCAATTCAACGATGAAAAAGACAGCAGCTCAAACTAATACATCTCCGCGTATCAATTCAACATAATCCTCTAATTTTGTAGTTAATGGAATGATTGCAAAGTCATTTAGCACTGGATCGAACAATTTACCATTCACCTGTGAATAAAACTTCAATCAGCCGCTTTAGAGGAAAATTTGAGTTTTTCCACCAAATCCCGCGCCCGTGAGATCAATGTCAGCAAAAACGAATGCGCAGAGGCAGAGCAGGTGTGGCAGATGCAGGTCAGAGGTAGAAACGCTCAGGTATTCAGCGCAGAGACTGAAACGCATGACAGAGGCAGCGCTCAGATATTCATGTGCAGAGAAAAGGAGTTACGACTATTCTAAGGACTGGAACCTGGCTCTGATACCATGTCAGGCCAGGGTAACTCCAGAATGGCAAAGAAAAAACTGATTGCATTAATTCATTAGCTAACTATAATTTATATACAGAAATAGGACGGATCAGTTCATCTTCTTGATGACTGATCGCGTTCCAGTTCACCCATCCGTTGAGGATTAGGTGTCAACAAATCCCCGCACCCAAAATTGCCTTTCCCCGATTTTCCACCAAAATCCAAAAAATCTCAAAATAAACCTTTTATCAGTTTACTAGCCTAAAATCAGTGTTCTTTATTGGTTATCTCCGCCCTTTGAAGATCTTTGCTGAGATATACCAGAGAGAGCCCTCTCCTGCCCCGTAGGGCTAGCTGCGAGGCTAAGTGGTTTGATGTTGCCTTGGAGTTTGCCTTTCTCAGCCTGAGGTGAAATTTCAAGCGCTAACATATTGGCGACCATACTGGGGAGAACAAACTTGTTTGTGGATTGATGTGTTTGTTTCATAAGTCTTAGACGGAGCCTGAAGTTATGCCAGGTAGCCTTCGAAACGCTTTTGCTTTGCATTAGCGGAAGTAGATAAACGCTGCTTCAGTCAATCTCCGTGAGCTTGTGAATACAGCACTTCATTTGCATTTTACCCCAGTACATGTATCAAGTTCAGATCTGATTGTTGATAGTGGACAACGATCAGACACTGACAAGGCTGAAATCATTCACCTGGCGACTCTTTTCACTGAAGAATCCAGCCACCTGTGCTTCATGGTGACTTCACTGCAGAGAGATCAGTAGCTTTGAGCTTTTCAAGATGGATCGGATTGCAAGAAGATACGCTCCCCTGAGCCGAGATCACATCCCTGGTTTTCCAAATAAAATTCCGAAGGTAGATTGGTCAAGGAATTTGCCTACATTTAATGATGATGGTAAGAAGGATGCTGCTTTACATCTAGTTAGATTTCATATGCATATTCGCAAGTTGAAGGTGGATTTTCCTGAAGATTGCTTGATGAAGATATTCTTGGCCACTCTGGAAGGTGCAGCTCAATCCTGGTATGAAAATTTGCCGCAGGCCTGTATTTACTGTTTAAAGGATTTTCATGCCTTGTTTATTGAAAGATATCAAGCATCTTATCCATCATTAAATTTAGTTCATGACTGTTGCAAACATGCTTCAACTTTTATTGAAAGCCTTGAGAAATATTATGAAGATGATAATTTTATGGACTATGAGATTATGGAGGCCCTGTATGAAAACCCATTTCAGCAGCATAAAGAAAACTTAGAGAATTCCCATCAAGATGATCAGGACATTTTGCAGCAGAATCAAGATCAGCAGGCTGAAGATGGTCATATAGTGGAAGATGATGAAAGAGAAGAGCTTGTTTCAGATCTGCCCACAGAAGAAGACCAGATTGCAGAATGTGATAATGTTAGGACAACTACTTCATAACAACATTTAGATTATGATGACCAGGAATATCTTGTGCTGAAGCCCATCAAAGAGAGCTCTACTGTTGAGATCATAGACAGAGTTTTGGACTCAGATGTTCATGAACAGCAAGGTGAGATCTTTTTACAAGTAAGTGATGAATTTCCTTTCAATAACTCAGTAATAAATGATAGTCTGAGTGCCCTGTCATATGAAGATAATTATTGTTTAAGCAGAAGAGAACAAAAGGCATTGTCTCCTTTGTCTGAAGAGGAGATAGATCAGCTCTTGAAAGGTCTTGTTACAGCCCAAGCTACGGCAGATTTGCAGTGCGCACATAGTCAGGAAAGTGTTGGGAAAACTTCTTCCTCTGTTGAAAAAGATGACTGTCTTGTAGATCAGCAAATAGATAATGTTTTCCTTCACAAAGATAATAATCCAGCTGTCATATCATTTGAAGATGACCTACCATATTGTCAAACTACAGAAGATCAGAGCATACAGGATTACCTTTCAGATTCTTCATATGTTTCATGTGTTGAAATGTTTTTCCAAGAAGAGATCTGCTCATCCATTTGTTCAGAGTTTTTTGAAGCCCATGAGCATACTTTTATCGAAGCACATGATGAAGGCAGATCAGAATTTGAAACAAAGGACACCTTGTTCTTTCAGCAGGAGGTGGCAATGGCAAATCTTCATGTTTTTTACGATCCTCTAGCAAGTTTGTTGCAGCCAGCAGTGAAAATGTTTATTATAGTGTTTTGTTGCAGCCATGGTCAACTATGTTTTTGGATGCCCAGTGATAGGTTTGTACTGTTGACCAGAAGTTCTGATAGGAAGAATCAATCAAGAAGGCATCTGCTTGATTGGTTGCATTGGCAATTTGATATAGTTTGATGTATATTGTCTTGTAAGAAACACAGGTGGTTGTCATCATGATTTCAAATCTTGATGGACTGCTGCCCTTCAATAAGCTTTGTAAGTTCTTATTTTCGTTAAGTCAGTCATGAGTCATTTATGAGTCAGTTTTCAGTCATGTTGGTTTCATAATTGTGTCGGCTTCAGTCAGGTTTCAGTCAATAAATGAGTCAAAGTCTTGTGTCGTTTGCCGAAATAATGACTCCATCGCCCAATGGTTGAAAGCACTGGTCTGCTCTCCCAGAGGTCTGAGGTTCTTGGCACCTCCAAAGAGCTACCATCCCCATTGGAGCCAATGTTAGTGTCAGTCTTTCCAGCCTTCCTCCAGTGATCAAACGTGCTCTTACAAAGTGATTTTGAATTGTCAAGGTCAAATTTTGTCATTTCAGTGAGTCTTCAAGCAAAATTTGGTCACTAGGCATTAGGTCTAGGGTTTGCTCTCACTCTTTTCAAAGTTGCCCAAATGCCAATCTATGTCACTATTCAGCTGATTCTATCATCATTCATAGGGTTGTCATTATCATCTCAGTGTCTAATGAGTCATTTTACACCTTGTTCATGCTTCAGTTGCGCCTAGGTAAGGTCATTTCCCTCTCCTAGGGTTTTGAAGGCAATTTCTCTTGGACGGTCAAATCATCGGAAAAACTTGTATCCTGATGTTCATACACCTTCCCCTATCCTTAAAGTACCTTATTAAATGCTTCCCATCCCTTAGATCCGCCAAATTCCTCATTTTCGCACAAACCCTAGTTTCTTGCTAGAACCTGGCAATTTTCTAGGTTGGGCCTGTGTTTTGCCCTTTTGGACCCCTTCCCCTCACTCGATCTCCAAGATTCCACTTTCCCCTACTTCCTAACATCCCTCCCTACTTCCAAAAATTACCCCAAGAATTTAGAAGCCTCTTATCCCCTTCATTTCGCTTCATTTCGACAAAATTCCTTGTTTCACACACCGGGATAAGTTTCACTCAAAAGATGTTTCAGAGAAATCAAAGATGAATTTTGGAAAACTGAGAGAGGTTTTTGTCCACAACATGCCAAAGAAGAAAAACCTCCTTCACTTTTTACACAGGTGTCATGGTTTTAGAGAAATGTCAAAAATACAATCGTTAGATCCAAGGAGGTTGGCCAAGGCACTAAAATGATGGAAAAGGCCCGATCCACTCCAAATTTTGGCCAAAGCCTCTTTGACTGAGCATGGTACTTGATTGGGGACTCCCAGCCCAAATTTCAAGAAATTTGGAGAAAATTTTGTCAATTGTGAATTTTTTGTGCCAAACACAGGTTTTTGCCCTCAACGCGTAGCGCGCCGCGCGCGACCCTTAAGATGGGCAACTCCATTTCAGGAAAACTCAGCATTTTTGGATTTTTCATGCAAAAATACACTTTCTCAGCAATTGCCAAGAAATTTCACCAAGTTTTGAGCCTCCAGAAGGTCAAAAAACATGCAAAAAATGACTTTCTGCCACTTTTTTGACACACAGGAAGCAGTCTTGGGAGATTGCAATTTTGGAGGGGCAAATGGACACCAAATTCAGAAATTCCACTTGGGTTGGAAAGTAGACATCCATAACTTTCCAACAAGCCCACTTTTTCCTCATTTGGACACCTGGAAGTGCCTCAAAAGTTGCTCCAAAGGCGCGCTACACGTTCAGAATCAGGGCGCTACGCGTTGGGCAATTTTCACAGAAATGCACCTACAGCTCAGCAAAACGCAGTTTTGACTGGATTTGACTTTTTGGAGTGGATTTTGATCCTCCTTGTTGTAAATGATGTAATTTTATGATATTTTGACACTCATTTATCTCTTCTAGAAGATTCATTCATGAGATAGGCAAAAATTTAGTGAATGAATTGGTTTCCTAGCTTATAGAGGCAAGTTGTTTTGACTGCCTAGTTTTCAGTGCTCAATTTAGAATTGGTTGAAATAGCTCCTAGGATAGTGAGCTCGACCCCTAGAGGCAAGGAAAGATGTTATATTGCCTATATTATGTACTTTCTTGGTCATTTTCATGGTTGGACTCTTGAGGGAGAAAGCTTCTATTGTATCACTCATTGTATCTCTGCAATTTTGGCAAAGGAAGAAAGACCAGGGTTTTGCAGTCCTTTTTGGGATTCCTGTGGTTACATGTATTGATGGTGTGTTTCTCTTTGTACTTGTAAGTTTGTTATGTGAATCATCTTCTCACTTTTCCTTCTGCAAATTAGGCAAATGAAGTGTTAAAGTAGAATTCATGATTGCCATGCTCTGCTTTTAAGTTTGCTTAATATCAATGTTTTCATCTGTTTAAGGAGAACTCAAGGTGATTGCTTGCTCTCCTTAGCTCCTCACCAGTCATTCTCATCCATCCAACTCTTTCAAAGGCATCAATACAGTCTCCTACCTTGCCCCAAAGAACCCCCTGCAAAAACTGTGTCCAATCCCCGCACCCAAAATTGCCTTTCCCCGATTTTCCACCAAAATCCCAAAAATCTCAAAATAAACCTTTTATCAGTTTACTAGCCTAAAATCAGTGTTCTTTATTGGTTATCTCCGCCCTTTGAAGATCTTTGCTGAGATATACCAGAGAGAGCCCTCCCCTGCCCCGTAGGGCTAGCTACGAGGCTAAGTGGTTTGATGTTGCCTTGGAGTTTGCCTTTCTCAGCCTGAGGTGAAATTTCAAGAGCTAACACGTCCTTTGTCTTGGTCACTTCCTTATTTGAAGTAAATAGAAGATTCCATACTTCTTTGATGCCTTTCTTGAGAATACTTGCCACCTTTGAACACTTATTTGGAAACTTCTTCAATGTAGAAGAGATTTTCATAATGCCCTTTGCCAACCTTAGCTCTGATACCATGTTGAGAAATTTGAAGGGAAATAGTTAAGATGGTTTCTCTTTTTATGATAATTGCTTGTCATGTCTTTTTACTTTTTCTTACTTATTATCTTCTTCACGTAATATTGTGTTCGAATATAATCAAACAACTACCAAAACAAGAAGAACAATAGTACACAAGAACACATAATGTAGACTGCAAGCCAAGGCCGAAATCTCTCCACTTGAGAGGAAAACCTGCAAAATCTCTTCTCTTATTATAGATTCTTCAATTGATGAATTCCAAGACCTCTAGAGCAAGACCATGTCCAACATTTTTGAATGATGTGCTTCCCTTATCCAAGTCAAGCCCATGCAAATCTCTTCCAGTAACACCACTTCTAATCCCAACTTCATAATTTCGGCCTCTACTGCAGGTCTGAAATTTTTGGCCCCCTGTAACTGCTACTGCATCCACATGTGTGAGAAAAATTACCCTTCCAAGGTCTCCCAACAACTTCGCTTTCCTTGCTTCCTTGTCTAGGGCTAGTAGGTGACCCAGTAGACCATTCTTTCAATATATTTGATCCTCTTCCAGTAGATAGAGAATTTCAACCTTGAAGCTACAAACCCTAGCTTCTCTTCTTCACATGTGTGAGAGAGAATTAGACCAAAAAAAATCTTTCTTCATCCTCTTCCTTCTTCACTTGCCTTCTTGCTCTTCTCCTTTGCTTGAATGAGTGAGTGATGGATGTGTCTCAAGGAGGTTGAGTTCCCACTTTTATATAGGCTTCTCAAGGTGGACATGGCTCCTCAAAATAGGCCGACTTCCCAACTGCTAGGCCGACTTGGTCTTGAAGGGTATTTTTACACTTTTAATGACAAAAATAATTTTCTTTATAAGTTACAATGTGCCTGATGGGGTCTTCAACTTATGAGAATGACTCTTTTGACTTATTGACCTAGGAAAAACCCTAAAAATACTCAATGGGTGCTTGACCTATAAAATAAAAGACCTTGAGCATGAAACCCATGCTCCATAAACAATAATAATAATAATTTTCTTTCATTTTACAATATACAAGAATCAAAAGAACATTTCATATTTATGAAGATCGAACCTAGTTACACATTTTTCAACACCTAATGCAGGTTGTTTTAAGGAAACTCGAGTTACCCCAATTTTAGCCCCTTTCTTGCATTTGATCAGCTCCAAACTTCCAGAACTTGTTCACACAAGTATTCAATCACCTCCTAAGCCTGTAAGACCTCCTACAACATCTCTAGACCCTGTCAAATATCCTCCAAATATTTTGCATCATCAAGAACACCAATTTAAGAACATGGAGGCTTAGTTGGCCAATCACTTATACATCAAGTCAATGGTCACTCATCTATAGTAGACCATCAAAAATCTGCATTTTGAGAGCCATCATAAGCATGTTGACATCAATGCCAACAAAAAAACCTACCATCATGCTACAACATTTATTTAAATCTGTATTTCTTTTTATTCCTTCATAAATGTGGATCATTTTTAATGAATCTCAAAAACACTAGAATGACCACCATCCATCTAGAGATCAAGTGAAATCAAATGAGTAGAATTACTAGTCATTGGTGATTTCTTATATTCCTAGTTCCTTGTAACCAATAATTCTCTCTCAATTTATATTGTTGGCATTGTTGATGAGTGATGTCTTTATTATTGAGTGAATTTGGAAGGTACATTAGCTATCCCGAAGGTACTGGTCTTCCCCTAGACCATTGACACTCCATACAACCTTCCTCAAGACTATACACATTAGTGTTGGCCCATGCATACCTTAGGAATACCATATCCCTCTTCCATAAGTCCTGTGATTGGTTTTGATCTGCTAGATTGATACTTTAATGCAACAATGATTGATTTATAGTTCCCATAAACCCACAAAAATGAGTTATCATTAGTTTGGTTCTATCATTGGCTATTGAATTACATTTATAAATGAGGGTTGTGTATGCACCACTATATTGTAGAGTGCATTATTATTTTCGTTGATAAAATTATAAAGACATATTAACCACAAGTAATGTGAATCAATTCATAGTTGCAATTAGTTTTGGCTCTAAAATCCATCTAAATAATCCTTGAAGACAAATTTGGAACATGGCTTGTTGCTACAAGACCTAGTACCCAATGCAAAGCCTCGCTAAGTGACCTATAAAATGAGCAACACAAGAGAGTGTTACCACTATCACCTCAAAAACTACTCCCATCTATTTACTGAAGGACACAATCCAACACAAAGTAGGCTTCCCTAGTATGGCTTAGGGATCAAGTAGCCCAAGGATCTTAAGCTAAATGCCCACTGAGGATCTTCCAACAAAAGTCTACTGCCTAATGATATGACACACTAGGGTTTGCAATGGATGAAGGAGTAATTTCAAGACTTGGGTTCAAAGGACCCATGGGTCAATATAAAGGCTAAGGTTAGAGTAAGGAGTCTAAAATAGAATACATGAACACATCAAATCAAGAAAAACTCAATTCTACTATAAACTAGGATTTTGAGTAGCAAATCGGAACAAAATGATAGTTTATAACAACATCAAATTTAGTCGTAAAATTGTGAAAAAATTATATGGAATGAAATCTAAATTTAAGAGTAAACTAGAAAAAAATTACAATAAATTATGGCAGTTAATAAAGCATATAACAACAAATAAAGTATGATTTCATCCGTAGAAAATGGTTGAAAATTTATGAAAAACTTTGAATTAGCTTCTCTAATACATTTCTAAACAAAACCTACCCCTTAGGCATACATAAGCATTATGAGATTGTCACAATAATCACTCCAATCATCATCGTATTCTTGGTTAACCATTTATGAATGAGATAAGTATCATAAACATTTTGTTTATGAGCATGTCTATTATTTTTATATCAATTCCTTCTTGGTGGCCTATTTTTATTGAACTAAGGTCTAAGAAGATAATTAATACATATCCCCTTATCGTTCTCCAAAGTATTTAACCTATTCATAATGGAAATTTTCCCCTAAATAATTTCATTAGTACCTTATAGAGTTTATGAGTAAAAGATTGCAATTCAATTTGGGTAGGATCAATATGATTCATAGCTCTAAACATGGTTTCAACTTTTTCTCCAGGGTTAGAGACCATATCAAACTTTGAAGCTATAATGTTTTCTTCAATGTTGATGGTGTACTCTCTAGCTCAAGCAAGAGTTTTAGTATTTTTGTCCTTTAGAATGAAACCAAATTTTCCATCAAAAGCAATAGGGTATTGTAATAAAATAAAAGCTTGTGAAGGCTTAAATTTATTGGGAATCATCATGACGAGATTGTCAAATCTTTGGCTTAATTTTAGAACATTTTCAACTTCTCTCTTCTTTTCTTCATGAAATTGTGAAATCAATAAATTCTCATATTTCCTTGGTGCCCACCTTTTAGTGAACACATCTATGAAATCATCCCAAGTTTTCATAAACAAGGATTGAGCACCCCCTATTAAGGATAGAGCAAAAGCCCTCATTACCACATCTTCTTATTTGATATAAAAGCCACCCATGAACATGAAAAATTCATATATATGTTGTTCAATTGTGATTACATTGTTTCCAAAGAACTTAAGTAACAAATCATCAAATTCATCAGGAATTTTATTGGTGTATCGAGGAATGGCAGTCATATCCAAAAGTTTGGAAGCATTTATGAGCCATGCCTTAGCCATTTGAGCTACCATTGGATGAGCCTTAAGGAGGAATCTAACTATATGAGACTTATGAGGTGTTTTCCTCTTGTTTGTTTTAGGATAATTGACCAATATTCTATAAGGGATTTGACTAGAGGTTCTTGAGTTTAGAAGAGACTGTGAGTCACCAAGATGAGAAATTTTAAAATAGGATTTGAAATATTCCCATCAAGGAAAATGTTAAAGCATAGACTTTAAATATCAAGGACAAGGACCCAACTTCTCCTTGGAAATGATGTCAAAAATGTTACAACAAAATCTAGCACCTAGCATAGAACCTCGCTAGGTGACCTAGACAGTGTGCAACACATGGGAGTATTACCATTGTCACCTCAGTGACAAGACCTATCTATTTAGTGAAGGACACAATACAACATAGGTAAGGCTTCCCTAGTAGGGACTAGCAATCAATTAACTCAAGGTCTTAAGTTAAATACACCCTAAGGGTCCTACAACAAAAATCCACAAGATAAATGTATAACAAACTAGGGTTTGCAGTGGATAAAGGAGTAACTTCAAGATTGGGCTCAAATGACCTATGGGTCAATCCAAAGGCTATGGTTATCTTGAGGAGTCTCAAAAAGGTTACTCAAACACACAAAATCAATAAAAACATAAGGCTACTATAAACTAGGGTTTTATACCAACAAATTGTAGCAAAAAAATAGTTTATAACAACAACAAATTTAGCCATTAAAATTATGTAAAAGATATATGAGATCAAGGCTACTTTGAGAGTAAACTAGGGACAAAATTACAACGATTTTAATAGTTAATTCATCACATAACAACAAATAAATTTTGACTCCCACCCTTGAAAACAATTGAAAATGAATGAAAAACTTTAAATTAGCTTCTCTAATGCACTTTTAAACAATACCTATCCCTAGAGCTTACATCAAGATCTCATTAAATTATAAAAACACAAAAATTTTCTACAATTTAACCCTGATTCACCGTAAAATAAAAGTAAAAATAAGTTTAGGGGTTTAAAGGAATGCCATAAATGAGAAATATGTGTGTCTTCTAAATCTAGGACAAAATGAGTCTAGGATACAAACTCTTCTAGGGTTTTTTTGGAGTGACTCTAGCTTCAAATAGAATTAGGGGAAATAAACCAACTTGCCCTAGCGTTTACAATTTAGGTTTTCAATTTTTCAAATGATTAAGGGAAAGAAAAAACTCTGTATTCCTCAAATTCTTAGAGGAAGTGATTAACATAGCCATGAATAATGAAGAAAAATCCAAAAAAACTAACTTAGCACAAGAACATACATCCTATGGAACATAAAGGCTAAGATAAAGCAAATAAACTAACTTAATTCACCATGCAACATCCATGAAAAAAATCCATATCACATCATATCATCCACCCAATAAAGTCACTCAACTAGGCCTCCATTGCACACTAGAGAGAAAGATCACTAATGAAGAGTTTTAATAATGCAAGTGTGACAACAATCCAAAAGAAAATTGACTCCCCTATTTATATAAGGGTAAACAAATTTCCTTCAAATTAGACTAAAAATCCCAAAAAATCATTAAATCCATGATAAAAGGTGGATGGGTCATCAAACTGACCCCCAAAGTTGCTAAAACAATGAAATAACATGAAAATAATCCTTAGTTAACTCAAACATGAGATTTTCAAATTCTCTAAGGGTGATGTCATCAACCAAAATAAATGTCAGAGAAGCATCATATCATCCCCCAAGGGATCTTAATTGCACCTGTAAGAATAACTAACACATAGTCAATTGATCAAGTGAAATCGACGTCATGGGTACAAGAACCATAAAATCATTAAGTGGAACCATATTTGATGTCAAAGCCATTAGAATATTTGTCACAAGTGTCATCTTCAAATGTCAGACTATCTTATGATTGTACACAAGTTACCACACTTAGATTGTTTTGGGAAGTTTTAGTGTCTACAGATAAACACTTAAACCCCTAGACTAGTAGCTAAGTCTAGAACAACAGTGCAAAGCATTCTCTACTTTTTCTATGACCAATAGGTTAAATAAGAGGTAAATAAGCCTACCTGTAGCATTCACTTACTCCTTATCTACCTTGACCAATTATGTCGCTCCTTTCCGTACTTAATCTGCTTGAAGAGTACCTGCACACAAACAGAAGACAAAAACCGATCAAAGCATATGATAATGATCTATTGATTAAACATAGCATGGAATCAAGTACATAGTACACATATGAAAGCATCAATGAATAACACAAGCATATGGAAAAAGCTTTGAACACTTTATTAGTAAAAGGAAGAGTTACAACCCAATTTGCTTGATTTAGCATCACTCCTCTAGTTCAATCCCATCCTCTCCTCATAACAAGCAAGACATTTTGACATCATTACAATACTTGAAATCAACTCAAGTCTCATACTAACAGCATCTCCCTATAATTCAATGATTTCCAGCGAGTGATCACTTAGATGAGTGGTCTTTTTATAGGTGAATGAAGGAAGTTATGCCATAAATGGTGATAATGAATGCCCTCCCAAACTTAGGATTTAGTTCCATGGAGGAAGGGATAAAGGGATTGATGTTCCTTAACTCCCTACCTCATCCAAATTCGAGCTCAAAGGAATAGATAAACTTGGGAAACTTCTGGATGCATCCAATGGATAAGAATATTCCCAAACCCCAATGCAATTTCGCTCAAATTCGTCCAGCTCAAGCCAAAGAGGGCTCAAGTGTGCTTCATAGCACCATATCAATGTATGGACTGCACTGCAGCGCACCTAATGAAGGCCTACCTGCGCTGATCTTCGTAGAGGCAGTTTTTGGATGATTTCAATCATGGAACTTCTTGGGAAGCTAGGCATTCTGATGGTTGACTTCTTTAGGGCATGTAACAACTGAATTAGGGTTTGATGGGCCCTAATAGTACTAATCTGTAAGTTGGGGTTGATGTGCCCAAATCGATTTGTAACATAGGTATATAAGGGTTATCACATGACCTTATTCATGCTTCCAACCCTAAGGAGAAGAATAGTTCCTAGGCCAACCCTTTCAATTGATAGGTGTTATGGCCTAGGGTTTACTTCATGAAAGGTGTCATAGTCTTATACTAGGTTATGCAAACCATTTTCCATGAGTGCCTTTGTAGAGGGAGCACTTAATTGCTTTACTTACCTTCCCCGCCTTCATTTTTTGAAGCCCCCATATTTTCCTCTTTCTTTCTTGCTTTAATATGGATTTTTTAACACACTTTATTGATTTATCAAGTAAAAATGATGATATAATCCCCCTTTAATGATGGAAAGTTTATTGCTTCATTGGGGTCAAGATGTTTACTTGGAATTCATTTTACTTTGATAGGTGTGATATGCATGGATACTATTGCGGACAAGTGGTTATATATCTCACGTTATAATTAGATTTTTCTTGCTTTAAATTCCTTGTATTCTTTTGCATTTTGATATTTAGCTCATGCATTTTCTTTTATTATAACTACATCAACCTTGGGTATATTCAACCCCTTCTTCTCATAGGATAAGGTTAATAGGGAATTAGTACGAGTGATTGGCAATGACCAATCAAAATATGGGTTAATAAACATTGGGGAAAGATCACAAGTTTTAAGTATTAATAACATGGAGTGTTACCACCATTAGAGTCTCATATTTTTACCCCTTTAGGTAGTGAACGAAAGACCACAAAGAAGGTCACACTAGACCAAGAACACATGATAACCACCAAGGTGAATCAAGGGAAAAGGTACATAAGAAATAGTGGTCTACAAGCCCATTTCAACCAATGATCCATACTAGAATGCCTCAAACATTAAATGGAATTACTTAAATGCAAAAATGGTTAAAGTGCCTTATAATAGATGACCCACTTTCATTGTACAAGTAAGCTAGGTCAATGAGTGCACTGACTAAAAGATGAATAAGAGGCATCTAAGGTTGGCTATTTGTGGATCATGGTAGGGCTGCTAGCTAGAAAGTTGCAATATAGTAAAAAAAAATCTCCTAGGGTTATCCATGTATTGTTGAGTGTGCTAGCAGTTGTCTTAGATGTCAAGCTTTGTCATTAATGTCAAGTTCAGGGGGATATTTTAAGTATGCATTGTCATTAATTTCATTCTTATATGCATGAAGTTTCTTTGATTCTAGAGTGTTGCAAGTCTAGCTTGTTTGTTGAGTGTTGGATGGTAGTTTGGCTAGTTTATCTTTGAAGGCATTTTGCCTACATACACCTTGTTCAAAATTGCATGAAAAGTGATTGATTTGATAGCCCTTTTAGAGGGATTTCCAATGGTATATGACACTTAGTCTAACTCCCCAGGAATGAAGAAAAAACTTGTGCTTGAATTGTTGGAGTCTATGCATGGTTCCAATGGGTCACGATTCTGCCTTATTTGTAGAAATAACTCAAAATTTGCATCTTCTAATGAAATTAGACTCAGATTAATAGAAATTGTTTTTTCTACTCAATTTGAAAAAAGGAAAACATACAATAGAAACACATGCAATCATTCAGTCACAATGAACACAATATTTTTATTGGGGAACCCAACTGGGGAAAAGCTCCTTCATTGTTTGCATTGTATCAGATGAGACAATGATCAATTATAATGACTACTTCAATCCTTGAAGCTCAATATGTAATGCAATATTGATCTCCTCTTGAGTCTGCTCTGGACAATTCTTAGCCAAAATAGGCCTCTTGCTTCCTCCTATTTCCTTGCGCAATTCCTTCTCCTAAATAATAGGAAGAGCTCCTATTTGCTTGTGCAATCCCAATAGAATTCCTCACCTGCTCCATGCAAACTTTGTACACTCACTAGTATATGATAATGACTACATAATGCCTTTTTCCTCCACTCAACTAGGAAATTCGAATTGCATGCATGACTAGGGCTATTTTTGGTAAAATGACTAGTTAACTGAGAGATCAGTGAGTTAACAACAATTACAACTACTCAATTGAACTCCTATTGACTCTGTTCATGACTAGAGCTCAGATAATTGTGTTTAACTAACTATAACTCCACTAGATTACTATATCTTAGCAATCAATTCATGCAAAACTCTATTTCTTGCCCACAAACTCAAATTAACTGACTTAACTAAGTGACTTGGCCATGTCACTCATGTTAATTGCAACTCAAGTCATCTTGCTGATGTGGAAATTCGAATTTCTCCATTTGACTAAGGCACAAGTCAAATGAAGCATTTACTTCTACAATTTAACATTATTCAACCATCTAGGGGTCGAGTTGGGCAAATGTTGTTTTATCAGGACAGATGGGTGGACGTTGAATCAATTTGGTCTCTTTAGGGTCATCCAACCATTCTAGCCTCCAGGAGAACAATCGGAAATGCTTAAGAAAGTTTATGGATCTTGAATTTCTCAACATTTAACACCAGGTGGACCCTAGCATGATGTGGAAACACATGTAGTGCTAGATGGCAGAGACATGTGGTAGATTAATGACGTTGCACCCTAAGGGAGAATACATGTACTATGGTGACATGACATACAAGTGGCAGTGACATGGCAAGTAGTTTAATGACATGGGAACATGAGGACAAGACACGTGGCATCCAAGGGGAGCCAGGTGGTAGTGATATGGCATGAATGGTGACACGACACTCTATGGTCATGACATGTAGTCGGTGGATTTAGAATTTTTGGGTGCCTAAGTGGCCCTTTTCGAATGACATGTGGAATTGAAGCAGTGATGACATGGCATGACAAGTGGTAGAGAGTGATGTTGCATGGTAGGTGGCAGAAATATGACATGGAAAATGATGTGGCAGTGGCATGGTAGATGAGGTGGCAGGATTCAAGATTTGTTCCAGGAAGCTGCTTTGGCAAGCCTTCGCAGTGTTAAAGAATTTCGATACTTTTTGTATTTTGGGCATCTGAAGGAAAAAAGACATCCAAGAATCCATAGGTCAGGCTAAGCAAGTGGTTGGAAAAGGCAATAAAGATCGGATCCCAAAGCCTCAGATCAAGACCTAACACAAAGAGAGTTATACGATCATTGGGCCAACGGGTGATGACAACTTGTAGCAAAGGGGAGAAGGCACTAGATGTTGGATCTCCCTGATCTAGGACTTAGCGCGAAGCTGTTATCTACCTATTTTCCCATACGAAGATAGGGATGAGAAAGCAAGTTAAGAACCGCCCAGATTCCGGATACAACCCCTAGCATAGTTTCTAGGATTATAGACATTTGAGCATCTAAGGGTTGCGCAGTGCAAGCGGTTTGATACATGTCAAACATGGCAAATGTCAGATCATTAGGTCAGTGCATGATCAGGTGCTCAAAAATTTGCTCAAAATTCAAATTTGTCGGATCAGAGTGGAACTTGAACGACCCCATAGTGCTCGTCATCCTGAATCTAGCGGAACTCATTTCGTGCCAAACAGACTTTGTATGCTCCCAGAAACATGATCTGTTCATTTTCCAAAACAGACAAATTTCGCAAAAATTTTGACAACCCAGTCAACTATTCATACTACTGACATGGTAGGATGACTGGGCTTGCTAACTAGGCATGGTTTACTAGGCTTCGTTAGGCCAATCATGTCTCGCCACTTGTCTGAATATCATTGGCATTTATTTGGGCGATTTCATTGGTGGGTTGGTGGCCAACCACAGGTTGCCACGTGGCCCAAATGGAGGTCGCCACATGGAAGCATGGGGGCCACCAAAAACTTGTTAAGGGCCAAATGGACTAGGGGGGGTCAAACACCAGACTTTCATCCAGCAAACATTGCCAACTACCGACGTGCAACTATGTTTCTTATTATATATAGTCATGTTGATTATATTTAAACTTGAAGTTATGTGCCATTCAAAAAAGGGGCCAGTCCCTGGGTGCATGCAACCCAATAGAACCGTGGGAAGAGCGGAGTGGGGGCCCAGCCGGCGAGGGTGGACCATTGGCCTTAGCCTTGAGTACGTGGCCTCCCATGTGGCCTGGATTTTCGGAAATAAGCCCTCATTGGGCATTTAATCACTTCGACAAATTTTCCCGAAATTTGGCGAAATCAGTGCCTAGTTAGTAGAAATTGGGGAAAATTTATAGGATGGAGCCAAATTTTAGGGAAATTGAGGTGCGATTAGTAGAAATACTTGGGGAAAAGATAACTTCTTTAGTTTTTGACTAATTCAGGAGTAGGAAGAGGCTAGAGAGACATTTTTGGGCATTCTTGAGCCATTGGAGTAGGTTTCAGAGTTATTTGAGCATTGTAAATTGATGTATTCACACTTTTGAGCATAATAGAGAGGACCAAGCCATTGGAAGCTGGACCAAGGAGACGTAGCCCAGGCGGGGTGAACTCCTTCATAATGTGTTGTTGTGATATTGTTTTGGTGATGTTCTTGTCTATTGTATGTTGTTGTTTAGTCATTTGTTTATGTTAATTTGTACATGAAATTTACATAAAAACACTCAAAAACTCATGATAAAACTTGCAATTAACCTCATGAATCCTTAAGCACTTTTACATATTCTGAAGAGGAATTTAGCACAACAAAACTAATTTTCCCATTCAGATCAAGTTTGGTATTAGAGCTCTTGGTTTTCTTTGTGCAAGGAGGATTTAACTGTTTTCAAGTGAATGTGATGCTTACAAGGTTGAAGCTCAAGAGAGGAGAAGGAAAGCTGGTTCAAGGTCCTGAAGTTGGGTCAAGGAGAATGAGAGCAAGATTGCCACAATCTCCACCACCAGTTCTACCTCAAATTGCAGTTGAAGCTTCAGCAAGCATGTCACATGAAGGAGAGCCTGCAAATATGTTAGAGGATGAGAAGGTTTTTAGGAAGGCTTTCTTTGACATGATAGAGATGGTGAAAGTCCTCTATGAAGAGAGGAATACAAGACTGCAGGGTGAAAGCTCCAAGCCTCCAAAAGGAGAAGGTTCTTCAGGAGGAGATAATGGAAATGGAGGTAAACCTCCACCATCTCCACCATCATCTTCATCTTCATATTCACAGGCATCTTCATCATCTTCCACTAATACAACCCTTACTCATACTCATCAACATACCTCAAAAGGAATTGGTAAAACACCCATGTTAAAACTTGATATTAAATTTGAGTTGCCTATGTATAATGGTGAAGTGAATGTAGAGAAGCTTGACAATTGGGTTCATCAGTTGGAGGTCTATTGCAGAATTCAAAACCTTCAAGATGATGACACAAAGATTCAACTAGCTTCCTTGAGACTGGAGGGTGCAACACTAATATGGTGGGAAGCCAAGACACAAGAAGAGATAAAAAAACATGGTAAGATCTCAATTTCTTGGTTTGATTTCATTGTTGCAATTAAAAGAAATTTTTAACCTCTAGCATATATGCAAAAGGCCATCATGAATTGGCATAACTTTAGACAACTTAAAGGTCAAAATGTGCAAGATTACACCCAAGAATTTAGAAGAAGGTCTCTAATGTTAGGTGTAGATTTGCAATCACAAGACACATTGCTAAAGTATATAGGGGGTTTACATAGCTACCTAAGGCATACTATCCTTATGTTTAATCCCACTAGTCTAGATGAGGTTTGTGTGCAAGCCACCCATCTAGAAGCAAGAGGGAAAAATATTCTAGAAGAGGGTAGCAAAAATCCATTTAAGGGTAAAGAAAAAGGAAAGGGTTTCAAAGGGAAAGGAAAGAAAAATGCATCCATTAAGAAGGAAGGAGAGAAACTAACATGCAAGCATTGTTCCAAGGAGGGTCATGATGAAGCTCATTGTTGGAAGCTTCATCCTGAGATGAAACCAAAGAAATTCAACAACAAGGGAAAGCAAAAGACAGTTGCAACCATTCAACAGGATTTGGGATCCGATTCGGGTGATGAAACTAAAATCACAGCCATGGGGATAAAAGGTAAGGACTCCATTGCTAGCACTAGTACTTCAAATTTACACAATGAAACTCCAAATGAAAAGAAGAGGATAGAACTTTTCCACATAAGGGTAATCTCAAAACATAGCAAAATTGATACTCTTTTTTATAGTGGCTCTCAAGCCAATCTCATCTCTGAAAACATTGTCAAAAGTTTAAACTTGGAAACCATTCCACATCATAAGCCATATCCATTAGGATGGGTGTGTGACAATGCACAATTGCAAGTAACTAGAAAGTGTAGACTGAAATTCGCAATTACTGCAAATTCCATAGATGAAGTGGAACTTGATGTTGTGCCATTACACATATGTGGTATAGTTTTGGGCAACCCATATCTCTATGTTAGAAAAGCTATCTTCCATAGACATGAAAACAAATACCATTTGTTCAAAGATGGAGTAGAATACATTGTAAGAGCCCATAGGAAGAAACTAAATCTTTCACTTGTAAATGTGAGGCAGATGAAAAGAAATTCTAGCAAGAATTTTATGCTTCTAATAATCAAACCCAAGAATGATATTGATAATGAAGCTTTTCAAGGTTGTGACTCAAGATTGAAATATGAATTGGTTGATGTTGTTAACCAATATGATGATATGTTTCAGGAACCGAAAGGATTGCCTCCCAAGAGAGGAATCCAACATGAAATACAGTTGCAGCAAGATTTTCCTCTTCCTAACATTGGCATGTACAGGATGTCAGTGATGGAAAGTGCAGAAATTAAAAAGAAAATTCAAGAGTTGTTGGATAAAGGGATCATCAAGCCAAGTTCTTCTCCATGTGGGTCACCTATTATTTTGGTGCCAAAGAAGGATGGAACATGGTGCATGTGTGTGGACTTATGTGCATTAAATAAGATTACGGTAAAGAACCATTACCCACTTCCTAGAATATATGATTTACTTGATCAATTGAAAGATGCAAAGTATTTTACTAAGTTGGACTTAAGGAGTGGCTACCATCAAATTAGAATTTTTGAAGGAGACATTTGGAAGACAACACTCAAGACAAAACAAGGTTTGTTTGAATGGCTAGTTATGCCTTTTAGTTTATGTAATGCTCCTACTACCTTCATGCGTGTGATGAATGATGTGTTGAGGCCATTTCTTGATGAGTTTGTTATAGTCTACTTAGATGACATATTAATTTTCATTAAATCTCGTGATGAACATGTCATGGATATGAGAAAATTACTTGATGTCTTAAGGAAAGAACAATTGTATTTAAATATGTCAAAGTGTGAGTTTGGAAAAACTTCTTTAGTTTACTTGGGTCATATTGTTGGAGGAGGTGAGTTGAAAATAGATCCCTCCAAGGTTGATGCCATTTTGAATTTGCCAAGGCCTAAGACATTTACTAAGGTAAGAAGTTTTTTGGGAGCAGCCCAATATTGGAGGAAATTCATTTCTAACTTTTCTTTTATAGCAGCTCCTTTGCATGCATTGACTAGTGTGAAATAGGTTTTTCAGTGGGGAGGCAAATAACAAAAGGCCTTTGATGCATTGAAGGAAAAGATCAGTTCAGCCCCAGTACTTGCACTTCCAGACTTGAGACAATCATTTGAGATCCAGACTGATGCTAGTGACTACGCCATGGGTGCAGTCCTCATGCAACATGGTAAGCATATTTCTTTTCATTTGGAAACTTTCAATGGTGCAATGATTGATTATCCTACATATGACAAGGAATTGTATGCATTGGTGTAAAGTGTGAAAAAGTGGAAACGTTACTTGATGGGTAAGGAAACAATCATTCGCACTGATCTTCAGCCATTGCAATACTTGCAATCTCAATCTAAGTTGCAGCAATCAAGGCACTTCCGATGGATGGGTTTTCTTCAACAATTCCACTTGGTGATAAGGTATAAGAAAGGTATCTACAATAAAGTTTTTGATATGTTTTCTAGGCCTATTATTAGTGCATCTACTTTACTCAAACATAGTTATGTTTTGCATGAAAGTTATATTGAGCAGTATGCATTAGACAATGACTTTCAGGATGTTTATGCAAACTTGAGTCACGGCAACCAAGTAGAGGAATTAGATTATCATATACATGATAACTTGTTGTACCATCTTGGTAAGCTTTGTATTCCACGGGGAGAAAGAATCAACATTATAAGAGAGGCACATACTTCTCTTATTGTTGGTCATTTCGGTGTAATTAAGACAATGGCACATCTACAAAGGTATTGTTATTGGCCTTGTATGCTTGAAAGTGTGTTACGTTTTATTAAAGGATGTTCATGTGCAGTCAGTAAGCCTAGCAATAGGAAGTTAGGATTGTACAAAGCACTTTCGGTACCTTCACGACCATGGGAGAGTGTTTATATGGATTTTATAAGAGGTCTTCCATTGTCAAAAAGAGGTCATGATTATTTGTATGTAGTTGTGGATAGGTTCAGTAAAATGTGTATTTTGATGCCATGTAAACTTCTCATTTATTCTTTCAAAATGTATGGGTGCATTTTGGATTGCCCACATCCATTGTTAGTGATCGAGATTCTTGCTTTGTTGTGAACTTTTGGTCAAGTTTGTGGGGATTCATGGACACCAAATTGAAAAAGAGTACAATATTTCATCCGCAAACAAATGGTCAAACAGAGGTGGTGAACAGGACCATGATACATCTTCTTCGTGGGTATTGCAGCAAGCATCCTAAGTTGTGGGATGAACATTTGCACTACATTCAGCATGCTTACAACCGGGTCAAGCACTCTTTACCTCAAACATCGCCATTTGAAGCATGTTTGGGATACTTGCCTAAGTCTCCTTTGGATTTAATTTTTGGAAAGGATGTTGTTATTGATGGTCATAGTGACATAAACAAAGCAAGAAAGTTCATTGAACAAATCCAATTGGTACACCAAAGAGTTCAAGAACAGTTGGAAAAGAGCCAAGGCAAGTACAAGTCAAGGCACGATAAGCATCGGATAGATCACAAGTTTCAAGTCGATGATGAAGTTTGGCTTAACATTAGCAAAGAGAGGCTCCAAGGAGAAGGTAAAAATCTGAAACCAATTCGATATGGTCCATTCATAATTCTGAAAAAGATTGGTGACAATACCTTCAAGTTGGATTTGCCTTCATATATGCAAATTTATGTTGTTGATAATGTGGAAAATTTAAGGTTGTATGAGCCTCCTTTGATTTAATATCAAGGAGAGAATGTTCAAATTCCTTCCATTGAAGATTTCTCTCTTGAATACCTTGATGAACTATAACAAGACACCATTCTTGACTGAAGAACAAGGTCTTCAAAATGAGGGAAAGTGGATTACCTTCGTGTAGGGTTGAAAGGAACAAATCCAAGTAAGGCCAAATGGATTGAATTGGAAAGGTGATGGATTTGTACCCTCATCTACTGAACAACTAAATATGATCTTTTGGGGTCCAAAATCTTTCAGTGGGGAGGAGTGATCAGGTGCTCAAAAATTTTCTCAAATTCAATGTTGTCAGATCGGTGTGGAATCTGAACGACTACATAGTGCTCGTTATCTTGAATCTAGTGCAAGTTGTTTCGCGCGAAACGGACTTCGTATGCTCCCATAAACATGTTCTATTCGTTTTCCAAAACATGCGAATTTGGCAAAAAATTTGACAGCCCAATCAACATTTCGTATTGCCGATGTGGGAGGTGTCTGGGCCTGTTGACTGGCCATGGTTGACTAGGCTATGTCGGGCGAATCATGTCTCGCCACTTGTCTGAATATCATTACCGTTGATTTGGGCGATTTTCATTAGTGGGTTGGTGGCCAACCATAGGCAGCATGGGGGCCACCAAAAACTTGTTAAGGGCTAAATGGACCAGGCGAGGGTCAAACACCAGACCTTCATACAACAAACATTGCCAACTACGATGTGCCACTATGTTTCTTATTATATATAGTCATACTGATTATATTTAAACTCCAAGTTATGCGCCATTCGAAAAAGGGGCCAACCCCTGGGCACGTGCAACCCAACAAAACCATGGGCAGAGCGAAGTGGGGGCCCGACTAGTGGGGGCAGGTCGTTGGCCTTAGCCCCAGGCACGTGGGCCCCCATGGAGCCTGGATTTTCCGAAATAAGGCCTCATTAGGCATTCAATCGCTCTGACAAATTCGCCCAAAATTTGGCGGAATCGGCGCCTAGTTAGCATAAATTGGGGCAAATTTGTAGGATGGTGCTAGATTCTGGGGAAATTGAGGTGCGTGCAATTAGCAGAAACACTTGGGGAAAACATAACTTCTTCAACTTTTTACCAATTCAAGAGCAGGAAGAGGCTAGACAGGCATTTTTGGGCATTCTAGAGCCATTGGAGCAGGTTTCAGAGCTGTTTGAGCATTATAAATTGATGTATTCACAATTTTGAGCATACTAGAGAGGGCTAAGCCATTGGAAGATGGACCAAGTAGACGTAGCCTAGGCAGGGTGAACTCCTTCATCATGTGTTGTTGTGATATTGTTTTGGTGATGTTCTTGTTTGTTGTATGTTGTTATTCAATCATTTGTTTATGTTAGTTTGTACATAAAATTTACATAAAAACATTCAAAAACTCATGATAAAACTTGCAATTAACCTCATGAATCCTTAAGCACTTTTACATATTTTGAAGAGGAATTTAGCACAGAAAAAACTAAATTTCCCATTCAGATCAGTGCACCGTGTAAATACCTTATCTATCCATTTGACCAGCTAAAAGGGAAACTCTTGATGTGAAGGGGTGGGTACTAGATATTGGATTCTCAGATGAGAGGCCAAGCCCAGACCATATCTAGGAGCACGCTAGTTTGCGTAGGTTGAAGAGGGGCTTGATAACCAGATCATCTAGAAAAATGTTAGAATGGAGAAAGGGCACTTTTCACATGCTATGGGGCTATGCTCTTTTAAGATTAAGCTTTTGGTTCTAGCTCATGGTCATATGCTCCAAGGAACTAAAAAGCAAAGGGCTGATATTAGAAATTTGGTTGCATCAAGTGCCAAATTTCAGTTAAAACTTTGAAGTAATAAAAGTATGTTGGGGACAAACTTGATGAATATGCATTAAATCAGAAATCAAACGACACAAGAAAATGAATCATCTCTTAGTCTCATGAGTGAAGGTGAAAATATTGTTGAAGACAAACGATATTGTGGTAATTTGTGAGAGGAAGCAATGTTACATACATTTATATAAGCTAAAATCCTAATTGGGTAGTCGATTGATAAAAAGAGAGAGAAATATAGCCAATGGGCAAGAGAGGACTAGGCAACAGTTGAAACTACTAAATGTCATGAATATGAAGTGGATAAGAGACCGAAGGTGCTAAGAAGAGTTTATTAGAGGTTGAAAGTGGAGATTGGTTGAGATTTGAAGTTGTTGGGTACAAGAATAGCATTGAGAATCAGAGAAATAGAGGGTGTTATAAATAAAAGACAAGAGAAGTTGGGAATAATTAATAATAAAAATGTATATTAAGGGATTGGGGTCTCCTTTAGGTAGATTCTTCAAAAGATCATCAGGTTTGTGCATGCAAATTGTGGAAGTTTGTGCTTTCAACAAGTGAGTGCTTGCAAAGAAAAGGGGGTTCGACCCTCTTGTAGGTTGGTGCCTACATAGTTTGACGTAAATTGAAGTTGGTGATTTCATTTACACAAAAATTAAAATAGTATTTGTGGTTTTCTCATGTTTCAGTTTCCACATAAACATCTTGTGTCCAATTCTTCATGTGATTGATACATTATTATATTATTGAATGTTTTTTACTAGCTAAATAATTGTTTATGCTTTACATAATATTGATTGACCCCCCTCTTAGTGTTATTATGGCTTCCAACATGTATATAGATAGGCAACATGGCTCATTCATAATTGTTAGATGATAAAATACACAAAATCATGATCTCAAATAAAATTGTAATTGCACAAACTTGGAATTCTAATTTTCCATAGAGATGTGTGTTAATGATGCAACACACCCAACCTCCTAAGTCACATTGAGGATATGGAGTTCATAAAAAATTGTTTCTTTCTTTCAATTTTAACCCCATTTTTTAGGCTACCTTCATTTTATACTCTTCAAAAGCTTTCCAATGATACAAATTTCATCAAATTCCAAGTTTGGGGCAACAAATTAGGGTCCTTTGAAGATTCAAAATTTTATATCATGTCAACATGAATGTACTGCTAGTGGATGTTATACACTATGGCACCTTGGCTCCGCATGTCAAACTTGAGTGTCACGCTTTTATCAGCATTGGGTCCCCACTCGCCCAACCATGTCATTCCTAGTCTCAGCATGAATTCGTTATATTAATAATACCAGCAAATACATGTTAGACTAATTATTATGGTCATTATTTCACATCATTACCAATGTTATTTATTATTATTGTTATTTTAATATGCTTATGGTAACCTTTATTTTACCAAAAAGTCATTTACCATAACAAACGCTATCAAACTTTTCCTTCAAAATGTTTCTTATATTATTATTTAACGTATAGCAACCTATAAGACCATATCCTCAAAACATTTCAAATATAGTATAAATATAAACTAGAAATTGCCCCTAAAAGTTGCAAAGGTACACCGAAGGAATATGCCAACTAAGCAATATGCGACCAAGTGTCAACTAACAAGAAACCAAAATATGAACTAACATGCCCATTAACATGTTGAAATAATAACTTCCCTTACAAAAAATATAAATTAAATTATTCCAACAAACTTCAATAAAAAAAGAGGCAAGTAAAAATGTAAATATCATAATTACTAGTGAATACAACATTCAAACTTCAATGCAAAAGAAAATGGCAAGTGAAAACTCAAATATCATAATCACTCATGAAAGCAAAATAGTTTTGCATTAGTAATATCATCTTTCATGAAGTCTCCCAACCACTAATACAAAGAAGAACCCTTATATGTTTTGTAAAGTACCTTGGGTTTTTCAAAAAAACATGGTCCAAAACCCAAGTTAACATAAAAATTCATGCATAAGCCATAACACTTTCAAATAACTAAATGGGAAAGATATAAACATTGTTGCACAATTGTTTTATTTTATTAGGAGACATGCATATCTAAACTTAAAAAATACTTTCCTATGGTCTACCATATATCCATCTATGAGCATAGTTCATTGACCACCAAATAATGTATTGACAAAACCAAGAACATTCAAAGTGAAACCCATAACTATTGAACCCTTATCCAAAACGTCCCAAGGGTTTTTCAACTTTGTTGTGGTTCACATTAACGAAGAGCTTCTCACTTGAGTTTCATTGTCACTCTTGAAGGGACTCTCGAGTACGTAGCTAAGGTGGACATGTGGTCGCGGGGCACTTCAAGTGGCAATATCCATAACATGCTTATCTCTTCTAGTGGATAAACAATTAAGGTGTACATGTGGCCATGAGGCACTTCAAATGGTGATATCAACTGCATTATCATCTCTTATAGTGGATCGACAATTGAGGTGGACATGTGGTTGAGGGGAACTTCAAGTGGAAATATTGACTACATTCTCATCTCTTCCAGCATATCGACATGTATTTTAGCGCAGGACATGTGTAAAATGAAGTTACAAGGTGTATAATCCTCACAACAGTGGCAATGCATCCTATGAGGAGTAAAAGCTTGATGGCAATAGTGATCCCTTTGTTGACTGCAGAGGCATGGAAGGCTTCTTCTCAAGGGATTCATTTTTCTTTTCATTTTCATATTTTCATTGTTGTTATCAGTTCGAGTTGCCTCTAATGGTGCCTCCTCTTATTCAAAAGAGTGTCCCTGCACAAGTGTTGGAATCATCTCCAAAGCTTGCCTGAAACCACAAGTTTGCGTTGGCATACATTGAAACCACAATGAAAAAGTCGAGTGAGAATTCATTGTCGTTGTTGTTCATCCTGCTCTTCCCCTATCTTCTTTGTGTTCTAGAAAAATAGAGCCAACCACTTCGAAAGGTTTGTGCAATGATTTTTGGGCATCTCTAGTGTGCCCATGGAACCCAACAAGAACTATATTAAGATTGATGATGAAAATTTGAGTTTTTACTTACTTGGAGTAGAATATATCGTGAGTTGTTGGATCATTAGTCAATTCATTCATCAAGTTGAGGGGAAATAAGTAAAGTAGACATAATGCTTGTTCTGTAGAGGTTAGCGCTCTATTGGCCTTTCTCAGAGGGTTTGGGTATCCTCCTACCATTGTTAAGTCATGGTTGGGGAACAATCCTTTCAATGGATGGATTGGGGTTACATGTGGGGCAGATGGAAAAGTTTATGCACTAATTTTGGTTGAGCGTGGGTTGTCTGGTATCATAGATCTTGTTGTTGGGAATATGACTTCCTTGACTATATTGAATTTGAATGGCAATGAGATCACGGGGATAATTCTTAAGAACTTGACAGAACTAAAAGACCTAAAGCAATTGGATGTGAGTAACAATAATTAGAAGAACAATTTTGAAGAACTTGATGGGAATAAAAGACCTAAAGCAATTGGATGTGAGTAACAATAATTAGAATGGATCAGTTCCAGTCTTTGGTACACAAGTAGGGGTTAATACTCAAAGGAAGCAGTTTATCAATATCATTCTCCTCTTGGTTCTGCCCCTTCTGATAATGGCAACAATAGTGGATTTGGATCTCCATCTAGGTTTGTTGATAGTGGAGATACTTCCAAAAAAAAGGCATTAGGTATGATTGTTGGGATTGTAGTTGGTTGTGTTGTTTTTGTGATCTTTGCAGTGTTGCAATTATGTTTTACTTGAAGAGGATGAAACCCAAATTCTCAAAGTTTCCATCACATCTCGAGGCAGCTCCACCAGTTTCAATCAGTGGAGTAGGGAGTGGTGAAGCCATTAGCAACTTCATTGATTCTCATGGAAACGTCATTTATCCTTTGTGGGTTATTTAGAAGGCCACAAAAAATTTTAGCCCTGTAAAGTTGTTCGGAAAATGAGGCTTTGGATTTTTTTATGAAGGTAAGCTCGAGGATGGTTCGACGATTGCAGTGAAGAGAATGGATATTGGGTTTGTGACTAGAAAAGGACTACAAGAGTTTCAGGCAGAGATCGGCATGCTAGGCAAGGTTTGCCATCAAATTCTTGTTACACTCCTTAGTATTGATTTGAGGACAATGAAAGGTTTCTCCTATATGAATTCATGCCTTGGGGCATGCTAAGCCAACACCTTTTCCATTGGGAACAAAATCAACTCAAGCCTCTCAGTTTGAAAAGTTGGCTGCCTATTGCTTTGGAAGTAGTTTATTGGATGTATTATTTACACAACCTAATTACAAAATTATCATTTATAGGGACTTGAAGCCTTCACATATTCTTCTCGATGACATGCTGTGAGAAAAAGTCTTTGATTTTGGTCTTGCAAAGCTTGCTCTTGAAGATAAAGCATCCATGAAAACAAGATTGCTTGGCACATTTAGAATGATACAGTAGAAGTGGTGGAGATAATAAGGGGGGTACTGGGGCAAGAGAACAATCCTCCTCTAGGTGGGTCGATGGGAATGATGGAAAAGGAGGATATCAAGAGGTTGAGGTGGAGGTGGAGGCAAATTCCTCCTCTTCCTCTTCCTCTTCCTCATATAATCTATGGTGCAATGGGGGTGAAGATGGGATTATGGAACATCATAAGCTAATCAAAATAGAGACCATATTGGACTCATTTGATGTTGAGGCCACAGAGGTACCCAATGCCCACAAATTCAATTCAAAGGTAATCTCCTCACATGGACCTCCTTTATCCTACTTTTCACTTTCACACTATTATCAAAATTTCTCATTTCCAGTTCATAAAAAATCCTCTCTTTCGTCAAAAAGAAAATTATATTGTGAGATGTAGATTAATATTTCATAGACATACTCTTCTTCCTTCTCTTCTTGGAATGCCATACGAGATTTGCAATTGAAATACGCACTCGTTTTGATTACAACAACCAACATTTATTGTGTGGCTCTTCATTTGAAGGGAACACCATTAGGAGTCCCTCCAGGGGGAATAAAATCAACCCTAGAAAGGGCTTCAAATTCTCAGAATTCGGTCATTATTTCCAATTGTCACCACATCGATCTCAATTTTTCAATGTTGTGATCTCATAGGTACTGCTAAGACAATGCACATTTTAATTATATTGGAGAGAGGATTATTTTTCCTATCGAGAGAAAATGTGTTTAGGGCCATTTCTAGCAGACCTATATCTCGAAGTAAATTGCATTAGTTATTTAAAATTTTAGAAAAATGAGTTATAAAAATATTTGAAACAGGTAATCACATAAATTAAGAAAAGAAAGTGAAATGAAATAATCTTTTCAGTCAAATTTAATGTTCAATCTCGACCAAATGTGAAATGTGGGTCGATCAAAAACACTTGTGTGGCCGATCCAGGCATACCAACCACCTGTAGTGTGGTTGTCTTGATTCTTGAATATATCCACTGTCACTCACAAGTTGCATGATAGATTAGTTGCTCCTCTGCAACCAATATAAGATAGAATCACCTTCAACCTATACTTGTAATATGCATCATGATGTTCTCAAGTCTCCTAATTTTCAGTACCAATCTCAGTATCGTAAAGATGAGGACAAAAATTTTAGATGTACAGTCCATGAGAACTCTTTGTGATCCCTCTTTAACTTCCCATGTCAATTGTCATCCTTACTGATTCTCCATATCCATCTCTATTTTTCTTTAAACCCATGCTCTTTGGACCCGTGGTGTCGTGCCCCACAACCTTTGTTATGGTCTACTCACAAGCCTTCATCTCTATCACAATACCCTCTAAACCTATCACTATCATCGAAACTGACAAATATTTCCACTTCCAACATTATATTTATTTTCTTCATATATATATATAATCAGCTTAATAATATTTTATTTGCATTGGTAATCTTCTTTAGAAAACAAGTTGGGTGGTTACGGTGACATAGCATGCCTACCAAGCATTGCATAATTAATTTTTTCTTTAGGGATGACTCTCAAGAAGTCATTGGATAATTCATTCTGTCATGCTCGGTTTTGGCTAAGCTTCCTTTTTCGGCCAAAATATGCACTAACTTAATTATTCTCCCTTCAAATTCATAGCCACCACTTGGATACAACCACAATTTCATTTTTTTTCTTTATCCTTTTTGGGAAGAGGAAGCTTCTGCAAAATATCTCTTCATGCACCAATTGACTAATTTAATGATGTCAATATATTCACCATGCCAATTTGGATTTTGATAAACAATCAGTGAATGAAATGGCAATGAATCTGACATCAACTCTTAACCCTTATGAAGTGAACATACACCATGAAAACAGAGGCATTTTCTCAATTGTTATACAACATGCTTGACAACATATTATGTGTTGGTGACTATTGTAAGTACAAATCATAACTGCACCTTTGTGAATCTTGTGGGTAAATCTAAACAGTTCCACATGACATTCTGGAGCCACCTGAAGTTTCCTTATCTAAGCATTTTTAATTTCCAAAACCGATGATGATTTTATTGCTCTTGACATGTATGTAACAAGATAGTCTTGTCCTCCTCCAATTATTACAGGTGACATGGAATCTCAACCATTTTTCATTCACATAGGAAACAACTACATATAATCTCTCAACCATGAACAATCCACCAGCGCCCTATTCACTTGTAAATTTAGTAACCTTTCTTTGAATCTTACGACTTTTAACGATGTCATTCATGTTATTTTAAACTATTTTCTATCCCTACTTTGATATTGAACTCCTGCATAGAGAATGTTTACCCAATATATTGATGGGGGTTGGTAGTAAATTGAGCAAGAATTAAACCACAAAAACCAATCGCTGGCACTCAGATATGGATCATGATCGAACATAAATTAAATGTAACTCGGATTAGTGGAAAACCGATGGCAATGGTGGAGACCTTATTCTTCATGCACTCCATGGCATAAGTTTGGGAAACCAGAGGGGATAACTTCTCTCACAGAATAAAAAGTTAGCTACAATGCCTTAATTTACAACGAGGATCCTCCATACAATTATCTTTATTGTGGTTCCTGCTACATGGTGACCTCACTGCTCAGAGAATGAGAGAGTGGATGGCTTACCATGCCAAATTATTTGGGCCTAGGTCACACTTTGTTTTCCATGATTTGGGTGGAGTGCATCCCCAAGCTAGAAAGGTGTTGGAGCCATTAATTAGGAAAGGTCAACTGACATTGCAAGATGTAACCAAGTAGAAACAATATGACAGGTATTACCATAATCAATTCCCTATTGTTAACATTTGTTTGCACAGGTAGATGAATATTTGTATATTCTCCATAGGAAAACATTGAAATATGTGTTGAATGGGTTCTCTATCTATACCAAGTTCACCATTGAGAAATATTCCATGTCTAACAAGCTTTGTTTACAAAATAAACTGCAAAACAACTCAACCAACAATATTTATCCCAAGTAACAACTGTTATGGTTCCAAATAATTAGAACTAAATATTTGATTACGTTTTTTGGATTTTAAACTCAATGTAATAATTATGTTGTGTAGGGAATGGGGATTTGAGCAATTGATATTTAGGGATGTGAAGAGAGGGATAAGTAGGGACCGCAAGTATGCAATGCGGGCTAGAAATGTGTTTGCAACTCGAGTTCATATGTCTAAAAATATGATAGGTAAAATGCAACACAAAACTAAGGATAAGAAATGATATTACCATTATCACGACACAATCACCAGTAGAGGAGACCCTACCAAAGGAGGAGGACCTTGATGCTTTGGTCTTTGTTCTCTATAACGATGGTCTTACTAACATGATGGAGGCATACGATAAGCTCGAGGCGATGGAGGGATTCATGCAGTTGCATGTTTTCTTGTTCTCAGTCATGGAGGGTTGAATCGCCTTACAAGAAGTAAGCAAGAACATTCAAAGATCGTTTAGGTTACAATGATGATTCCACGTGTCATATTTTCATTATATCGAGGTAGATGAAAATGATGGTTTGTGATTAGCTAGGATGAACAGTGTCTGCCCAACAGAGAAACACCTTCAATGTAATTATTATATTTATATTATATTATTTTTATAGAATATTTATATTATATTACAATGGACAAGATTATCAGAGCAATTAAATTAGACCTATTTAATTTGAAGACACTTTCATTTGTCCTAACAGCTAGTGCCTCGCATACTTGCTAAGTGTCATGCGGGCATACCTTCCTTATTGAGCAATATCATGATTGATCACTTCATTTGGCTCCAATGGCTCAATGCTTGTATGCCTACCATGTACCACATAGTTGGGCCTTCCTTCAAACTTTTTTGGGACCTTGTTCTGAACATTTATTATTAAACCATTTATTAGTTAATTAACATTTATGGGAGCAAGCTCATCAAGCCTTTCCTCCACATATTTCAATATTAATAATTATATTATATTATATTTGATATAATATAATATAGTACAATACAATAATTCAACAAATTTTCATTGGAATAGCCTTTATGGGGCCTTTTTAATTTGAAATGATTTCATTGTCACTGACAGTGTGTGCCTTGCACACTTTCCAAGGGTCATGTGAGCAAGCCTTCCTCATTCAACTCCAAAAATACTCCCTAATGGCTTATGCCCTGCATATTGCCACATGCCTCTCCTCCAAAATATTAAATAAAATTATATTATATCTCCTCCAATACATTTTAAAATATTAATTAAATTTATATTATAGTGGGGACCTGTATTGAAGCATTTCCTTTGGGACCTTTCCTTTCAAATATCCTTCAACTCTTCATAAGCCACTAGCCTACCATGTGTCTCTTACATAATTATTATTTATCATTTATTCATTGAGTAATATTCCATTGAAGCAACTTGGCTAGCCTTTCCTCTAAGTATTCAATTATTACTACTAGTAATGCCATTGTTATTGTATTATGTTATACTTTTATGATTTAATTTAATATAATATAAAAATTTAGAGAATTCCCATAAGAGTGTTCCTTGTCGACCCTTTCAAATTTGAAACCCTTTCATTTGCCGTCATGGCTCATACCCTACACACTTTCCAAGTGTCACAGGGTGGGCCTTCTCATCGGGTAATTTCACTAAGGCCTCACCTTGTTTCATTTTGACTACTCATGCCTAAATGTTCCCCACATGTCATGGAAGTGGGCCTTCTTGCTCCAAAAGGGATTTTGTGTGTACACACAAACACATATTGACATGCTTATTTATATTTGCATCTTCATTCATAAAATAATAAAATTTTACTAGTGGGACAAGAGAGAGTACAACTTCTCACTTGAGGTGTGAATTTTACACCAAATATTTACCATAGTATAAGGTATTGATTCTTCTATACTCCATAGGAGCTTACTCTCCAAAATATTATTCCCACTCTCAGATAATCTTTTTCCCAAATTGAAATATGTAAATTATGACGACATTTTACCTAAGCAAAACTCTAGATTTCACATTAAAGCATGATGTCTTATTTACGTGAGAAAGAGAATGCCAGGCTCCTATAAATACAGGGAAAGAGAACAAGATCTTCACTCATTTAGGAAAAATTCAAGATTCCCACTAATTTAGGGAAGAGAGACAAACATATCCCTATGTTAGGTTTATGCATATCTTTGTTGTTGTCATGTGGAGACATAAAAATGAACTAATACATCATCAAGATAATTAATGCAAATATATATAATTTCTATGTTGGACTTGTAATAACATCTTCAATCTATCCTACAATGTCAATGGAGGGAAACTCTTTAATTGAACTTTGATTTATTCCTCACTATAAGTTTAAGCATATAACCACGTACACGAACATTCAAAATCAGAATCTAATAGACAACAAATTATTTGCACAACCATGAGACATAATTTCCCTAACAATAAGTACCAATTACATATTTGACTTAAGCACATAAGCACTTGTCTGTTAAATTTAAAGTTTCAAGCAACTAATAAAGGGTGGGCCTTTTTCCACCTAGTTGTAAGCTCAATTATCTTGTCAGTTCTTTTGCAGTTGGCCACCCCCCAACCAAACCATGACGCCATCAAGGGAAAAAAAATTCTGACAAAAAATGATGGAAAAATAAAGGCCACCCTCCTTCATAACAAGAAATCAACAAAGTTTTTCCTTAAACCCACTGAGCCAAGAACTTACATAAATTTGCATGTCATTTCTTAGTTGGCCTGAATAGCACAAGGGGATCCCTTCATTGGTCTAGTGGTCCCTCAACAACCTCCCCTCTCAGTGCCTCCATGTCTGCCTAATAAACACCAAAAACACAACTTTCTTTTACAACTAGGGTTAAGGACATTTCTGCTTAATTTCCTTAGTGGAAAAATGAAACTCATGGACCTTGCTATTTTGTAACCAACTAGAGAATTTATTGGCATGATTTTTTCACTCAAAACTCACCCCCAGACCCTTTCAATTTTATTTGATGCTCTCTTGTGAATCAATTGCATTCCCCCCTTCGCTGCATGAGATTTCATGAGTTGGGTTAGAAATTTCTAGAAAGGTACTTCTCATAATTATGGGAAGTTGGTAGTTCAACTACCAATTTACTCATTAAATAACTTATTGGGGAAATGGGAATGAGTGGGTTTTAATTTTAGCTCAACAATAAAATTTTGGGCAAGGGAATTTCAACGTCAACACTTTCCCCCATTCCCCGCATTGATTCCCACTCATGGCATCATGGTTAGTGTAGGTGCTCCACCCACTGAATTGGTTGTTTAAGAAAAATTCATAATCAATAAAACATAAATAGAACATTAAAATTTTAACTAAATATTCGAGTTTAAATCTCTCAGTATTACATGTCATGATTATAGTTACAGATTGAAGTTAGAAAACAAGATTTTATAAATGAGACAAATAAGTTATAGTCCTATCGTTTATATATTTGTTGATGGTGCTAGATACCGCCAACATGCAGGGGATCTCTTCTATATGAGGTCCCAATTAGACCTCACACCGTTTGGTGTAGGATTCCCATCCGACTATATGGTCCAACCACCATTGCAAAGGTTTTAGAGGTATGCCTTGGTTACAACACACGCACAATAGATCAAAAACACCTCTTCGAGGCAACAAGTATGTAATATTTGTGTGACACCAAATGTAGAATGCATAGGAAACTTCCACGGTTGGTAAAGGGAAACGAGCCTCCGATTAGGGAAGTAATAGTACTATCCTAAGGGAGACCTGGGAGCAAAGATAAATGCTTGTTGATTTACCTGCAAATTAGTTCACAAGATAAACAACAATCATCAAAACACAACAATACTCATTCAACAGTATTCATATCTAAGCAACGAAATAGTTCATTAGTCTTAGTATGTAATTACGCCAACATATATCGCAAGTATAACAAGAATTGTCTTACTACATCCACGATACATGCATGAAGAAGTGTTGGCTCAAGGAGCTTATAATTATAAATGAAAGATTCCAAGCACATTGTTACATTGGTGAAACATTAGATCCAGTAGTGGAACATGAAGACACAACTTGCTTCTACAAAAAATGATTTATCTCCTATGTAATACAAGTGAAGCCAAGGCAAGACTCTAAGAATCCAAGCCCCTTACTCGAGTTATGAGGAACTATTTATAACAAATGACAATCACTTTTGAGTTTCCTTGTGGCTATTCAACTTTTGTGACCTATGGGCTTCCACACAGCCATTCACATTCGATATGTGACCCTTTACATCCTACACGTGTCTTTTCATATTCCACATGTGTATCTTGGACTTCATTGCATAAAACTCATCACATAAGACAAAATACATATAAGACGATGACTACTTGAGACAAAACTACTAATAGGACAAAGATGTTTTCAAAAAGACAAGTCAAATGCTTCTTCATGGATATCATTGGCAGTGTATGTATCATGCTTTGAATTTCATAGCAATGGCTTTGATCTAAACCAGCAAGTCTGCTGCAAACCACATCTTCACCTCCAGGGATTTTGTCAATATAGTTTTGGAGCTTGATTGTACATTATTCCATAGTCATTACAGTTTCATGTGAGCTTTCATTGGTGAAATGGAATATTGTAGAATAAGTTATTTAGTGATCTCCAAGCCTTATTGTGTTGATGTCTTCTTGATTCGCTCAATGTACTACCTCACTTCCTGAAAGATGATTTCCATGCCCCTTATCTCTCCAAGTGATCCCACTGAAGGCATCTTGTGTTTTTGTGCTAGAGATTCTAAGCCAATGTGCAGTTGATTATAGGCAGCAATAGTGTTATTCAGTTGTTCTCTAAGACAAAGATAATTCTGATGGTGGAGACTCGGTTGTACTTTTTTTATTTCAGCGACAATCATGTCCTTTCTAACCAACTGTCATGGAAAATATGTATATTTGTAAACCCATTCCTGGATTTGATCAACAACTTTGTTTTCCACCTTTAGGAGTTTTAGAACTTCTTGTGCCTTATTTTGTATACCAACAAGGGGTGCCACTACTTCATGTATAAGTGTCATTCCATCATATAATTCTGCCACGGTATCCTCCATTGGCCCCAATTCATCTTGGATGATTGGTTGCCATTCTATTGTGCTAAATGTGTGGGATGATAGTCATTGTTTTTTTGCAAGGAGATGTTTTGCCTGTTGCTTTACTACAACTAACTCTCTCCTCAATCTTTCATTCTCATTCAATAAATATTTTGAGTTATCTTGTGTTGTTGTAGCAAAAGCAACATTAGCTGCCATGATTATCAAGGGATTCCTTTTAGTGTTAGTAGTTATCACCTTTTCTGTGGATACAAAAGTTCGATTTTGAGGATCCTTTGGAAAGTATCTTCAGCTTTATTTCACAATCCTTTTCTTTAGATGATCAAATGTGACATTATATACATTCATGACTTAGTCCTCTAGTGGAGGTGTGATTCCCATCTCACCAAATGGGATATGGCCACACGTAAGAGGAGGTTTTGTCAAAGAACCTAGTTCATCATCTATGGGTTGGATGGTATCATCTTCCTCCAACTCTTCCTCTATTTCCTAAGTCAATTGTTCTTCCTCCAACCTTTGTGTTGCTTCCTCCTCCTGTGACTACCTTTGTTGTTGTTCTTCTACTCTCCTTCTTTCTTCTTCTTCTTCCTGTTTCTTTTTCAGCAATTCATCTTACTTTCTCTTCTCCTATTATTCTTGTTGCATATTTGCCTCTAGCTCTCTCCTTTCTTGTTCAGCTTCAATAGCTCCCTTATTCAATGGATCAACTTTCCATTTCCTGCTACTTTTTGTTGTTGGATCATGCTTGATCCTTTTCCTAGGAGTTGCAATCTTTACTTGAGTAGTTGTTTGTGGTGCCTCCTGTACTTGTACATCTCGAGCTAATGAAACTTGGGGGGAACCAACTTCAATTTATAGATGTGTTCTTCTTACTGCATTGTATCAGTTCTTTACCTTCTCATCTTATGTGGTAGTTATTGATGAATATCCCCAAGCAAAACCAATCATGTCACAGTGTTTCTTGCACACTCTCCTGGGATCATATCCATGAAAGTCCTTGATTGCAAAGTACAAGCGGTCCAACTCTTGTATTTCTGCATTTGTCGGTTTGTGGCTCTTCAACTCATACAATCCAACCCTGATAGGGGAAGTGGGCCAAGGGGCCTTCTTCCTTATGTGAAGAACTCTTGACAACCATTTATTCAAATGATGAACTACTTCTTGTAGGACCACCTTATTAGTCACATATCACAGCATGATCTGAGGAGAAACCTGACATCCAAAGCATCTGATATAAGTACCTTCTGGTGCATCAAACCAATCGGTGATATCATTTAATGAATCCTTCACCTGGTCAATCATGCAAGGAGGATCAAGCTGACATATCATCTGAAATATGACTATGAAGAAATGATATGCCAATCTTTCGTATGCCCCTTTGAAACTCAAATTTCACAACACCCTGCAATGGAAGTAAACTGGGAGATTATCCTATGGGGTCCAGTTCCAATACATTCCCAGGAATGCATACCATGCACAGGTCCCATCCAACATAAATGCATACATATCAAACTTTGGTGCCTAGTTTGACCTTAGAGATGTTTTAGCCTACCTAGCATGAAGTCGCAGCTTAAAAGAAAGTATATTTGCCTAATTGAATATTTTTCCACGGGTAACTACCATGTTGAGAATATATATCGAGTTATCTTCAAATATTGTAGTGTTCTTTTCTCCCATGCAACCTACAACACATGAAATAAGGTACTGATACACATCCCTGAGAATCCTAGTCGGGTAAACTAAAGATGGCGGTGTCAGAACTTAGCAAGCTCTCGACATCGAGATTTGGTGATGTTACTTGTGTCAAGATCAACCCATCTAGTGCAAAAGTTGTTGTTGGAATACTTTGTGGGTTTTAGCATCTTATAATAAGTTTGCATGTCCTCTCCATAATAGATGGCAAAATGACCACCACTTTTGCTACAAAGCACCAGATTTGAATCATTCATGCATGTTAGAATCCATTCAATCACCTCCGCACAAGGAATGACTAAGACCCTACATGTGATCTTGTATATCGTGGACCACTTGATGTTGATGTATACTTCCAAATATTCCAAATTTTCATAGAATTATCTCTGCATGAACTTATATTTGATGTCTTTCCACGTGACCTCAGTGGATTTGCCTATGAAGCATCATTTATCTGTCAGAATAGGAATGGTGGGCTTTGTAAATTATGCTACTTATTCAGTGCTTGCTTCTAAAGCTTCTTTTGAGGCCACTCGATGTGTAGTAGGAGGCATCGTTCCAATAAATGATGAAAGAGTAATGAGACTAGTAGCTTGAACACATGTACGTGGAAGCACAATCCTAGGGGAAAATATTAGCTTCACGAAATATTTATCTATTACAAGCAATAACTTATCATATCATATTCAGAAATCCATCAAATGTAGCTGAGAGTATAAGCATATCAACGATGAGACATGGTTACTTGTACAGGCAAGAAATCTGCATGAAAATAAGGAGGGCGCACCACTGGAGCACGAAGGGAAGTTCAAGTATCACTTGAGGCTTCAAGTTGCACTCATACCCTCAATCAAGGGAGAGAGATCATCAAGGGTGCAACACGCACTTTTAAAGCATGAAGGAAGATCATTCGTGAGTTCAAGGTGCACTCATGTGCTCAAAGAGGCTAAGAGGGTGTAAGGGCGCACTCCAAAGGGACGAAGGTTTTAGGCTTCAGACCTTCAAGGTATGCTCATGCGCTCAAGAAGACAAGGAGAGTGTAAGGGTGCATGTTGAAGATATTAAGGGGAAAACACTCATGGATTCAGGGTATGCTCATGCGCTCAAGGAGGGTGCAGCTCTTCATGCCGAAGGAGTGCACTCTTGAGGAAAATTTATCTTTTCCGGTCATACTTTTCTTTGACAGTTGGGCCTTTGCTTCTAGTAGTGTGTTATGTCTTGGAATGGCTCAAGGACAAGTCCAACAACAATATAGAATGATATAAATGTTGAGAGGAAATATCTACAAGTTTTTATAGATTATGTTGCAACCATGATTAGAATATGAAGAGTTACAAAATGTGAGGAGTCACAACTTGCGACAACAATTTGACACTTGTAGAAGAAAGAATGAACTGAAACGCTAGTAAAGAAACTGAAAATAAGTGAAATGCCAACAAGGAAAGCAAGATCGACAACAAAAACATCAAAGGCAAGTAATATAATCAACATGAAAAACTTACTTGGAATGAAGATCGACAAAGAGCTCCTTGATCCAAAGAAGTGTGCTCAACCCAAATGAGAGTGATTATGAGAAAGAATGATTAGCAAGATTGATTATAAAAATATTACATGAAAATCTATTCCATGCATGCTCGCCACTTGTTGACAAATAGATGAGTTAGTTGAGAGAAGGGAAGTGGGCTCCTATTTTCTAGGAGTGCGCCCACATGCAACAAGAAAGTGCATGCATGAGTTTGAAAGGGTGCAAGTCTTTGTGTCAAAGGAGTGCACTCAAGTGAAGGTACATTGGTTGAGCATAAATTAGTGCACTCCACTGTGATGTATTTGTTCAGCTTGAAGGAATGTGCTCAACAAGGAGGCAACTCTTCATTATCTTGGAGTATGTTTTTGCTAAATAAAGCAATTTTCTTTGCTTTTGTGTGCTTTTGCATGCAAATAAAGCTAGTTACTAAGTCAAGAAAAGCTATGTCTTCGCTTATCTTTGGGAAAGATAATGCAAGTGCTTCTAAAGGTAAGGTGACGACACTTATAAACATTTCCTTAAGAGGATGAAACACTTAGAGAAAACATAAGGATGGCCAAGCAAACAACGTGATGACACTAGGTAGATTGGAACAATAGTTTACGTAGGCTCTGAAATTGAGTTAGGCAAAATAAAAATTATGCAACCAGCTCACAAATAGATAGATCAACGACTTAAAAATTATCCTCTTCGAGGAGGAAACCTCCTTTAAATTACATAAATGAACAATTCTTGGATGATACAAATGAAAATACCTCCTTTGTATATATAGGAGTCTAAGGGGTCACAATATAATCAGAGCCTACATAACAATAATAATGTAAGGGCACAACAATAACAATATGGGGGCTACATGGGAACAACAATAACAATAAGGGGGATACACTAGTATTATAGGGACCTAACATGCCCCTCTCCTTCAAAAAAGTGTTGTCCTCAATGCTTAAGTAGTTTTGGATGCTTCTATATAAAATTCTTATCCTCCCATGTGGAATCTTCAGCAGGTAAGTTATTCCACTTAATGAGATACTCTGCAATTGATCGATTATGTTGTTGTCGGGTTCTTATTTTCGTGACTACTTCAGGCTCAAATATGCTTTTTCCTTCTTCATCAAGTTTTGGCAACATTGTTTGAACTTGAAGCTTGTCACTGATAACCTTCTTTTAGCATAAAACATGGAAAACTGGGTGTACTCGGGAAGATGTAGGTAGCTCCAGCTTGTATGCCATAGTACCAACCTTTTGCAGCACCTTCTAAGGATCGTAGTACTTGGGTGATAATTTATTATCCTTCTTAGCTTGCTTAAGGGACATTTGCTTGTATGGTTGTAGCCATAAAAATACCCTGTCGCCTACCTCAAAACTTCTTTCACTGCAATGCTAATCTGCTTGTTGTTTCATTCGATTTTGCGTCAAAGTGATGTTGTCCTTTAAGAGTTGGAGAACTTGTTGCTGATGCTCGATGTGATATTCCACTGCTTGAACCTTAGACTTTTCTCTTAAATATGATGTGATGGATGGTGGATGATATCCATAAAGTGTCGTAAATGGGGTCATTTTTGCTACAGTATGGAAGGAAGTGTTATACCACCATTCAATTAGAGGTAACCACTTGACCCATTGTGTTTGTTTATCAGATACAAAGAAATGAAGATATCCTTCCAAACATTTGTTCACTATCTCAATTTTCCCATCAGATTGAGGATGATAAGATGAGTTATGAGCTAATTGAGTACTAAGACAAGAAAATAATTTCGTCCAAACATTTCCAATGAAAATGGGATCTCTGTCACTTATAATAATCTTTGGTTTTCCATGAAGATTTTGAATTGTTTCCATAAATGCAGTAGCAATTGTACTTGCTTTAAAAAGATGAGATAATGCACATACTTGGTAAGTCTATCAACTACCACCATGATGACACTCTTTCCTTTAGACTTGGGTAAACCTGTGATAAAATCCATTGATACCTCCTCCCAACGCTGACTTGGAATAGCTAAAGGTTGTACTAGACCCAGGGTATTAATTGTCTCAACTTTATTTTGTTGGCAAACCAAACATTCAGCCACAAACTTCTGAATATCAGATTTAAGGCCATCCCAAAAAATTCATTTTTGACACTATGGTAAGTTTTTTTAAATCTTGATTTCCCTCCTGAGGGAGAGGAGTGCAATTCCAAAAGAATCTTTTGTTTGAGTTGGGAATTCTTGCAAAGATATAAGCGATCTTTATACCATAATGAATCATTTTTCCAGCTAAATGTATTAGATGTACTAGGATCTTGCTGCAACTTTTGAATGAGTGTCCACAACTCTTCATCATTCTTCCATTCATCCCTTGCTTTTGTTATCCGCTGAGGTTGGATAATAAAAATGGCATGTTAGGTCCCTATAATACTAGTGTATTCCCTTATTATTATTGTCATTATAGTCCCTTATTGTTATTGTTGTGCCCATGTTGTCCCCATATTGTTATTATTGTGCCCCCTAGAAGCCCACTATTGTTATTGTTGTGCCCTTACATTATTCTTATTATGTCAGCTTTGACTATATTGTGACCCCTTAGGCTCCTATATGTAGAAAGGAGGTATTGTCATTTGTATCATCCAAGAATTGTTCATTTGTGTAATGTAAGGGAGGTTTCCCCCTTGAAGAGGCTAATTTTGAAGTCATTTCTCTATATTTTCTTCTATTTTGTGAGCTGGTTGCATAACAATTCGTATCAGAGCTTTGGATTTTAGGGTTTCGTTGCTTCAAACAGGTCATCATGGCATTTTCGCTATAACTTTTTTTCTACGACGTTTCAGAAGCTAAAATTAAAACCCATTTGAGCCGAAATCTTGATGACCCTCGGGTACGAATTTAAGATATTTTATAGCTATATTTTCGGAGATATGATCCAAGGAAGTTAGAGTTTTTGCAGACCCCCGAATTATATCTCAAACAGGTGACCGAGGGAAAATCGTCATAACTGTCTCTCTGAGCATCAAATTGAAATTTCGTAAACGATACAAAAATAGGACAGACTGCAGTTTGTTGTGTATCGGTTTTAGGTCCAAAGGTCGAAACAGTGACACGTGGAACTTCGTACAAGTTCGCTCTACTGAACTAGTCTATAATATGGTCATCGTGGAGATTTGACATAACTCTTTCTTGGAGAATCCAATCTTGATCAAACTTGTGGGGTTGGAAGAAGGACTCGGAGAGCTACCGCAGAATGAAATTTTAGACTTTGGAGATCTAAAATTACAGAGATACAACATATTTAATATCGAGCGCCTACAAAGCCAAAAAAAGGTGTGTAGTCTTTTTAAAATTTTGCATAAGTTTGGTTTGAAGGAATTCAAAGGACATAGTGAAGCATAATTATCATTAATTGATACCCCGAAGAAAGAAAATGGAAACACCTAGTAAGAAACCTAAAATATCTAGCATGACTCATGAAGAAGAGGAAGAAATGCAACATGATATATCAAAATTACGAGACCAAGTGCAACAAATTTCACTCTCACAAAAAGTAACAGAAGCTAAGATGGATGGTTTAAAGAAAGGCGTGGAAGCTAATATGGATGGTTTAAAGAAAGGCGTGGAAGCTAAGATGGATGGTTTAAAGAATGGTGTGGAAGCTAAGATGGATGGCGTGGAAGCTAATATAGATGGTTTAAAGAAAGGCGTGGAAACTAAGATGGATGGTTTAAAGAATGGCATGGAAGCTAAGATGAATGGAGTGGAAGCTAAGATGGATGATTTAGAGGTAAACATTGAAGATTTGAAGAAAGACATGGAAGGTTTGAAAGGAGGTTTGGCAAAGTTAACTAAGAAATGTTTCCTAGTGGCGAAAAGGTAGTAGAGGAAACTCATGATGAGAACAAAAGAAATGTTATTCATGATTTCATAGACTCTAATGTTGGATTGAAGACCCACCATGTTCCAAAGATCAATATGAGGAAGTTTGATGGCAAGGATCCTGTAACATGGATACTATAGATGGAGCAATATTTTTATCTCCATAATGTGAAAAAAACACAAAAGCTACGCATTGCAACTTAATATTTGAAACCCAATCAGTTTGTATGGTATCGATGGCTTTCTCTCGTAAACAAATTGTTACTTGGGCAATTTTTACGGAAGAAATGATAGCACATTATGAGGATATAAAAAGAAACACATTTTTTAGTCAATTGATAAATCTCAAACAAAAAGTTTCAATGGTGGAGCACATTGAGGACTTCCAAAAATTGAATATAAGGGTAAAAGATATTCCAGAGGAGCATAATATTGATGTGTTCATAGGGACATTAAAGGATAACATACAACATGAGGTTCGCATTTGGGAACCTGATTCATTGGAGAAGGCATTCAGGTTGGCAAGAAAAATTGAAAGCATAATTATGGCAACAAGGAAGCCCATGAATCACAACTATAAAGATGGAAATGTGGCTTCCCCTAGTCTTCCACGACCTACAAGGTTGACACCACAAAACTTGGAAGAAAAAAGAGCAAAAGGGCTTTGTTACAGTTGTGATAGCAAATACACCAAAGGTCATGAGTGTGCTGAGAAGAAATTATTTTGCATAGATTGTGAAGAGGAAGAAGAAAAGGTACAAGAAACATCAAAAGAAAAGGATACACACCAGAAACAAAGCCTGGAGAAAGAAGAAATGAATTTGACCATATCTTGTAATGCATTGGCCGGAATAACCACTCCTCAAACTATCAAGATAGAAGGACATATCAAGAAGAAAAAGGTAATAATGTTGATTGATTCAAGTAGTACCCATAATTTTATTCATTGTAAGATATCGAAGGAATTGAATTGCTTCCTATATCCAGCACCAGAGTGTCAAGTGATGGTTGCAAATGGAAGAACCATAAATTGCTCTGGAAAGTGCCATAATATCAAGCTATCCATGGGGGAATATGTGTTGAATAGTCCAACGAAGTGTTCCTCCAAACATCAGGCCTTACAGATATCCCTATGCCCAAAAGAGTGAAATTGAACGTATGGTTGCATAAATGCTAGAGGTTGATATAATTCAACCTAGTCAAAGTTCTTTCTCTACTCCAGTAGTATTGGTGCACAAGAAGGATGGATCATGGCGCGTGTGTCTGAATTATAGGGAGCTCAACAAGCTTACTATTAAAGATAAATTTCCCATTCCTGTCATTGATGAATTATTGGATGAATTGCATGGAGCAATTTTCTTCACCAAGTTGTGCCTTCGTTCAGGATATCATCAAATCAGAATGAAGACTAAAGACGTTTTGAAAACAACATTTAGAACTCATGAGGGTCATTATGAATTTTTGGTCATGCCTTTTGGCTTTACCAATGCACCTTCTACATTTCAAGGTTTTATGAATTCCATTTTCAAACCCTTCCTTAGAAAATTTGTGTTAGTATTTTTTGATGATATAATAATCTACAACAAGTCTTGGAAGGATCATGTTCAACATGTTGATAGAGTGCTCAAACTATTGGAGGAGAAACAATTATATGCAAAAACCTCCAAATGTTTCTTTGGAGTACAAGAGGTGGAATATTTGGGTCATATTGTATCTCATGAAGGTGTTAAGGTAGACCCTAGAAAAATTAAAGCCATTAAGGAATGGAAAATCCCCACATCCATAAATCATCTGCGAGGATTTCTCAGGTTGACAGGGTATTATCGCAAGTTTGTTAAGAATTATGGGAGAATAGCAGCACCTCTAACAACATTACTAAAGAAAGATGCATTTTCTTAGACTCCAGAAGCAATGAAAGCCTTTCAACATCTTAAAGAGGCAATGTGCCAAGCACCGGTCTTAGCTACGCCAGACTTCACAAAAACCTTTATTGTGGAATGTGATGCCTCAGGAAATGGAAGCGATGTTGTTTTACTACAAGAATAAAGACCCATTGCTTTCGAAAGTCGTTCAATCAAACGAAAGTATTTACATAAAGCTATTTATGAGAAGGAAATGTTAGCAATACCACATGCACTTAAGAAATGATTACCTTGCCTAATGGGAAGACACTTCAAGGTAAAAACATATCATGATAGTCTTAAATACTTTTTAGAATAAATATTATCTTTAGAAGAGCAGCAAAAATGGGTCACAAAGATGTTGGGTTATGACTTTGAAATCATCTACAAAAAAGGGAAGCAAAATGTTGTGGCAAATGCACTCTCAAGAAAGGATGAGGATGTGGAAGCATTGCTTTGCGTCATTTCTATTATCCAATCAGATTGGATAAACGAATCAAGGGATGAATGAAAGAATGACAAAGAAGTGTGGGCACTCATTCAAAAGATACAACAAGATCCCAGTACATCTGATACATTTACTTGGAAAAATGATTCATTATGGTACAAATATCGCTTATACCTATGTAAGATTTCCCAAATCAAGCAAAAGATTCTTATAGAATTTCACACCTCTCCCTTAGGAGGGCACTCAAGATTTTTAAAACCTTACCATAAGGTTAAAAAGGATTTTTTTTGGGATGACATTAAATCTGATATTCAAAAGTTTGTGGCGACATGTTTGGTTTGCCAACAAAATAAAGTTGAAATAATTAAGACCCCAGGTCTATTATAACCTTTATAACATAGTTATCGATCAAACGAGAAAATTACCTAGTACCCTTTTTTTTGAGGTAGCAAAAAATCACTCATTTTTTAAAAATGGTGATTCAGAATACACCTTTTTTTTAGCATATTTTTGGCACTTTAAATTTTTTTATGTATATTTTTCGTTGTGTTGCGCTGCGTAGCTCGTGACCTAGACAGCGTCACCACAGAGACCTCTTCACAGGTTTGCAGCTCCAATGGAGGCCGGTGGGGGTGCCGATCCATCCCCTCCCCTACCCAAACTCCTCGCATTCAAGAAGCTCATCGTCGGATCTCTCAAGAGACCATTGTCCGAGACTCAACAGAAATTCGTCAAAAAGTTGGACTACATCCCAATCGTGGAATTTTCAATTGCAAAAACATTCAGATCAGTAGTCAATCTTGCAGACAGAGGGCTCATAGGATAGTTTACCGGGCTTTGGCCTTCTCCCAAATCCGTTGAAGCTTGGGTGCAGAGGAATTGGACGCCGCTCATATCAGAAGGAATCAAGAGCCACTTTGTAGGAAAAGGATTATATGTATTCGTGTTCGAAAGCTCTGAGGATAAAAATCTCATCTTCAAAAACGGCCCATACTTCATGGGGCCTCAGGGTTTATACCTAAACAAATGGACCCCTAATTTCGACCCAGCGCAGGATGTGTCATCTGCGTTCCAGCTTGGGTCCGCCTACCTCATCTTCTTTTACATTGCTAGAATCAAAAATCACTGCAAGCTATCAGAAATTCGCTTGGAAGGTATATTGATCAAGCAGTGCGAAAGGATCAGTACTCATGCGCACGGATCTGCGTGGAGGTTGATATGGAAGTAGGGCTGCCATAGGCAATTAAACTTGCTGCAGCAGACTGGACGCACATCCAGGAGCTAGAATACGAGCAATTACCCTTCAAATGCCGGCACTATCACGGCTACAGCCATTTCACAAGACATTGCAAAAAAAAGGAAGCAGAAGAGAGCGAGAAAGCAGAACAATGGACCATAGTGCACAAAGCAGGGACAGCAAAACCTAGAAGCAAAGGAATAACAAAGGAAAACAACCCTGGGCCAATGAGGCAGGAACAAAAATATGGGAACTCCAACCCCATGTCGAAATCAGGATCTCAAAATGCAAAGCCCAGTAAGGCCGCAGAAGAGCTGGAAGTAAATAAGGACTGCAGTGAACAACCCAAATCCCCTCCTAATGGGAAAGGAACAGAGGAGCAAGGGCAAAATGTGGGAACCCCCAAAGTAGTCCCCTCCCCCTCTTATGCCGACATAGCAAGAAAGAAAGTACATGAATCACCAAGCTCATCGGAGGATGAGATCTTAGAAAGGCCTGCCAAAAGAGCAGGAAGAAAGTCCCACAGAGAAGCAAGGGAGGAAGAAGCTGAAAGGCAAAAGACTCAAGGAAGTCAACCCACTATAGAAATGTCAATCGGTAGAAGTACAAGGACAAGGCCACCAAAAGGAGGAGGCCCAACCACCCCTAACAGTAAGTAATGAAAATCGTCTCTTGGAACTGTAGAGGGCTGGGGAACCCGATGAAAATTGAAGCGGTCAAAGATCTACTGAAAGCGGAACCAGCAGACATCCTAATGCTCCAAGAGACAAAGATAGAAGGGGAGGTCCTTCTAGAGATCAGCAAAAATAAATGGCAGAAGAACGTAGGAAAAGCAATAAGCACAAGAGGCTCTTCCAGTGGAATAGCAACCCTGTGGAAGGGAGACCAGTTCAGGCTTGTCAACTCCCACAACACACAACACTGGAGCTTCACAGAGCTGAAGCACATAGCAAGTAAGTTAACCATTGCATTATTCAATTTATATGTACCGGTATTGTATTCTTAAAAGAAAGATTGTTGGAAAACATTAAATGAGTTTTTGGAACTAAATAGCCCAAACAACATAATCATAGCTGGAGATCTAAATCTAGTGATGAATGAAAAAGAAAAGAAAGGGGGTAGGACCAGCAAGGATCAGATGATCTATGTTGTAGAAGAAATGATACAACAATGGGACCTACTGGATTTTAAACCAAAAAAAGGGCTCTACACCTGGACCAATAACAGGACAGGGGAAGACCACATATCCTCCAGATTGGACAAGTTATTAGTTCAAAGCACAATGTTGATGGAAAGGAGGCTAATCTCATCAGCCATTCTTCCCAAGCTTACCTCGGATCACAAACCCATCTGGCTAATGTTAGAGGAGGAAGAAAATCTGGGCCCAATCCCTTTTAGATTCAGCCCATTGTGGAATGGAAAGAGTGGCTTTGCAGAAACGGTCCGACTAGCATGGTCCACCTCAGTCAATGGCTCCCCCAATTATGTATGGGAACAAAAATTAAAAATAACAAAAAAGTCCCTCAAGGAATGGAGTAAACTCCCATCAAATACTCCCAAAGATCAAAGAATGGAGTCAGTGCAGCACCTAGAAAAGCTGCAAAGTGAAATGGATACAATAGATATAACTAAAATAGAGCTAGAAAAGGAGCAAGAAGCCCAATGCAAAACATTTTTCTCCTTCAGAAATGAAGAAGAATATTGGAGATTAAAGTCCTGGAGCCTTTGGCTGGAAGCCGAAGATAGAAACACAACATATTTCCATCGACAATGTAGAGCCCGTCTCTCCAAGAATCACATCATAGAGATCACCACCTCCGATGGGAGGTCATGCAAAGGAATAGATCAAATAAAATCTGTTGTTGCATTACATTTCCACCATCTTTATAGTAAAGAGAATGATGACTGTGAAGAAGACAACAAAGAATTCCTAAAGAACATTCCGGCGCTGGTCACTAAAGAGGACAATGCAGCATTGTTGAAGCAAACCAATGAAGAAGAAATCAGCAAAATTATCTGGTCCATGAATCCAGATAAAGCCCCTGGGCCAGATGGGTTCACCATTCACTTCTATAGGATATGTTGGGACATAATAAAAACAAATCTTATTCGAATGATAAAAGGATTCCTTCAGAAAGAAAAACTGGGTGGCAACACCAACTCAACATTCCTTTCTTTAATACCGAAAGAGTCAAACCCTGCTTCCTTTGACAGGTTTAGGCCAATCTCTTTATGCAATGCTTCATACAAAATAATTGCAAAACTCCTTGCAAATAGAATAAAGCCATTGCTAAACAAACTCATATCAAATTCGCAAGGAGGCTTTGTCAATGGGAGACACATTCTGGATAACGTAATTCAAGTTCAGGAAGCCATGCACTCCAGCAACCTTAGAAATGACAAAGGCATGCTAATCAAGTTAGACACGGCCAATGCATTCGATAGAATAAAGTTTTCCTTCCTCTATCAAGTTCTACTTTCCTTCGGATTCGACCAAGAATTTGTCAAACTGATCCAATCTTGTACCATAAGTCCTTGGATCGTGCCTTTAGCTGATTTCTTCCAAGCCACGAGGGTGTTAAGGCAAGGATGCCCTCTTTCTCCATTTCTTTACATTTTAATGGTGAATACGTTGAGCAGAAAGTTGGAGCAGGACATGATAGCAGGAGCTGCCCCAGGTTTGAAAACAACTAAGGATATCAAATAAAAAAATCATGCCCTGTTCTCAGATGATTCCCTCATGCTGGGCGGAGCTTCAACCAGAATAGCCTCTGCATTCAAAAATACTCTCCAAGCCTACTGCAAAGCAACTGGAGCACTAATCAGTGAAAGAAAAAGCGCAGTCTATAGTTGGAATGCAGAAGAGGAAGAAACTCAAAAAATAGCTCGCAATTTGGGGTTCAACAGATACTCAAAATGGGACAAAATCAATTATCTTGGACTGCCATTAACACTGGGCACAAACAAAGTCAATTTGTGGGAAGGAGTAATAACAAAAATCAAAGGCAAAATCAATGCATGGGGAGGTCAATGGCTAACTCATGGTGGCAAATTAACTCTGATAAAATACGTTCTTTCATCTCTGCCAATATATCGAGCGTCCTACCTCATGGCACCAAAGTCAATTTCAGGGCAAATTAATAAAATCATGAGAGATTTTTTGTGGCATGGAGGCAAAGGAAATCAGAACAAATTCCATTTGGTTTAATGAGAGACAGCAAAGAGAACCATGAGAGAAGGCAGCCTTCAAATTCGCGATCTGGACCTCGCTAATACAGCTCTGGGATGCAAGATACTATGGAAGCTACATAGCGACCCCAATCACCCTGTTAACAAAACATTGAGGCATAAATATATACCAAATGCAAAACTCAGAAACCTACAAAACGCAAACAGCAAAAGGAGCACACTACTATGGCAACTGTGTATCAAAGGATTGTGATTCTTCTCCCAAAATCTGTATCGTATCCCTAGGAATGGTAAGCGTGTCAAGTTGAGAACAGATCGCATAATGGGGCAGTCGCCCTTAGCATCAAATGATAGCTTGCAAGAAATTTGCGAGCTTCTTGAAAGCAGAGGAGATAAGACAATATATGATATCTCAAAATGGGACAAATCCGGGTTCTGGATTGATTGGAACTTTAGTAACATACTAGATCATTTATCACAGCAAACAGAAACGCTAAAAGAAGAACTTCATGAAGCAGCTCTGGTGCACAAGACAGAAAAAGATAAATGGGGTTGGGGACCTACAGGAGTATACTCCTCAGCCAAAGGTTACGAGTTGTTGCAATCACACAGAGATAGATCTCTCCCTGCAAGGTTTTGGATGGAGGTATGGGATCCATTGGCGCTGCCCAAGGTTAACTTCTTCTTCTGGATATTAATGCACAAAAAGATTTTGACTGGTGAAAACTTATTGAAAAGGAAAATAGCAGGTCCGCATAGATGCTCACTATGCAAAGAGGCCATGGAAACCATGGATCACCTATTTGTAGACTGCTCATTTGCAAACAAAGTTTGGACACTCATACTCCAAGGACTCAAGGTGGAAATCCCCACTAAAATTTCAGTAATGGACTTATTTTTATCATGGAAGGATCGCTATCCTTCGTCCTCCCTTGTTAAAATTGGCAACCAGGGCAAAACTTCATGTGGGTCATCTTATTCATGGCTAATAATATTTTTATTAGATTCCTCTCGTCGAGAGGTGTAGGATTGATATAAAGATCATCCAATTCCGATAAGTATTCATGGAGATATGAATTTATTTTGATTATGGAATTATTATCAAGCCGACCTACAACTCTTGTAGGCTCAGAAGCCCAACAGTCGCATCTATTCACCCACCAACGTTGTGTATAAATATAAGAGGACTTTTCCTCATTTGGACTCACTCATCTCATCACATCTCTCTCTCTCTACTGCGCAGATATGAGTCTCTTCTCTACTGTGCTGAAATGGGTCTCTCTCTCTCACACATGTGAAGCCGGAAGCTATTGAATTTGAAGCTGCAACTGCAGAAGTAAAGATTGACTTGCGTGGCCTAGAAGATCTCCTCTTTAGAACTACGTTGTAGGTTCATCTGAACCTCCTTTGAAAGCCGCAACTTTTGGTGGTGGAATGAAGTCAATCCGACGAACGGTTTGCAACATATCGACTGCCCTAGTTTGAAGCCGGAAACTGCTGAAACTGAAGCTGCAACTGCAGAAGTAAAGATTGACTTGCGTGGCCTAGAAGATCTCCTCTTTGGAACTGCATTGTAGGTTCATCTGAACCTCCTTTGAAAGCCGCAACTTTTTGTGGTGGAATGAAGTCAATCCGACGAACGGTTTGCAAGATATCGACTGCCCTAGTTTGAAGCCGGAAACTGCTGAAACTGAAGCTGCAACTGCAGAAGTAAAGATTGACTTGCGTGGCCTAGAAGATCTCCTCATCTGAACTGCACTGTAGGTTCATCTGAACCTCCTCTGGAAGCCGAAACTTTTGGTGGTGGAATGAAGTCAATCCGACTGTTGGTTTGTGAGATATGGTCTGCCCTAGTTTGATAATGAAGCCGCTAATGCTGATGCTACTGATCTAGGGTTTGCTACTGCTGATATGAATCAGATTTATTGTACTATTTCTCTCTGCTGAATTATTGAAGATAAAAGAAGATTTGATCAAAGGGTTTCCCCACACATTGTGGGGTTTGTCCCTGGCTAGCCGCCACATCTTGTGTCTCTTGTCTTGGCTTGTTTTCTGTCGATCGTTTAATGTTCTATCTGCACTTTACTTTATGTACATGTGATTGCTAATCGGTGGAATATAATAAGAAAAAGAAGTAAATTGTTATAAGCATAGAACATACCATAACTTAACATGGTATCAGAGCTGAGGTGAAGACAAAGCCCGAGCAAGAGCAAGAGCAATAATTGAAGAGAAGATTGGCAAGGCTATCCTAAAAGAACTATGGGGTCCTCAACACTCTTTCCTACCGAAGACAAGCTCCGTGAGAAAGCTGACTATCACATATGGAAGATGTATATCGATCTAACCCTTGAAGATCAAGGAGTGCTGGACCATGTAAGAGGCAATATTGTTGAGCCTTCATCAAATGCATCTGCTGCTGCCTGGAACAAATGGAAAAATGGAGAAGTCAAAACAAAGAAGATCATCCGGGACTCTATCGACAAGCGCTTGGTGGCCTACATCTCTGATCTAGACACCTCCAAGGAAATCTACGACAGACTGGTGAGTTTATTTAAAGTTAATGACGCAAATCAAGTTTTTTTTCTTAGAAATAAGTTGAGGGAAATCAATAAGGGTAAAGATGAAAGTATGCAAGCATACTTCTTAAGAATCACCGAGATCAAGAACGATCTCCTATCTATTGGGGAAACCATTACTGACAGAGAAATGGCACTCACAACTCTCGGAGGATTCCCATCTGAATGGTATGTGTTCAGGACTACTCTTCTGAACAATAATGTAATTCCTAGTTTCGAGGAATTAATGGTTAGATGCATTCAAGAACAAACAAGGGTAGAAGAGCAGGAAATGCCCTTGCCTAAAGGTCCTCCTGCTGCTTTTTCTTCCCATGCTAAGAAAAGAAATAATTCTGGGTCTAAATCAAAAGGAAAGGCTGGACATAAGGCTACAAGAAAATGACGATGTTACATTTGCGATAAAGCAAGTCACTATGTATGTGATCATGAGCATCATGATGAATGAGATCATGGACATAAAGGGCAACATGAGATCATGGACATAAAGGGCAACATGAGATCATGGACATATAGGATAGCATGATGATGATGCACACTAGTTTGAGCAGCATTATGATGGATAAAATCATGGACATGGGCAGCATGATGATAATCATGATTAGAGAAGCATGGTACAGTATGCAGTGGTGCAACTCGAAATCCCTCTTATGGCAATCAAAGGAATGACAAATTCAACAGCAAAGGTAAGAGGAGAGCTGGGAATCAAGGAAGAGGACAAGCATTCAAGAAGGCTAGAAATTCTAGAATGTATTAAATGCACCTGACCTCAAAAGGAACCTAGTGTCCATCTTGGCAATGGAAGACAGAGGCTTCAAGGTAACCTTCAGCAATGGCAAGGTATGTATATGGAAAAATAATGCTAAAGATGCCTTTACTCTTGGGTTTAGTGTTGATTCATTATATCAGGTCGATGGAAGTCTGCTAGGTGTCATGTCTTGTGACACAACTCTTTAGTCCGAACTTTGGCATCGAAGGTTTGCCCACCTTCATTACAAAGCTCTACCCGATGTAAGACAGATGGTAACAGGGATGCCCGAATTCCAAGTAGAGAAAGAAGGTGTATGTCCGGGATGTGCCAAAGGAAAGCTCAAAAGGGGACCATTCCCCTCAAGCCAAAGCAAGACCTCCAATATATTACAATTGGTTTACTCAGGCATACCTGAGGTTGGCATTAAGAGGGAGACTACTACACCACATACTCCTGAACAGAATGGTGTGGTGGGAAGGAAGAACCGCACAATTATGGAAGTTGTCCGGGCCATGCTACATGATCAAAGTCTTTCTAAGTTTCTACGGGCTGAAGCTGCAAACACTGCCGTATATGTACCAAATCGATGCCCTCATCAAGCATTGGGTTCCAAGACTCCTGAAGAAAAATTCACCGGTAAGAAACCTGATGTTTCTCATTTTAAAATTTTTGGAAGCCCTGTATACTTTCATGTGCCGAAAGTGAAAAGAAATAAATTGGGAGCATCTGGAAAGAAGGGAATTTTCGTGGGCTATGGTGAAAATACTAAAGGCTATAGAATCTATGTAGCCGGTCAAAGGGAAGTCATAATTAGTCATGATGTCACCTTTGACGAAGATATGGCTCTCAGCAAGGTGATCAATCTTCCGACTTTGAGGAGCTCTCAAGAAGCCGACACCAGGGAACCGAAAGAAAAGGATGATGAATCAATGCCTGATGTAGAAGAACCCATGGATCCGATTGATCCTCCTCCACATGAGCCTTCCTCTTCTAGGAAGAGGCCTTCATGACTTAAGGGGTTACTTGATGATGCTGAAGGACATGATGCACCCCGAGGAACCTTTCATGAAAGTAAGAAACCCATAGGTATCAAGGATACCTGACCATCATGAGCACGATCATACAAAATGAGCCTTCGTCATTCTCAGATGCCGTCAAGCATCAAGTATGGAAGGATGCTATGACCGAAGAATACGAGTCTATCATAAAGAATGATGTTTGGGAAGTAGTTCCCAGACCCCAGGACAAGACTGTTGTTACTTCCAAATGGCTTTACAAGATAAAGCATGCAGCAGATGGAAGCACGGAAAAGTATAAGGCTCGTTTTGTTGCTCGAGGTTTCTCCCAAAAGGAAGGTATAGACTATGATGAGATATTTGCACCTGTTGCCAGATATACGACCATCCGCTCGATCATAGCCCTTGCCGCTTCACAAGGATGGAACCTACATCAGATGGATGTCAAGACTGCGTTCTTGCATGGCTCGATCAAAGAAGAGGTCTACGTGGAGCAACCCGAAGGATTTTAGATTTATGATCGAAAATCTCATATATGCAGGTTGAAGAAAGCTCTCTATGGGCTAAAGCAAGCACCCCGAGCATGGTATGAGAGGATCGATAGCTACTTGATGAAGCTGGGATTCACTAGGAGTGAAGCCGATCCTAACCTTTACTTTAAGGTTGAAGATGACAAGCCTCTCATACTGGTATTGTATGTGGATGACCTCTTTCTAACAGGTGCAGACCCTCTCATTCACAAATGTAAGAGGGAGCTGGCCTCTGAATTTGAAATGAAGGACCAAGGACTTGAAGTGTGGCAGAAGCCAAGGGAAATTTTCCTATCTCAAGGAAAATATGTGGTAAATATATTGGAAAGATTCGGTATGATGGACCGCAAGCTTGTGACTACCTCGAGGATCTTAACTTTTAGAAGTTATATGGTGGTGATGTCGGACCAGACTTGGGAAATGCCTCTGAGTTTCAAAAACTCATTCGCATTGATGTTCTTGGTGAACCTCCGTCCGAACATATGTTTTGCAATTAGCATTGTGAGCTCACATTTGGTTGAGCCTCACTAGATTGATGCCAGGAATCTTCTGAGATGTATTCAGGACACAATCTCTCATGGATTAAGATACATTGCCTGAGATGTGAGACTACTTGGATAGACTGATGTTGATTGGGCAAGCAGTGTGGTGGGCCGTAAGAGCACTTCCGGGTACTGTTTCATCTTGGGATCTGCTTCGATATCCTGGATGAGCAGGAAGCAAAAGTCGGTGGCTTTGAGCACTGCTGAAGCAGGATATATTGTTGCTAGCATAACCTCGTGTGAGGAAGTCTGGTTGCGAAATCTCTTCAGTGAGCTGTTTGGATTTACATTGGATACCACTGTGATTCTCTGTAACAACCAGAGGTGGGATTCAATTATTGAGGAATCCTGTATTCGTCAATTGCTCCAGCAGATAGACATCATCTGGGATATGGTAAGTCGATGAGCAAGGAAGCTCCATCACATTAAGATGATGTACAGGTTGATACACCTTGTCAAAGCCCCGAGGAAAGATCTAATATGTGATTTTCCCAAACGACTTGGAGTCGGCAAGAAACCCTTGTACAAGGGTCCTGCATGTTGCATACATTGAGCTCTGGGAGCTCTGAGGGCTTGCGGTTCCTACTGGAGCAACATATGACCACAGGGTGACTCACCCTCCCCTGGTGGTGCACACTGGAACAAGATGATTCGCTCTCTTGCGGGACAAGATGATTCGCTCTCTTGCGGGACAAGATGATTCGCTCTCCTGCGTAGCAGGATGATTAGTTCTCCTGTGAGGCCTGGATTGATGTGTTCTCCATGGCAGCCTGGATTGATGTGTTCTCCATGGCAATTATAGCAGGATTGATGTGTTCTCCTATGAGGCCTGGATTGATGTGTTCTCCATGGCAATAGTAGCAGGATTGATGTGTTCTCCTGTGAGGACAGGATTGATTATTTCTCCTGTCGAGGCATCCTACCCATGCAGTCTGGGACTCATGGGAAGTACCTCTCATCTGATCAATGAGCAGGGAAATGAATTTAGGGACCATAGTAGTACCGATGGATGCATCGTTGTAACTACCGTACTCCCTACGCTAGGATGACCTCCATTGATCTGGGATCAATGATACTGGTCTGGGACCAGTGGTAGGAGTTGTACCATACTATGACGCTGACTTCGGGTCGGTTAAGACTGGTCTGGGATCAGTGGTACATACTATGAGACTGACTTTGAGTCAGTGGAGGATGATATTGGTCTGGGACCATTGGAGTTGTACTCACTATGACGCTGACTTTGGGTTGGTTGAGACTGGTCTGGGACCAGTGGTACATACTCTAAGACTGACTTTGAGTCAGTATGATACATCCTCGATCATTTCTTCTTCTTCATAATTCGGACAAAAGCAGAGTAGAACAGAACAATGCAAGAGCAGAGTAGAACAGAACAAAATAGTACAGATCAGTGCAGGGCAGAACAAGACAAAGCAGAACAGGCAAAATAGAGCAGAGCGGGGCAAGGGTCAGGCTGTACAAGGCAGTGCATTTGATGGATGAATAGTAACGACCGATAGACAGATTGCAGATGAAGTTCTCCATGGTTGAGAGGGAGTGTTAAAATTGGAAACCAGGGAAAAACTTCATGTGGGTCATCTTATTCATGGCTAATAATATTTTTATTAGATTCCTCTCGTCGAGAGGTGTAGGATTGATATAAAGATCATCCAATTCCGATAAGTATTCATGGAGATATGAATTTATTTTGATTATGGAATTATTATCAAGCCGACCTACAACTCATGTAGGCTCAGAAGCCCAACAGTCGCATCTATTCACCCACCAACGTTGTGTATAAATATAAGAGGACTTTTCCTCATTTGGACTCACTCATCTCATCACATCTCTCTCTCTCTACTGCGCAGATATGAGTCTCTTCTCTACTGCGCTGAAATGGGTCTCTCTCTCTCACACATGTGAAGCCGGAAGCTGTTGAATTTGAAGCTGCAACTGCAGAAGTAAAGATTGACTTGCGTGGCCTAGAAGATCTCCTCTTTGGAACTACGTTGTAGGTTCATCTAAACCTCCTTTGAAAGCCGCAACTTTTGGTGGTGGAATGAAGTCAATCCGACGAACGGTTTGCAAGATATCGACTGCCCTAGTTTGAAGCTGGAAACTGCTGAAACTGAAGCTGCAACTGCAGAAGTAAAGATTGACTTGCGTGGCCTAGAATATCTCCTCTTTGGAACTGCGTTGTAGGTTCATCTGAACCTCCTTTGAAAGTCGCAACTTTTGGTGGTGGAATGAAGTCAATCCAACGAACGGTTTGCAAGATATCGATTGCCCTAGTTTGAAGCCGGAAACTGCTGAAACTGAAGCTGCAACTGCAGAAGTAAAGATTGACTTGCGTGGCCTAGAAGATCTCCTCATCTGAACTGCGTTGTAGGTTCATCTGAACCTCCTCTAGAAGCCGAAACTTTTGGTGGTGGAATGAAGTCAATCCGACTATCGCTTTATGAGATATGGTCTGCCCTAGTTTGATAATGAAGCCGCTAATGCTGATGCTACTGATCTAGGGTTTGCTACTGCTGATATGAATCAGATTTATTGTACTATTTCTCTCTGTTGAATTATTGAAGATAAAAAAAGATTTGATCAAAGGGTTTCCCCACACATTGTGGGGTTTGTCCCTGGCTAGCCGCCACATCTTGTGTCTCTTGTCTTGGCTTGTTTTCTGTCGATCGTTTAATGTTCTATCTGCACTTTACTTTATGTACATGTGATTGCTAATCGGTGGAATATAATAAGAAAAAGAAGTAAATTGTTATAAGCATAGAACATACCATAACTTAACATCCCTCAACTCCTCATGGGCCAGAATCTAGATCACCATTCCCAAATTTGTGTATTGGAAGCTAACCAATGAGTAGATATTCAACAATGTAGTCTGGACACCCAACACAGTAGCAACAAAAGCAAAATACCTTCTCCTGGAAACTTTGAACTCCCAAAAACTCAAAGATGACTCTTTGGTGCAGCAGGAGGAAAAGAGTTGGCATGGAACCCTTGCATTAACCCAATGGATCCATAGTGTTGGAAAACCCCAACTCAATCCTCAATGGAGGCTAAGAGATAAGGACGAAATATTTCAGAGTTGGTGGAGGCAGCAAGGAATAACTACAGTCTTCTTTGATGGTGCCTCAAAGGGGAGCCTTGGGGTAGCGGGAGCTGGAGGACTCATATACTCTTCTGACGGAAGCACCAAAGAAACCTTTTGTTGGGGACTAAGACATCGATCCAACAACCAAGCAGAAATCCTGAGCTTGAAAAAAGCATGTAAAATCGCTAAAGAAAGAGGACACCGGGAGCTGCAAGCATTTGGCGATTTAGAAATCTTGATCAAAATGATACATTCAAAAGGTCAATTTAATGATGCCGGCTTAAATAAGAATCTGCAAAGGCTGAGATCCTACAAGACTTCACTTCCTTTAAATGCTACCATATTCTCAGAGAATCAAATAAAGAAGTGGACTATTATGCCAATAAAGGATGTCTTTTGAACCAAGGAGACCTCAACATAAAAATCCATACCCGTTTCAATTTAAAATAAATAAATAAAAATAAAAAATTATGTATAAAGTATGAACAATTTTTTAAATGTTAGTGATTTTCATGCTGATTTTGAAAAGTGTTGATGCAGCATCAACACATTTTTTAGAGAGCTTATTTTTGACACTTTAAATTTTTTTATGCATCAAGTGTGAACATTTTTTTTTGTTAGTGATTTTCATCTTGATTTTGAAAAGTGTTGATGAGCATCAACCCTTTTTGTTTAGAGGGCTTATTTTTTACACTTTAAATTTTCTAATGTATTAAATGCGGATAATTTTTTTTAAATGTTGGTGGTTTTCATGTTGGTAAAAAAAAAAACACAAAAAAAAACAAAAAGCAAACCATGACAAAAAAAATCAAATACAAAACAAAACGAAAAACCTATAAAAATGTAAAAAAAACCCAAAATTAACTTGTAAAAAAAAATTGAATAAAAAATTAGAAGTAAAAATATATATCAAAAAATAAATAAAAGAAATGAATTTTTTTCAAAATATATATATATATATATATAGATAGATATAATTTAAAGAAAAACAAATTAAACCAAAAAAAAAAAATCTAAAACAATTTTTTTAAGTTAAAAAAAACAAATAAAATAAAAAAACCTCATTAAAAAAAAAATTAAATAAATAATTTAAATAAACAAAACTAAAAAAAAAAGTTTTTTTTAATTAAAATTATCAAATCTAAAAACAAAAAAAAAAAAAAAAATTAAAAAAAAAAAAATAAAAAAAAAAGAAAACAAAAAAAAAAAAGAAAAAGAAAAAGAAAATCTCCTTCCACCCAACTGACTGCCCACCCCCCTTCTCCTCCTCACCCCACCCCCATCCACCCCTTCCCTACCCCCCTCCCCACTCGGCCCTCCCTGCTTGCCCACGGCTGTAGCCAATGACCAAAGGACCGCAGGCAAAACGGCCTGCGGCCCTTTGGCCACTGGTTGAGGGCGCGGGCGAGGAGGGTCGAGTGGGGAGGGGAGGGGGGTGAGGGTGACGTGGGTAGAGGAGTGCGGCTAGTTGGGGTGGGGTGAGTAGGGGATCGAGGGAGAGAGGGGGATGAGAAGGGGAGCGAGAGGCGGGCAGCGGTGACGTGGGAGGAGATTTTTTTTAATGTTTTTATTTTTTATTTTTAATTTTCAATTTTCAATTTTTTTAATTTTAATTTTATAATTTATTATTATTATTATTATTTTATTTTTTTAATTTAATTTCTTTTTATTTTTTATTTTTTATTTTTTAGTTTTAATTGTTTTGAATTTAGATCTGAGACTTTTGTGATCCATAATGAAGATAAATGTCTTTTAGATTAATCACATTTTTAGGATTGGGTCGACGTTTCGAACCAACTGATGTGGTTCATCCTCAGGACAAGGTGGAAAAAATCATACAATCTTCATGAATAAATAGTAAGGATGCATCATTGTCCAGGGTTTAAACTAGTCGTTGAGGACTAGCAGTTGAGAACTAGCCGTTGGAGATTAGGTAACTAGAAATCCTAAAAAGGAATTATTTAATATTTATTAGTTATAAATTCTATTTAATATTATAAATATAGTTATAAAATTGGTTTTAGGAGCACCAATAATAATAATATAGTTAAGAAAATTAATAAGGGAATAAGCTTTAATAAAAATAGTTGTTAGGATATAATGTTAAATCATAATAAATTATAAGAATTAATAAAATAGTTATATAATTAAAACGAAAAAGGGTATAAAGAGGTCAAGCGCAAGTTTCAAAATATTCCATAAGGGAGATTGATATTATTTACTATTATAAATTAATATTAAGAATACTCCATAAATTAATAAGAGGGTTAAGAGTAAGTTATAAAAACAGTTGTTAGGAGTTTATAAATAATATCAAATACTAATATGAACTATAAAGAGAAGGAAATGAAGGAAAACAAAAGGAGCACATAATTTATAAAAAGGGGGGGTCAAAAAAAATGACTTAAAACCAAAGAAAAAGGGGGGGATAATATAAGATTAGAAAAATATAAAGTACTAAGAAGCTAGAGAATTAATTAAAATAAATTTAACCATTAGAAAGATAAAAAGAGGGGAGAGGAAGAAAAAGATAAAAAGAAAGGGGGAAGAGACAAGAGGATCATAAGGAGAGGGCTGGAATCCAACTCCTACTCAGCTTCCAACCATCATCTCTGTTGAGATTTTTGGCATGCCTCTCAATTGCGATAGCCTCCCTAAGTTTCCTATGTGGAAATGGTCCACTCGAGCAATGACTTTGGAATCCTCAATAGAAATATGGTGCTTGGATTTCTTTCCATGCTCAGCTAAGGCCAATGAGCGAGAACAATTGTGCCTTATGTCTGCAGCGTGCTCATGGATCCTCTAGTTAATTGATCAACCCGTTTCTCCAATATATGGAATACCACAGGAACATGGAACCAGGTAAACACATTTCATGTCCTTTGGGTCAATAGGGTCCTTAATCAAACCAAGAGAATTTCTAATGGTTCTAAGAGGTTTGAACGAAGATGAAACAATATTCCTCCAAAGGATATGGGCAATCCTATCAGTGGTCCCTTGAATAAACGGGAGATGAACCTTGGGGATAGAATCAAAATGAGAAGTTTTAACTCTTGGTCCTTTATAGGATTTTTGAAAGGCCTTGAGGCTCTGAGTTCTTCTATACCCATTATTTTTTAAACTTCAAGGAGATGAGATTTCTCCTGCTCCAGGTGGCATTCATTAGAGATTCTCAGAGCACAAGTAGCAAGGGTGTTGAGAACACCAAATTTCTGAGTAGGAAAATGATGAGAACTAGTATGAAGATATTGTTCCGTGTGAATTTTTTACGAAAAAATTGGTGAGAAATGGAACCATAATCCATTCTAGAGAGGAGAATGTCAAGGAAAGGAAGGCACCCATCCACCTCAACTTCCATCGTGAACTTGATAGATTCAGATTGGGAATTAAGGTGGTTTAGAAACAGGTCTAATTTCTCATGGCCATGGGGCCAGACGACACAAGTGTCATCAACAAACCTTTTCCATTTCTTTGGGCGAAATTGAGTTGAGGCTAAGGCCCTGGTCTCAAAATCTTCCATAAATAAGTTAGCAACAATAGGGGAAAGAGGTGAACCCATCGCAACCCCGCAGGTTTGCTCATAGAATTCACCCTGGAAACTGAAGAAAGTCGAGGTGAGGCAGAGGCCAACCAATTTGGCAGTGTCTTGGTCAGTGATCCAACTTATGACATCAATGGCCTCTTGAATGGGAATTTTGGTATATAAGGAGACGACGTCAAAACTAACAAGCAGATCCCCAGGGTCCAACCTCACATCACTCCATTCTTTAACAAAGGATGCAGAGTCCTTAACAAAGGAATTAGTGTGACCCACAAGAGGTTTCAACTTGAGAGCTATGAATTTAGCCAAAAGATAATAAGACCCACCTATTGTGTTAACAATAGGTCTTAGGGGGGGCCCAGGTTTATGGATCTTAGGAAGGCCATAAATTCCAGGGGGGATGGGATTGCTTTCAAGGAGATTTTTGGAAAGAGGATTGAGAGACGAATCTGATTTAATGGTTGTTGCTACATCCTTAGAAACGGACTTCAAGGGATTCTTTTTAAGCTTGATGTAACAACAACTATTAGAGAGGTGGTCAATCATTTTGTTGACATAGTCAGATCTATCCAAAATGATGACAACCCCACCTTTGTCAGATCTTATTTTTAATAATAATACAATAACAACAATAATAACAATTTTAATTATAATGACAATATTATTTTTAATAATAATAATAGTGTCTCCTCCTCTCTTCCTTGTTATAAGAATGTCATTAACCTCTCGAGTTCTAATTTTGATCCCTCTGTATTTAGTCTCCTTAATAAAGGGCTTAATTTTTCCCTTGCCCCTAAGAAGATCCCCATCGATGATATTATTTGTAACATCGAGTATGGTATTAGGGATCTTCTTGATAATGCCAAGGAGGCAATAAGACAAGATTGTGCTATCGTTCTTAGGAAGGCTAAGCCTCCTAAAAGAAACCTTAGCAGAGGTGAGTTTCTCACCCTTAAAGCCCTGAGGGAAAACCCCGACATTGTCATTCTAAGAGTGGACAAAGGTGGGGTCGTCGTCATTTTGGATAGATCTGACTATGTCAACAAAATGATCGACCACCTCTCTAATAGTGGTTGTTACATAAAGCTTAAAAATAATCCCTTGAAGTCTGTTTCTAAGGATGTAGCGACAACCATTAAATCAGATTCGTCTCTCAATCCTCTTTCCAAAAAGCTCCTTGAAAGCAATCTCGTCCCCCCTAGAATTTATGGCCTTCCTAAGATCCATAAACCTGGGGCCCCCCTGAGACCTATTGTTAACACAATAGGTGGGCCTACTTATCTTCTGGCTAAATTCTTAGCTCTTAAGCTTAAACCCCTAGTGGGTCGCACTGATTCCTTTGTTAAGGACTCTGCATCCTTTGTTAAAGAATGGAGTGATGTGAGGTTGGACCCTAGGGATCTGCTTGTTAGTTTTGACATCATCTCCTTATATACCAAAATTCCCATTCAAGAGGCCATTGATGTCATAAGTCGGATCACTAACCAAGACACTGCCAAATTGGTTGGCCTCTGCCTCACCTCGACTTTCTTTAGTTTCCAGGGTGAATTCTATGAGCAAACCTGCGGGGTTGCGATGGGTTCACCTCTTTCCCCTATTGTTGCTAACTTATTTATGGAAGATTTTGAGACCAGGGCCTTAGCCTCAGCTCAATTTCGCCCGAAGAAATGGAAAAGGTTTGTTGATGACACTTGCGTCGTCTGGCCCCATGGCCGTGAGAAATTAGACCTGTTTCTGAACCACCTTAATTCCCAATCTGAATCTATCAAGTTCACGATGGAAGTTGAGGTGGATGGGCGCCTTCCTTTCCTTGACATTCTCCTCTCTAGAATGGATGATGGTTTCGTTTCTCACCAAGTTTTTTGCAAAAAAACTCACACGGAACAATATCTTCATGCTAGTTCTCATCATTTTCCTGCTCAGAAATTCGGTGTTCTCAGCACCCTTGCTACCCGTGCTCTGAGAATCTCTGATGAAAGCCACTTGGAGCAGGAGAAATCTCATCTCCTTGAAGTTTTAAAAAATAATGGGTATAGCAGAACTCAGAGCCTCAAGGCCTTTCAAAAAGTCTATAAAGGACCAAGAGTTAAAACTACTCATTTTGATTCTATCCCCAAGGTTCATCTCCTGTTTATTCAAGGGACCACTGATAGGATTGCCCATATCCTTCGAAGGAATAATGTTTCATCTTCGTTCAAACCTCTTAGAACCATTAGAAATTCTCTTGGTTCAGTTAAGGACCCTATCAACCCAAAGGACATGAAATGTGTTTACCTGGTTCCATGTTCCTGCGGTATTCCATATATTGGAGAAACAGGTCGATCAATTAACCAGAGGATCCATGAGCACGCTGCAGACATAAGGCACAGCCTTTCACGCTCATCGGCCTTAGATGAGCATGCAGAGAAATCCAAGCACCATGTCGATATTGAGGATTCCAAAGTCATTGCTCGAGTGGATCATTTCCACCATAGGAAACTTAGGGAGGCTATCGAAATTGAGAGGCATGCCAAAAATCTCAACAGAAATGATGGTTGGAGACTGAGTAGAAGTTGGATTCTAGCCCTCTCCTTATGATCCTCTTGTCTCTTCCCCCTTTCTCTTTATCTTTTCCTTCCTCTCCCCTCTTTTTATCTTTCTAATGGTTAACTTTATTTTAATTAATTCTCTAGCTTCTTAGTACTTTATATTTTTCTAATCTTATATTATCCCTCCCTTTTTTCTTTGGTTTTAAGTCTTTTTTTTTACCCACACCGCCCCCCTCCCCGCCCCGCCCCCACTTTTTTATAAATTATGTGCTCCCTTTATTTTCCTTCCTTTCCTTCTCTTTAAAGTTCATTTTAGTATTTGATATTATTTATAAACTCCTAACAATGGTTTTTATAACTTACTCTTAACCCTCTTATTAATTTATGGAGTATTCTTAATATTAATTTATAACTAAAATTTATAATAGTAAATAATATCAATCTCCCTTATGGAATATTTTGAAACTTGCGCTTGACCTCTTTATACGCTTTTTCATTTAAATTATATAACTCTTTGATTAATTCGTATAATTTATTATGATTTAATATTATATCCTAACAACTATTTTTATTAAAGCTTATTCCCTTATTAATTTTCTTAACTATATTATTATTATTGGTGCTCCTAAAACCAATTTTATAACTATATTTATAATATTAAATAGAATTTATAACTAATAAATATTAAATAATTCCTTTTTAGGATTTCTAGTTAACTAATCTCCAACGGCTAGTTCTCAACGACTAGTTTAAACTGTGGACAATGATGCATCCTTACTATTTATTCATGAAGATTGTATGATTTTTTCCACCTTTTCTTGGGGATGAACCACATCAGTTGGTTCGAAACATCGACCCAATCCTAAATATGTGATTAATCCGAAAGAAATTTATCTTCTTTGTTTTGATTTTTTTCTTTTCTTTTCTTTTTTGTAATTGTTTAAACCTTTTTTTTTAAATAAGGGTTTTTTTTTTTTAATACAAGTTAATTTTGTACATTTTAATTTTTTTTAATTTTTTTTTATATATTTTTTGATATTTGATTTATTTTTTTGTCATGAATCATCCCCTTGTCACCTCTGGCCGGTTGGGCCGCGGGGTGGCTAGCGATTTTTTTTTTAACGTTTTATTTTATTTTTGTAACTTTTTTATTTTTGAATCTTTTTAATTTAGTTTTTATTTTATTTTACTCTTTCTTTTTTCTTTTTTCTTTTTTCTTTTTTAAATTTTACATTGTATGGTTACTTTTTTTTACATTTTATAGTTTTTTTTATGTCATTTCTATATATTTGATTTTTTTGTCATGTTTTTTTACTTGTTATTATTATTATTTTTTTGGTTCCAATATTCGAGTTTTTTTTTTTGTATTTTTGTGTATTTTTGTATTGTTTTTTCTCAATATTTGAATTTTTGTTTTCTTATGTATCTTTCATATATATATATATATATATATTGTAGATGCTTATTTAACAACCTGATCCCATTATGTGCAATTTAATAGTTGATTTTAAATTTTTCGTTATATGAATCAAGTATGCCCCACAATGTGTTAATTTCATGGTTGGTCTTAAAGTTTTCATTACAATGGGTTGAGCTCACCTACACTACGTGTCAAGTTGTCTTAGGCTAAGATTTTAAAATCGCTATACATTTAGCATTTCAAAAAAATTACTCTTGGTATAATAACTCTTTCATTCAGGTACTTATTTTTAAAGTTTTTTTCGTCGTAATTTTATTCCATAATGGCATGCGTGAAATATTTTGAAAACTTAAGATTGTTTTGTAGTCATAATCTTTGGTTTTAATTCCATGGTTGAAAAATTGTCAAGATTTTAATGTTTTTCTAAGTAGTGATATTTTATCTTTAATGTTATGGTTGAAAACAGTTATAAGTATTTTTCCTTAGCACCATGCCTAAAAATTGTTGGAATTTTAAGGTTTTTCAAATAAGTGATATTTTGAAATTAATATCATGCTTAAAAATCATTGGAATTTTAAAGCTTTCTAAAGACGTGATATTTTATCTTTAATGCCATGCTTGAAAATCGTTGGAAATTTAAAGTTTTTTAGAGTCGTGATATTTTAGTTTTAACGCCATTATTAAAAAATATTGAAAATGTACCCTGCAAAAAAAAAAAAAAAAAAGGGGGGGGAACAACAAAAAAAAACAAAACAAAACAAAACAAAACAAAAAAACAAAAACATTATTCCGGCATCAACACTTTTCGATTTCAAGGTGTTTTTTGCACCAAACAAAATGGCTTTTATTGTTTTTTACTGTTATTTAAAAAAAAAAATTGAAAATTTACTCTGAAAAAAATAGTGATGCAGAATCAACATTTTTTATTTTTGGGGTTGTTTTTTCATGTTTTTTTGGGTGTTGGATTTGAGTACTCGTTTTGAGGTAATAGTTCTCGTTTGATCGGTAACTATGTTTTATCCATTCCAAGTCAACGTTGGGAGGAATGGATTTTATCCCAGGCTTACCAAAGTCCGAAAGAAAGAGTGTCATCATGGTTGTAGTTGATAGACTTACCAAGTATGCACACTTTTTTGCATTATCTCATCCCTATAAAGCCAGCGCAATTGCTACTACATTTATGGAATTAATTCAAAGGCTACATGGAAACCCAAAAATTATTGTAAGCGACAGAGGTCCCAATTTCACTGGAAATTTTTGGACAAAATTATATTCTTGTCTGGGTACTTAGTTAGCTCATAGCTCATCTTATCATCATCAATTTGATGGGCAAATTGAGATAGTGAACAAATGTTTGGAAGGATATCTTCGTTGCTTTATATCTGATAAACAAACACAATGGGTCAAATGGTTGCCTTTGGCTGAATGGTGGTATAACACTTCCTTCCATACTGCAGCAAAAATGACCCCATTTATGGCACTTTATGGATATCATCCACTGTCCATCGCATCATTTTTAAGAGAAAATTCTAAGGTTCAAGCAATGGAAGATCACATCAAACATCAAAACAAGTTCTCCAACTCTTAAAGGATAACCTCACTTTGGCACAGAATAGAATGAAACAACAGGCAGATCAACATCGTGGCAAAATAAGTTTTGATGTAGGTGACTAGGTATTTCTATGGCTACAACCATACAAACAAATATCCCTTAAGCAAGATAAGAAGGATAATAAATTATCACCAAAGTATTATGGTCCATACAAGGTGTTGCGAAAGATTGGTACTATGGCATACAAATTGGAGCTTCCTACAACTTCCCAAGTGCACCCAGTTTTCCATGTTTCATGCTTAAAGAAGGTTATAGGTGACAAGCTCCCAGTTCAAACAATATTGCCAGAACTTGACGAGGAAGGAAAAATCATATTAGAACCTGAAGCAGTCACAAAAACAAGAACTCGATAGCTATGAAATCGATCAATTTCAGAGTATCTCATCAAGTGGAAGAACTTACCCACTGAAGATTCCACATGGGAGGATGAGAATTTTATACAGAAGCATCCAGAACTACTTAAGCATTGAGGACAACACTTTTCTGAAGGAGAGGAGCATGTTAGGTCCCTATAATACTAGTGTATTCCCTTATTATTATTGTCATTATATTCCCTTATTGTTATTGTTGTGCCCATGTCGTCCCCATATTGTTATTATTGTGCCCCGTAGAAGCCCACTATTGTTATTGTTGTGCCCTTACATTATTATTGTTATGTCGGCTTTGACTATATTGTGACCCCTTATACTCCTATATATAGAAAGGAGGTCTTATCATTTATATCATCCAAGAATTATTCATTTGTGTAATGTAAAGGAGGTTTCCCCCTCGAAGAGGTTGATTTTGAAGTCATTGCTCCATCTTTTCTTCTATTTTATGAGTTGGTTGCATAACATGACACAAAGAAATGCTTCCACATCCTCATCCTTTCATACGAGTGCATTTGCAACAACATTTTGCTTCCCTTTTTTGTATATTATTTCAAAGTCATAACCCAACATCTTTGTGACCCGTTTTCGTTGTTCTTCTCAAGATAATATTTGTTCAAAAAAGTATTTAAGGCTACCATGATTTGTTTTTACCTTGAAGTATCTTCCAATTAAGTAAGGTCATCATTGCTTAAGTGCATGTAGTATTGCCAACATTTCCTTCTCATAAATAGGTTTGTGTAAATGATTTCCTTTGTCAATTGGATGACTTTCAAAAGCAATGGCTCTTCCTTCTTGCATTAAAACAACACCAATTCCATTTCCTAAGGCACCACATTCCACAGTAAAGGTTTTTGTGTATTCTGGCATAGCTAAGACCGGTGGTTGGCACATTGCCTCTTTAAAATGTTCAAAGGCCTTAGTTGCTTATGGAGTCCAAGAAAATGTATTTTTCTTCAATAATGATGTTATAGGTGCTGCTATTCTCCCATAATTCTTAATAAACTTGCGATAGTACCATCTCAACTCGAGAAATCCTCAAAGATGCTTTGTGGTTGTGGGAGTTTTCCATTCCTTAATGGATTTAATTTTATCAGGGTCTACCTTCACACCCTCATGACGTACAATATGGCCCAAATATTCCACCTCTTGTGCTCCAAAGAAACATTTGGAGGTTTTTGCATATAATTGTTTCTCCTCCAATAGTTTGAACACCCAGTCAACATGTTGAACATGATCCTTCCAAGACTTGTTGTAGATTACTATATCATCAAAAAATACTAACACAAATTTTCTAAGGAAGGGTTTGAAAATGGAATTCATTAAACCTTGAAATGTTGAAGGTGCATTAGTAAGGCCAAAAGGCATGACCAAAAATTCATAATGACCCTCATGAGTTATGAATGTTGTTTTCAGAATGTCTTCATTCTTCATTCTAATTTGACGATATCCTGAATGAAGATCCAACTTGGTGAAGTAAATTTCTCCATGTAATTCACCCAACAATTCATCAATAACGGGAATGGGAAATTTACCTTTAATAGTGAGCTTGTTGAGCTCCCTATAATCCAGACACATGCGCCATGATCCATCCTTATTGTGCACCAATACTATTGGAGCAGAGAAAGAACTTTGACTAGGTTGAATTATACCAGCCTCTAGCATTTTTGCAACCATACGTTCAATTTCACTCTTTTAGGCATAGGGATATCTATAAGACCTGATGTTTGGAGGAATACTTCCTGGAATCAAATGAATAGCATTATCATGACCATGAATAGGTGGGAGACATTTGGGAGTCTCAAATACCTTGGAATGATTGTCCAAGGCTTTTTGGAGATATAGAGAAATAGATGCTTTCGATGTTTGAACATCTAGTCAGCATAATTACGCAATTACACCTCATTGTTCTTTCTTTAGAAGTTTTGTCATGCCATTAGAGCTAGTGATATTTCTTGGTTTCCCTGTGATACCCCTTAATTCAAATTCCTTCCCTTCCCAGAAAAATTCAAGAAAAGTTCTTGAAAAGTAAAAGCTATCATCTCCAAATATTATAACCGTTGGACTCCTAGTACAACGTGAACACCACCGATTGGACTATTCAATACAAATTCCCCCATGGATAGCTTGATATTATGAAACCTTCCAAAGAAATTTATAGTTCCTCCATTTGCAACCATTACTTGACACTTTGGTGTTGGATATAGGAAGCAATTCAATTCCTTAGTTATCTTACAATGAATACAATTACGGGTACTACCCAAATCAATCAATAATGTTAACTTTTTCTTCTTGATATGTCCTTATATCTTAAGAGTTTGAGGAGTCGTAATTCCTACCAATGCATTACAAGATATGGTTGGATTCATTTCTTCTTTCTATGGGGTTGGTTCCCAATGTATATCCTCTTCTTTTGGCGTTTCTTGATCATTTTCTTCCTCCTCTTCACAATCTATGTAAAATAATTTCCTCTCAGCACACTTATGACCTTTAGTGTATTTACTATCACAACTGTAACAAAGCCCTTCTTCTCTTTTTTCCTCCAATTTTTGTGATGTCAACCTTGTAGGTTGTAGAAGGCTAGGAGCAACAACATTTATGTCTTTATAGTTGTGAGTGGTAGACTTCCTTGTTGCCATAATTTTTCTTTCCACTTTTCTCACCACCCTGAATGCCTTCTCCAATGAATCGGGTTCCCAAAGGCGAACCTCATGTTGGATGTTATCCTTTAAAGTCCCTATGAAGACATCAATCTAGGCTCGTTTGGAATATCATTTACCCCGATATTCAATTTTTGGAAGTCCTTAATGTCCTCCGCCATTGAACCCTTGTGTTTGAGATTTATCAATGGCTAAAAAAGGCATTGCTCTTTGTATCCTCATAATGTGCTATCATTTCCTCCTTAAAATTTGACCAAGTGAAAAGAAGTTTATGAGAACAAAGTCGTCGATACCATACAAACTGATTAGATTCTAAATATAAAGACGCAATGTGTACCGTTTGTGTGTGTTGTAGATTATGGAGATCAAAATTTTGCTCCATTTGTAGTATCCATGTCACCGGATCCTTACCATCAAACTTCCTCATATTGATATTTGGAATATTATGGGTCTTCAATCCAAAGTTAGAGTCTATGAAATCATGATTAACATTCCTTTTGTTCTCATTATGAGTTTCATCTAATACCTTTTCACCATTAGGAAGCATTTCTTGTAGCAACTTTGTCAAACCTTCCATGTCTACTTTTAAACCATTCTTCAGATATTCCATGTTGCCTTTTATTTTTGCTTCTATGTCATATTTCAAATCTTCCATGTCTTGTTTTAAACCATCCATATTAGCTTCCATTTCATTTTTGGTTACTCTTTGCATGAGCGAAATTTGTTGCACTTGGTCTCATAATTTTGATATATCATGTTGCATTTCTTCCTCTTCTTCATGTGTCATAGAAGAGTTTTTTGGTTTCTTACTAGGTGTGTCCATTTTTTTGTTTCAAGGCATTTTTAAATCAACCAATGATATCTATGCTTCACTATGCCCTTTGAATCACTTCAAACTGATTTTTTCAAACAAAAGTTATGCAAAATTTAAAAAAATACACACCTTTTTCTTGCTTTTTTAGGAGCTAGATATTGCAGTTGTTGTATCTCTATAATTGTGAATATCCAAGATCTGAAATTTTGTCTTGTAGTATCCCTTTGAGTCTTATTTCCAACCCAACAAGTCAGACCAAGATTGGATTCTTCAAGAAAGAGTTATGTCCAATCTCCCACAATGACTTGATTATAGACTAGTTCAGTAGAGCAAACTTGTACGAAGTGCCATATGTCACTATTTTTTACCTTCAGTGCCTAAAATGATACCCAAAAAACTAAAGTTCGTCCTCATTCTATCACTTTTTATGAATTTCAAATCCGATGCTGAGAGAAAAAGTTATGACAATTTTCCCTGGGTCACCTGTTTGAGATGGAATTATGGAGCATGTAAAAATCCTAACTTCCTCGGATCATATCCTTGAAAATATAGTGAGACAATATCTGAAATTCGTACATGAATTTCACTAAGATTTTGGCTTCACGTGGTTTAAATTTTAGCTTCTGAAGCTTTGTAGAGAAAAAAATTATAGCGAAAATTCCAAGATGACATGTTTGAAGCAACGAAACCCTACAATCCAAAGCTCTAATACCAAATGTTATGCAACCAGCTCACAAATAGATAGATCAACGACTTAAAAATTATCCTCTTCGAGGGGGAAACCTCCTTTAAATTACATCAATGAACAATTCTTGGATAATACAAATGATAATACCTCATTTTCATATATAGGAGTCTAAGGGGTCACAATATAATCATAGTCTACATAACAATAATAATATAAGGGCACAATAATAAAAATAAGGGGGCTACACTAACAATAATAATAAGGGGGTACACTAGCATTATAGGGACCTAACAATTTTGGAGGGTCATTATCGCAACAACAACAAGACCAAACTAACTCCGTGAGACAAGTGAAGAATAATAAAAAAATGGAGTAGGTTATGCAACACTCTCTAAGAATAACATAAGAAGGTGGTACACATATGCTAGATGAGTGGATTGTTGGTTGACCATGAGATATGCTTCCATTTGTGCACCAACCAACAAAGTAAGTAAATAGATATCAAGGGTGCACTTCTCCATGTCGCACGTGTGGTTAAAATGTGACAAGGTTTTTTAAAACAATAGATGTAATTATGCCACAACCTATTAATACTCATTGGATTTCATTACAACCACTTTTTAGAAAAGTTGTAGCCATTATATATCTAATTCCATTGATTTGGCAACAGTCGAGGAACTTTGGACCCAACTTTTGGATTATGAAAATACGTCATTTAGATGTCGAGCATGTTACTAAACAAGACACTTGTAGAACACCTGCAAAAAAGAACCCAAAAAAGAAAAAGTCGCAGGTCCACAAAACAAAAGGATGGAAACCTTCTAATCACTACCTCGAAGAGGAGGAAGAAGAATAAATCATGGAAAACCCTCCAAACCAAGAAGAGGGGGACGCTCTGGTCCATAATGGCAATGGAATCCACATGCATAATGGTACATAATTAGAAGTGATCCATGAACTACAACAACAGAAAAATGTGGCACACAAAGAGAATGGGACATTGGGAGAGTTCATGTTTCCAAAAGTTCATATTCATATAAAGAACTCCCATTGAAGATAACCATAAGTGATTTGGAAATGGTTCCAGTCAACCCCAACTCAAGGGGATGACAGAAGGTCTAGAAAAATAAAGGCAAGAAAGAGAAGGTAAGTGTTTACTATCACACTTAACTTCGCAAGTTCTGTTATCTTTTTCAGTTTTTTCTTATGCACATAGAGGCCACTCTTACTAAATGTGGTTAGCATTTTGTTCCTTTTTTAAAGTTGAATAAAATTATGAGTTTTTTTCCCTTTGAAAAAAGCAACCGAGGCACTTTTCAAAACTATGTTTATTGTTAAGCTATCACACATCATCTAAAGTACCCTCTCACATGTGCCATCCAAAAATAGTAAGAAGACCAAGTAAAGGTCAAACCACTCTAGGAGAGGTCACTCCATAAGAATATCTCCATGAATGTGTAATGTAATCAACTCAAACAACTTGTGTGGCCTCCAAGGTTATGTCATCTCATCAAATACCATGGGAATTATGGAATGCATGCTCCATATGGCATAATGTGGCTATAAAAGAAAGACGTCCCATCAAAGTAACTATAAAATATTTTATAACATGGTCTCCAAGGGGATGACAAGTCAAAAATCCATGTAATAATGGCATAAGCCACATAACAAGTCAATTAAAGCTCAACCAACTCTAAGAAAAGAGGGAAATCCCATATCTTGTAATAAAATAATGATAAATTTGTGACAATGCCTCCTCACATGTGCCATCAAGATGGGTGCTTCACATAGATACATTATAAATGACCACTTCTAGTGTGAATAATACCAATATGAGCTTGGCTACTCAATAGATTAACCTTCTTTAAGTCAAACAAGAGCTAAAACCACTATTAAATGCTACTATAACATTTTGTGATAAAAACCACTACAGTTACCCTCACACAACATGAGGGGTAATACCACTTTGAAACACTTAAGTGAGAATGAGATTGCAGTACCTCCCCAATATGAATTTGTTCAGAAATCTAGGGCATAACTATTAAGTGATTTCTATCTGTTAGATAACTGCTTGTGAATGCTTTTTACTTTCTTAGATTAGGATCTTATTTTATTTAGGTTATTAGTGTTCTTCTTCATCAAACAACTACCAATGAATAAACCATAAAGAGATAAGAGACATAAAATATAGGCTATCAACCAGGGCCAAAACCTCTCCCACTTGAGAGGAAAACTTGAACAAATTAGTCTTCTTATAGAGACTTCAATTGACGAATACCATGACCTAGACCCTTGACCAAAATGACCTCTCCAAGACCAAGTCAACTTTATTCAAGTCAAAGTTAACTCTTTGATTCAACTGCAATTTCTTCTTCAATGCTTAGCCTTCACTTCTCCAACTCGGATCTGAAATTTTCGACATATTGCAATAGACTCTACTTTCTCACACGTGTGACTGATTAAGGATAAATTTTGTCCTTTACTTCTTTGCTTAACTAGAGAGTATCTCTCTGTTAACTCGTCATGAGGCATAGATAGTTTTCTTTCCTTAACTCATATTCTTGAAGTTCTGCAATTTTATCTTTTCTGCAATATGTGAATGCCCTGACCTTTCCTTTCACATGTGATAGACTTTGCCCAAAACAGACCTGTAATCTCTTCAATCTTCCCTTTGAACTTGATCTCTTTCCTTCGCTTGGATGTAGGGTTTATATTGACCCGTAGGTCAAATTTATTTGCACCTTTCTCACTCAAATTTCCTTGACCGAAAATCTTGTCTTAAAATGAGAATCAAGTTGCCTATTTATAGTGATTTGTTCATGAATATAAGCCTACTTGACTTGGAGACTAGGCCGACATGCCTTTTGGAGATCATCTTGAGACCGACTTCTTGGAGGAGTTGAGCTTAGTCTTGGAGGGTCTCTTTGACTCTTTCAATGACTTACATATATTGTAACATGCCCAAGAAGGGTCCTTCATACATGACATTGACCCAATTTGAATTTTATGACTAGATGACAAAATCTCTAGGTTCACAATGGGAACCTTCACTAAAATAAAATTCCTTAATCATGAAACCCTTGATTCAAGTACTACAAAAATAAATTTATTTTCTTCTTTTCATCAATTACATAAAATCACAATTACACATGTCATTATGAAGACCAGACCTAGTTACACTTTTCAACGCTCCCTCTTAACTAGGGAGGTATTCATAATGGTACTTGGTCATTCTTAATTTGAATAATTCCTCATATGATGAGTCGGATTGGTAACCCATCTGTATAGAATCATATCAACCAACATTTTCACATAGCAAGTCCTTGACTAACAACTCAATCTCTCCACAAGATCTAAGCTCCATGATGGCAAGACCAGTGATTTATAAACACCCTCATCATTGTCTCTCTCAGAACATACCCCACTCGGGTTCTCAGGGTGTGTTCCACCAGGACTATTCTTATCTTTGATTCCCAATCCTCAAAGAATATCAGTCCTCTACAACTGCTCTTATCTTGGATGCCTTAACTCATCCTCAAAGAGTACTAGATGTTAGATGTATACCCAATCCTCCATTATGTCTTCCCAAGTGAAGACAAGAATGATGTTTCGATCTCTCCCTCTTAATTAAGGAGGACATATCTATTCCAATAAAGGAATGTACTCATTCATACCAAAGGAATGTACCTAAGTTCCCTCTTGGTTGATCCGAATTGGATCCATAGAAAGACTATCAAGAACCATGACTGAATCAGGTCAAACAAATCTCTAATGAAATCCAAAACAGTATCAAAAACACCCTGGAACTAGTGGCCATGGCAGCCGACGTGGAACGACGAGGACCTCGGTCAAAGCGCGCTGACCGAGGCCCATGGAGACCACGCAGGAGGCCAAAGTAGCCCCTGGGAGCCCCGGAATGGAAAAAGGGCGAAGTTTTTGATGCGCGATTAGCACTTAGCGCTAATCGCGCATCACTAAGCGAACAGGGCCAAAATGGGAAAGCCCGAGCACCCGGTCACGTGGGGGAACTGGAGGACCGCGGGCGGGAAAAGGTAAAAGCGCTAAAGTACAAAGGTGGGACCCGCGCTCTGGAAACCAGTGGTTTTGATCGGGGCGCCCTTGAACGGTAAGAGGTTTTGGACAGGAGCGGAGCGATTCCATACACCGATCGACGCGTGGCAGGCGGAGGTGAGAGAAAACCGTCGTTGATCGCGCGCTATCGGTCGAGCAAGTCAACCGCACAAAACGTGCATATGGCGTCGGATCTAGAGGGCCCAGATTAGACAGCTGAGATTGCGCCCGATGGAAAGAAGCGGAATCAACAGGGAATTAAGCCACGTTCTAAAGGGATTTGGAATCCGTTTGACCGCCACGGTGGAGGAAGAACACATCCACGGCGTAACTAAAGAAACGAACCGACGAAGCATGCTGGCACCATTTAGAGGAGGACAAGTGGCCACTCCCTAAGCATTCGTGATGACACCGAATGCAGACACTCTAAGCGCAGCTGCAAAAGGTGAATCGACACAGGCAGAAGAGGAACCGAACAGGCATAGGGATCGAATGGCTAAAGCCATGAACAGAGACAGTCGAACAAGTTAGAGTTGATTTGGAATCCGAATTGAGGAGAGTCCAAGCAACCAAGAGAGATAGTGAACAGTGAACCCTGAGAGGAGGACTGAACACAAAGAACAGTAAAGCCAAGCAGAAGAGACAGAGGGCCGAGCTGACCACAGGCAGCGTCGAGCACCAGAAAGATTGAAGATTCAAGCCTTCCCATAGAGGAATCTGTCTGAATTGAGCATCACATTTGGCTCTTTCCACTGTAGACCAAGGGTCACAAAGCTGGTAGGAAGAAGAATAGTTTGTGTACTCCGAGTGGCTTGGGGAATCCAAGAACCACCCTGCCAAGAAAAATATGCTTCAGGAGAACTCACATTGAGTCCCTGTATTGTAGTTTCTTTGCTAAAAGACACAATAAAACAAGGCCACCACTAAAGCTGGACCGGAGACATAGCCCTGGAGAATAGGGTGAACTCCTTATTAAAACTATTTGTGTCTTTGTGTTGCTTACTGTATTTCTTTGTTGTCTTTCCATTTCATTTTCTGTGTATTGGCAATCTGATTGATCCGTTGTTTCAATAACACAGAACACACACACCAGCACATGAGTCTGTAATACCTTTAGTTTAATAAATCTTTAACTGATGGCACTCATAGAGTGAATATCAGATCAAGTGGTATCAAAGCTCAAGGTTGTAAGGTTAGACAAGCTTTTGTTGGTATAGCTGTGAATGCTCACAAGATCAAAGCTCAAATTAGGAGAAGGAGAGTTAGTGGAAACAAATCCTAAAATTGGGAGAGTCTATCCTCGAAAGACCATGACAGAAGAAAGTTCTATGGGGCCAGACCCTCAATTCATAGAGAGTTTCCTAGCTATGAAGTCCATGGTTGAAGAAATGTACCAAGACTTTAGAAAGAAAAAGGTGGAAGATGCATCAGGCTCTAAGCAAGAGAAAGAAGAAGATGAGTCTCACTTCCATGAAAACTCCAAAGGAAAAGGGAAAGAGGAAAACTTTCTCACACCTCCTAATAGCCTTGTACATAATAAGAAAGCATCTTTGATTAAGTTAGATGTTAAATTTGATTTGCCTATATATGATGGAGAGCTAAATGCTGAAAAATTGGACAATTGGATTAGACAAATTGATGTGTATTGCAGGGTACAGAACATAAACTCAGACAAGAGTAAGATTCAACTGGCAAGCCTACGCCTAGGAGGCACTGCCTTGGTTTGGTGGGAAGGTAGAACCCAAGCTGATATGAAAAGCCATGGTAAGACCATCTCTGTCTGGAGTGACTTCGTTTCTGCAATCAGGAAACAGTTCTATCCATTGGCCTACATGCAGCAGGCCATGATGAGTTGGCAAACTATTCGGCAGTTGAAGGGGTAAAGTGTACAAGGGTATACTCAAGAGTTCAAAAATAGAGCATTGACATTTGGTATCTCACTAGACACACCAGAGACTCTTTTGAAGTACATTGGTGGTCTACACAGCTACATGAGGCATACCATCCTCATGTTTAATCCCACTAGTATAGATGAGGTGTCTGTACAAGCTACTCATCTAGAGGCTAGAGGAAAGAATGGCAATCCAGAAGTTGGGGGACCATCCCAACCCACTGTAAGCAAGAGCAAGGAAAAAAGAAAACAGAAGTGGAAAGCAAGGAAGGCTAACACTGCACAGAAATCCAAAGCTTCATGCACTCACTGTAAAAAGGAGGGGCACTGTTATCACTGACAAAATTTCAAAGAAAAAGGGTAAGGGAAGAGTTAATTGATCCTGGACATATTCATGCTGATCTTGGTCGTGTTCAAGCAATAGACATTTGATACAATTCTTAGTTTGAGCAAACAAGCCCATGGTGAGCAGAGATCAGAAATCTTCATTAAATTCAAGCGAGGTAGTTCCTAAATTAAGCAAGGCAAGATACATCAGATGGATTAATAATAGGCTCAGACCCAACATCAGAATTATGAAGAGGAAAATTGAGGATTTGAAGATACAACTAAGCCAGCAGAAAGGATTTCCTTAGCTAAGGAAAATCACACAGCAAACAAGGTTAAGTCCTAAATTTTGATGATTTACCTTTTTGAAGTTTTCCTTAAAGAGTGGTTCCTCTGCATTTAGTTTTGAACAGCTTCAAGGCACACAAAAAGGGACATTTCAAGATAAAGAAGCTCAAGACGGTCAAATTTTGGCATTAAAACTACGTTTTTGAAATTACACAGCAGTTTCGTAGCGCGCTACGAAACTGTTGTAGCTGCACATTATGCTTTCATGGACCAATGTTGAAAGACAAAGGCAAATCTTTTTGAAGGAGAATCTCTACAAAGGATCATGTACAAAGTGTCAACATTCAGCAAGAGCAAAACAAGTAGAAGAATGATATTTTTTTTAACTTCAAACTTTATCAGTCAACTTATCAGTCAAACTGTCTTCTTGTTTTTACCAGTCAACTTCTAGAAGAGTTTCTGAGCAGTTGAAAACTCATCTCTGAAAATTGAAAGAGGTTTTCATTCCTAAGATACTAAAGTACAAAAACCTCTTCCACTTTCTTCAAATCCATTATGAGCTGGGAGAAACGGGTGACTAAAACTTGCGCTACGAAACTCTTGTAGGTGCAAGTTTTTCACAGGCATATTTCTCTGTTTGACACAGGTTTTTCAAAGACACATTCTGGGCGGTAGGAAAGGTGTTTCAAAAAACCAAGAGAGGTTTTTGTTAAGCACGGATTGGTTCACAAAAGCCTCCTTCAGTTTTTCCAAATACATTGTTTATGAGAAGTTATGAGCTCTGTCCCAAGACCTATTTTTCAGCCAGAACAGAGCAAGGGACAGTTTCCTAGTTTCTAGGAACAACAAAAGGATGAGTCATCAAGGGCCAGCTGGAAGGTTATGGGCTTCATCAAATTCGACTTCATGGAGTTTTAGGTGTCAAATAATGTTTTAAATGTTTAGATAAGGTTGTTGTAATCATAATAAGGAGTTACACTCCTAGTTGTATTAGGTCTCTAGGACTCCTAGTTAGCTGTCCTTTGTATTAAATAGTTAGTTTTAAGTGTCAATAGGTGTCAAATTAGGAGGAATTCGAATTCCCCTCATGCTGGAGGAAGGAATCTACATGAACTTTATATATGGGAGAATAAATAATGTATTAGGGGTTGGAAAATGTTAGAGAAAAAGACTACTTTTGTAAATGATATGCAGGGATTGATATATACAGAAGCAGTTGGACTTTTCTGAAGCTGAGATTCTTAGTGTACTTCAGTGAGCTTCATCTTTTATCTTTGAAATGCTTTACTTCCATAGTCTTAATGCTTACTTCTCAGGATTCATGAAGGATTTTTTATGTTCAGAATATGTGATGTTCTCCTTTCCTTAATTCTTACAGTGGTATGGATGTATAATCACTAAGAATTCACTGAATGTGCTCTGACTTCCTGTATACATTCATAAACTGCGTGGTCCCATATGAGTTTATGTTCTGAATGTTTAAATGCTGAATGCCCTGACTTCCATGTAGGTATTAAACTCTGATCTATCACTTTAAATTCTTTTCTTTTGAATACCTTGATGTATCATTACTCAGAATTCATGCCCACATGCTCTGACTCCTATGAACTTCAAGTTATTGAGACTTTCTTGAATGTGTCACTCTTTCATTGAAGTATATACAAGCCTCAGTTTTATAAGAAGAGCTATTTGTTATCCTTATCTCTGTCACTGACTCCATAGCCCAATGGTAGCAAGTCTCCATCTTCCAATCTACAAACATATAAAATCACAAACCATAGAGTTAGCCATCTATCCATATCTTTAATCAATATCATTAATCCATCAAGAGAGAGCCCTCTCAGGTTGAGGAGGCTAAGCCTCAGCCTAAAGTAGGTTGAAATAGTTACTTAGAGTCAACCTGACCAGCAGCCTATCAGGATCTGATTTTGAGATAACATTTTGGTGCGTCTGCCGGGAGTCTGAAGATTATTCATTCCCGAAATCAAGAGACTGAACTTCTGAAGGTAGCAGGAGCTCAGAAATCTTTTTGAGGCTGCAAATCTACCTTGGCGACTCCATTGTTGAAGAATTCGAAATTCATAGATTCATGGTGATTCCACTGGAGTTATGAAGGACCCAGATGCTACCATTCTTATTTCAAGGTATGCATGCATAAATTTTTCAGGAATTCATGGTTTCCCAAATCATTTTCCCAAGGATGCATATTTTCTAAGGAATGGTCCAAAATTCAATGGAGAAGATTTGAGTTTAACTTTGAAGCATATATCAGATTTTTGTGATTTTACAGAGCTTCTTAGAGTTAAACATGAGGATGTTTGCATTATGTTGTTCTATGATTCATTTCAAGGGAAATGTAAACAATGGATTGAAAGCTTTCCTACCAAATCCATTAAGTCATTTGAATACTTTTGGCTTATGTTTTTGGAGGAATGGATGGATAGATCAGATGCGGTGGCAAACTCTCCTTCAATTCAAGGTTTCAAACAGTGGAATGATCATCATATTAATGAAGAAATAGTTGAAAATTTTTCTTTGTCCTTGTCTTCTTATCTAAAATCATTTGACTGCAAGGCAGAGGATAAGATGAAATTTTTGGATGAATTTGCCAAAGACATTGAGAAAGATATTGAACGTTTACAAGGTCAAATTCAACCATATAGTCTTCGTGGTTGTGATCATTCTTTTCAAAATATTTTTATGGCAGCACATAAGGAGAGAGTGTTGCTTCCTTTCTCTTTCACGATTGAGGAAGAGTACACTGTTGTTGAAGATCAGTTTTCACAACCAGAAAGTTACAAGAATCATCAAGCTGATCATGTATTCTGGGATCCTATAGCCAAATATATGGAAGAGTTTTACTCTCCAGTGTTTCAGTTTTTCTATGAAGATCAGAGGCAATTTCAGTGGCAGTGGTCATCACAATATCATAGTGGCTCTAAACTCCGATGCAGTCAAAGAAATCAAACATCAGAGAAGACAAATGATTGGCTACATTGGAAATTTCACATTGATTGAATTGAAAGAAGTTTGAAGCTGATAGGAGAGGTAGGTAGGAAAATGCAAATAAGCTCAAGGTTGACTGAGCTTTTTTTTTTTAGTAGTGGTAGATTTATTTCTCTCACAGTAATCATCAAGCTTAAGCCTGAGGTGAAGGCCCAAGAAGTTGGAAAGGAATGCTCATCAAGCAAATCTATGTTTTTCATAAAATGGACAAAGCACTGGACCTACGAGTTCTTAGTGTACCACAAGGGCACACTATCCCAAGTGGAGCCACTGTTATCACTGACAAAATTTCAAAGAAAAAGGGTAAGGGAAGAGTTAATTGATCCTGGACATATTCATGCTGATCTTGGTCGTGTTCATGCAATAGACATTTGATACAATTCTTAGTTTGAGCAAACAAGCCCATGGTGAGCAGAGATCAGAAATCTTCATTAAATTCAAGCGAGGTAGTTCCTCAATTAAGCAAGGCAAGATACATCAGATGGATTAATAATAGGCTCAGACCCAACATCAGAATTATGAAGAGGAAAATTGAGGATTTGAAGATACAACTAAGCCAGCAGAAAGGATTTCCTTAGCTAAGGAAAATCACACAGCAAACAAGGTTAAGTCCTAAATTTTGATGATTTACCTTTTTGAAGTTTTCCTTAAAGAGTGGTTCCTCTGCATTCAGTTTTGAACAGCTTCAAGGCACACAAAAAGGGACATTTCAAGATAAAGAAGCTCAAGACGGTCAAATTTTGGCATTAAAACTGCGTTTTTGAAATTACACAGCAGTTTCGTAGCGCGCTACGAAACTGTTGTAGCTGCACATTATGCTTTCATGGACCAATGTTGAAAGACAAAGGCAAATCTTTTTGAAGGAGAATCTCTACAAAGGATCATGTACAAAGTGTCAACATTCAGCAAGAGCAAAACAAGTAGAAGAATGATATTTTTTTTAACTTCAAACTTTATCAGTCAACTTATCAGTCAAACTGTCTTCTTGTTTTTACCAGTCAACTTCTAGAAGAGTTTCTGAGCAGTTGAAAACTCATCTCTGAAAATTGAAAGAGGTTTTCATTCCTAAGATACTAAAGTACAAAAACCTCTTCCACTTTCTTCAAATCCATTATGAGCTGGGAGAAACGGGTGACTAAAACTTGCGCTACGAAACTGCTGTAGGTGCAAGTTTTTCACAGGCATATTTCTCTGTTTGACACAGGTTTTTCAAAGACACATTCTGGGCGGTAGGAAAGGTGTTTCAAAAAACCAAGAGAGGTTTTTGTTAAGAACGGATTGGTTCACAAAAGCCTCCTTCAGTTTTTCCAAATACATTGTTTATGAGAAGTTATGAGCTCTGTCCCAAGACCTATTTTTCAGCCAGAACAGAGCAAGGGACAGTTTCCTAGTTTCTAGGAACAACAAAAGGATGAGTCATCAAGGGCCAGCTGGAAGGTTATGGGCTTCATCAAATTCGACTTCATGGAGTTTTAGGTGTCAAATAATGTTTTAAATGTTTAGATAAGGTTGTTGTAATCATAATAAGGAGTTACACTCCTAGTTGTATTAGGTCTCTAGGACTCCTAGTTAGCTGTCCTTTGTATTAAATAGTTAGTTTTAAGTGTCAATAGGTGTCAAATTAGGAGGAATTCGAATTCCCCTCATGCTGGAGGAAGGAATCTACATGAACTCTATATATGGGAGAAGAAATAATGTATTAGGGGTTGGAAAATGTTAGAGAAAAAGACTACTTTTGTAAATGATATGCAGGGATTGATATATACAGAAGCAGTTGGACTTTTCTGAAGCTGAGATTCTTAGTGTACTTCAGTGAGCTTCATCTTTTATCTTTGAAATGCTTTACTTCCATAGTCTTAATGCTTACTTCTCAGGATTCATGAAGGATTTTTTATGTTCAGAATATGTGATGTTCTCCTTTCCTTAATTCTTACAGTGGTATGGATGTATAATCACTCAGAATTCACTGAATGTGCTCTGACTTCCTGTATACATTCATAAACTGCGTGGTCCCATATGAGTTTATGTTCTGAATGTTTAAATGCTGAATGCCCTGACTTCCATGTAGGTATTAAACTCTGATCTATCACTTTAAATTCTTTCCTTTTGAATACCTTGATGTATCATTACTCAGAATTCATGCCCACATGCTCTGACTCCTATGAACTTCAAGTTATTGAGACTTTCTTGAATGTGTCACTCTTTCATTGAAGTATATACAAGCCTCAGTTTTATAAGAAGAGCTATTTGTTATCCTTATCTCTGTCACTGACTCCATAGCCCAATGGTAGCAAGTCTCCATCTTCCAATCTACAAACATATAAAATCACAAACCATAGAGTTAGCCATCTATCCATATCTTTAATCAATATCATTAATCCATCAAGAGAGAGCCCTCTCAGGTTGAGGAGGCTAAGCCTCAGCCTAAAGTAGGTTGAAATAGTTACTTAGAGTCAACCTGACCAGCAGCCTATCAGGATCTGATTTTGAGATAAAAGGCACAATGATGAGCATTGTTGGATTCTGCATCCAGAGATGAGACCTAAGAAGTCCAAGGGCAAGAATAAGAAGACAACTGCAGCTATTCAGAGAGATTTGGGGTCAGACTCGGGAGATGAAACAACCATAGCAGCCATAGGTATAAAAGGTAAGAATTCTGAAGCATCTACTAGTAATTCTGCTCAATCTGTTATTGATGAAGAAAATGAGAGAAAAAGACATGAGCTTTTCCATATTCGAGTCATTTCCAAAAATCAAAAGATTGATACTTTGTTTGATAGTGGCTCTCAAGTAAATTTGATTTCTGAAGAAATTGTAAAGAAATTGGGATTAGCAACTACACCTCACAAGAAACCATACCCATTAGGATGGTTGAATGATAAAGCACAACTACAAGTTCCTAGACAGTGCAAACTCAAGTTTTCTTTTGGGTCAGCATTTGTAGATGAGGTTGAGTTAGACATAATTCCTTTGGATATATGTGGAATTGTTTTAGGAAGTCCTTACTTGTACGATAGAAACGCTATTTTCTATAGAGGTGAGAACAAGTATCTACTGGTTAAAGATGGAATCGAATACTTTGTAAGAGCTCATAACCTCAAGAATAATTATACTCTCATCAACTCAGGACAGATGAAAAGAATGATTAATTCATGCAAACAATTCCTACTGATGGTTGTAAAGGAAAAGAAACCTGATAAAACTAATGTATTTTAGGGCTGTAATGCTGAACAACAAGCTAATATAGAAAAGGTTGTTTCAGAGTATGATGTCGTGTTTCAAGAACCTAAAGGTCTGCCACCCAAAAAGGGAATAGTACATGATATTATTTTGCAGCAAGATGTTCCATTGCCTAACATTGGGATGTACAGGTTGTCTGCTTTAGAGAATGCTGAAATCAAGAAGCAGGTGCAGGAGTTGCTCGAGAAGGGCTTCATCGGGCCTAGCACATCACCATGTGGGTCACCAATCATTTTGGTGAGAAATAAAGATGGCTCATGGAGAATGTGCATTGATTACCGAGAACTGAATAAGATAACGATCAAGAATCGTTATCCCCGTCCTCGTATAGATGATCTCTTAGATCAATTAAAAGAAGTTGTTTATTTCACCAAGCTGGATTTTCACAGTGGATACCATCAGGTCAGAGTTGTAGAGCAAGATGCATGGAAGACTGCTTTCAAAACAAAGCAGGGATTGTATGAATGGCTAGTTATGCCTTTTGGCTTAACTAATGCTCCTGCTACTTTCATGAGATTAATGAATGATGTACTCAGACCTTTTCTTGATGATTTTGTTATTGTGTATCTGGATGACATTCTGATTTTTAGTAAAACGTGGGAAGAACATTTAAATCATGTTAAGCAGACATTAGATGTTTTGAAAAGAGAAAAACTTTATGTTAAACTCTCAAAATGTGAATTTGGCAAAACATCTCTAAACTACTTGGGTCATATAGTAGGGGGAGGTGAATTGAAAATAGATCCCTCTAAAGTGGCAGTCATTGTAAACTGGCCTAAACCCAGGTCTGCTACAGAAGTGAGAAGCTTCTTAGGAGCAACACAATATTGGAGGAAGTTCATCTCTAACTTCTCCACGATTGCAGCTCCCTTACATGCTTTAACAGGATTGAATAAGGTGTTTCAGTGGGGAGGCAAACATAAGAAAGCCTTCGAAACCTTGAAAGAGAAAATTAGTACAGCACGTGTACTAGCACTGCCAGATTTGGAGAGACCATTTGATATCCAAACTGATGCCAGTGACTATGCCATGGGAGTAGTATTGACATAGCACGAAAACCCATATGCTATCATTCTGAGACTTTAGTTCCTGCAGTAGTTAACTATCCTACATATGATAAAGAATTGTATGCATTAGTTCAGAGTGTGAAGAAGTGGAAACATTATTTAATGGGCAAAGAGACAGTAATACATACTGATCATCAACCACTTCAATATCTACACTCCCAAACTAAGTTGCAACAATCAAGACATTACAGGTGGATGGGTTTTCTACAACAGTTTCACTTAGTCATCAGATATAAAAAGGGCATACATAACAAGGTTGCAGACATGTTATCTAGACCCATTATAAATGCATCTACCATACTTAAGCATAATTTTGTACTACATGAAAGCTACATAGAACAATATGCTCAGGATATGGACTTTAAAGATGTATATGCAACTTTGAGTCAAGGCAAAAGAGTAGAAGAAGAGGACTATCATATAAAGGACCGACTCTTATACCGTTGTGGGAAACTCTGCATTCCACAAACTGAGAGGATAAAGATAATTAGGGAAGCACACGCTTCTCTGGTATCAGGTCACTTTGGGGTAAGCAAAACAATTGCACAGCTACAAAGATTCTGTGATTGGTCGAAAATGAATGAGACAGTTTCTAGATATGTAAGAGGGTGTGCCATGTGTGCTAAAAGCAAGCCCAGCAATATAAAACTAGGCTTGTACACTCCATTGCCAGTTCCTTCTCACCCTTGGGAAAGCGTTTCCATGGATTTTATAGGAGGACTACCTAAATCTAGGAAAGGTCATGATTATCTATACGTTGTTGTGGATAGGTTCAGCAAAATGTGCATTTTGATACCTTGTAGTAAACAGGTCACAGCTAAACAGACTGCAAAATTGTTCTTTGAACATGTATGGGCTCATTTCGGATTACCCACTTCCATTGTATCTGATCGAGACACCCGATTTGTGGGGAAGTTTTGGTCTAGTTTGTGGGAAATGATGGACACCAAGTTAAAGAAAAGCACAGCTTTTCATCCACAAATCGATGGCCAAACGGAAGTAGTAAACAGGACTGTGATCCAGTTACTAAGAGGATATTGCAGTAAACATCCTAAGCTCTGGGATGAACACTTGTGTTATGTGCAGCATGCTTACAACAGAGCCAAACACTCTTATACACAGAGATCTCCTTTTGAGACCTACTTTGGTTTCACAACAAGGTCTCCTTTGGATTTTGTCTTTGGTATGGGCATAGTGATGTGGATAAGGCAACCAGGTTCATTAAACAGATCCAGGAGATCCATCAGGCAGTACAGGAACAGCTGGAAAAGAGCCAGGCCAAGTATAATGCTAGGCATGATAAGCATCGGATGGAGCATAGTTTTCAATTTGGAGACCAAGTCTGGCTGTATATCAGCAAGGACATGATGCAAGGTGAAGGTAAAAAGCTAAAGCCTATCAAGTATGGACCTTTCAGGATACTTGAGAAGATTGGTGAAAATGCATTTTTCCTTGATCTACCAACTTACATGCACATCTACTCAGTCATACATGTAGATTGTTTGAGATTTTTTGAACCTTCAATGATTGAGGAACCTGAAGAGCAAAGTCAATTGCCTTCTATTGATGACCTGCTACCTGAATACCTCAATGAGTTGCAAGAAGACACAGTGTTGGATAGGAAGGTGAGGAAAACGCACAAGGGAGAAGTTGCATACCTCAGGATTGGGCTCAAAGGTTCAAAGCTGAGCAACACAAAGTGGATTGAGATTGGACAAGTGAAGAAACAGTATCCTCACTTAGTCGATGCTTGAAAACCAACTTTTGGTGGTCCAAAATCTTTTTCAGTAGGGAGGGCATGATCCGAATTGGATCCATAGAAAGAGTGTCAAGAACCATGATTGAATCAGGTCGAACAAATCTCTAATGAAATCCAAAACAGTATCAAAAGCACCCTGGAACTAGTGGCGATGGCAGTCGACGTGGAACGACGAGGACCTCGGTCAAAGCGCACTGACCGAGGCCCATGGAGACTGCGCAGGAGGCCAAAGTAGCCCCCGGGAGCCCGGAATGGAAAAAGGGTGAAGTTTTTGATGCGTGATCACTAAGCGAACAGGGCCAAAATGGGAAAGCCCGAGCACCCGGTCACATGGGGGAACCGGAGGACCGTGGGCGGGAAAAGGTAAAAGTGCTAAAATACAAAGGCGAGACCTGCACTCTGGAAACCAGTGGTTTTGATCGGGACACCCTTGAACGGTAAGAGGTTTTAGACAGGAGCGGAGCGATTCCATACACCGATCGACGCATGGTAGGCGGAGGTGAGAGAAAACCACCGTTGATCGCGCGCTATCGGTCGAGCAAGTCAACCGCGTGAAACGTGCGTATGGCATCAGATCTGGAGGGCCCAAATTAGACGGTTGACATTATGCCCGATGGAAAGAAGCTGAATCAACAGGGAATTAAGCCACGTTCTAAAGGGATTTGGAATCCGTTTAACCACCACGGTGGAGGAAGAACGCATCCACGGCGTAACTGAAGAAACAAACCGACGAAGCATGCTGGCACCATTTAGAGGAGGACAAGTGGCCACTCCCTGAGCATTCATGATGACACCGAACGCAGGGAACTCCAAGCGCAGCTGCAGAAGGTGAATCGACACAAGCGGAAGAGGAACCGAATAGGCATAGGGATCAAATGGCTAAATCCATGAACAGAGGTAGTCGAACAAGTTAGAGTTGATTGGAATCCGAATTGAGGAGATTCCAAGCGACCAAGAGAGACAGTGAACAATGAACCCTGAGAGGAGGACTGAACATAGAGAACAATAAATCCAAGCAGAAGAGACAGAGGGTCGAGCTGACCACAAGCAGCGTCGAGCACCAGAGAGCTTGAAGATTCAAGCCTTCCCATAGAGGAATTTGTCCAGACTGAGCATCACATTTGGCTCTTTCCACTGTAGACCAAGGGTCACAGAGCTAGTAGGAAGAAGAAGAGTCTGTGTACTCCGAGTGGCTTGGGGAATCCAAGAACCACCCTACCAAGCAAAATATACTTCAGGAGAACTCACATTGAGTCCCTATATTGTAATTTCTCTACTGAAAGACACAATAAAACAAGGCCACCACTGAAGCTGGACTGGAGACGTAGCCCTGGAGAATAGGGTGAACTCCTTATTAAAACTGTTTGTGTCTTTGTGTTGCTTACTGTATTTCTCTGTTGTCTTTCCATTTCATTTTCTGTGTATTGGCAATCTGATCGATCCGTTGTTTCAATAACACATAACACACACACCAACACATGAGTATGTAATACCTTTAGTTTAATAAATCTTTAACTGATGGCACTCATAGAGTGAATATCAGATCATTGGCTTAGGAATTTTTTGCTTCCAATTTTTACCAAAGTAAGAAACGTGTTTCCAGGCTCCCTCTTAATTAGGGACCTACAATAGCTCCTCAAGTGGAGATGATGGGACAACCAACTACTTGAAGAACTCCTCCTCACGATGTCATGAACTTCTTTTCATTATTCAAGAGTCTTCATGTTTTGGGACTTCTTTGTCGAGCACAGACCATCCATCACTTTCATCCATGAGTCAGTCACATCATTATTCCTTTCATCTTAAAGTGATCCATAAGTTCCTACCTGGCCTTCCTTCATGCCATGCTACCTTCTTTATGTCATGTTTCCTTAAGGATACTTCATCTTACTACATGGACATCATGGGTGGAAGATATCCATAGATATTCCCTTGGAAACCCTGCACAAGTCCATCCAGATATCATTCAAAAAGAAAGGAATGAACATTAAAAAAAAATACCTTTGTAATGGTCTTTCATCCTAACATCTTCTAGTTTGCCTCAACATCCTACATTGACACGTCTCCCAAAGATATATATTGTCAAGGGTCTCTTTCTTTTTCAGACTTCATCATAATCCTCATATCTTTCATGGATATATCCTAGTAAAATCTCTTAGTCCTCGGATGTTGATTTCCTTCTTCATGGTTGCACATTCCACGATCTCTTTCCTTCTTTCTTCACACATTTTTTTCCCAAGAACTTTTAATCAGAGTTCCTCCAATCACGGTCAACCACCTCATATTTCATATGAGGACATATTATGTTGATTTCATCTAGACAATGTGTGACTCATGCTTTCCTGCATCCTTTCAAAGGAGGAAATCCTTTCTTTTGATCATGCTCTCGAGATAGAGAATTTATCCATGTTTACCTGAAACCATATGACATGAATCTACAATATCAAATGTAAGCATACAATCTCATTTTCCTTTATGTCATCCATAATTCCTCCAACAACTTCCTTGATTGAAAGAACTTCAATCTCTTGATTTGATTCACCTCTTTTGTCATCATACCATCATCCCATGAATTCCACAAGTTTGGAATTCTTGATGAAACCCTTGCTTCCTTTTGATTGGTGAACCTTCTGACAAAGATTCCAATAGAGGATCTTGAGTATCCTCATCCAACATATGTTTATTTTTTGCAGATGTATGATGAGCCTTGTACTAGATGGCCTTTTCTTTCTTTTCCATAAGTACCACCTATGTTACTAATGAGGTTTCCAAGAGTTATATCCTTCTATGGGTGATTGCCATGGACTTCAATTTCAACCATCTTTCATGCTTCTCTATGATGATGTCATGAGATCTTACTTTCAATGCTTCTATGATGCCATGTTGTATCCCATCGTTTTTCTTAGTGAATCATGATAGCCATATATTACAACAAAAGTCCTAAGAACAGGAACTTGAAAATAACTTAGGTGAGGAAGACTATCTCAGTCATAATAGAGATCTCTTACTTCCTCTTTCTTGGTCTTCTTCTTTTCAGCTTCCTCCACTTCTTCAATGATATGGGCTTCTTCTCTACCTCTTTTTTATTGTCCTTCTTGAGCTTAGGACAATCTCTTTTGTAATTCCCATATTCTTGACATCCATAGCATTGAATCTTAGCCATGTTCCTTCTCTTTTTCTGAGAACCAAATTTTCCATATTTTCCTCTTCTCTTCGTCATAGCGGCATATGCTTGATTTTGCCCACAGGTTCCCACATAAGTTTAGCCTTCAACCTCGTTTCTTCAATCTTTCATAGTGACCATATATCCTGGAAGGGAGTAGCTTCTTTCTTCCCATAAATGCTTGAAGTAAAGTTACCCCACTCCTCCGGTAGTGCATTTAGTACAACTGTAGTCATTTCTCTATCATACAAGACTTCTCCTAGATCTTGAAATTGATCCCTCATTTCAGATATCCTCATAAAGTATGAGGCTATTCCATATTTCCTTGACATATTTATCTTTTAGGGTTCCTACCTTAATGAGATGACTTCTCCAGCAGTGTTTACAGAATATAACTCTACCAGTTTGTCATAGATTTCTTTTGAAGTTTCAAGTTTTGATACATACGGGATGAGGGGATCCTTGATGGATTATATGAGAATCCTCCTAACTTCCCCTTTCATATACTTTTCAAGTGATTGAGAATATTCCTTTGATGGTATGATGATAGATCCTTTGACATGTTCCATAACCTCATTTTCAATGAGATTTAGATATGTCATTTTCTTCCATGCAAGATAGTTTGAAGCCCCAGCCAATTTGTTGCTTTCCTTGCAAAAAGACATTTTGAAAGATTCAGGTGTGGAAATAAATATAATTACTTGATAGAATGCTACTTCTCCTTGCTACTTCCTTGATGTTGATGATGATATAGAGTATAGAAAACTTCTCCTTTATGAAGATAGTTTTCTTCAATAATGATCCTTGATCCCACAGAGAGGGAGATCCCTTTGGATCCTTTGATGGTGGAGTCTTTGTTGATGAAGATCAATGATGACTTATTGATGATGTCTTCAACGGTAGGGATCTTGTTTCAATGAGAGAGAGATCGCCTTAGAATCTTGATGACACCGTTCTTGGTCTTGCTTGATGTATAAGTTCTTCAACTTGAGCAGGGTCTCTTAGGTCTCTTGAGATGACTTGAGGATTCCAAGATTTCTTGTTGGTGTAGACTGTCTTTAATCTAGGATTTTGATACTTCCTTCGTAGATCTTGACTTCAAGACGATCTTCTAGATTCGCTTTTATGCCTTCCTCGATATTTGATCCTTGAGTGTCCCATGATAAGATTCCATTCCTTGACTTAGTCACCTTAGCTCTGGTACAATGTTGAGAAATCTATGGAATAACTATTAAGTGGTTTCTCTATGTTAGATAACTACTTGTGAATGCTTTTTACTTTATTATATTATTATCTTCTTTTACTTAAGTTATTAGTGTTCTTCTTCATCAAACAACTACCAATGCATAAACCATAAAGAGACAAGAGACACAAAATATAGGCTATCAACCAAGGCCAAAACCTCTCTCACTTGAGAGGAAAACCCAAACACATTATTCTTCTTATAGAGACTTCAATTGAAAAATACCAAGACTATGACCTAGAACCTTCACCAAAATGACCTCTCCAAGACCAAGTCAACTTTCTTCAAGTCAAAGTTAACTCTTTGATTCAGCTACAATTTCTTCTTCAATGCTAAGCCTCCACTTCTCCAACTCATATTTGAACATTTTGGCCACCTTGACTATAAACTTCGGCCTACTACAGTAGACTCTTCTTTCTCGCATGTGTGACTGATTAAGGATAATTTTTTTTCTTTACTTCTTTTCTTACTAGAGAGGATATCTATGTTAACTCGTCATGAGGCATTAATAGTTTTCTTGTCTTAATTCAAATTCTTGAAGTTCTACAATTTTGGCTTTTTTTCTGCAATATGTGAATGCCCTAAGCTTTCTTTGCATGTGTGACAAACTTTCCCAAAACAGACCTGTAATCTCTTCGATATTCCCTTCAAACTTGATCTCTTTCCTTTGCTTGGATGTAGGGTTGTGTTGAGGGTGCTAGACCCATCAACATGTCAAGGGGATATCCCTTGTAAGAAGTCCCAATTAGACCTTAGATCGTTTGGTGTAGGAGTCCCAGCAATCTGTCGTAAGGTAATGCCTTGACCGCGATGTCGCACAGAGGCAAGTAAGATAAATCTGTCAGCAGCAAGGGTGTGACTGATGCAGTGAATCAAGGAAGGTGTATGAGAGGTTCCAACACTTTGAAGGGGGAAGGAGGTGAAGTTGCGTTCCAGGTTGAAAGGGATCAGTCCCAACTCGGCTAGGAACACACAACACAAAGGACATGCACAACTTGTTGAAATGTGGCAACAAGAATATTCCAATTTTAATTTGTCCTTGAATTAAAATTGAGAATTAAGATTTGAATTTAGTCTCACTAGTTGTTTGAAAAATAATTGATTAATTCATCTTGAGTAAATTAGTTGGAGAAATCCAAACATGAAGTCTTTGTGAAGTCATGCAACAGTTATCCCTTTGATTGAGGAAGTTATCCCTTAATTAAGGAGATAAGGATGAGTTGTATTTGAGTTGTAATTAGTTAGCTCAGTTAACTAAGTTAAGTCCAGTTAAATTAGTTCCAAACAGTTTGAGGAACTAATTGTGAGTTCAGTCAGTTAATGCATGCATGCATGAAACTAGTGTACTCCAGATAACTGAATATTCTCTCATAAATAACTCATGCATGTCATTTCAGACAAAGACCCAGTTGAGATTAAAGGCAAGGACAGTGTACTATCAGTTGCAAGAATTTTCCTATAAGAAAATATCTTGCATGCAGAAGGAATTTATTCCTTGAGATTTGTGCAGTTTTACAGTGTGTTGGAGCAGTGTGTGAGATCAGTGTCACATAAGGTTACAACTGGAACACCCAGGGAAAACAGCGCAACGAAATAGGAGGCTTGGAGGGCAGAGGGAAAGGCATATGAGTTGTCTAGTCTGTCTATGAGCAGTGTGAGGGATTGTACTGAGAGCTGGATAGTTGTGAGAGCTAAAGCTTTGTGTAATCCTGAGATATTTCCACTTGTATGATAATACATATAGCAGGGTTTTTAGTTGAGGCTTTCCCCAGAGTATTCTTCTGTGTTTCATGTGTATTGATTCTTCTTCTCTGTTATATGTGTTATGTTTGATCTTGCTCAAAATCGATTAAGCTTCTACAAGTTTGATTGTAGAAGTAGATTAAGTATTTTGCTTTAGTCTATTGCATAATCAGTTTAATCTACAATGAGAATTTCTACATGGTATCAAAGCAAAGGTGATTAGAGCTGTGAACAGTATACTAAGAAGGGAAATTCGAAGTTTGAAGTTCTTGATTGCAGGTACAAAATCGAATTCTTATCACACCTCAAAGTTCACCAATTGTGTTCAATGGCTTGAGACTCGAGTATGCACTGGATGGTAGCTCGAATTACATAGCATCGAAGGATCGCATGGAAGCGGTATTAGAAGACAATGGTTTAAAGGATTTCATTGATCAATAAATCCCCAAGCCAGTTACATCTAATGCACAACAATTGGCTGAATGGAAGAAGTGTGTGGCGAAGGTGAGGAGGATACTTCTGGAGGGAGTTCGAGACCATATTGTCTCGAGTCTCCATGGCAAGGAGACTCCGTTTTAAATGTGGAAGACATTGAAGGACCTATATCAGAACAGTAGCGACCAGAGGAAACTGGCGCTCAAGGATGAGCTTCGGAAAATCAACTATGAAAAGGGCGACACTATTTCTACATATCTGAACAAGCTCACCACCTATAGAGATGAGCTTGGTAGCGTGGGAACAACAACAGTCGATGATGATATGGTGAGTCTTGTTCTCCTCGGTATTTCTAAGAGCTGGCATAGCTACTAGGACTCAGTGAATGGAAGACAGAAACAACCAGATTGGGAACAATTGTGGTCGGATTTGATGTACGAGGAGATCAGGAGGAGCACTAGAGATGGTTCTTCATCTAAGCATGACGATGAAGAAAATATAGCCTTAGCAAGTAAGGCAAGGAAAGGGAAAGGGAAGGCTTCCCATTCCAATTTGAGTTCTTCTCATGGTGGGAAGAAGATTGACAAATCTAAAGTGAGATGCTTTAATCGTCATGAGGTGGGCCATTATGCAACTAATTGTCCTTTGAAGAAATCGAAGAAGGGATCCTCCAAAGGATTAGAAGGTGAGGAACTAGCCTCTCAGTTCAAATTGGATTTTACCCTCATCGCATGTATGGTTTCATCAATGGTGGGTTGTGTTTGGTATCTGGACAACAAGCCTCATTCCACATGACCGGCAATAAGAGTTTATTCAGTACCTTGGAGGAGAAAGACCTCAAGATGCGCATAGAGATGGGCGATGATGGAAAGTACCGTGTTTCAGGTGAAGGTACGGTTGTTTTTCAGAGGGAGCATGGAGCTCCTCTCACCTTGATTGATGTAAAGTATGTGCATGGACTGAAGAAGAACTTGGTATCAGTCGCAATGTTGGAAGACAAAGACTATGATGTAGTATTCAGTAAAGGAAAGTCATTCCTGAGACACATAGCCACGGTTCCGACCAAGAGGATTGGGATTCGAGCCCAGAATCTCTATTAGAGCCTAGATTTACCTCAGGCTGAAAAGGTAAGCGTCTAGGTCTACATCAAACCACGCTCAGCCTCGTTGCTAGCCCTACGAGGATAGGAGAGGGCTCTCTCCAGGTCAATCTCAGCAAAGGGTAATCGATGGGGCTTGAGATGACTGAAATAGCTGCTAATCTTAGGCTAGGTATAGATGTAAAAGAGTTTGTTTGATAAAATGATGTTTTGTGGGCTCAAAGGGAAAGGTGGATTTTGGGTTCAGGGAATGAGGCACAGTCTTGTAGGGGTTTCAATGGGGCAAGGTAGGCAACTGTATTTGGCACTGTAAATCAAGTGAGGTGGATGGATCAAACTGAGGAGGAGTTGAAGAGGGCAAGGGAAGACATGGATCCTCTCCAAATAGTGGAAAACATTAAAAGACTAAAGCAAACTTCAAGTAGAGCACTGCACTTCTCAATGTATTCTACTTGCACTCTTGTTTGATTAGCTGAGAAGAAATAAAGAGAAATGATACATATAACACATGAATAAATTCACAAAGACATAAGAAAGCACTGTACCAAAACAAATGCCACAGGGATCCCAAAGAATGCTGCAAATCCTGGTCTCAATTCCTTAGCCAAAATACTGATGTGAGTGTACAATGAAGCTCAAGGATTTCTCAAGAGACCAACCATGCCAATGACTGAAAAAATACATAATATAGACAAAGCATAGCTCATCCTTGCCTCTAGGGGTCGAGCTCATCATTATAGGAGCTGTTTCAACTGATCCTAAATTGAGAACTGGAATCTAGGCATCATAACAGCTTGCCTCTAGAAACAAGGAAATTGATTCATTCAGTTTCAAACAACCTCTAAACTGATGAATCTACCTATACAAGTAAAAATATAGCATATTTACATCATGATCCCTCAATTTTCATCAAATTACATCATAAATTTGCCATTAGAAGAGTGAAAAAGTCAAACTAGGCAAAACTGGGCGAAAAACAGAGCAAAAATGAGTAAAACTGGCAATTTTTCCTGTATGCGCCGCGCCTAATTCTCTATGTGTCGCGCCTGTTTGGACCCACTTTTGGAGGCCTTCCCGATGTCCAAATGAGCTCCAGGTGTGCTTGTTGGAAAGGTCTGCCTGTCTACTTTCCAACCCCAGTAAAATTTTTCAATTTGGCTTCAATTTGCCCCTCCAAAAGTCCATTATCCCAAGACTGCTTCCTGTGTGTCAAAATAGGGACAGTGAGGTCATTTTTTGAGTGTTTTTTGACCTTTCGAGGGCTCAAAACCTACCCAAATTTCTTGGCCATAGGTAAGAAAGCATAAATTTTCATGAAAAATCCAGAAATGAAAAGTTTTTGTGATTTAGAGCCCTCTAGCAAAAGCGAGCGCCACGTGGCGCGACACATAGGAAGGAAAACCCTGTTTTTTAGTGCAAAAAATTTTCAAAATGCAAAAATTGCTCCAAATTTCTTGAAATTTGGGATGGAGGTCCCTCATCAAGTACCATGCTCAGCCAAAAAGGCTTCAGCCAAGATTTGGATTCTATCCTCCCTTTTCGATGTTTTAGTGTCCTCCTGGTGCATGCAGTTTCAGTGGTGGAAATCACTGTCTTGTTCATATGATATGTCGGTGTCCATCTCCATGGTGCTGCAAGGTGTTTGTCAATTGTATGTTTGGTTTGTTGAAAATGATAAATGAGAACTTGGTGTCTTTATCTCCAATTTCCAACTGTGTGCCAAATGTGTGCCAAAGGGAAAAGACTGTGGGAGAAATAGCACAGCAAGAACAAAGGACTGTAACCAAGTGAAATTTGCCCTTTTAAAACTTCTGATTTGTCAAATGTGGAGACAATGGGACAGTCACTTGATTGTTTGGGGATTTTACAAATGAGATGGGGAAATAGGAATGATAGGGAATGATGTGACTTAGGGATAGGAAAAAGGGGCTTAGGAGTGAATGACCTTGAGGATGTAAGGGAAATGAAAAACAATGGATTATAATGATAATATAACGTTGATATATCACTAATGGGAAAGGAACAACTAGTGGGGAATGGATACTTGGCAGTCAAAACAACCAATGCAAACCCTAGGCTAGCCCTACTAGGCAGCAGTTTCTTGGGAAATGTCAAGAATGTAGGGTTTGATTTTTCCTTTAGACAATCACCATAAACTTTATGAAAAACTCCTTCACTGGCAAGGAAGAGGGCTTAAATTACTTGCACACTACAAGATTTGATTGATTTTGGAAATTTGAGGGATTTTTTGAGAGAAATCAGGCTTTTTAGCCTAATGCGCCGCACCTTCCCTATGCGTCGAGCCAGGGTAAATTTACACTGGAAATTGCTGCCCAATGTGTCGCGCCTTCCCTATGCATAGTGCTTTTTCCAGGAGACTTTTGGAGGCCTTCCCGATGTCCAAATTGGGCACAGGATAGCTCATTGGAAAGGTATTTGAGTCTAATTTCCAATCCAAGTGGAATTTTTCAATTTGGAGTTCATTTTCCCTATCAAAAATCAAACCTCCCAAGACTGGTCAAAATGTGCCAAATGAGCCTGCCTCAAGGCAGAGTGCTGTTGCAATCAACTTTTGAAGGTGTTCCTCAACTCCAAATTGAGCTCATGATAGCTCATTGGAAATATATTTGTGTAGAGTTATCATTTGACTCATCAAGCAAATCATTTGGCCAACCAAGCTAGGATAAAACTTGATTTCCCCAAGGTCACTTCAGAGGTGCATCAATTCTCCCGAGGCAACTGTATTTTTGACATTTCTCTAAAACCATGACACCTGTGTAAAAAGTGAAGGAGGTTTTTCTTCCTTGGCCTATTGTGGACAAAACCTCTCTCAGTTTTCCCAAATTCATATTTTCTTGCTCAGAAACATCATTGGATTAAAACCTATCCCGATGTGTGGAACAGGGGATTTGTCGAAATGAAGTGAAATGAAGGGGATATGGGGCTTATAAATCTCGAGAAAATTTTGGGAAGTAGGGAGGGATGTTAGGAAGTAGGGGAAAGTGGAATTTCAGAGATTGAGTGAGGGGAAGTGGTCCAAAAGGGAAAAACACAATCCTAGTCTAGAAAATTGTCAAGTTGTAGCAAGAAACTAGGGTTTGTGCAAAAATGAGGAATTTGAGGGATTTCAGTGATGGGAAGTGTTTAATAAGGTACATTAAGGATAGGGGAAGGTGTATGAACATCAGGATTCAAGTTTTGCCGATGATTTGACCACCCAAGAGAAATTGCCTTCAAAACCCTAGGAGAGGGAAACGAACTTTACCTAGGCACAACTGAAGCATGAACAAGGTGTAAAATGACCCATTGGAACCTGGCATGATGATGACAACCCTCTGAATGATAGTACACTCAGCTGAATAGTGACATGGACCGACATTTGGACAACTTTGACAAGAGTAAAAGCAAACTCTAGACCTAATACCTAGTGACCAAATTTTGCTTGAAGACTCACTGAAATGACAAAATTTGACCTTGACACCTTAAAATCACTTTGTAAGAGCATGCTTGATCACTGGAGGAAGGCTGCAAAGACTGACACTAACAATCTCTACAAGCTGGAGGTAGATGACTGTGCTGCATTGAGTTCGAAAGCAAAATTGGTGCAAAGCCAAGACATTGGCGAGTTATGGCATAGGCGGTTGGGCCACTTGCATCATGGGGCCTTGAAGATAATGCAGTAGATCTCTACCAGACTTCCCAAAGGTAAAATTGAGCAAGTGGACACATGCAAAGTTTGCACCTTGGGAAAGTACGCCAAGTCTTCCTTTCATGATCGAGACAGTCAAGCTGAAGCAATCATGGAGCAAGTTCATACTGATGTGTCTGGACCATTCTCGACAGCATCCACCGCGAAACAAAGGTATTATGTGATTTTCACTGATGATTTTTCTCGTAAATTCTGGATCTATTTCATGTAGAAGAAGGATCAAACATTCTCAAAGTTTTGTGAGTTCAAAGCTTTGGTTGAGAAAGAATAAGGGAAGAAGATCAAGGCCTTGAGAAGCGACAATGGTGGAGAGTATGTCTCTCAAGAGTTTAAGGACTTCTGTGTAGTGGAAGGAATTAAACGGGAGTTGACGGCACCTCATAACCCACAACAGAATGGGGTGGCCGAGAGGAAGAACAGAATGATTGTGGGGCAGCTCGGGCGATGCTGCATGACCAAGGCCTACCACTTCATTTGTGGGCTGAGGCATGCAACACAACAGTCTATTTGCAGAATAGAAGCCTGCATCGCATACTTGGGATGAAGACACCAGAGGAAGCTTTCTCTGGGAAGAGACCAGATGTGGGTCACTTCAGGATCTTTGGCTCATTGATATATTGCCATGTGACCAAGGATGCCCGGAAGAAGCTTGAGCCGACAGCTAAGTTGGGGATACTTGTGGGGTACACTGATACACCCCACAACTATCAGGTGTACTTGCCTACTAGTTGGAGGACAGTGGTTCACAGAGATCTCAAGTTTGATGAGAAGAAGGCCATGCGAGTTTCCCTTGAGAGGGAGCTCCAACTACAAGCTATGGAGGAACTTTTGGTTCCTAAGGAGGAGGAGCCTCAAACTGATGTGGAGTAACTGCATGCAGAGGTTCCAGGAGTGGAGACAGCCATTCCAGCAGAGTCTTCCAGAGAGGGATGGAAGCACACAAGAGAAGTTGACAAATTGTTGTCGGATGCAAGAGAGAATGTGGGAGAACCATCTTCTCATCGCAGATCGAGGAGGTCACCTGAGTGGTACACTAGATACATGGCCCTTGTTAGGGAATGTGTTGAGACCGATCCATATTCCTTTGAGGAAGCAGTGCAGCAGCTGATTTGGGTTGATGCTATGGTGGAGGAGTATGAATCCATAGTTCGGACAGTGTTTGGGATGTGGTTCCAAGACCGGAGAGCAAGTCAGTTGTGAGTTCTCGTTGGCTTTACAAGGTAAAGCAAGCTACTGATGGTAATATGGAGAAACATAAGGCAAGATTTGTTGCCCGTGGTTTCTCATAGGTCAAGGGGATCGACTATGATGAGACTTTTGCTCTTGTAGCAAGGTACTCATCTATTATATCAATGTTGGTACTATCAGCACAGATGGGTTAGAAGATCCATCATATGGATGTGAAGACTGCATTCCTCAATGTCAAGATTGAGGAAGAGGTGTACATAGAGCAACCGGAATGTTTTGAGACCTTCGATCGTGAGTCGCATGTGTGCCGATTCAAGAGAGCTTTGTACGGGCTGAAGCAAGCACCTCGTGCTTGGTACACCAGGATTGACAACTACTTCACCAGGTTGGGCTTCACAAAGAGTGAAGCGGATGCAAACCTGTACCACATCATGGTAAAAGGTAAGCAGTTGATCATTGTTCAATATGTTGATTATCTCATATTAACATGTGATGATCAGTTGATCATGTCTTGTAAGGAGGACCTTGCAAGAGAATTCGAGATGAAAGGCATCGGTCTCATGCACTACTTCCTTGGCATGGAAGTGTGGCAGAAGGATGGGGAGTTGTTTGTGTCTCAAGGCAAGTATGCCAATGAGATACTCAGGAGATTCCACATGGAGAAGTGTAAGCCCATGCAAACTCCTCTAGCAGGGAACTGGAGGAAGGAGGATGCTACTTTAGGAGAAGTAGTAGAGGCTACTATGTATCGGCAACTTGTGGGTTCACTGATGTACTTAGTGAACACATGACCAAATTTGTGCTATGCGGTGAACTAGTTGAGTCAAGCTATGGTTCAGCCTACCAAGATGTTTTGGAAGGCAACTAAGCATGTTTTGAGATACCTCAAAGGCACATCTCAGTATGGATTACGGTACAGACAGACAGAGGGAGTGAAGCTACAAGGCTTCACAGATGTAGATTGGGCAGGGAGTCCATCAGATCAGAAGAGCACGTCAAGAGGAATTTTCAACCTTGGGTCAACTGTAGTTTCTTGGTACAGCAGGAAACAAAGGTCAGTTGCACTTAGCTCAGTAGAGGCTGAATACATGGCTACAAGTCAGGCAGCATGTGAGGCCATTTGGATGCGGAAAATTCTAGTTTGTTTGTTTGATCAGAGGATGGATCCAACTGTGATCTATTGTGATAATCAGAGTTGTATCAAACTATCTGAGAATCTAGTATTTCATGACAGGTCCAAGCACATCGACATTCGGTATCATCATCTTAGAGACTATGTGGTGAGGAGGATCATGTTGTTGCAGTATATTTCGACCGAGGAGCAAGATGCTGACATTTTGACTAAGGCATTGTCAAAGTGTAAATTCGAGTTCCACAGAGACAGGATCGGGGTAGCAGATAATCCATTTCTTGTTGAGAGGGAGTGTTGAAATGTGGCAACAAGAATATTCCAATTTTAATTTGTCCTTGAATTAAAATTGAGAATTAAAATTCAAATTTAGTCTCACTAGCTGTTTGAAAAATAATTAATTAATTCATCTTGAGTTAATTAGTTGGAGAAATTCAAACATGAAGTCTTTGTGAAGTCATGCAACAATTATCCCTTTGATTGAGGAAGTTATCCCTTAATTAAGGAGATAAGGATGAGTTGTATTTGAGTTGTAATTAGTTAGCTCAGTTAACTGAGTTAAGTCCAGTTAAATTAGTTCCAAACAGTTTGAGGAACTAATTGTGAGTTCAGTCAGTTAATGCATGCATGCATGAAACTAGTGTACTCCAGATAACTGAATATTCTCTCATAAATAACTCATGCATGTTAGTTTAGACAAAGACCCAGTTGAGATTAAAGGCAGGGACAGTGTACTATCAGTTGCAAGAATTTTCCTATATGACCTGAAATTGATCTAAGACAAATAATTAAGGTATTATAGACTCATGTGCATGGATGTGCCTATGTTATTTTATGCAACGGATCGATAAGATTGCGAAATACACAGGCACTGAAGCAGTTAGAGAAAACATAACAGGCAAACATGTAAACACAACAAGTTTAATAAGGAGTTCACCCAACACTCCTGGGCTACGTCTCCCGGTCCAGCCTTCAGTGGTGGCCTCTCTATTATGTTTTCAAAAGCAGAGTTTTTACAACAGTGAGCTCAATTTGAGTCTCACACAGCAGATACAATTCAGTAGGACTGTACTTGGATCCCCCAAGTCTCTGGAGTACACAGACTCTCCTTACTGAAACTCGACCTCTATTGGTCACCGTAGTATGAGCCCAATCTGAGACTCACACATGACAAGCATATATAGAGGAGTTCGCTTGAACCTCTCAAGCCTTCTCTGGAGCACACAGACTCTCTGACTCTCTCTGTCTCTGTCTGGCTCGATGCTGCCTTTGCTTTTGCAGGTTAGCTCGGCTTCTTCTCTCTGCTCTCAACTTTCTTAATTTGCTTCTAACTTACTTGCTTCTTTCTCTGTCAGTTCGTGGCTTTAAAGCCAATCTGCTTTCTCACTGTTCATTTCTGCTTCTCGGCTTCCTGGTTCTCCTGCCTCTACCCGTTTGAATCCCTCTGTTCTACACAATCATCACTGTAGAATGCTTCACAGGGAGGTGGCCACCTATTCTGTAACGGATGAGTGCGTCAGCTCTCTTGGACATGTTTGAACGATCATTATTTCTGTTTGCTCCAAAAATGCTTGTGAAACCGAATCTTTTGCTAGCTCATCATCCATGTCGGACTTCAAATCCCATGTGATCTTGCTCTATAACCTCGTCAAATCTGGTCACCCATGGAGATGCGTCTCCGCCGTTGATCTAGGCCCCCCAAATCCTACAGTTGTCGTTCATATCAGACGGTTGAGTAGCTCGATGGTTACCCACCCAATGTAAGCAATTTTCTCTCTCTTCTGCTAGACACATGTCAATCGATGTGTGGCATCAGGCGGGACTTGGTTGAAACCACTTACCGCCTCAAGCCCTTCTGATATCCTGCCAGTTTTGTGGAATCCCGCCCCCGACGGAATCGGCACGATATCCTTTACATTTCATAACCTTTCAGGTCTGGGCACTCGGGGCTTTTCCTTCTTTGAGGGGTTTTCCCAGCAATATGAACCACCCTTGTTTCTCGCAAAGGCCTCCCATTTTACTAGTTCATGACAGCACGCGTTACCATGGGCCGATGATCTGCATGCTTGACCGAGGGTCCTCGTTGCTCCGCGCTGATCACAAATTGCAACTGTTACGAGGATATCTCTGATAAGCTTGATCTTTTAAGGCTTTGAATTTTTGGCATAATTTTAAGAGTTCATGAAAACTTAGAGTGTGTTCTAGGATCCAATTTATATCACTATAAGAAAATCTCTTGCATGCAAAAGGAATTCATTCCTTGAGATTTGCGCAGTTTTACAATGTGTTGGAGTAGTGTGTGAGATCAGTGTCACACAAGGTTACAGCTGGAACACCCAGAGAAAACAGCGCAAGGAAATAGGAGGCTTGGAGGGTAAAGGGAAAGGCATATGAGTTGTCTAGTTTGTCTATGAGCAGTGTGAGGGATTGTACTGAGAGCTGGATAGTTGTGAGAGCTAAAGATTTGTGTAATCTTGAGATATTTCCACTTGTATGATAATACAAATAGCGGGGTTTTTAGCTGAGGCTTTCCCCAGAGTATTCTTCTGTGTTTCATGTGTATTGATTCTTCTTCTCTGTTATATGTGTTCTATTTGATCTTGCTCAAAATCGATTAAGCTTCTGCAAGTTTGATTGTAGAAGTAGATTAAGTATTTTGCTTTAGTCTATTACATAATCAGTTTAATCTACAGTGAGAATTTCTACACAACTTATGGCGAAGCAGTCCACTCAGATGCGGCAGTCACATCATACAAGGTAAGATAACACGTCGGTTGTTATAGCAAGGTTCAAGTGAAAGGTCTGTCTGATGCCCGACAGAGCAGTTGACACGGACGGTGACAACATTAACAACAAATGCAACACCTTAACAACAAGATTCATATAATTGCATGTGAATCAGTTGATACACAAGTACGTAAGTTAAACAACACATATCATTAAAGCAGCTAGAGCAGTCCAACTACAATAACAACATATGCATGAAAATGTGTTGGGTCTTATTATATAAAGAAGTGTAAGTCACAATCATACAATACATCCATGTAAACCTGCTAGCCCCAACATTGGAACATTATAGCCACATCCGCCTACTCCGTGCAGTGGAGAAGCCAAGGCGCGTTACAATACTGCCAAGACTTTTTCTAGATAGTCTTAATAGAAGCTTGGCTGACCAAAAGCCATTACAATGAGTTATGAGGGACTATTTATAGCAAAGGGTGGGGTGACCCTTCACATTCCCCTTTGTGACAGTTCAACTACCCTCATGACAATTCACCTATTCTATGACTGTTACATCCAACCATTGACATTTGACTTACACTTGACATGACTCAACATTAAAATGCACATGTACTCATGTGAGACAACATGGCTTGAGAAAGCCTTGCAAGACATCACTAACACTCGATCCGCTGTGATGAGACCAACTCTTTGACATGCTTGTGATGGTGAAGGTGCTGAGATGATGCCAAGCTTGGTCGTCCGTGATGGTGTGCATGCACCTCATGGCAACATCTTGCTGAAGCGAAATCTGCCTCCTTTGTAACCAGTGCATTGGTTCGGACCCTTCATCCAACTCGTCTGCTAACATGTGCATGGTCTTCTTGGGTACGGTTGAACCGACAACACATTGATGCATAGTGTCCATGCTGATCTTCAAGTGTGTGCTAGTGGTCTTACGCATCAACTTGCCGAAGTACATGTTCAACCCCAGTTGTACTTGCTTCTTGTCTTCGCCTTGGTAAATGTGTTGAATGGGTTGTGTTATAGCATCCATTGTCATTTTATTTCTATTTTCAATTTTATCGCAATATATATATATATCTATATATATATATATATATATATATATATATATATATATATATATATATATATATATTATGTTCTAACAGAATTAAAAGAAAATGTGGAAATCCAAAAGAAGTGATTTATTTTATATTATTGATGGATTTTGAACATGAGAAACCCAGGAGAATATCTGAGTCGTCCGATCGACAGGCAACAGATCTAACATAATCGTGTGCTAACAAGTGCAGAGGATAACTCCAAAATCGGATGCGAGAAGTTATAAAACTGAGTTAAAACCTCAGTTAATTGGGGTCGTCCGCTTGAAGGATTCAGATCCGACAGTAATCACATGGTTAACTAGGACGAGGTTTAATCCAGAAAATGGATGCGATGGTTTATGGAATGCGATTTAATCCATTGAAGTCTGGATCAATCACAGCCGCTCATCAAGAAGGGACGAGATCTGACGAATATCACATCAAAAAGTGCATGGGTTTTATTATGAATTTTGGACCCGAGAAGTCTATGAACTGCAGCTTTGTTTCCTTTCAGTTCCGTGGGGAAGGTAAAGGTTTGTGGAAAAGGCAGACCCTATACGTTTTGATTTGGAGTTTATTTCCTTTTAGATTCCAGCCATAAGCGTTTAAGGAAGGATCAACAGTGATTGGTCAGGTTTCTTTGTGATTCCGCCAAATAGAACGCTTATGATATATACGTGGGTCATAAGGGTTTCTTTGTGTTTCTTCCAATTAGAACGCTTCTGATATCTATGTGGGCCCATAACCCATAGGTCCACACACAGAATTTTGTAAAGATGCAGCTTTGCTACGTTAAAGCAATTTAACTGTCATCATGACATCTACATGATTACAACTTGCAGAATACAGGACCACATACTCAAGCCACATATTCGAATAGCAAGCAACCATCACCAGTCATATTCTAATTTCTGTTACTTCTTGTTATTTTGTTTTCTTGAGAAGAATGAGGTGTCTTTTACCCTCCAATGTAATATTCTATAATGACTTTTACTTTAGACAGTTAGGAGATAGTTAAGCAGTTTGACAGTTTTGGTGATTACCAACTGTCCCATGATGTATAAAAAGAGGCAAAATTATAGAAAAAGGGTCTGAATTTTGAAGAGCCTGGAGGCTATGCTATTGTATTCTTGATAAAATTGATGATTAATGAAAGAATCAGGAGTTTTCCACACATTGTTGGGTATGATTTTGTAATTTCTTTGTTATGTGTCATCATGTGTCTTCTTTTCTTTAAGTATGTGTTGGGCATGGAATCCCCCCATGACATGTTTTGGGGCTCAAAGCCCAAGTTTCGAGTTGATATTATTGTAAAGCTACGAGAATTACGGGTGCGAAATGTATGTTAGAGTCATAGGGCTGTCCGCCCTAAGTTTTGAATGTAGTGTCGGCCTACCCATGGTCCACAGACCATGGGATTGTATAAATAGAGCGAAGTACAAAGTGTGTCTTGTGTCATAGAGTAGGAAAAGGCTCTGCAGCTAAGTGCACAGAGGCCTAGTAGAGTCCGCAGCTGAGTGCGCGGACCCCTGCAGCTGAGTGCGCAGGGTGGAATAGAGTCTGTAACCAAAGGAAGAGAATAATAAAGAGAAGTTTTATCTGAATTCTATGTATCTATTCTTGAGTTATTACATGTTTGATATCAATTGCTAATGTACTGTTTATTTACTGCACGCACTTGTATGAATGATTTATATTGCTAAGTATACTTTACACATGCAAGTAAGCTAAGTTAATCAACTAATATCGGGTTACTAGTAAGGATTTGGGTAATAACATTGTTTGGCCCCCGAGTAGGGCTACGCAAAGGCAGCATCACAAGCTACGAGGTACGGGTAAGTGTGCGTAGCGATGTGCGTGCAAGGTCGAACCGCGGACCACTTGAATCCATCAGACATCCCCAAGGTGTGGAAAACTTGGTTCTAGCACCCTCCCATACTACTTCGGGAAAGACCTCAGTCCGTGCTCCAGGGACTGTTGACGAAAGGGCCAGTAGTACCGTGATTTGTTTGGTTAAATCACCTCTGAACCTAGGTCAGGCCCCAACAAGCCAACAAATGGTTCCGTTGCCGAGACCGGGATCTGCATAAGGGATGTCAGATGTCGTGTCACTAGAATCCGAAGAAGAAAGAAATTGAAGGGTGGTTGGACAGAAAAATCCACGAGTTCGCAGCGCAGGAAAACAAGAATCCGCGAGTATCAAAGGAACAGTGGTTAGAGCGCTACTTATATACGGAAAATCACGAAATTTTCTTTGCATCCTTCCCCTTTGAGTTGTATGAGTGGATCGCGAAGCAAACAGTCAAGGAAGGTGTAGGCTCAAAAAACCGATTGTGTGGACTCCAAAATTGGTGCGCAGACTAGAAGCATCGGAAGATAAGATCGTGCACGCTGTGGACCATTGGCTCGATCGAATTATAGGAGGGTTTATCATCGAGTTTGCGGTAGACACGACAGTCAGCTACAGCGAGGCAGAACGACGCTTCCTCAAAGGACCGCGAGGTAAGTACATTAAATCTTTGAACACTTGGATTAAAATGCTATTGTGTGAAAATCGGGTTATGTGAATAAATTTATGTTTGGGGCTACGCGAAGTGGGAGGATCTATAGAAATGAAGGTAGCGCAGAAATAGAAACTAGCCCCTTGATTTCGCCTCGGCGAGAAAGCGAGGAAGAGCTCGTGAAAGTTTCACCAAGAAGTGCGATCAGTCTGATAAGGCAGCAAATTCTGCGCATACCACCTCCACCTACACCACCACCGGTTTCACCATCTTCACCCCCATCTCCGCCCACACCACCTCCGCCACCACCATAGTTCAATATGGCGAGTGCGATAAAATTGTTGGTATTCAGAGGAGTAGGGAACGAAGATCCAGACCAATTTTGGTTCGTGGTAAAAGTTGTATGGGAAGCACAAGGAGTCATGGATGACAATATAAAGAAGGAAATGCTGGTAAGCACGTTGCAGGATCGTGCACTAACATGGTACATTAAGCATTCTAATGACCATCCAAACGCGGGGATCGCAGATATCCAGGCTGCGCTGAACAGGGAATTTAGCAAGCCAAAATCAGAGACACAATTGATTATTAGGTTTAAGGAAATCGCGATGCTTCCAGGTGAGACCCCATGGGATCTGGATCAGAGACTGAAGAGTATGATTCACGAAGCCAACATGACCTTGACAGATGGACAACATTGTGCATGGTTTGTAGCGTCACTAACGCCGCATTTAAGGACGGCGCTGTCACAACAGAAGTTATCCACCCAGGTCGAAGCTTTGGAGATTGCAATGAGACTGCACAAGACCCCAATACAAGATCCTGGCCTGGGAGTCCAACAAATCCACGCGCAACTGCAAAATTTGTGTCTGGAAATGCATATTTTGAAACAGGACAAGACAACTCGCCAAGAGGCACACGAGGAGGTATGGTGCATAAAGTGCAAGGAACAAGGACACGACAAGGACCATTGTCCAATCTTCGCGAACTACTTGGCGGCGGGAGGGCTGATGCCATTAAGACTAGAGGCACAAGCAGGACCGAGCGCGGAACCTACATTATGGTGTGTGATTTGTCAGATAGGACAAAAACATGCTACGGATAATTGTCAGCTATTACAGAAGTATACGCAGACGTCCCAACAATTATTCTGTAATTTCTATAGGTTAGTAGGCCATGATGAACGCACCTGTAGAAGTTATTAACTGATGATGGATCCAACTCCTGCCTACAGAGTGCAAACCGAAATGCAAGCCCTCGATCCAAATGTAGGGATGGTGTGCGTTGGATTTTAGGGGCGCAGACGAGGTCGAGGTGGAATGGGACCAAGAAGGGGTCGTGGACAGCTGATTTGTTACAATTGCGAAGGGCCAGGGCATTATGCCCGCAATTGTACAAATCCAACGAGAGCATCATGTTTATATTGTACTCAGTTTGATCATGAGACGGAGGACTTCCCTACATTGATAACGAGGTTGCACGATAAAGGAATACTCTAGCCTCCCGCGACTCAGAATCTACAAATGATGAGGTCTGAGCCGCACGAAGAGGACTCAAATGTAAACATTGTGCTTCGAAGTGGTATCACGACAGGAGATGACAAAGGTAAGCAGCCTGAAGAAAGTGTGTGGGTTCGTAAGGCTCCTACAAAGGAACTAGAGTTTGATTTGGGGCACGCGAAGGAGACATTCATGGAAGCTAAGAAGAGCTTCACGGAGGCCTCCACTTCAGGTAGTAAGGATCAACTAGAACCGGAGATGGATCCTTCAATGCTCACACCTTTTTGGAGACACGCATGAAGCTGCTACGTGACAGTAAGGCTATAAAGGGACTGTAGGAACTTATCACTATGTGTGCTGGGTCAGGAGAACCACGCGTAGTCTAGAAGCTCAGAAAACATACATCGCGAACAGGAAGGGAAATGATATTGACTATGCAAATCGGGGAGTATGAAATGGATCAAGTAATTCTGGATCTAGGATCGAACGTGAATGTACTGCCAAAGTAGACATGGGAGCGCATGGGCAGGCCTGCGTTGCAATGGTCCCCTATTCAATTACGAATGGCGAACCAGCAGAAGATCCTACCGATGGGAAGATTGCAGGGAATAACGGTAGACATCGAAGGTGCGAGCGCGCTTGCAAATTTCGAAGTGATAGAGATTGTCGATGACAGCAATCCCTATCCCGTGCTACTGGGAATAGATTGGGCCAATAATATGAACAGAGTGATAAACCTGAAGGAGCGCAAAATTATTTTTGAGAAAAAAATCATTGCGCGTAGTGGTAGCTTTAGACCCTGCGAAAGGATCGCGCTACACAGAGCCGGTGCGCGATGATGAGAGTGACAATGAGCTAGACTATACCTACAAGATACCCGCTCAGGAACAGGATCAGGTAAATCCTACAGCGGATGACATGATTTTATGGGAGCGCGAAAGCTCTTGCACATCATATTCAGATGAGGAAACAGAACGATGGAAAAACCGATTACATGAGGTAACCACGCTCAATTGCAACATGATGGTAAGCTCACTACGCTGCATGACAACAAAGGTAAGGGATCTGCCTACGTATGATGGGTTGACAGCAGTGGATGAATTCCAGAACAAATTTGAAAGCAAAGTACCAGAATAGTAGCTGTTCGATGCTCTAAAATCGGCACTACGTGCTACACCCGCAAGGTGGTGGGGTATGCACCAGCAGAGTTTCAAGGATTGGCACGAATGCAGAAAGATGATGCGCTTATGATTTGGGAAGCCTCAGATGCAGCTGGAAGCCGAGCATGATGGACAAAACAGCCTACGCACTCAACTTTCCAGATGGATACATGCGTATGATACGCAAACTGCACAAACGCACACCATCCTCACGATAGGAGACAGGAACAACAAGCAGGAACAGGCAAGATGAGGGTGTGAACAACGAAGTATGATAAGACCAAGCGCATCGAAGATTGTACGTGGGGAAGCCTTTGACAAGGTGTGCGAAGTGCTGAACACAGTCCACCAGGTGAGACGTACTGACTGGGACCTGCAGGTACCAACGGTTCTATGGGCTTATAGGACCATGTGCAAAACCCTGACCGCGCGAGCAATTCCGAAGTTGAAGTATGAAGAAGGGGTTGTAATCCTTATGGAGCATGCAAAGCCTAGTCCGTGAATAGCAGCACCCGTAGATACGACAGTTCGCGAAGCCCAGATTGAAGAAATCACACAACCATGAGAAACAAAACACATCAGACTCGAGGACGAAATCCGACAGGGAAACCTTAGACTTTGCAAGCTCGAAAAAGACTGGGTATGGCTACGGGAGAAAAGTGCTTTGATGGATGCGGAGGCCAAGAAGCTGGAAGACAGAATAAAGGAAGCATTTCTCGTCGAAAAACCGAGGATGATAAAACAAGGTGCGTACGATTATACTAACAAATGAGAGAACTATCGTCGTGAACTGGTTAGTCTATTGCCTTGGCTTAGACCGCATCTCACCATACGTAGTGGCCAGGGTAGCATGTTGCAAATAGTAGAGTGCGCGATGCCGACCACAACTATGGAAGGTGGGGATTCTCCACGAACCATGGTAGAGGATGAGATGGAGCCCCGCACGGGTGGTGCGACCACCTGACTAGCCTAGGAAGAACAGTCTTAGTGCTCCAAGCAGCTGAAAGGAAGCGCGGGACTATAAAATATTCTACCTGGGAGCTGCATGACATTGGAGATGCATGCAAAATCAGAGCGACACAGGGTTCGCGACCGCGCACGGAGGGATGCGCTACCACGCGGGTTGGTTGGGAAGTGATCGTTGGTGTCACTATTCACGATGGGTGTTCGATTTGAGGCCAAATGGAGTGGGCAGCGAGCATTGAAGACGCGATTTATGGGCCATATTTGGGAAAATCTGCCGCCAAGAAAGCACTAATGGACCGAAATTGGGGGGAACGGTCAAATTCAAATTCAAAAGGCGTTATAAAACACAAAGGGCTGGCCAGCAAACAACACTTGGTCATTTGAGAATTGAGCAGAGCACTAAGCATTGAGAGTCGAGCGTTAATTGAGCCCTTAAGTTCACAAGTGACAAAATACAGCCTAGCTACGGTGACAGCCACTAAGGATGGATTAGGGATTGAAGAGGTAACCACTAGCGAGGCCATGCAAACCCAAATGATGGAGGAGGTACCAGAAGGTGTCAGGGTTGTGACAGAAATCCCCAAATCACTGCGAACACCAAGGCCCAAGAAGGATAAACAAGCAATGGGTCCAATACGCGTGTCCCCGAGGAATCCACGGCACAACAAACTATCCATGGTAGAGAAGGGGAAAGTAGTCACAATAGAAACGAATGAGGAAGAAGAAGACTTGCAAGCCCTGATCGCCGCAGAAGAAGAAGAAGAAGACGTGGAGGAGGATATCCAACCGTTACGCTTTGCAACAAAATTGCCCGCATATGTCCCTCTGCAGAAAGGGAAGACCAAAGTACCGAAGGATCTGGATGAAATGAAGAGTTCACTCCAGACCCCACTCCTCCCAGATGGCATTGTATTTGAGGGCACGCACCTAGGCCGCGTGCCAACCATGAAATTTGAAGACTGGGACCTCGCTGACTGCGAGAAGTTCCCGCACCTAGAGACCGGGAACCTAATGAAGCAGAATATTGAGGGGGTGGTGATAACGTTAGAGCCACGGAAATGGCTGCGCGGTGTGGAAAAGGCCGGGTTGCTGCACTTATTATGGATACCACATTTCCACCGCGCGCCCATCACCATTTTCGTCATCAGGCAGCTGCTCTGCCTGGTGCATGATGGGTATCTATGGCTGGAGGAGCCTATTCCCATCATGGCAGACCTCATTCACCGTATTTCTCGGCTCCCCTATAAAGGAAAGGACCCTGCGACCATCGCCAAAGGAAAGGGCAGCAATTTGGCTCTTGCAGAAGCCATGAAGGCAAAATATAAGCTGGAGAAGAAGAAGAGGGGCTACGCCATCTCCAACATCAAGGATAAAGGGGTACGTGTAGCAACCCAACTCCTGGCCGGCAAAGTTATGAGGAAGTGTCGCGCTAATGAGGTACCAGCGCCGTGGTTGCACTGGCCGAGTAGTGTGCAGAAGGGGTCCAGTTCAACTGGTCTGAATTCCTCTGCGAGGAATTTTTGACAAACTGTCGCGAAGCCCAGGAGCAAGGTAAAACCTTCCACTACACGTGGTTGTTGTTATCCATAATGCTCGTAGCAGGGGAACTACCAAAAGACAGTCAATTCCCCAACATTGATAGAGACTTACTGGAGGCCGTGAAGTATGCTTCGCTCTGGGCCACAAAGGATGCAAAACGGATTCGCAACACAAAATTTTTCTATGTGCTAATGGAGGCGAGCATCCAGATGTGGATCAATCGGAGGCCGCGCCTATCACCTACGGTGTACAATAGTCTGCAGAGTTTTGCAGACTTCAAAGCTAATATGCACAACATTTATATCAGGGTGCGAAAGGATCCAGTGAAGCAATGGACAAAGCTACCTTTTGTAGCCACTGACGACGCGATTTTCACTGTCTTGGAGACATGGCCTCCCGAATGGCCCGCCTTGGATCTGGTAGAACTAGAGAAGGCGGCAGCACAAAAGAAAAAGTACGATACCAAGCTGCGCGTCACTCAATTGGTAGAGAAAAGGTGAAAGGAAAAAGCAGTAGCTGAGGTAGGGGCAGCGCGAGAAGCAGCACAGAAAGTCGTGGAGCAAAAGAAGGTTGCAGAAGCAGCAGCAGCAACACAGGTAATAGAGGCAACAATAGCACAGGAAGATGAGGACCAAGCAACGTCCTCACAGGGGCAGGAATCAGAAGAAACAGAAACAACTGAAGGGAGCACGGACCTAGGGTCGCGTCAACACAATTGAAGCGACCACACATCGCAGAGCGAGCAGGACCAAGGAAGAAGGTCAAGGCCTCAAAGTTAGCCATTAACCCGATCACCTTAATTGAAGGTGATCTCCATGACATCGATGAGACGGTCCGCGATGTCACAAATGAAGTGCTTTAGGATTTTATGCAAGAGCATCAGACTGTGTTGGGGGCCCTCAGGGTGCAACTGTAGGAATTATAGGTGTGGCCCCCTCAGGTGGGTACCCTTTCTACCCACCTCACAGCAGGATCCTCTGTAGCAGAGCAGATGTTGCACGCATGGATGGACAATACGATAGTATTGCCGGAAGGAGCCATAATTGTAGTAAATGTGACCGATAAATTTTCAGTTAGCATGTTGAAAGGACTTGGCCTTAATTTGGCTGCCCTTCCGCGAGAGACAATGTATCAGCTACAGGATGGGATAACGGCAGAGCTGTGGGCCAGGGAGAGCAGAAGATAAACATAGAACAACTCAGTTTGCAGTGCGACGAATTGGTGGCACAAAATCAACATTTGGTGCAGACGGTAGATGATGCTTGTCGATGCGTCCTAGAGCTAGCCATCACAACAAATCTACTAGTAGAAGTGCGGATCCACAGTTTGGCAACCGGAGTCTGCGAGGCTAGGGAAGAGACGACAAAGGTGCAACTAGAGCTAAATCTCCAAATAGCCGAATTGCGGTTAAAGGCACAGCCTTCCACTCCCCCAGAAATCAGAGAATAGCACGCTAGCACTATCACAACAGGGTTGGAAGAAATTGGAGGTGCAGTGCACGACTGTATCGGCATGTTGGAACAGGCACTTGAGGTCCTCACGACTTTGCAAGAGGACCCCAACATCCAGCGCCTGGAGACAGAGGCACTCGAACTCCCACGGTAGTACGACAGTGTCAGAGGAACTGCGCAGACAGTAGTCCTCACTCAACGGCTTGCAAGGATGCAGCAACCCAAGGCATTAAAGGAGTAGGTGGACATGGCGCACCATAAGGAAGCAGTTCTTAAAACACGCATTCAACCATGGATTGACGAGGCCTTCACGATTACAGCGAATATCAAAGGAAAGCTCGCACACATATAGGGGATGCATGCACAAATACTAGGAAGTACGCCAACTACAGAGTTCTCGGAAGAACGAATGCAATAGGTTCAGCAAGCAACAACTCAGTGCGCTACAGACATCAATACCATTCGAGAACAGTTGGAGGGACCCCGCGCCAAGATCATCGCACCGACAGAGTGACTCGAGGGTGAGTCACGATGTTTGTGTTGGGGGCCTATTGGGCATGGAATCCCCCCACAACATGTTTTGGGGCTCAAAGACCAAGTTTTGAGTTGATATTATTGTAAAGCTCCGCGAATTACGGGCGCGAAATTTATGTTAGAGTCATAGGGTTGTCTGCCCTAAGTTTTGAATGTAGTGTCGGCCTACCCATGTTTCGCGGACCATGGGATTGTATAAATACACCGAAGCTCTAAGTGTAAAAAGATAGATAATTAGAGCAAAATATGAGATAGAAAAGTCGAAGTATGAAGTGTGTCTTGTGTCGTAGAGTAGGAAAAGGCTCTGCAGCTGAGTGCGCAGAGGCCTAGTAGAGTCCGCAGCTGAGTGCGCAGGGCGGAATAGAGTCTGTAACTGAAGGAAGAGAATAATAAAGAGAAGTTTTATCTGAATTTTGTGTATCTGTTCTTGAGTTATTACATGTTTGATATCAATTTCTAATGTACTGTTTATTTACTGCGCACACTTGTATGAATGATTTATATTGCTAAGTATACTTTACACATGAAAGTAAGCTAAGTTAATCAACTAATATCGGGTTACTAGTAAGGATTTGGGTAATAACATTATTCAGCCCCCGAGTAGGGCTGCGCGAAGGCAACATCACAGGCTGCGAGGTACGACTAAGTGCACGTAGCGACGTGCGCACAGGGTCAAACCGCAGACCACTTGAACCCATCATACATCCCCAAGGTGCAGAAACATGGTTCTAGCACCCTTCCATACTACTTTGGGTGAGACCTTAGTCCGCACTCTGCGGACTGTTGCCGAAAGGGCCAGTAGTACAGAGATTTGTTTGGCTAAATCACCTCTGAACTTGGTTCAGGCCCTAACAAGACAACAATATGGTAATGAAGCTGCAAGTCTTTGTTTACTTATATGAATGAAGTTAAAATTCCTTAAAAGAGCGTTCATGTACTTAAAGTTCCTACTTCTACATTTCTTCTAAGTTACGGATAATAGTTCCTGTGAAAAAAACAACATATTGTCTCTAAATTCTCAAAGCGTTACAGATAATAGTTTCTGTGAAAAATAGCATATTGTCTCTAACTTCTCAAAGCATTCTTTGCTCAACATTTATATCCAGCAACCATGTGGCATTTTGGACTTTCTTATCAGCTAATTATTAAGGGTTAAAAGTCAGGTCCTTCACTTGAAGATATATCATACAAATAAGTGACAAGAATAATAAACATTAATGTCTTAAGCACAATTTCTACACAGCCAAGAAATCGGTTTCTTAAGGGACAATGTTAATTGGTGTCGTTGCCAGGGAACGAAGTCAAGAACACTCTTCCTTGGGTTTTTAATGTTTTCCTCTGGTTTTTTTTCCCGGGGAGAAAAATCGTAATTTCCATTATATGTTGAAAATTACATGTTGTGGATGCCCATAGGCATATGCAAATACAATGACCTTAGTCAACTGATAGTTCCAAACAAAAACTATGTAAACCCAGTGGGGTTGTTGTACATCAATAGTTACATAAGAAAAAAATCACCAAGTGATCGTTGTTCAGATGCCCAAAAGTGTTGTATACATATATATAAACCTGTTATAAAGACAAAAAATGTTGTTGTTTTAGGGGTTGTCCGCCCGCCAAAGCTCTTGATCTATATATGGCCTGTGAAAATACTGGAAGGTCCCTTCCGGTGAATGTTCTGTGATCAGCCATTCTCCTCGAGGACGATGCGATGCCTCTTTCGATAGCTTGTCCGCATCTTCATTGCGCTCCCTGTAGATATGAGTGCAAGAAATATGATCAAAATGTGTTTTGAGAAAAACAATATCATCCATAATAGTTCTTAGAGTATATGCATGGCATGTAGCTGTGTTGTTAAACCAATTTATCATTGTTTTGGAGTCCCCAAAAATTTTAATGTGTCTGAAATTTTTGAGAATGGCAAAAAGTATCAAGTGTCGAAGGGTGATCAGCTCTACATAACTATTTGTGCCCTCGCCTAAGCCCATGCAAATGTGGAAATAATGTGTGACTGATAGGTGGATAATTACACCCCCGCCCCCCCACATCCTTGTGCTTGTGCTGCCCCATCAAAGTATGCCCAGAGCTTTGTTGTGTCAATCTATTCCTGAGTGATGATCCTAGGTCGATTGATATGTTCTTCAGCTGGAATTTCCTCATAGGCCAAGCGGATCTTTGGTGGAATCAGTGCCCAATTTATAGGCCAGTCCCGAAAAATGATATTGTTTCGACACATCCATATGTGCCAAGAAACCAGAAGTGGCAGATTTCTACTTTTAGGATCCGTAGCAGCTCCCCACCAACTGTCCCAAGCAGTAGGGATGTCCGCACCATGCCAGCTTAGACTGATGTTAAGAGTGAGTAGTACTTGCGACCATAACTGTTTTGAGGTAGGACAATCAAGGAATAAGTGATGGTTGGATTCCTCTTCTTGATGACAGAGTACACACTAGGAAGGTCCCATGAATGCCCTTTTCCTTAAATTTACTCCTGTGGGTGTTTTATCCTCAATGATATTCCACATTAGTAAGATAGTGCACGGGGGAGCTTTTAACTTCCAAAGTTGATTCCACCAACTCATTTGTCTGTCCGGTTTTGCCTCTGCTTGTATGAGGTCATACCCATGCTTGGGTGAGTAGTGGCCCTTTTTGGAGAGACCCCAGAGCAGTTCGTCCTCGTCATCATTGAGTCGGACATGGGATTCTGTCAGAGCTTGCCGGTAATTTTCCCACTGTCTTTCCCATTGAATTGGAATGTGCCAATCCTCACCAGTGTGCCAAGCTTGATGAAAAATAGATGAGTTGCGATGATCACCAAGTTGAGAGATATACAGGACACCTATGTTGTTAAGAAATGTGATCAAATTCGGAGGAAGCTGGTATGCATTCCCACTACTGGTCCAGGGATCAAGACCGATGCGCACTGATGCCCCATTACCAATCTTCCAGATGAGGCCTCTTTTTATAATGGGCAGGGTGTTTAGGATGGCCCTCCAGATGACCGAAATACCTTTCCTGCTCCAAGAGGGTCTTCTAATCCATTCACTTAAAGTACTGGGCCAAATGTATTTGTGGGAGACCACCTCCGACCAGAGGCTCTTATGGGTCAGGAGTAACCAGCCTTGTTTTGCTGCCAGTGCTTGTGCAAAATATTGAAGGTGCTTTAGTCGCCAACCTCCCCATTTTTTGGGATTTTCTATTCTGCTCCATTTGACCCATGCAAATGGCTTCCCATACTTTTGTTCCCTCCATAGAAAGTGACTGCAAATTTTTTGAATCCTATTTAGAATTCCTAGGGGAATCCAAGCTAAGGACATCTAGAAAATCGGGGTAGCTTCTAAAACTGCTTTGATGAGAATCAATCTTCCTACCCTGGATAGAAAACGATGACACCAGATGTTTATTCTTTTCTCCACTTTAGTGAGCAGCCAAGTCCAATCTGTTATTTTATATCCATTCGCTTTTATTCTAAATCCCAAATACTTCAGTCCAACCTGAAGATCCAACACTTGATAGGGGAAATTTTGGAGAGAGAGTTGAATTTCCTGTTGAGAGCATTCAGAGAAAGATATAGTGGACTTTTCCCTGTTGATTTCCATTCCTGTAGCTGCACTGAAGAGTTTTAAAATCTCTTTTAAAGTAGTAATGTCCTGTACGCTTCCATTGAGAAAGACAAGAATGTCATCCACAAAGAGAAGATGGGACAGAAGGAAATGATCAGTAATTTTCAGGCCCCCAAGCCTCCCAGAATGCTTCTCCAAATCTATAAGTTTACTCAGGCCTTCCATTACAAGAAGAAACAACAAGGGGGATAAGGGGCATCCCTGTCTGATGCCTCTTTCTGCTTGAAAGGGGAGGGAGGCAGACCCATTAATAAGAACTACAAAGGATACAGAGGTAATACAACCCATGATCCATCTTATGAATTCCAAAGGGAAACCCAGATGAGTGAGGATCATTCTAAGGTAAAGCCAACTTACTTTGTCGAAGGCTTTGGATAAGTCAATTTTGAGAGCCATCCCTTTGAGCTTTTTTAGTTTAATAGAGTGAAGGGCTTCCTAGGTAGAGCCAATGGCTTCATGAATATGTCTGTGGTGGAGGAAGGCAAATTGTTCTTGAGAGATGTGTTCAGATAAAATAGGCTTTATATGATTGGCTATAATCTTGGCAATGATTTTGTATAGACAGTTGCAAAGGGAAATAGGGTGGAAATCATGAAAGGAGGATGGAGAGTCTGTCTTTGGAATGAGGGCTATGTATGTGAAGTTGAGCGGGGCATATATACGACCAAGGGTCCGACTTTCTTCAATCACTCCAAGCAAATCCGGGCCAATGATGTCCAGGAAAGCAATATAAAATTCCACAGGCCAGCCATCCGGGCTTGGACTTTTGTCTCTCTTGAACCATTTTAATGTGCTTTCAAGTTCCTCCATGGAAACAGGTTTAATAAGATCATCAATGCCATCTGGGTCCAGGTATCCAAGGAAGTGGCTAGCTAGGTTAATGATATCAGGCAGAGAGGGGGCTAGAGGGGCTTTAAAAAGCTGCTTGAAGTGTGAAGTTCCAAGTTGTGCTAGCTGGGGGTGAGTGGTAGCCATTCTCTCCTGATCCATGGGCATCTGCCAAATGGTATTGTTGGCTTTCCTTCCATTAGAAAAGTTGTGGAAAAATTTTGTATTGCCATCCCCGGCTTGCAGCCATATTGCTCTGCTTCGAAGCCTCCAAAGTTCTTCCTTTTCCAGAAGGATCTTGGATCTCTGAGATTCCAATTCCATCAGGCGAATTTTTGATTCATTGGATAAATATCCAAGCCCATTGTCATCAGTTAAGGAGGCCAACTGATCTTCAATATCTACAAGTGATTGTTCATCTCTTTCTTTTTTCCTCTTAGACCAGTCAATGGTTAACTTCTTGAGCTGTTTCAGGTTTCTACAGAAATCCCCAGCCTTTCTCTGATCTCTGAGTGGAGGCTGGGCTTGCCAGAAATCCGAGACCAATTTGACATAGTCCGGGTCTTTTAAACAGGTTGAATTAAATTTGAAAGGGGCCTTAGGTTTCCTGAATGGGCCAGTCACCTCCAAATAAATTGGGGAGTGGTCCGAGATGCTGCCCGAGCCTACCCATTGTCTGTATAAGGCTAGGGATTGGAGCAGGTCTTCATGTATAAGATATTTGTCAAGCCTTCTTCCAAGAGCAACAGCACCAGTACGCCTGTTATGCCAAGTAGGCATCTTCTTGTTCATGGGGACATCAATAAGCCCATGTTGGTCCAAGAGGGAGCTCAGTTGATCTGAGAGAGTGTCAATTTGAGCATGATGACCCCAGGATTCCTTGTTCCCTAAGGAGAAATTTAGGTCTCCTCCAATGATGGTGGAGTGGTTGATCAGAGGGGATCCCAGCAAGGAATGCCAAAAAGCAAGTCTGTTATGGTTGGGGGCATAGACATTAATAATTCGGATATGTTTGCCTATGTCCGCTGCTAAAATGTCCATGCCTAAGAAACCCAAACCACCCCAAGAGGATAACACCTTGATCGATTTAGGGTTGATCCCCATGGCAAGTCCCCCAGATCTGCCCACTGCATCAAGGCCTTGAAAGTGCCAACCAGGTAGTAAAGAAAGTAGGATTTTAGTGATATGCTCAGAGGGCCCAAGGGTTTCCTGAAGAAATAAAATGTCACAGGGGGTACGGGTTAAGAGACGCTTGAGAGCCAATTTTTTCTTGGGGTTGGCTAAACCCTGCAGTTGAAGGAGAGCCAGATCATTAGGGAACAACATCAAGGGTGCCAGATGCTCTAAGTGCCCTTTCAATGGTGGATTGACGACCCTGTGCCACATCTGCAACCACAGATTTAATAGCTTTTGCAATCTTGGTAGGTCTACCTCTGGTAGGTTTAGACTCTGAGGGATGAGAGGGGATACCGAGGCCGAGTAGGGGAATGTTGTTCAAAGGCTGAGAACGAAGATTGTAAGAGTGGGAGCCTGATGTTGAAGGTGAGGAAGATGGAAGAAGGAGAGGATTCAAAGCCTGTAGAGATGGAGGGGTAGTGGAAATGATGGGTGAGGGGGGATCAATGCCACAGGTGATGGGGGGGAAGGACTCAAAACTGAATCCGAGAGTGACACAGGAGAATGCAATGCTGAATGTAAATGATTAAAAGGATGATCAGAAGAACAAGAGAGTGGAACATTACCCGATGTAGGAGCAGCATCCACCGCAGTCCTGGATCGAGTCCGTGGAGGGGATGTAGATGGCACCCTTGGAGTACTGGTTTGTTGTGCAGTGACTCCTTCCACTCCCTTAGAGTGATCCAGACCCGAGGGCTGCTCGTCCACATTCAGTTCTTCAGACAGACGGTGTTTTACACCCCTTGCAGGCTCCTGAGCAGACGAAGAGAGCAGAGGGCAGTCCTTGTAAAGATGACTGACCTTGTGACATCTTCAGCAACGGAAGGGCACTCCTTCATAATCCAGATTTTGGCAACGCGAGAAATGCCTCCAGTGGAGTGTTATTTTCTCCTCCAGCCCCTCCCTGGTATCCAGATGAACAAGTATTCTCGCCATTGTCATGACCCCAGTTTTCTCAAATGACTGGTCATGTTCCAGATAAGTCCCAAGAGCATCCCCTATGCGCTTGAACACCACTGGAGTCCAGAACTGCATTGGTAGGCCTGGCAGGCAGACCCAAATCGGCCCTGCACCCAACCGTTTGCGTTTTGGGTCAAATAAGGGGTCCCATCTTTTGAGCAGAATAGGGGCAAGCTCAATATGCCAGAAGCAAGAAAGAATCCAATCAGTATATTCTTCCCTATGGAAGCGAAGGGCAAACCAGCCATGAGCCAAAACTTTGATGATGGGGAGCTCCTTGAGTAGGGAGCCCCAAATCTCTGAAGTCCACAGGCGAAGGTGCTCCACTGAGTAGTTTCTGCCCCTTACACGACCAACCAAAACCTTCTTTGCCGTGTCTGCAACTTCCCCCATTGGAATATCTTCACCAAGGGTTAAGTTAATGTCCCTATCCACAGCTTTGAGACACCTCCCCTTCTTGGGCTTATCAGAGTGCTGGGCCGTCGGATGTTCCTTAAGCAAGCCTCTACAACCTTGATTGACAGTATGGGGGGTGGAGGGGGTAGATTTGGGGTTAGGGATGGGAGAACTAAAGCACCCAGAGCGAATGGGAGTATTAGGGTTAGAGCTGCCAGGTGCTAGGGTTGCCGAAGTGAAGGTAGGAATAGAGAGGGGAGGGGGGCCCGTCGGGGGAATACGAGAGGAGGAGGGTGTACAGGAAGGAACTGAGGACTGTGGAGGGTGGACCAAGGGAGCATCAAACATGGGAGATGGCTGAAGGCATGTACCTAGGAGATTTAGGGTTGTAGGTGAGAGCGGAGGGCAGTCTAACCCGGGAGAATCATCAATGTGAACAGAGGGCGGAGGGTGCTTATCAGACGGGCTCAGACTGAACGGAACGGACTGGGCAACTGTCAGCGATCGTAGGTTGGCAGCAAAGGGTCCAGAGCCCATCCTTGTTCGATGATGCGTCTAGATATCTTGGTCGGGATTGGGGTCCGCCTCGTAGTCTACGTCGTCAATCTCCATCGAACTGACAGTAACGGTCAGCTGAACAACAAGATTTGTAAAAACAATCACAAAGAACGAAGCAAGTAATTCACCTGTATATAGCCAAGAGAAAGATGACTTTTCTTGCTTCATGCTGCATGACAATGCAGAGTTGGCTAAAGATAACCAGAGGCAGCTTACTTCAACCGGTGTAAATACAGAGCTGCAAATAGAAGGGGTGTGGAAGTGCTTCTTTGATGGAGCCTACTCTAAAGAAGGAACAGGTGTTGGTTTCCTTTTAATTACACCTGGAGGTAATATGATCCCTTTTTCTTTTAAATTGGAGTTCGAAGCGACTAAAAATTTGGCAAAATATGAAGCCTTGATCATTGCTCGGAAAATAGCAAAACAAATGGGAGTCTAGTCAATTTCTGTTTTTGGAGATTCAGAGCTTATTATAAAGCAAATAAAGAACCATTGTAAAAAAAAACACACTAGGCTTAGGGCATACAGAAATGAAGTGTGGGATTTGGTTGAGAACTTCTTTGAGGCTTTCAACATACAGTTCATTCCAAGAGATGGAAACAGACTAGCAGACTCTTTGGTTGTGGTTGGTAGTACTTTTATGCCTCCTATAAATCCAAAGCTAAGATATGAGGTTGAAATGAGGCACAAGCCTTCTGTTCCGGATAATATAAAACACTAGTAGATTTTTCAGGATGATCAGCAGATTATTGAATTCTTGACTATGATTGAAGATTTTCAGGGCACCGAGATCGATCAGTATGAAGATGAAACAACGAAAGGTGCAGAAGTAAGTGGTTTGAAAAATTCCATAGTTAATCAAAAAATTATTCAATTGAAAGATAATATTCTGCCAAGGGGGCTTGTCCCTCTTGAAAGACTTTTTAACTCCAATGATGTAGTTGTTAGTTCAGAGAAAATTCCACAGGATGAGTAGATTCAAGATCACAATATTGGAACCCAGAAGGAGCCCAAGCTAGTCAAATTATTTAATGGAGTTCCACTTAATTATAAGGAGAGATATATTGAGCTTTTCAGGGACTATATTGATGTTTTTGCTTGGTCCTATGAGGATCTCAAAACATATGATGTAAGTATTATTCAGCACAAGATTCCCTTGAAAGAAGGGATTAAACCATTTAAGCAGAAACTCAGGTAAATAAACCCTTTGCTTTTACCATTGATTGAGAAAGAAGTCAAAAAGTTGCTTGATGCCAAGATAATAGTTCCACTCTGGTACTCTGACTGGGTGGCCAATCTAGTACCTGTAAGGAAGAAAAATGGAGAAATAAGATTATGTGTGGATTTCAGAAATCTAAATAGGGCTTCCTTAAAAGATAATTATCCGTTACCTAAAATGGATCATGTGCTACAGAAGGTAATTGGATCATTCAGAATGTCCATGCTGGATGGGTTCTCTGGGTATAACCAGGTGGCTGTTGATAAAGAAGATCAGAAAAAGACTGCATTCACAACTCCTTGGGGAACCTTTATGTATGCTCGAATGCCTTTTGGGTTGATGAATGCAGGTGCAACATTTCAGAGGGCAATGGACATTGCATTTGTAGGTGATAAGTTTGTAGTGATATACTTGGATGACATCACTATTTTCTCTAAGTCTGATGAGGAGCATCTGGACCATCTTAAAAATACTTTTGAGAAATGTAGAAAATTTGGGCTTTCTTTGAATCCTAAGAAGTCTATTTTTGCTCTAGAAGAGGGCAAACTGTTGGGGCACATTATTTCTAGAGATGGAGTGAAGATAGATCCAGCAAGGGTGCAAGCTGTGCAGAAAATACCCCTACCGAGGAGTAAGAAAGACATTCAAAAATTTATGGGAAAATTAATTTTTATAAGGAGGTTTGTGTCCAATTATTCCGAAATTGTAAAAGAAATTACCAATATGTTGAAGAAGGAAAATGAGGTGCATTGGACCAAGGAAGCCAAAGATTCATTCTCCAGGATTAAAGAAGCATTACAAGCAACTCTAGTTTTAATTAGCCCTGATTATCAAAAGCCTTTTCAAATTTTTTCATTTGCATCACCTAATTCAATAGCTGTTGTTTTGTTACAGAAAAATGATGAAGAAAAAGAGCAGCCAGTTGCTTTCTTTAGCAAGATTCTCAGAGATGTTGAACTAAAGTACAATATTCTTGAAAAACAGGTATATGCTTTGGTAAAATCCCTAAAGGCCTTCAGGACTTATGTGCTGCAGTCACAGATCATTGCTTATGTGCCAAATGCTGCAGTAAAGGATGTCTTAGTCCAGAGTGATGTGGAAGGCAAAAGAGGAAAATGGATAGCCAAGATTCAAGAGTATGACCTGGACATAAAGCCCACAAAGCTGGTGAAAGGGTAGGGATTGGCAAAGATGTTGACAAAGTCAAATTTTTAGGCATTGGGAATCAACTTGCTAACACCTGCAAATGAGGAAATAATTGAAGAAGGTGAAGAAAAATCAAACTCAGGTATGAAGGTCCAATATAAATTTTTATGTTCAGAATGGTACAAGCACATAGTCCATTATTTACGTTTTCTCTCTTGTCCTCAATCTTTGGATATAAAAAGATATAAAGCATTAAAAACCAAAGCACAACCATATGTGATTGGAGAGGGCAGATTGTATTGGAAGGATCATGTGGGAATTTTATTGTTATGTTTAACAGAGGATGAATTTACAGAGACCATTAAAGATTATCATGAGAAGTTATGTGGTGGACATTATAGTTGGAAAGCTACTGCACATAAAATCCTCCAGGCAGGGTTTTATTGGCCCACCCTATTTGGTGATATATACAAGTTTGTCAGAGGCTGTCAGAAGTGTCAGCTTTTTACTGAGAAGAAAAGGTTAGCTCCCTTGCCTTTGATCCCAATCTTCATAGAAGAACCATTCAGACAATGGGTACTAGACTTTGTTGGAGAAATTAACCCACCTTCAAGTGGACAACACAAGTGGGTTCTTACAACTACTGATTATTTCACCAAGTGGGTAGAAGCTATACCTACTAAAAGGGTAAATGACCAGGTGGTGATGAAGTTTTTAGAGGAAAATATTTTCGGCAGATTTGGATGCCCTGTCAAAATCATAACAGATAATGCTCAAGTGTTCAGTTCAAGTAAGTTTGTTGCTTTTTGTGAGAAGTACAATGTTATTTTATCTCATTCAACAGCTTATCATCCACAGGGAAATGGATTGGCTGAATCCACTAACAAAACTTTGACGAGAATTCTTAAGAAAACTATTGCAGAGAATCATAATACTGGGATTTGAAGTTAAAGTTTTCTCTATGTGTTGTCCGAGTGACTACAAGAAGGTCTACAGGCAAATCACCTTTTGAGTTAGTGTATGGAACTCAAGCTCTGTTCCCTAGTTAGCTTGTGAAGCCTATGATTGCAATGATTCGAGAGGCAAAAGAAGAGCCCAATGCTTTGATAACAAGGATGCATAAGGTAGTGGAGTTGAGTGAAAGCAGGGATAAGGTAAGAGATAATTTGATTATGTATCAATCAAAGATGAAGGGTATTTTTGACAAAAAGGCCAAATAAATTGATTTTAAAGTTGGAGACCTGAAATTAAGGTGGGATACAAGAAGAGAAGATAAGGGCAAACACGGGAAGTTTGATCCTCTCTGGTATGGCCCATTCAGAATTATAAAAGGAAGGGCAAATAATACATTCTTCTTGGAGAATCTTGATGGTGAAACTTTACAACTGCCTGTCAATGGGCAGTACCTCAAACAATATTTCCAGTTCTGAAGCACAAGCATCCTGTCATTGTAGATACTGGAGTGAATTCATTGTACAAATTCCATAGAATTTAAATTGGCTAAGCAATATGTGACTCCATGCCCGAGGTGAAGGCACTGATCTGCGGTTCTTAGTGCTTCTGTGGCAAAAGCACTATCCCCAGGTGGAGCCAGATGTTGTAGCATCCATTGTCATTTTAATTTTATTTTCAGTTTTATCGCAAATATATATATATATATATATATATATATATATATATATATTATTTTATATTATTGATGGATTTTGAACGTGAGAAACCCATGAGAAAATCTGAGTCGTCCGATTGACAGATAATAGATCTAACGGTAATCGTGTGCTAACAAGTGTGGAGGATAACTCCAAAATCAGACGCGAGAAGTTATAAAACTGAGTTAAAACCTTAGTTAATCGAGGTCGTCCGCTTGAAGGATTTAGATCCGACGGTAATCGCGTGGTTACCTAGGACGAGGTTTAATCCGAAAAACGGATGTGATGGTTTATGGAATGTGATTTAATCCGTTGAAGTCTGGATCGACCACAACCACTCATCAAGAAGGGACGAGATCCGACCGATATCACGTCAAAAAGTGCATGGGCTTTATTATGAATTTCGAACTTGAGAAGTCTATGAATTGCAGCTTTGTTTCCTATCGATTCCATGGGGAAGGTAAAGGTTTGTGGAAAAGGCGGACCCGATATGTTTTGAACTGGAGTTTATTTCCTTTTGGGTTTTGGCCATAAGCGTTTAAGGAAGGATCGACGGTGATTGGTCGGGTTTCTTTGTGATTCTGCCAATTAGAACACTTCTGATATATACGTGGGCCATAAGGGTTTCTTTATGTTTCCGCCAATTAGAACGCTTCCAATATATACGTGGGCCCATAACCCATAGGTCCATGCACAAAATTTTGTAAAGATGCAACTTTCCTGCGTTAAAGCAGTTTAGCTGTCATCAAGACATCTACAGGATTACAACTTGCAGAATACAGGACCACATACTCAAGCCACAAATTCGAATAGCGAGTCAGCCATCACCTGTCATATTCTAATTTATGTTACTTCTCGTTATTTTGTTTTCTTGAGAAGAATAAGGTGTCTTTTACCCTCCAATGTAATATTCTATAATGACTTTTACTTTAGACAGTTAAGAGATAGTTAAGCAGTTTGACAATTTTGGTGATTACCAACTATCCCATGATGTATAAAAAGAGGCAAAATTATAGAAAAAGGGTTCGAATTTTGAAGAGCCTGGAGGCTATGCTATTGTATTCTTGATAAAATTGCCGATTAATGAAAGAATCAGGAGTTTTTTCGCACATTGTTGGGTATGATTTTGTAATTTCTCTGTTATGTGTCATCATGTGTCTTCCTTTCTTTAAGTATGGTAATGAAGCTACATATCTTTGTTTACTTATATGAATGAAGTTAAAATTCCTTAAAAGAGCGCTCTTGTACTTAAAGTTCCTACTTCTACATTTCTTTGAAGTTACGGATAATAGTTTTTGTGAAAAAACCAACATATTGTCTCTAACTTCTCAAAGCGTTACAGAGAATAGTTTCTGTGAAAAACAACATATTGTCTCTAACTTCTCAAAGCGTTCTTCACTCAGCATTTATATCTAGCAACCATGTGGCATTCCGAGACTTTCTTATGAGCTAAGTATTAAGGGTTAAAAGTTAGGCCCTTCAGGTCCTTCACTTGAGGATATACCATAAAAATAAGTGACAGGAATAATAAACATTAATGTCTTAAGCACAATTTCTACACAGCCAAGAAATTGGTTTCTTAAGGGACAACAGGTTGGATTGCATGTGTGTGCTCAACGATATGCATGTTGTTGAATCCCTTGCATGCAATCAACAACACTGCTCACCATGTCTACTCTGTGTGAGCTGCTAGAATGGATCCTTAGCTTGTACGGGCGCAGTTTCATCCGTGAGTGCATGTTGCACCCACTACTATTCCTGCTCCTGTTGTAACTCATTCGTCTGTCTGTGCATCTTCATGTTCTTCCTAAGTTGCTGCTTTAGGACATGTAACTCCTTCTTTGTTCCATCTTTTGCCTTTGCGCAATCTTCATGTTGCGCCGTCACCTCCTAGCCTGAGTCTCCAAATTTGCCTTCATTATCAGTGGATCCGCTTGATCTTGCAACTTTGTTATGCCTATGTGTTTTCAACAACCTTCATCTTGCATTCGGTATGCTTCTTTCAGTTGTTGTTCATGATACTGCTTACTGTGATGCTGTTGCTTGGTGTCCTTGTCTACGAACAACTTAATGTCTTCGTGAGTAGGCAAGCTCATAGACACTTGATTAACTGCATCCCCAAGCATGCTCTGAACGGTGTCTTCATCTCTACTCTCCTGGAAACCATTGTACTGTACAACTGAGAGGCAAATGAACACCTGCGATACCTGGAGACATGGCAACACTCATAACAAGCAATATGTCAGTCGAAAACCAAAATGAACATGAGAACTGACTTGCAACATACCTGGGTAAATGATCATGAAGGTTGCGAAATTTCGGCCGAGTGGTCGGGAGAGATTGCTCAAGGCACATTCTGGGCTGCTGGGAGACTACATGACTACTGGAACTACGCAATGCACAGTCCAGTTTGGCTGCTGACTACTGGGATTGCACAATGCGCAATTCCATTTAGGAAGGACTGCTGGCCCAGGGACAGATTTGCACAATTTCTTGGGCCAAGCAACCATTGTCCTCCAGAAATGCACAAAACAATCCTGGAGGCCAATGCTAGGAAGGAATGTGCAAATTTGGAGAGGAAAGTGAGCCTTCCTTCCCCAGATTGCGCAATGCAGCCTTGGTGAAGGCAGAGTCCAAGCCAAGGTTGGCCCAACTCACCAACGGGCAACTGAAAGCAACTAAGACAGTAAATGCATGGTGACACTAAGTGATAGCAGAATTGATTGACAATGCATGCAAAACATAAATGAAAGATTTAGCAAATAGATCAACATGCATGTGGGTGAGGTAATTCGCTAGTTGGGCGAACGTCTGTGCAAAACAATTTCATGCATGCGACAGCAGTGAGATAGCAATGAAAACTAAAACAGATCTAGGAAAAGCTAGTATATATGTAAACGACAACAAGCGCTAAAAGAAATCAAGCAAACAATACTCCCACAAGAGAAAACAAAAAAAAACGACAGAAATGCAACACAAGGCATGGGAAGCGAGCTTATCCCAAAACAACTGAGCTGAATGTGCTAACTGATCCTAGATTTGATGTGGGATGCCAGAGCTGCAAGGTTGATGTGAGGAATGAGCTCTGCAGCATCCGATTGATGATTTTTTATAACATCGAAGTTGTGATGTGCATGCCATGGATCTAGGGGAAGCGACAGTTGGTGGGAGGTTTCAGAGTTGCTCCTTACATGTAACCTCCAACTGCTAAGAATATATCCTTGAAACAAGGGATGCCTTTGCATGTTGCCTTGGGAGAAGAAGCCCATGCATGCAAGTCTGTTTTGCTCAGTCTCGGAAGAAACCGGTCAACTCAGCTGCACATGCAAGAGATTGCTGGAGAAAAATGTGCATTTCTGGCTGGGAGTTGCGCTGGTTGGCCAAGAGATTTACGCAATTTCTGGGCAGAGCAGCTGACTGCTACCCAGATTTGTGCAAATCCTGGGCTGAACAGCCTGCTGCTAGGAAAATTTGCCCAAATCCTACTGGGCGGGTTAGCTGGAAGGATGGCGCAATCCTGGAGCACAACAGGTTGTCAGAGAAGATTGCACAATTCCTAGAGGGAAGGTTGGTTGCCCTCCAGACATGCGCAATTTTCAAGGGGAAGCTTCTCAGCCTGTAGCTGGACCAAGTCTGAGTGAGCAGCCTGTGAGGAGAATGGATCAACTGTGATCGACAGGCTGCCTTTGTGCGAGGAAAACACTGAAGCTTGAGTACTTGATGAAGCAAGACAAAGTGTTGTGTAAGGTTCGTAGGGAGGATCCAAAATAGGCTAAGGAAAAATTTTGGAGGGTGGTTGTAGCCGCTACAACACTTAGCAACACACTGGAAGAACTCCAACTCTCTGAATGGACCTTGTTCGTGAAACGCAAGTCTAACACCTCCAGAAGTATTGTTCAGTTTTCAGCTCATCTTGGTTTCACACTGACTTGATTGTAAGATGTAGCATCTACCAAGTCCTTGGTCGATTGACACACATTCCAAGACAAGGAAACACAATTGTTTCGATTAGGGTTGAGGGGTATATAGGTGCACGAGCAGTATAGTCATCAAAGTCTTAGTTTCATCTCTTGTGTTTCTCCACTACCAGCAGGTCTGGATAATACCCCGGTGGAGTCTCATAGGAACACAAGCATGGATCTGCTACCAACAAGCATGGTCAATACCCTGGCGAAGTTACTTGAATCACCTCCCTCCACAAGAAGCCTTTCTTTTCTTTCGCCTTATTCATTTTTCATTTTGATTTTTTTTTTTCATTTTCATTTTCACTGTGCATAGCACTTATTCATTTCAGAGGCGGAAGAGGGATCGCGACTTATTGAGAGAAGAGGAGGTTGTTCCAGTAGAGAAGTAGTTTATTATATCTCTAATGTGCCTATTGAGGATTTCCCCCTCACCTTACTCTACTTGACTGAGCTGACAAGGGTTAACCCAAAAACAATCTACAAGAGAAGGTGACACTAGTTAGCATGCAAGTGTTGTGTTTACACCAAGGTTCACTTCGAAGAGTACGTATTTTCCTTTGACGTATCACAAACTAAGAGTAACAAGCTTATCATACATAGGCAAGATGATAGATAACCAAGCAGTGATAATTGTAGAAGTCCTCTTGTATTTTACCTAGCTCGCTTAAAGAGTCATACATGGTTTCATGCAAGGCTAACCTACAAACGAAACAAACAAACCAACAAACATCAAAGAAAAGCAAAAGCAAAAGCTAAAGTGAAATAAAAGCAGGTAAGTAAACAAGCAAGCAAACAAACATGCAAACAAAGCATATAAGCAAACAAGCATGCAAGTAAACAACTAAAAGCAAACACTACTCCTACTCCTATACTAACGGTGCATGGGCCTGATCACGTGAAGTGATACTTCCAATGCAGCCACCGACGCATTGGTAGACCCATGTTGGTGAAGGCTTGGTCCGCGAGCAACCCAGTGGTGCGAACCAACAAGCAAGAAAGATATAACAATGAAGACAACCACACTTCGTGTTTCAAAGTGCCCACGTGACATAAGTGAGTGCAGGAGCATGATGGACAGTCTGTGGACTTCTCATGGTGCTCTGTGACACTACGCGCAAATTTGAAGCATAAGCACACTCTTGACTGTGACATTCAAGCAAACGAAAGAAACAAAGAAAACTTGTGTCGCGAACAAGTGCTTGCAATGTAAGACACCTCCAAAGCATGAGCAATGGGATCATGCAGTTCGAGTGGAGGAAATGTGAACTATGTGTGAGAAGGATCTTCAATGCATACAGATGAGTGACGAGGACCCTTGTGTGATTGAACGATTTCATGATCAAAAGTGAGAATAACCTCAAGAGAGTGAGGGCCTGACATAACCATCAGCTCAAGCTGAAGTGCCTTGACAATGTGTGGGTTTGTGACTTCGTTCATAGATGGATATTCGTAGATCAATGGATTAGACGGATTAACAACGAGTGAATCAACGTCGTGATCAAATGATGAGGTGAAGAGATCACGACAACCAATATCAGAAATTCCAGGATGTTGGTTGGCATCCTCATGGTTGGATGAATCACATAGAGGGGCAGATGAAAAGTGAACAAACTCATCCTCTGTGTTTCCGGAAATGACAGATGGAGGATCAAGTGGATTTTCAACGAGTAACTTATCCTCTCCGTTGTTGAATGATGGACTAACATCCAGTGAGTCATGCGAGTGATCAACAATGGGTGCATCCTTGGATGAAGATACACATGCAAAATCATGGATGGTAGGTTCACTAAAGAGGTTAGGAAAGAACAAAGGGGACTCGGACGGAAGGGAGTCATCCTTTGCCGAGTGTTGATGTTCAAGCTCCCACTCATACTATTCATGAATGACAACGCATGTTGGTTGTGCAACACCGACTTTGTCAGTGAGTTGTTCCTCGTTCGCAACAAGTGAAGAGTCGGGAATGGATGAACACAAGACAACATCACCCGAAGGAACACCTGAGTGTAAAGACTAAGGTTGAAGAAAAGAATGCATATGAGAGATCAAAGGACTCATAACCAAATCTGCGTGAAAATCGAGTAGAGTGATGTTGGGAGAGTGTGAAGGATGAACAGGTGTGTGAGCATGATCCTCAACATCACTGGGCAGTGGTGGAGCTACTGAATGAGAGGGAGGCGGAGAGTCAATTGAGACAATGCCCGCTCCCACATGAGATTGCGTAGTTCCATCAATGAAGAATGTTGAGCGAGGCTTGATATCAATATTCCTCTTGGGACGGGCAAATTTCTTAAGACAATACTCGAACCAGTTCCAAAGATAAGCAAATTTCATCTGGCTCTTCGAAGCTTGAAACTGCAAGCCACGGAAGCACTGCCAAAAATCAATAACGGATTCATGCGGAGCCCTCCATTACTGTAACAGTTTCCAGTCAAGATTATCTGGATCAAAATGATAGAACATGTCTTTAATGAGACCATAGAAGTGCTCAAATGAGTGCACGGTGTCAGTCGGTAAGTTGAGCACCCAAGGAAATGGAGATTCGCGAAGTGTGTATGCAAGCAACAAACGACCTGTTCATCAGAAAACTCATCTTCCTCCTAAATCATGAAAAGAAATTTATATAAGTGCTCAAGCCAGGCCACTTCACCTTCACCATCATATGTGTGAGTGGACAAGAGATCAGAAAGCTTCCCTGAGATGGAGACATCTTCACGATTCGAAAAACACCTCGGGGGAAGTAGAGTGCAAGACTCCATGAAAGATATCCAAAGGTTCAAAACTAGATGAGAGGACATTGCTTGTCATCAACCCCTTCTTCTAGCGCCAAAAAGGTTGACGGTGCTGGACTCGCCAACATGTTAAGGGGATATCCCCGGTAAGAAGTCCCAATTAGACCTCAAACCATTTGGTGTAGGAATCCCAGCAGTGGGTCGTAAGGTACTGGCTTAACCGCGATGTCGTACAAAGGCAAGTAGGATAACTCTGTCAACAACAAGGGTGTGACTGGTGAAGTGAGTCAAGGAAGGTGTATGAGAGGTTCCAACACTTCAAAGGGGGAAGGAGGTGGAGATGAGTTCTAGGTTGAAAGGGATCAGTCCCAACTTAGCTAGGAACACACAACACAAAGGACATGCACAGCTTTCGGCGGAGCAGTCCACTTGGATGTGGCAGTCACATCATACAAGGTAAGATAACACATACAACACTCATGGATCAGTCCGAGACAAGTGTGACGGTTGTTATAGCAAGGTTCAAGTGAAAGGTTTGTCTGATGTCCGACAGAGCAGTCGACACAAACAGTGACAACATTAACAACATATGCAACACATTAACAACAAGATTCATATAATTGCATGTGAATTAGTTCATACACAAGTACGTAAGTTAAACAACACATATCATTAAAACAACCGATGCAGTCCAACTACAATAACAAGATATGCATGAAAATGTTTTGGCTCTTATTATATAAATAAGTGTAAGTCACAATCATACGATACATCCATGTAAACCTGCTAGCCCCAACAGTGGAACGTTACAACCACATCCGCCTGCTCCTCCAAAGTGATGTACTAGCTCCATGCAGTGGAGAAGCTAAGGCACGTTACAATATTGTCCAACCCTTTTTGAAGATAGTCTTAATAGAAGCTTGGCTAACCAAAGGCCATTACAATGAGTTATGAGAGACTATTTATAGCAAAGGGTGGGGTGACCCTTGACATTCCCCTTTGTGACAGTTCAACTACCCTCATGACTCTTCACCTACTCTATGACTGTTACATCCAACCATTGACACTTGACTTACACTTTAAATGACTCAACATTACAATGCACATGTACTCATTGAGACAACATGGCTTGAGCAAGCCTTGCAAGACATCACTGACTCTCGGTCTGTTGTGATGAGACCAACTCTTTGATATGCTTGTGATGGTGAAGGTAGTGAGTTGATTCCGAGTTTGGTCGTCCGTGATGGTGTGCATGCACCTCATGGTGACATCTTGTTGAAGCAAACTTTGCCTCCGTTGTAACCTGTGCATTGGTTCGGCCCCTTCATCCAACTCGTCTGCTAACATGCACATGGTCTTCTTGGGTACAGTTGGACCGGCAACACACTGATGCATAGTGTCTGTGTTGATCTTCAAGTGTGTGTTGGTGGTCCTACGCATCAACTTGTCGAAGTACATGTTTAGCCCCAGTTGGACTTGCTTCTTGTCTTCGCCTTGGTGAGTGTGCTGAATGGGTTGGATTACATGCATGCGCTCAACGACATGCATGCTGCTGAATCCATTGCATGCGATCAACAACACTACTCACCATGTTTGCTCTATGTCAGCTGCTGGGATGGATCCTTAGCTTGTACGGGCACAGTTTCATCTGTGAGTGCATGTTGCGCCCACTGTTGTTCCTGCTCCTGTTGTAACTCATTCGTCTGTCTGTGTAGCTTCATGTTCTTCCTGAGTTGCTGCTTCAGCACATGCAACTCCTTCTTTGTTCCATCTTCTGCCTTCGCGCAATCTTCATGTCACATCGTCACCTCATAGCCTGAGTCTCCAAAGTTGCCTTCATTATCAGTGGATCCGCTTGATCTTGGCAACTTTGTTATGCCTCTGTGTGTCAACAACCTTCCTCTTACATTCGTTGCATTCGCTGCATTCGGTATGTTGCCTTAAGTTGTTGTTCATGATGATGCTTCTTATGATGTTGTTGCTTGGTGTCCTTGCCTATGAATAAATTCATGTCTTCGTGAGTAGGCAACCTCATAGACACTTGATCGACTACATCCCCAAGCATGCTCTAAACGGTGTCTTCGTCTCTACTCTCCTGGAAACCATTGTACCCATACTTCTGAGAGGCAGATGAACACCTGCTATACTTGGAGACATGGAAACACTCATAGCAAGCAATCTGTCAGTTGAAAACCAAAATGAACATGAGAACTGACTTGCAACATACCTGGTTAAATGATCATGAAGGTTGCGCAACTTTGGTTGGGAGGTTGGGAGATCGACTGCCAAGACTGCTCAAGGCACAGTCTGGGCTACTTGGAGACTGGCTGACTGTTGGAATTGCGCAATGCACAGTCCAGTCTAGCTGCTGACTGTTGGGATTACGCAATGCGCAATTCCAGCTGGTAAGGACTACTAGCCTAGGGACAAATTTGCGCAATTTATTGGGCCAAGCAGCCACTGCCCTCTAGAAATGCGCAAAACAGTCATGGAGGCCAGTGCTGGGTAGGAATGCGCAAATCTGGAGAGGAAGGTGAGCCTTCCTTCCCCAGATTCCGCAATACAGCCTTGGTGAAGGTAGAGTTTGGGCTAAGGTTGGCCCAACTCGCCGACGGGTAACTAAAAGCAACTAAGACAGTAAATGCATGTCGACACTAAGTGATAACAGAAGTGATTGATAATGCATGCAAAAAATGAATGAAAGATTCAACAAACAGATCAACATGCAAGTGGATGAGGGAGTTTGCCAGTTGGGTGAACGTTCGCGCAAAACAGTTTCATGCATGCGACAGTAGTGAGATAGCAACGAAAATTGAAACAGAGCTAGGACAAGCTACTATATATGTAAATGATAGAAAGCGTTCAAAGAAATCAAGCAAACAATACTCCCACAAGCGAAAACACAAAAAGCGACAAAAATGCAGCACAAGGCATGGGAAGCGGGCTTACCCCAAAACAACTGAGTTGAATGTGCCGACTGCTCCTAGATGTGATGTGGGATGTCAGAGCTACAAGATTGATGTGAGGAATGAGCTCTGTAGCGTCTGGTTGATGAGTTTTGATAACATCAAGGTTGTGACGTGCATGCCACAAATCTAGGGGAAGCAACACTTGGTGGGAGGTTTATGAATTGCTCCTTGCATGTAACCTCCAATTGCTAAACATAGATTCCTGAAACAAAGGAAGACTTTGCATGCTACCTTGGGAGAAGCAACCCATGCATGCAAGTCTGTTTTTCTCAGTTGGGGAGGAAATCGGTAAACTCAGCTGCACATGCAACAGACTGCTCGACTGCTTGAGAAAAATGCGCATTTCGGGCTAGGAGTTAGGCTGGCTGCCTAGGAGATTTGCATAATTTCTGGGCAAAGCAGCTGACTGCTACCCAGATTTATGCAAATCCTGGGCTGAATAGCCTACTGCTAGGAAAATTTGCGCAAATCCTGTTGGGCGGGTTAGCTGGAAGGATGGCGCAATCCTGGAGCCCAGCAGGTTGTCAGAGAGGATTGCACAATTCCTAGAGGGAAGGTTGGTTGCCCTCCAGAAATGCGCAATTTTCAAGGGGAAGCTTCTCAGCCTGTAGCTGGACCAAGTCCGAGTGAGCAGCCTGTGAGGAGAATGGATCAACTGTGATCGAGAGGCTGCCTTTGTGCGAGGAAAACACTGAAGCTTGAGTACTTGACGAAGTAAGACAAAGTGTTGTGTAAGGTTGGTAGGGAGGCTCCAAAACAGGCTAAGGCAAAATTTTGGAGGGTGGTTGTAGCCACTACACCACTTAGCAACACACTGGACTAACTCCAACTCTCTGAATGGACCTTGTTCGCGAAACGCAAGTCTAACACCTCCAGAAGTATTGTTCAGTTTTCAGCTCATCTTGGTTTCACACTGACTTGATTGTAAGATGTAGCATCTACCAAGTCCTTGGTCGATTGACACACATTCCAAGCCAAGGAAACACAGTTGTGTTGATTGGGTTGAGGGGTATATAGGTGCATGAGCAGTATAGTCGTCAGAGTCTTAGTTTCATCTCTAGTGTTGCTCCACTGCTAGCAAGCCTGGATAGTACCCTGGTGGAGTCACATAGGAACACAAGCATGGCTCCGCTGCCAGCAAGCCTGGTCAGTACCCCAGTGGAGTTACTTGCATCACCTCCCTACGCAGGAAGCCTTTCTCTTCTTTCTCCTTATTCATTTTTCATTTTGAATTTTTTGACTTTTATTTTTTATTTTTTTCATTTTCATTTTCATTGTGCATAACACTTATTCATTTCAGAGGCGGAAGAGGGATCCTAACTTATTGAGAGCAGAGGAGGTTTTTCCAACAGAGAAGTAGTTTATTATATCTCTATCGTGCCTGTTGAGGTTTTCCCCCTCATCTTACTCTACTTGACTGAGCTGACAATGGTTAACCCAAAAACAATCGACTAGAGAAGGTGATCTGAAAATCACTCGTGAGTGATCTCAGTTAATTAATTAATGAAGGTATTACAAACTCATGTGCTGGTGTGTGTCTATGTTATCTTAGGCAACAGATCGATCAGATTGTAAAATACACAGACACTGGAAAATGGAAAATAGTAAGAGAAACACAGTAAACAAATACAAGAACACAACAAATTAATAAGGAGTTCACCCAATCCTCCTAGGCTACGTCTCGAGTCCAGCTTTCAGTGGTGGCCTTCTTTTATTATGTCTTTAAACAGAGTGCTACAATGAGGAGCTCAATTTGAGTCTCTGGGAACAGATGATGCTTAGTATGGTGGTTCTTGGATTCCCCAAGCCACTAGAGTGCACAGACTCTTCCTTACCAAGTCTCGACCTCGACTGGTCTTAATGGAATGAGTCCAATTTGGTACTCAGTTCCCGACAGATATCCTCACAGGGATTACTTGAACCTCTCAAGCCTTCTGTCTGCTCGATGTTGCCTTAGCTTCGCAGGTCAGCTCGACTCTCTATTCTCTGCTTCACTTTCTGTTCGGTTTCTGTGGCTCATTGTCTCCATCTCTGTTTCATTCTTTGTCTGTTCATGGCTTAAGGCCAATTCGTCCCTTTGATTGTTCGCTTCCTCTTCCACCTCTTCGGATCACCTGCTGATGTTCGCTTAGAATTCCCTACCTCTGCGTCTTCTCCACTGTGTAACGTCTCACAGGGAAGTGGCCACTTGTCCTTTCACGAACTGAGCTAGCTCTTCCTCAAACGGTTTGGTATTTCGGTTAATCTGTGTAATGATTCATCTGCCAACTCAGCGATCAAATCGGACTTCAGACTTTTATACGTCGCAGCTTGATTCTCCCTCCAAATCCGGTCATTCATCAGGTGCAATCTCCATTGTTAGATCTGGAGCCCCCAGATCCTACGGTGTTTGCTCTTATTGCGCGGTTGACTTGCTCGGATGTTAGCTCGCGATGAGAGGTGGTTTTCTCTCTCATCCGTCGGACACGCGTCGTTCGCTGTATGGAATCGTTGGGTCTCCTGACAATTCCGCTCACCGCCCAAAATGCCTCCGATATTCCACCAGTTTTGGAGCATGGGACCCACCTGTCATTTTAGCGCTTTTCCCACAGTTTTTGGCTTTCCTTGTGACCGAGCGCTCGGGGCTATTCCTTGTCGAGGGGTTTTTCCCAGCGATGCAGCGCTAATCGCGCATCAGAAACGGTCTTCGTTTTCCGATCCAAACTTTCTAACTGCTAGTTTGCGTCCTGCGCGGTCTCCATGGGCCTTGGTCAGTGCGCTTTGACCAAGGTCCTCGTCATTCCTTGCTGGCTACAAACTGCCATTGTCCAAAAGGTCCTTCCTGATAACTCTTTGTTCACAAGTTTTTGAAGTCTGTCATGATTTAATACAGTCATAAAACTTTGATAATTTTCCATGGATCCAATTCGGATCACGACCTTCCCACTGAAAAAGATTTTGGACCAACAAAAGTTGGTTTTCAAGCATCGACTAAGTGAGGGTACAATTGTCTCACTTGTCCAATCTCTATCCACTTTGCACTGCTCGACTTCGAACCCTTGAGCCCAACTCTGAGGTACTCAACATCTCCCCTGCGTGTCATTCTCACCTTCCTATCCAAAACTGTGTCTTCCTACAATTCATTAAGATATTTAGGTAACAGGTCATCAATAGAAGGCAATTGACTCTACTCTCCGGGATCCTCAATTAGTGAAGGTTCAAACAATCTCAAGCGATCTGCATTCACGACTGAGTAGATGTGCATGTAAGCTGGTAGATCAAGGCGAAAAGCATTCTCACCAATTTTCTCAAGTATCTTGAAGGGTCCATACCTGATAGGCTTTAGCTTTTTACCTTCACCTTGCATTCTTTCCTAGTTGATATACAGCTAGACTTGGTCAGCAACTTGGAAACTATGCTCCATCCGATGCTTGTCATGCCTTGCCTTGTACTTGGCTTGGCTCTTTTCCAGCTATTCCTGTACTGCCTGGTGGATCTCTTAGATTTGTTCATTGAACCTAGTTGCCCTGTCCACATCACTGTGTCCCTCAATTGTGGTGTCTTTACCAAAGAAAAAATCCAAAGGAGATCTTGGTGTGAAACCAAAACAGGTCTCAAAAGGAGATCTCTGTGTAGAAGAATGTTTTGCTCGATTGTAATCATGTTGGACATAACACAAATGTTCATCTCAAAGCTTAGGATGTTTGTTCTAATATCCCCTGAGCAACTGGATCACCGTCCTGGTTACTACTTCTGTTTGGCCATCGGTTTGTGGATGGAAAGTTGTGCTTTTCTTCAGTTTGGTTTCCATCAATTCCCACAGACTTGACCAAAACTTTCCCACAAATCGGGTGTCTCTATCAGATACAATGGAAGTGGGTAATCCAAAATGAACCCATACATGTTGAAAGAACAGTTTTTCAGTTTGTTCAACTGTAATCTGTTTATTACAAGGTATCAAAATACACATTTTGTTGAACCTATCCACAACAACATGCAGATAATCATGACCTTTCCTAGATTTAGGTAGTCCTCCAACAAAAGCCATGGAAACATTTTTCCAAGGGTGAGAAGGAACTGGTAATGGAGTGTACAAGCCTAGTTTTCTATTGCTAGGTTTGCTTTAAGCACACATAGTACACCCTCTTACATATCTAGAAACTGTCTCGTTCATTTTTGGCCAATAACAAAATCTTTGCAGCTGTGTAACTGTTTTACTTACCCCAAAGTGACCTAATATTAGAGAAGTGTGTGCTTCTCGAATTATCTTTACTCTTTCAGTTTATGGAATGCATAGCTTCCCACAATGATTTAAGAGCCGGTCCTTTACATGATAATCCAATTCTTCTACTCGTTTGCCTTGACTTAAAGTTGCATATACATCTTTGAAATCTATATCATGAGCATATTGTTCAATGTAGCTCCCATGTAACACAGAATTATGCTTAAGTATAATAGATGCATTTATAATGGTCTAGATAACATATCTGCAACTTTATTTTGTATGCCCTTTTTATATCTGATGACTAAATGAAACTGTTGTAGAAAACCCATCCACTTATAGTGTCTTGATTGCTGCAACCTAGTTTGGGAGTGTAGATATTGAAGTGGTTGATGATCAGTATGTATAACTGTCTCTTTGCCCATTAAGTAATGTTTCCACTTTTTCACACTTTGTACTAATGCATACAATTCTTTATCATATGTGGGGTAGTTAACTACAGCAGAATTAAATGTCTCAGAATGATAACATATGGGTTTACCGTGTTGTGTCAACACTGCTCCCATGGCATAGTCACTGGCATCCATTTGGATCTCAAAAGGTCTTTGAAGATTAGGCAGTGCTAGTACAGGAGTTGTACTAATCTTTTCTTTCAAGGTGTCGAAGGCTTTCTGCTGTTTGCCTCCCCACTGAAACACCTTGTTCAATCCTGTTAAAGCATGTAAGGGAGCTACAATTAAGGAAAAGTTAGAAATGGAACTTCTCCAATATTGTGCTGCTCCTAAGAAGCTCCTAACTTCTGTAGCAGATTTGGGTTTGGGCCAGTTTACAATCACTGCCACCTTAGAGGGATCTATCTTCAATTCACCACTCCCTACTATATGTTCCAAATAATTCAAAGATGCTTTGCCAAATTCACATTTTGAGAGTTAAACATAAAGTTCTTCTCTTTTCAAAACATCTAGTGTCTGCTTAACATGCTTTAAATGTTCTTCCCATGTTTTGCTAAATATTAGGATGTCATCCAGATACACAATAACAAAATCATCAAGAAAAGGTCTGAGTACATCATTCATTAATCTCATGAAAGTAGTAGGAGCATTAGTTAAGCCAAAAGGCATAACCAGCCACTCATACAATCCCTGCTTTGTTTTGAAAGCAGTCTTCCATGCATCTTGTTCTGCAACTCTAACCTAATGGTATCCATTATGCAAGTCTAACTTGGAAAAATAAACAACGTCTTTCAATTGATCTAAGAGATCATCTATGCGAGGAAGGGGATAACGATTTTTGATTGTTATCTTATTCAGTGCTCGATATTCAATGCACATTCTCCACGAGCCATCTTTCTTTCTCACCAAAACGATTGGTGATCCGCATGGTGATGTGCTAGGTCTAATGAACTCCTTCTCGAGCAACTCCTGCACCTGCTTCTTGACTTTTTCATTCTCTAAAGCGGACAACCTGTACATTCCAACGTTAGGCAATGGAGCATCTTGCTGCAAAATAATATCATGCACTATTTCCTTTTTGGGTGGCAGACCTTTAGGTTCTTGAAACAAGATATCATACTCTGAAACAACCTTTTCTAAATCAGCTTGCTGTTTAGCATTACAGCCCTCAAATACATTGGTTTTATCAATTTTCTTTTCCTTTACAACCATCAGTAAGAATTGTTTGCATGAATTTATCATCCGTTTCATCTGCCCTGAGTTTATGAGAGTATAATTATTTTTGAGCTTATGAGCTCTTACAAAGTATTCAATTCCATCTTTAATGAGTAGATACTTGTTTTCAGCTCGATAGAAGATAGCTTTTCCGTCATACAAGTAAGGACTTCCTAAAACAATTCCACATATATCCAAAGGAATTATGTCTAACTCAACCTCATCTACAAATGTTGATCCAAAAGAAAACTTGAGTTTGCATTGTCTAGTCACTTGTAGTTGTGCTTTATCATTTAACCATCCTAATGGGTATGGTTTCTTGTGAGGTGTAGTCAGTAATCCCAACTTCTTTACAATTGCTTCAGAAATTAAATTTACTTGTGAGCCACTATCAAACAAAGTATCAATCTTTTGATGTTTGGAAATAACTCGAATATGGAAAAGCTCATGTCTTTTTCTCTCATTTTCTTCATCAATAGTAGATTGTGCAGAATTACTAGTAGATGCTTCAGAATTCTTACCTTTTATACCTGTGGCTGCAATGGTTGTTTCATCTCCTGAGTCTGACCCCAAATCTTTTTGAATAGTTGCAACAGTCTTCTTCTTCTTGCCCTCAAACTTCTTAGGTCTTAGCTCCGAATGTAGAATCCAACAGTGCTCATCATCATGCCCATCCTTCTTATAGTGAGTGCATGAAGCCTTGCTTTTCTGTGCAGTGTTAGCCTTCCTTGCTTTCCATTTCTATTTTCTTTTCTCCTTATTCTTACTTGCAGTGGATTGGGATGATCCCCCAACTTCTATATTTCCATACTTTCCTCTAGCTTCTAGATGTGTGGCTTGAACAGATACCTCATCTATACTAGTGGGATTAAACATAAGGATAGTGTGCCTCATGTAGCTGTGTAGACCACCAATGTACTTCAACAGAGTCTCAGGTGAGTCTAATGAGATTCCTAGAATCAATGCTCTCTTTCTAAATTCTTGGGTGTATCCTTGTACACTTTGCCCTTTCAACTGTCGAAGAGTTTGCCAGCTCATCATGGCTTGCTGCATGTAGGCCAATGGATAGAACTGCTTTTTTATTGCAGAAAAAAATTCACTCTAGACAGAAATAGTCTTACCATGTCTCTTCATGTCAACTTGGGTCCTGCCTTCCCACCAAACCAAGGCAGTGCCTCCAAGGCGTAGGCTTGCCAGCTAAATCTTGCTCTTGTCTGAATCAATACTCTGCACTCTGCAATAAACATCAATTTGTCTAATCCAATTGTCCAACTTTTCTGCATTCAACTCTCCATCATATATTGGTAAATCAAATTTAACATCTAGTTTAATCAAAGATGTCTTCTTTTTATGTTCAGGGCTATTAGGAGGTGTGAGAAAGCTTTCCTCTTTCCCTTTGCCTTTTGAGTGGTCATGGAGGAAAGAATCTTCTTCTCTTTTATCTTGTTTAGAGCCTGATGAGTCTTCATCTTTATGTTTTCTAAAATCCTTATACATTTCCTCTACCATGGACCTTATGGCTAGGAAACTATCTATAAATTGAGGTTCTGGCCCCACAAAACCTTCCTTTGACATTGTCTTCTGAGGATAGACTCTCCCAATTTCAGGATTAGTTTCGACCAACTCTCCTTCTCCTAATTTGAGCTTTGATCTAGTTAGCATTCAACAGCTAAATCCAACACAAGCTTGTCTAACCTTACAACCTAGAGCTCTGATACCACTTGATCTGAAAATCACTCGTGAGTGATCTCAATTAATTAATTAATGAAGGTATTACAGACTCATGTGCTGGTGTGTGTCTATGTTATCTTAGGCAACAGATCGATCAAATTGCAAAATACACAGACACTGGAAAATGGAAAACAGTAAGAGAAACACAGTAAGCAAATACAAGAACACAACAAATTAATAAGGAGTTCACCCAATCCTCCTGGGCTACGTCTCTAGTCCAGCTTTCAGTGGTGGCCTTCTTTTATTGTGTCTTTAAATAGAGTTCTACAATGAGGAGCTCAATTTGAGTCTCCTGGAATAGATGATGCTTATTAGGGTGGTTCTTGGATTCCCCAAGCCACTAGAGTGCACAGACTCTTCCTTACCAAGTCTCGACCTCGACTAGTCTTAATGGGGCGAGTCCAATTTGGTACTCAGTTCCCGATAGATATCCTCACAAGGATTGCTTGAACCTCTCAAGCCTTTTGTCTGCTCGATGCTGCCTTAGCTCCGCAGGTCAGCTCGGCTCTCTGTTCTCTACTTCACTTTCTGTTCGGTTTCTCTGGCTCACTGTCTCCTTCTCTGTTTCGTTCTCTGTCTATTCATGGCTTAAGGCCAATTCGTCCCTTTGACTGTTCGCTTCCTCTTCTGCCTCTTCGGATCGCCTACTATTGTTCGCTTGGAATTCCCTGCCTCTGCGTCTTCGCCACTGTGTAACTTCTCACCGGGAAGTGGCCATTTGTCCTTTCATGAACTGTTCCAGCTCTTCCTCAAACGGTTCGGTATTTCGGTTACTCTCTGTAATGATTCATCCGCCAACTCAGCGGTCAAATCGGACTTCAGACTTTTATATGCCGCAGCTTGATTCTCCCTCCAGATCCAGTCATTCATCGGGTGCAATCTCCGTCGTTAGATCTGGAGCCCCCAGATCCTATGGTGTTTTCTCTTATTGCGCGGTTGACTTGCTCGGACGTTAGCCCGCGATGAGAGGTGGTTTTCTCTCTCATTCACCGAACACGTGTCGTTCGTTGTATGGCATTGCTGGGTCTCCTGACAATTCCGCTTACCGCCCAAATGCCTCTGATATTCCTCCAGTTTTGGAGCGCGAGACCCGCCTGTCATTTCAGCACTTTTCCCATGGTTTTCGACTTTCCTTGTGATTGAGCACTCGGTGCTATTCCTTATTGAGGAGTTTTGCCCAGCGATGCGCGTCGTGCATCAGAAACGGCCTCCGTTTTCCAATCCAGACTTCCTAACTGCTAGTTTGCGTCCTACGCGGTCTCCATGGGCCTTGGTCAGCGTGCTTTGACCAAGGTCCTCGTCGTTCCTTACTGGCTACAAACTGCCACTGTCCAAAGGTCCTTCCTGATAGCTCTTTGTTCATAACTTTTTGAAGTCTGTCATGATTTGATATAGTCATAGAACTTTGATAATTTTCCATGGATCCAATTCGGATTAGAAGGTGACACTATTAGTGCGCAAGCGTTGTGTTTACACCAAGGTTCACTTCGAAGAGTACGTATTTTCCTTCGACGTATCACAGACCAAGAGTAGCAAGCTCATCATACAGAGGCAAGATAACAGATAACCAAGTAGTGATAGATCTACAAGTCCTCTTATACTTTACCTAGCTCGCTTCAAGAGTCATACATGGTTTCATGCAAGGCTAACCTATGAACGAAACAAACGAACCAACAAACATCAAAGCAAAGCAAAAGCAGAAGCTAAAGTGAAAGCAAAGCAGGTAAGTAAACAAGAAAGCAAACAAACACACAAACAAAGCATATAAGCAAACAAGCATGCAAGCAAACAACTAAAAGCAAACACTACTCCTACTCCTATACTAATGGTGCATGGGCCTGATCACGTGAAGTGATACTTCCAATGTAGCCACCAGCACATTGGTAGACCCATGTTGGTGAAGGCTTGGTCCGCGAGCAACCCAGTGGTGCGAACCAACAAGCAAGAAAGATATAACAATGAAGACAACCACACTTCATGTTTCAAAGTGCCCACGTGACATAAGTGAGTGCAGGAGCATGACGAACAATCTGTGGACTTCTCATGGTGTTGTGTGACACTACGTGCAACTTTGAAGCATAAGCACACTCTTGATTGTGACATGCAAGCAAACAAAAGAAACAAAGACAACTTGTGTCGCGAACGAGTGCTTGCAATGTAAGACTCCTCCAAAGCATGAGCAATGGGATCGTGCAGTTCAAGTGGAGGAAGTGTGATCTGTGTGTGAGATGGATCTTCAATGCATACAGATGAGTGATGAGGAGCCTTGGGCGATTGAACGATTTCATGATCGGAAGTGAGACTAACCTCAAGAGAGCGAGGGCCTGACATAACCATCAGCTTGGGCTGAAGTACCTCGAGAGTGTGTGGGGTTTCGACTTCGTTGATATATGGATCTTCGTAGACCAGTGGCTTAGACAGATTAACAATGAGTGAATCAACATCGTGATCAGATGATGAGGTGAAGAGATCATGACAACCAAGATCAAAAAATTCAGGATGTTCATGGTTGGATGAATCACGCATAGGGGTAGATGAAAAGCAAACAAACTCATCCTCTATGTTTCCGGAAAAGACAGATGAAGGATCAAGTGAATTTTCAATGAGTAACTTATCCTCTCCATTGTTGAATGATGGACTAACATCTGGTGAGTCCTGTGAGTGATCAACAATGGGTGCATCCATGGATGAAGATACACATGCAAAATCATGGATGGCAGGTTCACCAAAGAGGTTAGGAAAGAACGGAGGGGACTCGGACAGAAGGGAGTCATCCTTCGCCAAGTGTTGATGTTCAAGCTCCCACTCATACTCTTCATGAATGACAACAAATGTTTGTTGTGCAACACCGAGTCTGTTAGTGGGTTGTTCCTCATTCACAACAAGTGAAGAGTCTAGAATGAACAAACACAAGACAACATTATTCATAGGAACACCTGAGTGCGAAGACAGAGGTCGAAGAAAAGAATGTATATGAGAGCTCGAAGGACTCACAACCAAATCTGCACGAAGATCGAGTAGAGTGATGTTGGGAGAGTGTGAAGGATGAACAGGTGTGTGAGCATGATCCTCAACATCACTGGGCAGTGGTGGAGTTGTTGAATGAGAAGGAGGTAGACGGTCAGTTGAGATAGTGCTCGCTCCCACATGAGATTGCGTAGTTCCATCAATGAAGAATGTTGAGTGAGGCTTGATATCAAGCTTCCTCTTGGGACAGGCAGATTTCTCAAGGAATTACTCAAACCGGTCCCAAAGATAAGCAAATTTCATCTAGCTCTTCGGAGCTTGAAATTGCAAGTCACGGAAGTTCCACCAAAAATAAATAACAGATTCATGGGGAGCCCTCCGTTATTGTAACAGTTTCTGGTCAATATAGTCTAGATCAAAATGCTAGAACATGTCTTTAATGAGATCACAGAAGTGCTCAAATGAGTGCACGGTGTCAGTCGGTAGGCTGAGCACCCAATGAAATGGAGATTCACGAAGTGTGTATGTAAGCAACAAATGACCTGTTCATCAAAAAACTCATCTTCCTCCTAAATCATGAAAATAAAGTTATATAAGTGCTCAGGCCAGGCCACTTCGCCTTCACCATCATACGTGTGAGTGGACAAGAGATCGGAAAGCTTCCCTGAGATGGAGACATCTTCATGTTTCGAAAAACACCTCGGAGGAAGCAGAGTGCAAGACTCCATGAAAGATATCCAAAGGTTCAAAACCAGATGAGAGGACACTACTTGTCATCAACCCCTTCTTCTAGCGCCAAAAAGGTTGACGGTGCTGGACTCGCCAATATGTCAAGGGGATCTCCCCCGTAATAAGTCCCAATTAGACCTCAAACCGTTTGGTATAGGAATCCCAGCAGTGGGTCGTAAGGTAATGCCTTAATCGCGATGTCGCACAAAGGCAAGTAGGATAACTCTGTCAACAACAAGGGTGTGACTGAGGCAGTGAGTCAAGGAAGGTGTATGAGAGGTTCCAACACTTTGAAGGGGGAAGGAGGTGGAGGTGAGTTCTAGGTTGAAAGGGATCAGTCCCAACTCAACTAGGAACACACAACACAAAGGACATGCACAGCTTCTGGTGGAGCAGTCTACTCAAATGCGACAGTCACATCATACAAGGTAAAATAACACGTACAACACTCATGGATCAGTCTGAGACGAGTGTGACGATTGTTATAGCAAGTTCAAGTGAAAGGTCTCTCTGATGTCCGACAGAGCAGTCGACATGGACGGTGACAACATTAACAACATATGCAACACATCAAAAACAAGATTCATATAATTGCATGTGAATTAGTTCATATACAAGTACGTAAGTTAAACAACACATATCATTAAAGCAACCGAAACAGTCCAACTACAATAACAACATATGCATGAAAATGTGTTGGCTCTTATTATATAAAGAAGTGTAAGTCACAATCATACGATGCATCCATGTAAACACGCTAGCCCCAACAATGGAACGTTATAGCCACATCCTCTTGCTCCTCCAAAGAGATCTACTAGCTCCGTGCAGTGGAGAAGCCAAGGCGCGTTACAATATTGTCCAAGCCTTTTTCAAGATAGTCTCAATAGAAGCTTGGTTGACCAAAAGCCGTTACAATGAGTTATGAGGGACTATTTATAGCAAAGGGTGGGGTGACCCTTGACATTCCCCTTTGTGACAATTCAACTACCCTCATGACACTTCACCTACTCTATGACTGTTACATCCAACCATTGACACTTGACTTACACTTGACATGACTCAACATTACAATGCACATGTACTCATGTGAGACAACATGGCTTGAGCAAGTCTTGCAAGACATCATTGACACTCGGTCCACTGTGATGAGACCAACTCTTTGATATGCTTGTGATGGTGAAGGTGGTGCGCTGATGCCAAGCTTGGTCGTCCATGATGGTGTGCATGCACCTCATGGCGACAACTTGCTGAATCGAGCCCTGCCTCTGTTGTTACCGGTGCATTAGTTCGACCCCTTCATCAAACTCATTTTCTAACATGCGCATGGTCTTCTTGGGTGCGGTTGAACTGATAACACACTGATGCATAGTGTCTGTGTTGATCTTCAAGTGTGTGCTGGTGGTCCTGTGCATCATCTTGTCGAAGTACATGTTCAACCCCAGTTGGACTTGCTTCTTGTCTTCGCCTTGGTGAGTGTGTTGAATGGGTTGGATTGCATGCATGTGCTCAACGACATGCATGCTGCTGAATCCCTGGCATGCGATCAACAACACTGCTCACCATGTCTGCTTTGTGTCAGCTACTGAGATCGATCCTTAGCTTATACAGGTGCAGTTTCATCTGTGAGTGCATGTTGCACCCACTGTTGTTCCTGCTCTTGTTGTAACTCATTTGTCTGTCTGTGCAGCTTCATGTTCTTCCTGAGTTGCTACTTCAACACATGCAACTCCTCCTTTGTTCCATCTTCTGCGTTTGCGCGATCTTCATGTCGTGCCATCACCTCATATCCTGAGTCTCCAAAGTTGCCTTCATTATGAGTGGATATGCTTGATTTTGCAACTTTGTTCTGCCTCTGTGTTGTCAACAACCTTCCTCTTGCATTGGCTACGTTCTTTGCATTCGGTATGCTGCCTTCAGCTAATGTTCATGATGCTGCTTGGTGTCCTTGTCTATGAACAACTTGATGTCTTCTTGAGTAGGAAAGCTCCTAGACACTTGATCAACTGCATCCCCAAGCGTGATGTGAACGACGTCATCGTCTCTGCTCTCCTAGAAACCATTGTACCTGTATTGTTGAGAGGCATATGAACACCTGCGATACCTGGAGACATGGCAACACTCATAGCAAGCAATCTGTCAGTTAAAAACCAAAATGAACATGAGAACTGACTTGCAACATAACTAGGTAAATGATCATGAAGGTTGCGCATTTTCGGCCGGGAGTTTAGGAGACCAACTGCCAAGTCTGCTCAAGGCACAGTCTGGGCTACTCGGAGACTGGCTGACTGCTGGAACTGCGCAATGCACAATTCAATCTGGCTGTTGACTGCTAGGATTGCACAATGCATAATTTCAGCTGGGAAGGACTGTTGGCCTAGGGACAGATTTGCGCAATTTATTGGGCCAAGCAGCCACTGTCCCCTAGAAATGCACAAAACATTTATGGAGGCCAATGCTGGGTAGGAATGCTCAAATCTGGAGAGGAAGGTGAGCCTTCCTTCCCTAAATTGCGCAATGCAACCTTGGTGAAGGCAAAGTTCAGGCCAAGGTTAGCCTGACTCGTCGATGGACAACTGAAAGCAACTAAGACAGTAAATGCATGGCAACAGTAAGTAATAGCAAAAGTGATTAACAATGCATGAAAAACATGAAAGAAAGATTCAACAAACAGATCAACATGCATGTGGGTGAGGCAGTTCGCTGGTTGGGCGAACATCCGTGAAAAACAGTTTCATGCATGCGACAATAGTGAGATAGCAACGAAAACTGAAACAAAGCTAGGACAAGCTAGTATATATGTAAATGACAGCAAGCATTCAAAGAAATCAAGCAAACAATACTCCCACAAGCGAAAACACAAAAAGTGACAGAAATGCAGCACAAGGCATGGGAAGCGGGCTTACCCCAAAACAACTGAGCTGAATGTGCCAACTACTCCTAGATGTGATGTGGGATGTCAGAGCTGCAAGTTTGATGTGAGGAATGAGCTCTGTAGCATTCGGTTGATGAGTTTTGATAACATTGAGGTTGTGACGCGCATGCCACAAATCTAGGGGAAGCGACACTTGGTGGGAGGTTTTGGAATTGCTCCTTGCATGTAACCTCCAATTGCTAAACATATATCCTTGAAACAAGGGATGCCTTTGCATGCTGCCTTGGGAGAAGCAGCCCATGCATGCAAGTCTGTTTTGCTCAGTCCTGGAGGGAACTGGTCAACTCAGCTGCACATGCAAGAGATTGCTCGACTGCTGGAGAAAAATGTGCATTTCTGGCTAGGAGCTGGGCTGGCTGCCCAGGAGATTTGTGCAATTTTTGGGCAGAGCAGTTGATTGCTACCCAGATTTGTGCAAATCCTGGGCTGAACAACCTGCTATTGGGAAAATTTGTGAAAATCCTACTGGGAGGGTTGGCTGGCAAGATGGCGCAATCCTGGAGCCCAACAGGTTGTCAGAGAGGATTGCGCAATTCCTGGACGAAAGACTGGTTGCCCTCTAGAAATGCACAATTTTCAAGGGGAAGTTGCTCAGCCTGCAGCTAGACCAAGTCCGGGTGAGCAGCCTATGAGGAGAATGGATCAACTGTGAGCGATAGACCGCCTTTGTGCAAGGAAAACACTGAAGCTTGAGTACTTGACGAAGCAAGACAAAGTGTTGTGTAAGGTTGGTAGGGAGGCTCCAAAACAGGCTAAGGAAAAATTTTGGAGGGTGGTTGTAGCCGCTACAACAGGCTACTATTGACCCTTAGTTCGAACTTCTTTGCACCTTTCTCACTCAGGTTGCTTTGACCGAAAATATTGTCTTTAGTGAGAGTCGAGCTACCTATTTATAGTGATCTACTCATGAATATAAGCCGACTTGACTTGGAGACTAGGCCAACATGCCTTTTGGAGATCATCTTGAGGCCGACTTCTTGGAGGAACTTGAGATTGGTCTTGGAGGGTCTCTTTGACTCTTTCAATGACTTACATATATTGTAACATGCCCAAGAAGGGTCCTTCATACATGAAATTGATTCAATTTGACTTTTATGACTAGATGACAAAACCTAAAGGTTCACAATTGGAACCTTCACTAAAATAAAATTCCTTGATCATGAAACCAATGATTCAAGTACTACAAAAATAAATTTATTTTCTTCTTTTCATCAATTACATAAAATCACAATTACACATGTCATTATGAAGACCGAACCTAGTTACACTTGTTAACAAAATCAATTTGCAGAAGAAAAACATGTCATGAGTAGGATTTGAACTCAAGTGGGGAGGATAACAATTTATCCTCTCAATCACTTGAGTCGAACGTAATTAACATGCACATAAACACACCTTTTGAAGTGGGATAAAACTAATCACATCCTACCTCATCCATTGACTACTTGAGGTAGGGTGGTCAAGAGTTTGGCCTTTTTTTAGTCAAACAAGAGTTAAAATCACCATTGGATGCCACAATCATATATTGTGATAAAAACCACTAGAGTTGTCATCCTGCAATATGAGGAGTAACACCTATCTAAAGAGCTTAAGCAAGAATGAGATTGATGTACCCTCACCAATGTAAATCAACCCATGAAAGGCATACGTGATATGAGTAGGATTTGAACTCAAGTTGGGAGGACAACAATTTATCCTCTCAACCACTCGAGTTGAACACAATTGACACACACACAAACACATTTTTGAAGTAGGAGAAAACCAATCTCATCCTACCTCAACCTTTGACAAATGTCTTTAATGCAATGGCTTGGGAGGTCATTGGAATCCTTGGAAGCTTGGTAAATGTTTGTCCCAAGGTCATTAACACCCTTTGGCAGGTTACCACTCTTATTAGACGGCCAGTGCCTTGTGAGTTTTTTTGACCCTAGTAAGCCTAAATGTAGTCAACCAACCAGAACAATTTATAGACTTACTATGGTCAAGAGTAGATTCAGTGCAATCACCATGTTAGAGCCCTTTATTCCTCCCCAACCAAGTCATCTTTGAGGCTCCCTAGGTTTGGATCTCTTGCAAGTTCCAACTCAATTGAGCTCAATGCCACACTTGACAACAAGATGCATAACCTTCGTTGTAGTTTAATCTCTCTCTCTCCCTCTCTCTCTCTCTCTCTCTCACACACACACACACACACACGTGCAACTATTGTGATTTTTAGAGGCATAACCTTTGTTGTAGTTTAATCTCTCTCTCTCTCTCTCTCTCTATATATATATATATATATCTCTTTCTCTCTCTCTATATATATATATCTCTCTCTCTCTCTCTCTCTATATATATATATCTCTCTCTCTCTCTCTCTCTCTCACACACACACACACACACACACATTATTGTGATTTTTAAATTGGTTTGAAAAATAAAAATCGATTTTAAGAAAAAGGTAAACTAGCTTTATATTGATCTTAACCTTAGGTCTATCTAATGTCAATGAGAATCAAATTCCTCAAAGTGAAAAGTTTATGTTTTTGTACCCTCAAAAAAAGTTTGCACCTTGAGAATTTGATCTCTCCCGAAATGTGATATCTTGAAAATAATAGCAACAACAACAAAAAACAACAATAATATATTTTAAAGATCATATCCTAATCAAATGCCATATTGATATAAGAAATGATCATGTTTATAAAATTAAATAAATTAATAATCAAACTGCTCACTTTACAAAAATACACATCTTTCTTTTTCACGTGAATTGGTAACTTCAAAGGATGATTTTGGGTAAGACCCAAAATTGAATTACAACAGCTGTCACTATTCACCTCAATGTCAAGATATTCAATTTTTTTGCCCCTTCGAGTTTATTGGAATTACCTTAATACCAAGATATTCAATTTTTTTGCCCCGTCGGGCTTATAGGAATTACTCATCATGATTTTCAACTTGTTCAAAATTTTGCAACAAAAACTAACATGTCTATAGAGAATAGAGCCCTAGTGGAGAGGGAATTAAACTCGCTAGCTACCACTAAAGCTATTATCCTTTTACTATAAAAATACACATATTATAACCCCCAAAACTCGTTTTAAAATAACACATCAATTAATTAAAAAACAATTCTTATTAATGATAATCACTAAGGAGCAAAGTGTGCCTTGCAACTTAGTACAAATGATGGAATATATATATTGGCCTAGTCTAACTTATAGACAAAACGATATTTTTTCACGGAATCTCGCTATAACATTTCAAGCAAGATTATGGTATTTTGTTGTTTAAAATACATTTTTGAATGCATAAATGGATTTAATACCATGAAAACCCATGGGACATTGGAATTCTATAGATTAAACAACTTAAACTCAAGTTTTTAAAAATCTCTATATCCATGAAATATTTGTACCAGGTAGATCAACTCAAGTTGGGAGGACAACAATTTATCCTCTTAACCACTTGAGTTGAACACAATTGAACAAACACATTTTTGAAGTAGGAGAAAACCAATCTCATCCTACCTCAGCCATTGACTACTGTCTTTAATGCAATGGCTCAAGAGGTCATTGGAATCCTTGGAAACTTGGTCAATGTTTATCCCAAGGTCATTGACACCCTTTGGCAGGTTAACACTCTTATTAGATGGCGAGTGCCTTGTGAGTTTTTTATGACCCTAGTAAGCTTAATTGTAGTTAGCCAATCAAAAACAATTTATAGACTTACTATAAGTCAAGAGTAGATTCAATGCAATCATCATGTTGGAGCGCTTTATTCCTCCCTAACCAAGTCATATTTGAGGCTCCCTAGGTTTGGATCTCTTGCAGGTTCCAACTCAATTGAGCTCAATGTCACACATGACAAGAAGAGGCATAACCTTTGTTGTAGTTTAATCTCTTTCTCTCTCATTCTCACACACATACACGTGCACACGCAACTATTGTGATTTTTAGAGGCATAACCTTTGTTGTAGTTTAATATCTCTCTCTCTCTCTCTCTCACACACACACACACACCCCCTGCGATTATTGTGATTTTAAAATTGGTTTGAAAAATAAAAATGGATTTTAAGAAAAAGGTAAACTAGATTTATATTGCTCTTAACCTCACGTCTATCTAATGTCAATGAGAATCAAATTCCTCAAAGTGTAAACTTTATGTTTTTGTACCCTCAAAAAAAGTTTGCACCTTGAGAATTTTATCTCATGCGAAATGTGATATCTTGAAGATAATAACAACAATAACAAAAACAATAACAATAGTATATTTTTAAGATCATAACCTAATCAAATGCCATATTGATATATAAAATGATTGTGTCTATTAAAAAATAGTTTTTTAATAATCTAACTGCTCACTTTACAAAAATACACATCTCTCTTTTCACACGAATTGGTAACTTCAAAGGATGATTTTAGGCAAGACCCAAAATCAAATTACAAAGGTTGCCACTATTCACCTCAATGTTAAGATATTCAAAATTTCTTGCCCTTTCGAGCATATATGAATTACCTTAATACCAAGATATTCAATTTTTCTTACCCCCATTAGGTTTATGGGAATTACTCATCATGGTTTTCAACTTGTTCAAAATTTTGCAACACAAGCTAAAAGAGCTCTAATGTAGAGGGAATTAAACCCGCTAGCTATCACTAAAGCTATTATCCTTCGACTATAAAAATACACATTATAACCCCCAAAACTATGTTTTAAAATAACACATCAATTAAATGAAAAATAATTCTTATTAATGTTAATCACCAAGGAGCAAAGTGTGCCTTACAACTTAGTACCAATGATGGAATATATACATATATACTGCAACTTATAGACAAAATGTTTTGTTTTGTTTTGTGTTTTTTTTACGAAATGACCATATAATTTCAAGCAAGATTATGATCTTTTGTTGTTTAAAATACATTTTTGAATGCACAAATGGATTTAACACCATGACAAATCTCTAATACATTGAAATTCTATAGATTAAACAACTTAAACTCAAGTTTTTAAAAGTCTCTAATAGACTGAAATTCTATAGATTAAACAACTTAAACTCAAGTTTTTAAAAATCTCTATCTCCATCAAATATTTGTAATAGACAGATCTACTCAAAATAATCACTTCCTACCACGTCGCCTAACCCAAACAATTAAACCCATAAAGACTATTAATTCAACTAACTCTCCCACCTATTTTTATATTCACAATAAATATATATATATATATATATATATTTTTTATATTCACATGAATCAGGAATTTTCAAGCAGGAAAATTCAAGCAGGAATTTCCGTTAAAAGGAGAGAAATTGAAAGTTGAAAAACGGGATTTTTTTTCCTTCACGAGCATCGTGTAGGGTTTTAGAGGATTTCTGTGATTTTGTTTTCCTTTGCTTTGTTTTTTCGCTGAAGCAAAGGTCACTCCCCTCAGCCATGGCAGGACTAGTTCGCAACAAGCGAAAACCTGGAGCTTTGCAGGGTCAGCCCAAAGCCAAGGCCAAGAACAAGAAAAACAACACTGAACACCATCACATTGATTCGATTAAAGTTCAGAACAACCAAAACAAAGACCTGTTCGACGACGAGGACGGCACCTCACCCTCGGCGAGCGAAGAGGAAATGCACGGCTCTGGCTCTGCTGATGATTCCTCCGATGCAGAACCGCTTAGAGACGATTTCATCGAGGGGGACTTGCCTAGCGATGACGATTCAGATGAAAGCAAGTTCTTTGAAAGCAGTTTGTATTGGTCTTGAGAAGAAACTCACTGATTTAGTTTTGAAGAAGCTGAACGTTTGTCAATTAATGCACAGGGGACAGCGACGAAGAGGAGGAGCTTGACATAGAGAAAAAATCTCGTATTCTGGACGCTGAAAAGGAACGAGAACAGGAGGATGCAGACGCCGAATTACAGTTGAATATCCAGGAAGAGCCTGATGATTTTAGATTGCCTACTGCAGAAGTAAGTAACATTCACGCGAAGGTCTCCTTTGAAAATTGATCTGTTCTGGCTTAAGCAATGGCCGCCGAGGTGAAATTAGGGTTTAAATTGTTCATGGAATTAGGGTGATAACAGCCCTCTTCTTAAAATTTATTTCTGTATGAACGGTTGACTGATGTGCAGGAGCTGGAAGAAGAAGGAAAGCAGCCGCCTGATCTTCAGAATCTGAAGAGGAGAATAAAAGAGAGTAATGCTTTGTTTTAAACTATTATTATTGTTATTATCATTGTATTTTTATGTAGTTTACAGGTGTCCATTTATTTCACCTGGTTGGGTTCACTCTTTGATGTTGGCTCTGTTACTGAATTGTTCATTTTGGCCAGTTGTTCGAGTTCTATCCAATTTTAAAGCTTTAAGGCAGGAAGGGACTATGCGCAAGGACTATGTTAACCAGCTTGTTGCAGATTTGTCTCTCTACTATGGCTATAATGAATATTTAATTCAGACTTTCCTCGAGGTTGTGAAGCGGCCTCTGAGAATTTCCTTGGCTTAGCATTTTATTTATTTGCTAGTAGTGCAGTTTAGTAACGTTTAAATGGCGTTAAATCGTTATTAAATCTTTGTGAACCGTGGCCTCTGAAGTTCAGATGTTTCCTGTTGCTGAGGTGGTAGAACTGATCGAAGCAAACGAAATTAGCCGTCCTACTTGCCTTCGTACAAACACTTTAAAGGTAAACCACGTGAATCGTTGACATATAATTTTGAATGAACCGCTTTTTGCTAGCTCGGATTGGGTCAAGGTTAGAACTGTCATCAATCGTTTCTGTTGGGAGTATATCATCTGGAAATTCGGAAAATCTTTTGAATGCATTGTAGAGTCAATCATAGGTTGTATCCTAAAGGATGTTGCTTGGAGAGACTTAGTTTTTATGCTTTTGGTAAAGCATGAAAACTTTTCACACTTGCAGCATGTTAATTTTATCTGGCATATCTCATATGAATAAGCTGGAACATATCTACAGACTAGAAGGCGTGATCTTGCTGGCGTTCTGATCAATCGAGGGGTGAACCTTGATCCTCTTGGTAAATGGTCCAAGGTAAATTCTTCTCAGTTTTCATTTGTGCTTGCATTGAGTGTTTTACTTTCCATGTAAGCTGATGTTACTTGGGTTCAGGTTGGGTTGACTGTATATGATTCTCAAGTGCCTATTGGTGCTACTCCAGAGTACATGGCTGGCCATTACATGGTAATGATGTTGCAGTCATAACCGCAATGTTAACTTAGTTGCTTTTCTACTTCTTTAATGACTACTTAAGAGTGGAAAACTTATCTCTTGTTAATGAAATTTAATAATTTATATTGGTTGAGCTAATTCGTAAGTTTGCTCCATGTCAACAGCTGCAAAGTGCTAGCTCATTCTTGCCGGTAATGGCACTGGCTCCTCAAGAAAAAGAGCGAATTTTAGATATGGCGTAAGTACAATGTTTGTGGTAGTGTAAAAGTTTAGCTTATACATTCTTTGCTGTACATAGATACTTGTTACGTTCTGCAATTATAAATTGTTTGTCAAGCAAATCCTTGAATGAGAACGTTGATTGCAGTAAGTTTTCCTCTTTTATTTCCAACTCAATTTATTTACAATGGAAGCTTTTCCATGTGAAGTATACAAAGATGTTGAGCATTGAGTGCTTGAAGCCTAGGATAATCCATCACCAATTTGGTAGGACATTGCATTTAAGATATGATAATACAATAGTTTTATTCATGTCCAATATAAGACTGCACAATTATGTCAAAGGAACTAAAAAGGTACATCTAGTGTTGGTACAAAGTACCAACATAGAACAGTGCTAAAAGTAGAAAGATAGTAAGATCTAAGATCTAAGAGCCAACTAGAGACTCGCTGTTAAATTCTAGCTAAAGAAAGCAGAGACTTGCTATTAAGTTCTAGCTAAAGAGAGCTTAGAATCCCCCATAAGATCTTTACAACTATTCTTCCTCCCCTTTCACAAACTCCCATTTTGCACTAGAGCCAGAGAAAATGAGTGGCATAAAAATTGAATCACTAACTAGAAAAAATTCACATGGTTAGTACATAGACCTATGTCATAGGCACTGTTTTAAGAAACGACCGAGTCGAAACCGAAACGACTGAGCCAGATCGAGCCAGTGCCTGGTTGGGTTGGCTCGGTGGCCGAAACGATTCGTTTGGCTAGGTTGTTACCGAGCCGGTGACTGACTCGGCCAGCTAGGTCACCGTGGCTAAATTGCGGCTTGCGGAGTTTTTTGGGGGGGGAAAAGGACCCCACAACCAATTCTAATTTGGCTTAGGGTTATTTTGAGGTCCATTTACCTCTCCCAACCCTATAAAAGCTACCCAACCCCTCTCATTTCCTCACAGCTATCTCATTGCATTTGTGTGAGAATTTGTGAAGAGTTGTGGAGTTTGTTTTTGGAGCAGTAGTGAGGAGTCTTGGGCAAGCATTGGAGCAGCAGTGAGGAGCTTCTTGGGCAGCCATTGGAGCAGCATTGAGGAGGCGGTTTGTGCCTAGAGGTATTTTTTTTCACTTCTAAAATCTGTTTTTGCTTATTTTTTTTTTGTGCAAATCTGGAAATTGAAAAGAGTGTTTTTTGTAAAAGAAATGAACATTGAAGCAATGCTATTTTTTTTGTTTTCATTTTCAGATTTTTTCCTTTCATTTCCAAGTCAAAAAATGGCTCCTAGAGTGAAAGATGCTGCTTGGGCATATGCTGAAATGGTTGATAATCAAATGCATTGCAAATTTTGCCATAGAAAAATTAAGGAGGGTCCTGGGGGCATTCATAGGTTGAAACAACACTTGGTAGGTATTAGAGGCCAAATTACTCCATGTGAATCACCACAAATTGGGGAGATTAGGAAGGAGTTGTTAAATAGCTTTGAGAAGTTTCAGGAAGAAAAAGCTAGGCGAGGAAGAGGAGTATACAACAAATGATGGCTACTGTCAATTAGGAGGTAACTCCTCAAATGTAATCATATTATTCATTCAGGTTGTTTATTATTATATACAAGAGGGAGTGACTGTTCAGTTCATCTCTCGATGACTCTCCATTTCCTATATTATTTATTTACACTAATTACAGTTGTTCACCCAATTCCTATGATTAGGTGTCAACATTCCCCCCTTAATCTGAAGGGATGTTGGTGAGTCCAAGCATCGTTCTGAATCTTTCAAGCTTTTCTCTTCCAAGCGCTTTGGTGAAGATGTCTGCAATTTGCTCATTAGTGGAACAATGGCGAAGATGGATTGTTTTGGCCTCAACATGATGTCGAATCAGATGATATTTTGTATTGATGTGCTTTGTTCGATCATGGAACTTTGGGTTCTTGGCCAACTTTATTGTCGAGGTATTGTCAATCATGAGTGGAGTCGATTGTACTTGTTTTACTTGCAAATCTTCAAGAATTTTCCTGAGCCACACAATTTCTTTTGTTGCCTCAGCTGCTGCCACATATTCTGCCTTTGTTGTGGAATCTGCTGGAACTGATTGTTTGCGTGATCTCCAGGAGACAGCTCCTGATCCAAGACTCGTAGCATAACCCGAAGTAGATACCTCAGTTTCTTTGTCTCCATCGAAGTCTGAATCAGACTATCCAATCAAGCTGAAGTCACCCACCTGTGTATGCTTGATTCCCAAATCTTGAGTTCCCTTCAAGTACTTTAGAACTCTTTTTGCAGTTGACCAATGTCCCTCACAAGGCTTTTGCATAAACCCGGAGAGGATTCCAACAACAAACGAAATGTCTGGTCTGGTAGTAGTTAGGTAGTTGAGACTTCCTACAAACTGTCTATACTTTGTTACTTCCTCAAATTCTTTTCCTTCAATGGATGTGAGCTTTAAGTTTTGTTCCATTGGAGTAGTCAGAGGATTGCATTCAGTCATGCCAAATCTGTTCAACAGATCTCCAATGTACTTCTTTTGAGAAAGGAATATGGACTTCGGATGTTGAGTTATTTCAATACCAAGATAGTAATGAACATAGCCCAAATCAATCATTTCAAAACCTTTCCTCAATTCCTTCTTTATGGATGCAATGTAGCTCTCATTGTTCCTTGTCATCAAAAGATCATCTACATATACCACAAGATATACAATTGTTTTGCCAACCTTCTTGATAAACAAAGTCACATCATCAAGATCATAATGTTTGAAATTGAATTTCAGAAGATGCTCAGTTAGTTTTTCATACCAGGCTCACGGTGCTTGTTTGAGGCCATACAAGGATTTCACAAGTTTGCATACTTTATGTTCATGTCCTTTTACAACAAATCCTTCAGGCTGGGACATAAAAACATTCTCTTTTAGATCTCCATTCAAGAAAGCAATTTTTACATCCATTTAATGGACTTTCCAATTGTTCTGAGCTGCTAGGGCAAAGAGTGTCTGGATGGTAGCCCATTTTGCTGTGGGGGCAAAAGTCTCCTCATAATTGACCCCTTCCTTCTGTGCAAAACCTTTTGTCACAAGCCTGGCTTTGTGCTTGTCAAGTGAGCCATGCTCTTTATACTTGTTCTTGTAGACCCACTTGCAACCAATTGGTTTGGTTCCCAATGGAGGATCAACCAGCTTCCAAGTGCCATTCTTTATCAAGGCATCATACTCCTTTTGCATTGCTTCTTTCCATTCATCATGAGAAGCAGTTTCTTTGAAGGAAGTTTGTTCAAAATTTGTAGACAAATCCAATTCACAATCATAAAAAACATCCATATTAATAGTTGAATCAGAGTCATCTACATCACCTCCATTTTGCCAGGTTGAATTTATAGTTCCTGTCTTTCCAACCTCATCAGGATGAACACTTTCAAGTGTCTTTGTCAGCCACTTTGGGGGACCTTTCTGAGATGGTCCAGGCTGCTCCGTTGATTGAGTTGGGATTGAATCAAGATTGAGTCTCCTAATTCTGTCAATCACATCACTCAAAGTATCATCCATTGTTGGAGTTTCATGCAGGGGAGAGAGTGCTTCAGAAGAAGATTCCACAGGTTGATCTAGTATAGGAATCCCCCCTTCAAGATGTGGAATTTGATTATCAAATTCTTGAAATGATTTTGCATTTGCGAATCTATCCAAGCGATCAAGTTGCCGCTCAACAACATTGTCAGTTTTGGATGATTCAAGAAAGATTACATCTCTAGATACAAAAAACTTTTTATTGACTTCATCATAGAGACGATATGCTTTGGAGGTGTTTGAATACCCCAGGAAGATACACTTACGACATTTTGCACCAAGTTTGTTTCTATGTACCTTTGGTATCAAGGCTTAACATGTGGAACCAAAGACCCTGAGATGCTTTACTGAAGGAATGTGCCCATACCACATTTCATAAGGAGTCTTGTTTCTAATAACATTAAATGGACATCTATTATTTACATATACAACACATAAAACTGCGTCAGCCCAAAACATCGATTTTACATTTTTGAAAAACATCATGGAGCGCACCATATTTAAGATTGTCCTATTCATTCTTTCAGCTACTCCGTTCTGTTGGGGATTATAAGGAACAATTGTTTGATGTTTGGTCCCATGTTGGCGAATATAGTTTTCAAATTCATTTGAAGTGTATTCTTTTCCATTATTAGTGCGAATAGAGCCAATATGAGATTGTGCATCATTTTCAATCCATGTATGAAAGTTCTTGAATGTTTGAAAAGCATCAGATTTGTTCTTCAATGAATAAGCCCAACACATTCTGGTGTAGTCATCAATAAATGTCATCATATATTTATTTCCATTTGCAGAAGGAACATGCATTGGACCATATAAATCTGAATGAATGTGTTCAAGTTTTCTATGTGCTCTGGAATGTGAATCATGAAAAGATTGTTTGCTATGCTTTCCTAGAATGCAAGGATCACATTGCTTAAGTTTCCTAGGAATTGTAGGCAAACCAGTAACACCATTTTTTTCAATAAGCAGAGGCTGTCATAGTTCAAGTGTCCAAATCTAACATGCCATAATAAACTTGATGGAAATGTACCTTCTTCACAATGAGAATTGTATGAGAAATTTTGTGCATGAGCAGAGGTGCCCTGCAGCTTGAGAAGCCTTTCTTCTTCTATCCCCGTCATGACAAGTGAGTGGTCTGATGCTTTTCTCACCTCAATCTTGCCATCAAACATATGAATGGAGTGTCCTTGCTGGCGGATGTGGACCAAGGACAACAAGTTTCTCCTCAATTGTGGGAGATATAAAACATGAAGCAGAAGAAAGTCTGGAAGACTAGGCAATTTAAGCCTGATTGTACCAAAGCCCTGATGGCTTGAGTTTTGATTTGTCTGCAAAGTACACTGCTCCATCAACATTGTCAGTAAATTCTTCAAAAAAATCTCCTCTAAAAGTCATGTGGCAAGTTGCTCCTGAATCAAGCAACCAATCATTTTCCCAAGAAGTAAGTGAAGCATTAAATGAGTCTTCATTTACTCCAATATTACAGTGTGCCACAACATAGTGAGTGGATGCAGATGCTTTACCTTTCTCTTTGTCATTAGTTTTACCTTTGGGTTGGTTTCTTTCATGCTCAATTCTGTCCCAAGGCAACTTGCATGTGGATGCATCATGTGATCCATCTCTTTTGCAGCGTATGCAGTGCAAATCTGACTTTTCTCCTTGAGAGTGTCTGTCCCCCTGCCTTTGAAATTTCTTCTTCTTCCTCTTCGACCACCTCTTCCTCTGGAAGAATCTTTTCTCTCTATGTGCACGGCACACAACCTCTTCAGAAGATTGAGGAGTTGTCTTCTTCCCAAAAGCTTTCTCTCTTTCAACGAATTTTTTCACAAGGGAGTCAAAGGTAATATCTTTGAGGTTTCCATTTGCTTGCAATGACTCAAGATAATTTGAGTAAGTGGGATAAAGTGCCTTGAGAAAAGCTATCAGAGGAATGTCCAGTTCAACATTAGTGACTTTGATATCATGCATAATAGATTTTACTTCTGATGCAAGAGCAAGAGGATCATCATTTTGTAATTCAAGGGTGAACAATTTAATCATGAGTTGAACAACTTCAACTGCAGAGTGTGAGTCATAGAGTTCCTTCAGTTTTTTTAGGGCTTAGAAAGCATTTGAAAATGGCGAAATATGGCGATTCACCTCTTCATTTACTGACGTTGCAATCAATGCATAAGCCTTATTGTTGTTATTTTCTCAAATGGCGAATTCCTTGTCTGAGGTACGTTGTTCTGGCTCTTTATCTCCGTTTCCAACACACACTCCTTTCCACAACTCATTAAAAATGAGAGTGTGTTTGATTTTCTGAGACCACTCAGGATAATTTTCCTTCCCATTCAGGACTACTCCCACAATTTTCCGAGACCACTCAGGATAATTTTCCTTCCCATTCAGGACCACTCCCACAATAGATATTAATGAGTGCATTTAAAAAAAAATATACTTTTGCTGCCAATAAGCTGTAAGAAATTGCAGTTCTGTTTGTAAAAAAAAAAACTACAATTTTAATGTATATAACAGAGGTATGGACATGCTCACAAAACCCAACAGGTGAGTACAAATGTAAGGCTTCCACTTCAGAAGGTTTGATTTAGAGATGGTCCACACAAAAATTGAACCTCAATGTCTAACTATCAACAAAGCACACATTCAAGACCTGTATCTCTGATGAAAACAAGCACATTTTTGACAAAATAAAATGTCTCTTTCAAAATTCACCAGTACAACCCACTTAAAAACATCCTATACAGGACTCAAATAAAATGCCTCTTTCAAAATTCACCAGTACAACCCACTTAAAAACATATTAGAATAGATAATAAGGCATGTAATCTACAGGTTTTCTTCACGGTCAATCTGAGAGTCACAGTCTAAAACTCCGTGTCAAAGCAAGTACCCATGAATTTTTTTAGGGAAGGCAGAGGGCCAATACCATGGAGCAGTTGCCTCACATAACCAACCGAATGTCTGCAGCAGTTGCCAGAGAGGGGAAAACCTGCAAAACGGTTATCAAATTCTTGATAGAGGCACACCTGTGGAGTGGTTACAAGAGGTCAGTTCTGCAAAATAGGCAGAACATAGGCAGAATAGGCAGAAGGGAGTTACAAAGCAGAGAGGGAAGCCAAAAATGGCGCTGGCTCTGATACCATGTCAGACCAGGAGGTAACTCCTCAAATGTAATTGTATTATTCATTCAGGTTGTTTATTATTATATACAAGAGAGAGTGACTGTTCAGTTCATCTCCCGATGACTCTCCATTTACTATATTATTTATTTACACTAATTACAGTTGTTCACCCAATTCCTATGATTAGGTGTCAACAGTGACCAACCCCCATTTTGATTTTGAGAGCTCTTCTTCTATCCCTTGTATTGATGCATCCAACCCCTTCCACTATGTTCCTCCCTCTTTGGAGTCCATGCAAGAAAAAAAGGGTAAGGGTAAAATGAAAAAGAAGGGTGATATGAATATCAAAAGTTATTTCACTGTCACACTCTCCTCTCCATCAGATGCACATGGTCCTCAAGCTAGTAGAACTTTTGTAGAACTTTACAACCCACTTTAGATGACCATTGGAAGAAAGAATTGAGGGAGATTGCTTGTGATTACATAGCTAGATGGTGGTATGATGCTGATATCCCCTTCAATGCTTCCCGTTCACCATATTATGAGCCTATGTTTGATGCCATATTTGCTGCTGGAAAGGGCTTCAAAGGCCCTACTATGCATGAATTAAGGGGGTCTTTTTAATTTTAGGTATGTTCTATGCTTAGAGCAATTGTTGGACACCTAATCCTCAATGGGTTAGTGTGGAAGCCGAATGGACAAAAGGAGTTCAAGAGACCTTGGGATGTGGAACCCAACGGTCACATATTGTACTATAAATGTAAATCATTTGTTAATAAAAATTGTACTATCATGATTTATCCTTCATATTCTATTGCTGTCCATGTGTGTTTAACATGGTATCAGAGCGGGCGATCTCCTGCCCTGCTCAAATGTGAGCCGCTTGTTTTTCTGTGGCCTTTTATGTGCATGTCAGTCCTGCACCTCTACCCATAATCCTGAAATAGTAAAATTGGTGTGCTAGGTCTGCAAATTCAAATGTTTTATATCAGCCTGGTCTTCATTACCTGTGTCTGAGCTGCCTTGAATAGCGCTGACATGGTCTTCATTACCTATGTCTGAGCTGCCTTGAATAGCGCTGGCCTAGTCTTCATTACCTATGTCTGAGCTGCCTTGAATAGCGTTGGCCTGGTCTTCATTACCTGTAACGTTCCATGCATACTTGACGCTACTGAGCACCTTGCCTTCCTGCGGCCTTCCTGTGTGTCAGAACTGTCATTACTATTCCTGGAAAGACTGATTCCAGTGCTAGAAGAATCGCGCAAGAAGAAATCTTCGTTGGATATACAGGACATTTTTCTCCGCCTGAATTTTGATATCATATGTTTTGCTATAGTCGGTAAAGACGCCGGATTCCTGCTACCGGATCTTCCAGAGGTTCCTTTTGCCAGAGCCTTTGATGAAGCCATCGAGTCGGGCACTTACCGTCTCGTTATTCCGCCATTTATAAAGTGATGAAGTTTCTCAATGTTGGATTCGAGAGAAAACACAGAAGAGCCAAGGGTATAATACTTGAATATGCATTCTCCCGCAACTCTTTGTTGTAGAGACATTGCGGCAACTTTCCTGGGTTGTGTGCATACCAAGGAACCTTTGTTGGCAAACCCCGTGTCTGCAAGATACTGTACCAACTCAGTACTCTTTCCAGAACCTGTCTTTCCAATCAGTATCGTTACCTGGTGCATGTGGACTCGCTGAATGGCTTCCCATCTGCTAAAATACATGGGCAACGCCGACTCGAGATGACTGCACTCCATAAAATTGGAAACACATTCCAGAGCTACTTTGCCGTTTTCAATTTCATCAGGTTTGGGCCTTTTTTAAAGTTTGTATAGTAGCCACCTGCAATCTTTTGTAGTGAATGGAGGGCCCAACCGGGTTTGAACCGGTGTCCTCTTGACATCGAGATATTTTGAGGTATTTTGATTGATCTCTTGTCAAGCACTCTGCCACTGAGCTACAGGCCCTGCGACGCTACCACCCATAACCGCATATTCAGAAACCGGAGAAATTCCTTCGAGGTGCTCAAACCCAGGACCTACTGCTCATTCTTGGACACGAGAACCGATCTGGAGCTGGTGAATCAGTTGCCGGATTGCTGCCCAACTGCATTCATTGTTGTAGTGACAAAGAGGAGTAATAGAGGCAAGTGTATTTTTGGCTTGAACAGGATTTTCTATTTGTCCAATGATTCCATTATGTGACTGCGTTTGAGATTTCCTGAAAAGATTTTCTCATTCACTGTGGCATAATAACAAAAGAAAATATTTACTCTCGTCCGACTGTGTCTAGTAAATAATTTTGGGACCATTCTGGCTACGAAAGGAGGAGAGGTGGATTTGATTTTGGCATTCAGAGAATGTGAAAAATTTGATGGAGTAAAGGAAGATGATTCAGTACTGATTCTTGTTGGTATCATGCTGCTGGAACGCTTTTAGAACGCTGTTGGTGTCAGAACGCTGTTGGAACCTCCACCTTCCTTACCACTCTCACGCTGTCCTTGGTATCGTTATTATTGTTTGTGTGTTGACTGCATATACGTTGTTTGTACTACACATATGCTGACTCTCCCATAGTCCCCGGTGGTATTCCCATATTTCATCGTTGAATATATATATGTATTACCCTATTACGCTGTTCATATATCTATACGTGTCCACCTGTAAAATCAATACATTACTTGCTTCAAGTTTGAGCCAACCTGGACGTAGTTTAATACCACCATTCTGAGTTAGACCGACACCGTTCTAATAACACTAGTTTTCAAACAACTCCCAAACTAGTCATACGTTCATCGTGTTACCAGAGTCTATCAAATGCTCGACGAATTTTACCAAGAAGCATATTTTTTAGAATAGAAAATATGCACAAAACATTAGCATTTGGGGGCATGACAGGCAGAGAGCAATTAAAATCATGATAGAGCGCAAAGGGTTCTAATGGAGCTTCAATATCCGAGAGCTTGATAGCTAGAGGCTCAAATTAAGATTCATATTGACACAATGTTGTTGTGACTATTTTGCAAGGGTGGCAAATGTGTTCCTGTATATCTCGTGTGGAAAATGTCCATGCTAAGAACGCTGCTCCAGCGACAGGAGGAACATGACCAGAGATATGTGCTCCACCATTTGAGTTTGAATTGGAATTATTCTCCATGTATGTGAACCGAGAAGGGCAAGAGGCATCTTGTACTGCTGTAGTTGCACTTGAAGGAATGCTAGTAGATGCAAGTTCTTTTGGCTTTTGATCATAAAGATCCTCCTTTGGCTTAGTTGTAAGCCTTTTTGACACCAAGCTCACCAGTTTTATTTCCAACAATTCTCTTTGCTACCAGTGGTTTTTTAACTGTACTTGCAATAGCTGGAGGTGGAAGACCTACTTCAGCTTTAGAAGGAACTGCTTGAGGTGCATCAATTTCATCATTGAAAAAAAAAATCAGTTGCTAAAGTTGAACTCTTCCCAACATTGTTTTTGAGTTATTTTGGATATAACTGCAAACAAGTTGTATGATTGTTTGGTTCTTTTTCAGAGACATTGCTGCAGTTTTTTGATATTCTATAAGACTTATATTCAAGAGATAGTTTTGATGAGCTAACGAAATTGGGTGCCAGAACTTGGTCTATTGTAGATGCTATTACTGAGATTATATGACTATATCAGGTGTTGAGATATAAAAGTTTTCAATAAGAACCAATCTGCATTATCTAGTTTGTTGACTCCTTGCAAATTTTGAGAAAGAAAGAATTATAGTGTTGAATGAATACTTAAGTTGCTTCCTGGTATGCTTCAAGACTTTCTTGGCCTACTGTAAAGCAATTCAAGTTGATCCGGTTTCAGCATCTTCGAATTCTACCTGTTGCTTCTTGTTGCACACTGATCATTTGCTGCACATTTATAAGGATATTGCTGTGTACTGTGAGTGGGTATTACTTTTCTGCATTAAGTAGTAGTTGTGATCAGTTTTTAAGGTATAAATGGCTCTAATTGGTGAAGTATTAGAGTTCCTCAAAACCCTGATACGATGTACTGTTGAAGACACAGTAAAAATCAGCAAAGTCAATCTTGCTCATGTTCAAATATGTCTACAAAATGCACAAGAGAAAATTGATTTTTTACAGCTTGAATCTCAGCTTCAGCAAGAAGAATTAAAACAGAGGAGTCATCATTCTGAACATGTTTCTGTTCAGAACATTGAGACTGCAACCCATCAAAAGCAAGTCATTAATGTTACAGTTGGTTCAGATTTAGATGCAGATGCAGAAACTCAGTCTGCACTTCCCAAGCCCATCATCAGACCTTGGGAACAGCTTGTCCACAACAAGCACAAAACTGGTCTTGGATATGAGAAGGACTTGTCCTTTCATATTCCAGACTACTCAAATCCCATTCAGTTTCAGAGTGCTGGATTCATTCATGACAGTTCACCTGCTCTTCATGACAGTTCACATCCAGCTGTTCCAGACTCTGCGCCTCTTCCACAGCAAGAACAACAACAACAACAGATTGTGAAATGCCAACACTGTGACCGAGTTGGCCATTTGAAAGATCATTGTTTTGATCTTCATCCATGTAAGCACTGTCATAAAACCAATCATTCTTCACACAGATGCTTCAGAAATAAATGTCCTGCAAGAACAAAGATTCATCTTGGATGGATCGCTTCTTGGCAATGGGCATCAACAGCCAAGAAGATATTCCAAACACATGTCAGAATTTGTTCCAGAGTATTGAACAGTCTTGCAGTTGAATTTTCTCCGTCATCTCACCTTGTATTTGACAGGGGGAAATGATGGTCATCTACAAGCTTCAAAGTAACATCAAGCGAGCCTGAGCCACAACCTGCCACACCAGTTTCAGAGTTGTAGCCAGAGACAAAGATGCCCGTGAGCATGCCTTCAATTGGCAATCTGGGACACTTCCTCTAGCAGAAGATTGCAGCTTCTTGCCAGTTTCGGAAGAATTCCAGGAACAAAATTGAGGACACTTCCTCTAGCAGAAGACACCAGCTTCTTGCCAGATTTGGAAGAGTTCCAGGAATTGCATTAAGCATTCCAGAGTTGTTGGTCATCCTTAAACCATCACAGGTTGAGACTTCCCTTTTTAGGTTGAAGTTCTCCCTTTTATGCGGGGTGAGACCTCCCTTTCATGGTTGAAGGTTTCCCTCTTCAAAACAATAGGAGCACTTCCTCTAGCAAAAGACTTCAGCTTCTTGCCAGTTTTGGAAGAGTTTCGGGAACTGCACTAAGCGTTCTAGTGTTGGTGGTCATCGTTAAACCACCGCCCTTTATAGTATATACCAACATTTCAGAGAGCATATTCAACCTAGTGTTGCCATGCATTTTTGCAGATTTTGAATTATAGCTCTCTTCTTGGACTCATACATAACCCTTTGGATTAAGGGGGGGAATGTTGGACACCTAATCCTCAATGGGTTAGTGTGGAAGCCGAATGGACAAAAGGAGTCCAGGAGACCTTGGGATGTGGAACCCAACGGTCACATATTGTACTATAAATGTAAATCATTTGTTAATAAAAATTGTACTCTCATGATTTATCCTTCATATTCTATCGCTGCCCATGTGTGTTTAACAACAATTTATTTCAATTTTCACAGTTAGCTCAATATCTTTTCCAGATTAGCAATCACATCAGCATTAAAGTAAATTGCAGATAGAACATAAACATAAATTGCAGAAGACAAGCCAAGATAAGAGGACACAAGATGTGGCGCTAGCTAGGGACAAACCCCAATGTAGGGAAACCCTTGATCAATTCTTCTTATATGTTCTTCAATAGTTCAGTAGAGAGAGAGAGAGATAATACATTTAATAGATCATCTTGAAGAAGATGATATGTGAGATCAGTTGAAGACACGCCGCTTCAACTGATTCTCCAAGGTGATTCCTTCACCTATCATTGCGCTGAGTTTCGTCATTATGTTGCACCTCACCATGCTGCACCCATCATCACTATGTTGCATCTCATCATGCTTCACGAATCATGACTGTACCATGTACCTGCTGCACCAAGCATCATTGCTGTCCCAAGTACTATTGTTGCACCTAGCTGCACCATGTACTTGTTGCACCTTGCTGTTGCTACTATCCCATTGTGCCATTGCTGCACAATATCATTGTTGTCCCATTATAGTTCTGTCCCAACATGTTGCTGTCCCATCAATGTCATTGCTGTCCCATCATAGTTCTGTCCCAACATGCTACTGTTCCATCATTGTCTGAAGCTGATCATGTTGCCACACAACTGTCTGAAGTGGTATGTTGAACCATGTTGACACACAACATGTCTCATGTGCTTGCAACACCATGCTTGCCTTAGCATTCCTTTGCTGTCCCATTTACTATACAGTTGTCCCTTGCCACTGCTGCCTAGATATATAGGTGTAGCTGTTGTCCCTAATAGTCATGCTATACCTTGCTGCTATCCCATGTGTCTTAGCAACACCATGTAGCCTAGCTGTCCCATTTATTAGCATTGCTGTCCTGGGCATGTTTGAGTCCTCAAACTCTCATGCTGTCCTTGTTTTGAGGGTCACCTACAACCCACCTTTTCAGCCGTATTAGGCCTGCATCTAGGGCACCGTAGGTTAGCGTTAGGGCTCCCTTTAGACTACGTTAGGGCTGCCTTTAGACAGCATTTAGGGCTGCCCTTTAGACAATGTTTAGGGCTGCTCTTAGACTGCGTTTAGGGCTGCCTTTTGGACAGCGTTAGGGCCTCTCTTAGACTGCGTCTAGGGCTGCCTTTTGACAGCGTTTAGGGCTGCTCTTAGACTGCGTTTAGGGCTGCCTTTTGGACAACGTTAGGGCCTCTCTTAGACTGCGTCTAGGGCTGCCTTTTGACAACGTTTAGGGCTGCTCTTAGACTGTGTTTAGGGCTGCCTTTTGGACAGTGTTAGGGCCTCTCTTTGCTGTGATAGGATTCTTCCAAGACTTCGGCTAGGGCATGCTTCCTTGACAACATTTTTGATTTCTTCTTTCACAGCGTCTAGGGCTAGGGCTTCTCCTTTAGGGCAGCTCCCTTAGTCTTTTTTCCTCCATCGTCTAGGGCTTCCACTCCTAGATTTCTCTTCCACTAAAACCCAAGACAAGTAGAGAGAAATCAAGATAGAAGTGTGTGTGAAATGACTCTCAAGTCATCTCTTTTTATACTAAAATGTTGAGCACATGTGGGGTTTATTTGGTTGCTGGCCGACCTTGACGAATTGTCTTATAACACAAATAAATTCATAACTCCATGAATACTTATCGGAATCGGATGATCTTTAGATCAATCCTACACCCTCTTGATGAGAGGGATCCAAGAAAAATATCAGTTGCCATAAATAAGATGACCACATGGAGTTTGGCTGGCCCTAGTTGCCAATTTTAATAGGTCTCGTTTGCAGAAAGAAATTTCCTCAATTGATGAGTATTTGAAAGATTTCAAAAACTCATGGGCAAAACAGGATGTACCATCATGTCAGATAGATGCACTGATTTAAGGAACCGTACCATCATAAACTTTCTTATCTTTTTGCCCACATGGAACCATGTTTCTAAAATCAGTTGATGCATCTGATAGGGTGAAAGATGGACAATTGTTGTTTCAGCTATTGGATGAGGTTGTTGAGGAGGTGGGGGTGGCTAATGTTGTTCAAGTCATCACAGATAATGCCTCTAACTATGTTCTTGCTGGTAAACTATTAGAGGAAAAACACAAAACCATCTTTTGGACCCCATGTGCTGCACATTGCATAGACCTCATGCTTGAGGATATTGGCAAATTAGATTGGGTCAAGAACACTGTAGATCATGCCAAAAGCATAACAAAATGTATCTACAATCATTCATGGATTTTGAGCCTGATGAGGAGACACATAGGGGGCAGAGATATTATTAGGCTTGCCATCACTAGATTTGCAACTCATTTTTTGACATTGCAATCTATGCTTTCCCAACATAGAAACTTGCAAAAGATGTTTTCCAGTGATGAATGGAATCAAAGCCAGTGGTCTAACAAATAGGATGGCAAAGATTTGAAAAAGAAAGTTAATGAAGAAATATTTTGGAAAAAGGCAGCAAAGATTGTGAAGGTTGCTGAGCCACTGGTTAAGGTGTTGTGGTTGGTGGATGGGGAAAGATTGGCTATGGGCTTCATTTATGAGGCTATGGATCAAGCAAAGGAGTAAATAAAGAGGGCATACAAGCATAGAGTGGCTAAGTATGGTCCCATTTGGAAAATCATTGATGAAAGATGGAACAATCAACTCCATCGCCCTATACATGCAGCTGGGTATTTTTTGAACCCAAAGTATCATTATAAAGCTCTGGAGGTAGGAGCTTTGGGTGGGGAGGTTAGAGATGGATTGATTGACTGCATTGATCGCATGATCCCATTGGAGAGTGATCAACTGGAGATACACCAACATGTCACTTGTTTCAACAAAGCCACAAGTACCTTTGGCAAGAACCTAGCAAAGATTGCAAGGGAAGCAGATGAGCTAGGTAAACAAAAATTTCAATTTTCAAATTCTTATTTTGTTAAATTGTTTATAATTTGAAAGTTGATTGTTGGATATAATTTGTTGAGCTAACTCTTTACACTACTATGTTTTTTGTAGCACAATGGTGGGAGGCTTTTGGTAGCCATTATCCTCAATTGCAGAAGTTTGAAATTCCTATTTTGAGTCAAACTTGTAGTGCTACTAGGTGCGAGCACAATTGGTCTGCCGTTGAGAGGATTCAAACGAAGAAGAGAAACCGTTTGGATAAAAAACGGTTAAATGATCTAGCCTATGTCCAACACAACCTCCGACTCAGACGCAACCAATTGCTGAACAAAAGACCTGATTTAGATCCCACTGTGTTGGAAGATATTGATCCAACATTAGATTGGTTAGTGGAGAGTCATCCAACAGAGTTTGATTCTGATGAGGATCTTGATTTGGATTTGCAGATGGAGGCATCACTTGAACATAATGTTTAGTTGAATGCAAATCCACTTGTACCAGCCTCAGGCTCAGCCCCAAGTCCTCCAGTTGTAGGCACTTCCTTTGCTCAGCCAAGACAAAAGCGCATATCTCGTCTATCTCAGTGTGCAGCTACTGCATAGCCTGCTAGTGCTACCATTTCTACAGTTGCAGTTGGAGATGATGATGAGGAGGAGCCATGGGTTTCCCTGTCTGACTCTGATTCAGAGTCTGAGCTAGATGATGTTGGCTCCTCTAGCAGTAGCTAGTAGTACTGGTGACTAGTGATGTTTTACAATTTACTTTTGTTGTAGAGGCCATTTAGAGCCTCCTTGGTTATGTGTTTTTGTTTTGATCTCTATATCATGTATGTATTGGACAGTGCACTGGGTGCCATTTTGATATAATGGATATATTCATGAGCCTACTTTGATCATATGTTGTCTTCTCTCTATATTCTAAAGCTTTGTGTTTGGAAACATGAATGAAAATCTTAATTATTATTATTATTTTTTTTTACCAAGTTTTGTTTATCTAATTATTTATTTATTTAATAAAAATGAATATTTAATGTATTTTTTACAACAACCGAGTCATTGAAATCAAACCGGCCGAGTCGATACCAAGTCGAAGTCGGAGTCGGAGCCGACCCTCGGCCGTTTCCGAACCGGAGTCGGAGTTTTAAAACACTGGTCATAAAAAACTGTTCATAGGGTTCATCGAATTTGAACCTTGAGGTTCAAAATTTGGTGATCCTAAAAAAAAATAAATAAATCAAATTTGTTCAGGTTTGCCAAAACCTCAATGCTGAATCTCAAGGCCGAACCTTAATGTCGAAAACCCACATTTTGTAACCTCTATTGCACACAATGATTCATTCCACTACACCATCGACAATCCTACACAACCTTCTCCAACTTACCTTGCTCAAGCCCCTTAGCCTTTAGAAATCTGTAGCTTGAAATGAAATCCTTTGTTTTGCTCAGATGACAACCGTGACAGGTTTGGGACTCAATTTAATGTAGTTTGGACATAAAATATCACAAGACTCATGACTCGAGTGACAAGGTCTGCTTGAATCCTCATGTTAAGTAGTATGCACTTTAGTCATAATACCATGTTTGTGTTGGACCTGTGAGAAGTACAATTGAACCAATTGAATTTGAATTGTAACCAAACATGTTGGGTTAAATGCTCACCTATTGGTCATTTGAACTTTGATTTTTTTTCCATTAAAAGAAAAACAAATTATTTTTAACTTTATTATTTATGTCGATATTTTGGTTTTCCTTTTAACAATGTTATTATAAGTAGGAAAACTTACATGTGATTCAACAAAAAATGTTAGTGACCAGGGCTCCCCAAAAGAGGTTGGTGTGAACATGGTTGGAATTATTTGCATGTGAACATCTTCTATGCAAAATCCATGATGATTTTATGTCAATTGGGTTTAGCTTGGTTGGTTGGGCGGAATAGTTGTTATTCTCCCAACCTAGGTTGAAATCTTGTAAGTTGACATGTTGACGCTTTGGAATAGAGTAACTTTGTTGCGCTCTTAAGTGAGTCTATATTGAGGGCTGGCCTAGTACCAACAAACTCTCTTTTGCCTTTGGGCTGAGAAGGAGGTTGACTTTCTTTCCTGAGTGGTATCCAGTGCCCAAAATTTTTACCTTGGAAATATATATATATATCTTGTTGATTTTTAGTAGCTTGGGAGGTACTCCAAGCCTTGAGGATTGAGGGTTTGGAGCAAAGAGCTCCACAAGTTCGGGTTTTGCACTCATCGATGTTTGGGCCAAAATCGTGACGAGATTTTGAGATGTGATGGATGGAAATGATAGAGGATGTTGAGACGAATCCAATGCATCATCGAGAATCATCGAATTCCAAGCTGTCAAAGTAGAGTTATGAATTTTTGAAGTTTACATGTAGGTTTGTGCACCATAATACAAGTCTACCTTGTTGCTGGAGAACCCAAGAGTGGGCTCGACATTGCACATGGGACATGTATAAAAAGAGGTGACTTAGACCTCATTGGAGACATATCCTAAGGGCAAATCATATCTAGTATACCTCCGAAATATCGCAGGATTGAGGCAGCCAAGTGAAGGGCTAGAAAGGACGAGTTTTGTGAAGCATCTTCCTGTTGGATATTGAGAGTTTCCTTGGAGAACAGACCACAAATTTCAGAGGCGTGTTGATGCTACAACAACATGTGTGGAGACTTGTTGGAAGGTCGAGAGGCCTAGTGAGTGTCGTCTCACCTAGCCGCAACTTCCAAGAAGAAACTACAGCCTAAACAGGGGGTGTCAACCCTTGTTCAATGACTCGAACTCCTTGCTGTAGAAAATCCGAGAATTGTAGGGTGTCTTGAGGTGGATCCTTAGGCCCTACAAAGGGTGACATGTGTTTGGACCAATGTTTTAAAAATCGGAATTGGCGGAACCGGTTGAACCGGGACTGGTTAGGTCTAAATGAATCGGTTTTAGAAAAATACATTAAATAATTAATTTTTAATGAAACAAAACTATTTTTAAGATTTAAAACCATGATTCCAAGCCAATAGAGACAAAATATGCAAATTTTGCTCATTTATATACCATGTAAGGGTGAATATATCGAAATGGCACCGAGTGCAATACAACAAAATAGTAAAATACACAAGCAATGAGGCTCTAAATGGCCTATAAAGTCCAAAAACAATGCTTCAAGCTATGAGGCCATTGGCCTACTACAAGTCTACAGTGTACACATGATCAATCATCAAGTTCATCACCACTACTAGACACAGGATCATCATCAGGAGCTACATAGACATCATCTGGTTCAAAGTCTGAGGATGCCTCAGCCTAATTTGCAACCTCAGTAGCAATGCCACCAATAACAATAGAAGTGGACCTAATGGAAGCACGAGTTTGTCGACCTGCACGACTAGTGCCTTCCATTGGTTCTTTGCCTTTCCTTGATGCCGCTACTGATCCTGGTTCTGATGCCGCCACAAAATCTGCTTCATCCCCCGCTAATGCCATGTTGATATCAAAATCAACATCAAACACAGGATCTTCAGTCTCCTCCACCCATTGTGATGTTGGATCAATATTGTCCAACACAGTGGGATCTAGATCAGATGTTTTGTTCATTATTTGGTTCCTCCTTAGTCAAAGGTTGTATTGCACGAAAACAAGATCATTTAACCGTTTTTGTTCCAAACGGTTTCTCTTCTTCGTGTGTATGCGCTCAAAAACAGACCAATTGCGCTCACAACCTGAAGCATTGCAAGTTTGATTGAGGACTCTAATTGCAAACCTTTGCAATTGAGGATACTGGCCACCAAATGAGTCCCACCAATGTGCTACAAAGAAAAAGACATTAATTAGTAACTTAGTTTATAATTGAATTGTAAAGAATGTAAACAATTTTAACTTGAAAAGAAAAACAAATTGGAAATTGGAATTGCTTACCTGGTTGATCCACATCTCTTGCCATCTTTGCCAAGTTTTTGCCAAAGGTACCACTTGCCATATTGAAAACAGTAAGTTGTCTATGTATTTCCAACTGGTCTGCATGGGTAGGGACCATGCGCTCCAAGCAGTCAATCAATCCAGCTCTGACCTCCCCATCCTGCAGATCTCCTAGCCGATCTTTATAATGATACCTTGGGTTCAAAAAAGACCTATCTGCATGTATAGGATGATGGAGTTGATTGTTCCATCTGTTATCAATAATCTCCCATATACGACCATATTTAGCTAACTTGTCCGTGTAAGCTGCCCGTATCTGCTCCTTTGCTTGATCCATAGCCTCATAAATGTAGCCCATGGCCAATTTTTCCCCATCCACCATCCTTAACACCTTAACAAGGGGCTTGGTAATTTTCCTCGAGATAATGTAAAAAATGGGTATCTCTTCTTCATCAAAATCGACTGGAATATCTTTGGATCTCTTGTAAGCTACATTCTCATCAAAGATTACATCCTTGCTTACTTCAATACAACGATTTGCTTTAATGTAGATTTTGTACGCCTTTGATGAAGCATTATAGCCAACGAAGATGCCTTTCATACTGGTAGGATCCAACTTCTTCCTCTTGTCCTTTGGAATATGTATATAAATAGGACATCCAAATATTCGAAGATGATCCACACTAGGCTTCTTTCCTGTAAATGCTTCTTCTGGAGTCATGTTGTTGAGAATCTTATGAGGACTTCGATTCTGCAAGTAGACAACTGTTACACATGCTTCTCCCCATAAGAATTGAGGGAGATCTTGATCATGTAGCATGGCCCTGACACATTCTTCAATTGTTCTGTTTTTTTCTTTCAGCCACATCGTTTGGTTAGGATATTAAGGAATAATTAGCTCCCTCATAATCCCTGTTTCCTTGCAAAATGCTATAAGCTCTTTGGAGGTATATTGTCCTCCATTGTTAGACCTTAGGGTTTTGATCTTTCTTTCAATTAGATTTTCTACTTCATTCTTGAACTCTTGAAACTTCTCGAATACCTCATCCTTGTTCTTGAGGAGGTATAACCATGTTTTCCTTGAGAAATCATCGATGAATTTCACATTATATCTATGTTGTTAAAAGCGCGAGCGGGATTAAATCGGCGCGGGGAACGAATAGGAAAAAATCGGAAAAATCGGGAAAAAATCGGAAAAAAGCGGGAAAAAATCGTTTGGTACAAAAATATTCATTTTTTTTCAATTTTTTTAATATCTAAACCATCTACAACATAAAATAAATACATTGACACATAAATATGATAAAAAAACTAATATATAAGATGTTTAATATCATTTCTAGCGCTAAAATCACACATAACATTGAATCATGTCTTGAATAGTAAGTCCTGACTCCTGAGTCCCAACTCAGCCTCAAAATATCAACAAAAAATATGATAATGTATCTCATCATGTCATGACTCATAATGTCATAGACAATAAAATGAAGTCTAATCCTATTGATTTCCTCTGCCCCTCTTGCGAGAAAATGCCACAGCTTTCCCTTTCCCTCTAGATGTAGATGTTGGTGCCTGTGCTGGTGGAGATGGCAGTGGAGTCTGATGTGCTCTAGAAGCTGAAGAACTAGAAGTAGGAGCTATAGGAGATAGACCACGTCCTCTACTGGTGGCAGGGGTAGCCCGAGCAGGTGGTGTCACCTGGAAACATTACGATCTCCCAATCCTGAAATCCTGAAAAACTGATAAGTCTGCTGGATTTTAAATGAAATCTAAAATTCTACTTTCTCCATATGAAATCCAATGAGGCTGGAACCACTCTCAAACATCCTGAGTCATTTCATGGTAATGTTAAAAATTTAAGTAAAAGGATGAAAATGAAGATTAAGGAGAATGTCACTTTTACTTTAAGAATTTAACATTACCATGAATAGCATATCCATACTAGGGCCTAGACTTTATCATTAAGCTGTCCCACTCAAAAATTATTTGTTTCTTTCAAAAAAAATTGCATGAAAAAACCCAAATGACCAAATGAAAAACCAAATTTTTTTTTATAAAATCGCGCTGTCCCAATCCCCCGCGATTTTTTCGTTAAAAATCGCGATTTTTTTCGAAAAAAACGCGATTTTTTGAAAAAAGCGCGATTTTTTCAATAAAAATCGGCAAAAAAAAAGGCGATTTTTTCGTATAAAAATCGCGATTAAATCGGCAAAAAATCGCGATTTTAACAACACTGCATTATATTGATGATCTTCAAGGGACTTTACTGCCATAGGACCACACACATCGGAGTATATGAGATCTAAGATTTCCTTTGATCTGGTATCACTTCTTGTAAAGGGTTTCTTTACATTCTTGCCTAGAGCACAATCCTTACAGATTCCTTCATGTTCTTCCTTCAATTCGGGGATGCCATTGACCATTTTGATTTAGACATAGCAAAACTTTATAGTGAATATGTCCATACCTTCTATGCCATAGTTCAGAAGGGTTCACATCTAAGTGTACTAGGGCTTGAGGGAGAGGAGTAAGTAGTCCATACAAAGTTATTTCACGAATCCTAATAACTTTTGCATGATCAATATTAGAGTCCTTTCCCCAAACCAAAACTCTGCCATCAACAAAGCTATTCTATCACCTTTATCTTCTGGACAAGAAATAAAAAGTAGATTTTTTTTCAAACTTGGAACATACAGAATATTATTGAGATGAATGCTCCCACTAGTCTTTAGCTCCAACGAGGTAGTTCCAATTCCCGTCACTGGATAGCTCTTCTTGTCTCCAAGTTTGACTGAATAAGAAGATGTTCCTTTTGATAGAGTCTGGAGTTGACTGCATTCACCTGTCATATGTCTGGAAGCTCCACTATCTATAACCCATACATTATCATCCTTGAAAGTGCCAGAGAGAGCGGAGAAGAAACTTCCATCCATCACTTCTTTTGCTAGCTTGGAGATGATCTTCAAGATGCTTTCTTTGATAGTTACAACAAGGTTCCCAAGAAACTTGAAACCCTTCTTCATAATCCTTGCCATTGAGAGAGTGCCAACTAAGATGTGATCTTCAGTCTCCTCCTTGCACCTTAGCTTTGATACCATGTTGGAAAATCAAGAATCTTGTATGTTAGGATTGACTTTTCTTTCTTCATAATTACTTGTGATATTAGTTGGCCTTTTATTACTTATTTTAGTTTTTGTTCATCAAGCAATTACCAAAACAATGAAGATCACAAAGAGACAAAGTACACAAGATATAGGCTCCAAGCCAGGGCAAAATCCCTCAAAGGGGAAAACCTAGAAATAATACTTTTCTTATATAATCTGTTCAAAATGAGAACTTCCAAGACCCAAAAACCAAAGTCCAGAATCCTCCCAAGCACGAAGTTAGCCCACCAGTGAGATCTCCTTCAAAGCAGCGTTAGAACTTCGACTTGTCAACTTCACTCTAGAATTTCGACCCTGCAGCTACACTTCAGAAACTCGGCCTTGCAACTTCGGCCCCCTGCAACTTGCAGCTTAGCAGAAACCCTAGCGATTTCACACATGTGGACAGAAAGAGATGTTTCTTCAAGAGACTTCTTCTTCTTCTTCTTCGTCCTTCCAGCTCTTCTCTCTTCTTTGCTATTGCAGATCGAACTTGTGATGAGATGGTGCTACAAATGATTTGAGCTCCTCTTATTTATAGCCTTCTTGAGGGGTTGAATAGCTCTCCTTGGGCCGACTTCATCTTGACTGGGTTGACTTGGTCTTGGAGGATAAAATGGCTTTCCTTTACTCAAAATAAATAATTTCTTTTGTTACAATGTGTCCAAATGAGACTATAATACATGACAAAAAAATCTTCTTTGATCAAGAAAGACCTAGAAAGACCTAGAAGCACGAAGAACATGCTTTTGACCTAAACTGGAGCATGAAACCCATGCTTTAAATAAAATAAAATATATTTTTCTTTCTTTATATACAAAATATACAATGTCATGATTACAAAGGTCATTATGAAGACCGAACCTAGCTACAATTTCGAACAGCTGGTACATGTATGCACCATCCTTCAAAACTTGAAAACTGGTAACATGTAGGCAAAGTTGCACTTAGTTTCCCGCAAAACCTTACATTTTCCTTGCCCTAAAAACAAAATATAGTAAACAAAATGCATGTGTGTTGTCTGGATGTTTTGTATGGGAAGAAAATAATGAATTTAACTTGAGGCTGAGATGTGCCGAAGAATGCAAGAACTGCAATAGTGTGATCAATTGTATATACTATAACATGCCTCTTTTATATTTAGTAAAGACGTTTTGATTTACAAAACAAAAAACTTGCTTGTTTTCGTCCTTTTTAATTTCTTTCTTCAAGATGAATTAGATAGGAAGCCCTTACCACAAAATCTTTTCTGTTAATTTGAGGTCTACGTTCAAATGTCTTTGTGAATTGAAAGTGGAAGCTGTGAGGTAATTTTATTTTATTTTATACCATCGCATTCTAATTTGACAACTACATATTGTCATGATCAGTGCTGCACCTGGAGGCAAAACAACTTACATTGCTGCTCTTATGAAGAACACAGGTAAGGGTTTCAGTGCTATCATGGTCCCATCTATCATTTTAGCTTTTATTTTCATCAGTATGTATGAATCCTGCAACAAACCACATATTTTGGTAACTAGGTGTGACATGGTATCTAGAGTGAGCAATGTTTATAAATTATACTTGAAAGAATTCTCATGTGTACTTGAATCAACTGTTTAGCATCACAAATTTTTCCTATGTTACTTGTGACGTATTTTCCTTGTTTAGAAATGATGTGCATTTTCATCTTGTTGCATTCCTTGTTGATTAACACATCAATGTTGCAGAAGCCATGCGCTATACGTCAATGTGAAATTGTGCTGATTTTCTCACTTAGACTGAAATGCGGGCTTCTTATATACAGAGTGAACTTGCTGTTGGATACACACACATAAGTTATTTTCAAGATCTGTTTCCTGTACCTTTTTGTATTATAAACATAGCTCTTCTATCTGATCATGAATACATTTTCACAATATATTTGAGTAATGTCCCAGTCAAGTATTCTCATTCATAGTGGATTCCTGAATAACTTATAAGTCAGGGTCATTGTGAATGTGTGGGTGGGATGTCAAAGTCTTCATTTCAAGTGTTCAAGATGTTTTCATGTATTTTAGTTTAAATGACATTTCACTAAACACATACTTCTTTAACTTCCTTTTATCTACTTTCTTTGCTAGTATGAATTCAATATTGGAAGATGGAATGCCATCCAAGAAGATTCTGGGTGATGATTCTTCCACAAAGCTATGTAGCAGGAAACACCTGCCCAGGCTGTGTACCAGTACTGGAAACACAGAAACCAGTACAAAACAACTTGCAAACGTTGGTAGCCGTATTGTATGGCATTTCCTGATTTGGAAACTTTGTGTGGTACAGCATAAAAACACTTAATAACTAATGAAAACATTTAATCACTTCACAAACTTAATTAACTGAATTTTAGAGTCTTTTGGAAAAAGCAAAATTTAAAATTCTCTAGAGATCAAAATAGCCTATTTAATTTTTAATAAGAAAGCACTTTGTTCACTCATTCCTTGCACTTTCTTGAGCAAAAAGAGCTTCCTACAGCTGCAGCAAGCATTTTGCTTGTGTTTTGGAGGATTGGGAGCAAGCTTCGATGCATTTCTAGCAAGAGGACAATTGTAGGCAGCAAGAAGGAGGGTGTGGGGAATGTTGTTAAGCTTTGTTTAATGGGGAATGATGTTAAGCTTTTTAGGATGGATAGATAAACCCAACTTCATGAATGAATTGTGAATTGATTGGACTCTGGAGCTTTAAAGTTTAGCCAACTAATCCATTGGGACTATTTGTTGACATTATTTCATGGAATTTTTGTTTCTGTTTTGGTCATTTGTGCATTACTCTAACTTCTTCACCATTTAGTATGGGATATTTTTGTGAGCATAGTGTGCAGTTTTGGAGGTGGCAGTGTTTTTGTCTTCTCAAGGGAGCATTACTGTAGTTTGTCTTGTTTTGGAGATAGAAGGGTTTCAAGTTTCTCTAGTGGGCATTACTGTACCTTGTCTTGATCAAAGTATTTGCTGTTAACATTTTTCTTTTGGTACCTATCAATGAAGGGGGGATTTTGATGTAATATGATGTGGTCCTTCAAGTCGAGTTTAAGGGAGGATGATGGAGCCTTGTAGTTTGCTAGTAAACCCAACTTGTTGGAATTGATAAGTGTTAGAGTCTTAAAATCACTGATGCTACCAGACCAAAAATCTCAACCATAAACTACTTTGCACAGTGGAAATATAAAGCAGTAAATCACATATGCACAAATATACACTGTTTTAACAAAATTGTACAATATGTACAATCACCAATCTTTGTTATATTAAACCAAATTCTGAATAATACGACAGTCTATGGTATACAAGATACAATGACAACCATCGCTACAGCTTCTATTTCGTATCTTGTCCTGCCAGTCCTTCGCTTCCATACTGCTCACTAGTAGTGCCTTAGTCCATCAAGGCTACTACACATTGAGACTCTAGGAGGGCTGCCACCTAACACTGCTGCATATCACTTCTGCTGCATGTACACGGGCTCATCAATCTGCTCTCTAGGTTGGCCAATTCCCGAACTTCAATCTGTCTTCTGGTAGCTTCTTTCATCCATCAAGAGCCACTCATAAAGCTGCAAACTTCACCCAATCTTCAGCTATCTTTGTCACTTCAAGACTGCTAGTCTAGGGCTATTTTGGACATCCACACGCTGCCCTCCAACAGTCCAAAGATGCCCAATCCACTCACTGCAAGATCTGCTCCTAAGAAAGGCTTCTAACTCTCCACGTCAGCCCTTCTAATTGGCTCCCACAGGCTGCAATAATTCTGTCCACACTAGGACACGATCCAACATCAAATCAATACAAACTCCTCATCAAAACATACCTTGTGTTAGGTCTGTTCACCGCTGTTTGAATCTTCTCCTGGTTAGGGCATCTGTCACTAGGTAACAGCCCTACCAGACTTGACAAGACAGTCAACTGTTGAATGCGGCCTCCCTTCCTCACTTTGCTGTCATATTTACTGTGGGATAGGGCTCAAACCAAGGTTGCACGAAACGGGGAAACGGGTACGAGTTTCCGAAACGGGAAGCGATACGAAACGCGACCTCCCCAAATTTTGGAAACGGGGAAACGCGAATATATATATATATATATATATATATATTAGGACATTTAAGAAATATGTGCAATCATAAAGCATATATGATACATTCTAATTTATTACATTATGATAACTATAAGTATCTAAATTTACATCACGTTTACTCATGAATAATCACATAATGAAAATAGAAATATCCAAAATCAGCCACGAGAAATTTCTAATTTTTTGTCTCGTGCTTGATTGGGAGTCTCCTCCTACATGGTCGAATGACCTTAGTGCTCTTGATTAAATACAAGTTTCATACCCTAGTACCCTACATTCTCTTGATTATTGGGAGTCTCCCCTGCATAGAGGGCTTTGTTCTCTCGATTAAATACAAGTTCCATACCCTAGTACATGATAAAATCCAATGGAAACACTGCAATCCCCCCAATCCTGAAATCTTGAAAAACAGAAAGTCTGCTGGATTTTGAGTGAGATCTAAAATTCTACTTTCTCCATATGAAATCCAATGAGGGCGAAACCACTCTCAAACATCCTAAGTCATTTCATGGTAATATTAAAAATTTAAGTAAAATGATGAAAATGAAAAATAAAGGAGAATATCACTTTTACTTTAAGAATTTAACATTACCATGAACTGCATATCAACACTAGGGCAAAAATTAATTTTTATAACTTTAGACAGGCATCTGGAAGCAACTAGAAGTCACTAGGCTAACGTAAGAATAGATTAAAAAAAAAAAATTAAAAAAAACACAAGTAAATGCTGAAACGTGGGTCGTATGGCCCTGAAACGCGTTTCAGGCCGTACTGGCCACGTTTCAGTTTCGTGAAACGTGGCAGTACGGCCTGAAACGCATTTCAGGGCCGTACCAAATGTGTTTCAGCGTTTCTTCTCGTTTCCGTACGGAAACGCCCTCCTACCCCACGTTTCCTGCAACATAGGCTCAAACTAACCCCTCCAACAAGCCCATAAATGATCCTTGTTCTCTCTGTGGTGGGCTGCGAACACTACAGCACCCTTGGCCTTCTTGAATAGGGAAGTTCAGGCCTATGGCCTACCACTTTGACAGCTAGTGATGCGGCCTAACAAGGGGAGAAAACTCTCCTCAAACCACACTCAAAACAGTCCTCCACTCCACTCTGAAATGCGGCCTCCCTTCAGCGACTAATGTTGGACCTGCAACGAAGAAAACTAGCCCAAACAACCCTAAATTCTCCACTCCTTATTCGCCTTTAACTACATCCAGTTCAGAGATGAATTGATGATGACTTGATGCTCTTGGATGCTAAAATGAATCTCATTCACCCTTTATTTATAGCCAATAAAGGGGCTCCAACGAATAGATGAAGAGACACATCTATTGGACTAATTTACATCAAGCCTACATGACTTGAAAACCAATAATTAATTGTCAACTTCAAAAATTCATTTCTCCACTTCTACAATTCGGAATTCGACGATTCTTGAAGCGTTGGATTCTCCTTTCCACCCTCTATCATCTCATGCCATCTCATGTAGAAATGTGCCTCTGGAATTGCCCCAAACGCGATTGGGTGCAAAACCCCATACTTGGGTTCCAAGATCACAAGTGATCCTTGTGGCACTTTTCCATCCAATCTTCGAACCGTAGGGCTTGGTGTACCTCCCAAGCTACACAAATCAACACTCCCTCTTAGCGAGGGAGGTACTTCCAAGACTAGGAAGTACGTCGTCATCGTCATCACTGCTTGCAACACTTGCCCACTCCTGGTGCTCACAATCGCAACAATCCCTATACGATGAACTACGCCCTTCTTAGAAGTGTCGCTGTACTGCTGGAAGCACGTTGCTTCTTCTTATTATCCTGTAACATTTTCCACTCTCTCCATGATTCCTTCTTGGCAGTTGTAGGAGCACTCTTGTTCCAGGAGCACTCTTGTTCCTCACTGACCAGACGCTCTTCTTGGACTACAGAGTCTCCCTTTGAATCTGCAAGCTCCCTCTCGAATTCGACTCCCTTTGAGTCTTTGGAACCTGGACCTTCTTGGGAAGGTGTACCTTTTTCGCGGGAACCTGTACCTAGTCCTCTGAAGCCTGCACCTACACCTACTCCTGCTTCTCTGGAACCTGCACAGGCTCCATTTGCTTCTTTCTTGATCCTCAGGCTTGCGTCAACTTGTTGAGACCATGCTCTCTAACTCCGAGTACAATCCCATTGGACTTAGAGCCTCTGGGCTTGAGTCTTGCCTTCCCATCCTGGAACAAGACCTCAAACCCCTTCTTCTCGATCATCAAGACAAAAATCATGCTATATCTGAGTCTTGGTACAAACAATACATCTTGGACCCGCATCACACGTCCTGTCTCCATTCTGAATGGCACAACACCTGATCCTCGGATCTCCAACTGACTCTTGTCGCCCAACACCATGTGCAACTTTGAGTCCCATTTAGCTAGAGTCTCAAAAACTTCTTTTGACCCTATCATATGCTTTGTCGCACCATTGTCCACGTACCATCCATCCTCATTGAGACATCATAGCAAAGTCCTCTTCTTCCAATCTCTTGGAGAGATCATCTATCTAAGCTAAAGTGGCAACACCGACGACCTGCTTTCCTTTCTTCTTCTCATCATTTCCCTTCTTCTTCATTGGACATCTTGACGAATAATGACCCATCTCGCCACAGTTGAAACACTTGACTTTACTCAAGTCCTTCTTTTGCTTACCCTTCATCATCTGAAGCCTTCTTCTTCGGATGAAGATCCTTGTCTCGCAACTCTTCTTGAATGAAGTCATCCCACAACCTATCCCAGTCTAGCAGCTTCTCCCTGGCAACGATCCCTTTGATGAAGGGCTTCCAATCCTCGGTGAACCCTTTCAAGGCAATCCTTACCATATCTCCATCTGAGGTAGACACACCGATGGCAGCAAGCTCATCTTTGACCTGAGACAATCTCGTTAGATACGAGGTCACGCTTTCACCCTTTATCATCTTGGTGGACTTCAACTTATCCTCCAATACCAGTACTTGGTTCTCGTTCTTATTCTGGAACAAATTTTGAAGAGCCATCCACATCTCATGTGCATTGTTCTTCCCAGACAAATGAGGTATTAGGGCATCCTTCACACCATCTAGGATGATCAATCTCGCCCTCACATCCAAATCTTCATATATTTCCAGCTCCTTAGGGTTGGTTGGCTTCTTGATCTCTTTCTCGGCGAACTCCCAGAGCCTGTTGACCTGCAAGACCAACTTGATCCTTTCCTTCCAAGGACTATAGTTGGAAAACCCCTCCAACCTGTCCTCATACCGGAGACCTACTTGCAACTTCAACATTGTAGTGAGCCCTTCACTTACAATGTGACCAACTCCCTCTCACGTTGTACTTCACTGTGCACAACTCTGATTTACTTACTTCCAAAGTAGCTCAGACATGCTCCAATACCATGTTGAATTTCCACGACCTTGGGTCTAGGTTAGAGTCTTAAAATCACTGATGCTACCAAACCAAGAATCTCAAACATAAACTACTTTGCACATCAGAAATATAAAGCAGTAAATCACATATGCACAAACATACATAGTTTTTAACAAAATTGTACAATATGTACAATCACCAATCTTCGTTATATTAAACCAAATTCTGAATAATACAACAGTCTATGATATACAAGATACAATGACAACCATCACTGTAGCTTCTATGTCGTATCTTGTCCTGCCGGTCTTTCGCTTCCACACTGCTTACTAGTAGTGCCTTAGTCCATCAAGGCTACTACACATCGAGACTCTAGGAGGGATGCCACCTAACACTGCTGCATATCACTTCTACTGCATGTACACAGGCTCATCAATCTGCTCTCTAGGCTGGCCAATTCCCGAGCTTCAATCTGCCTTCTAGTAGCCTCTTTCGTCCATCAAAGAGCTACTCATAAGGCTGTAAACTTCACCCAATCTTCAGCTATCTTCGTCACTTCAAGACTGCTAGTCTAGGGCTACTTTAGACATCCACACGCTGCCCTCCAACGGTCCAAAGCTACGTTACCGGATCCGCTGGGGGCATTGGGTGATACCTCGGATCCCCGAATCCGAAACGGGTACGGGTACGGATACGGTGGGATCCGTACGATCACTAAACAAAATGTTCATCACGCAGTTCAGTTGGGTTTTTTTTTTTAACATATATATGATATACGTTAACATATATTAATATAAGTTTGTAACAGTTGGGTTTTTTTTTTAACATATATGATATACGTTAACATATATTAATATAAGTTTATAACATATATGCGGTAGGTTTTATTTCTGTTTTATTTTAATTTTTTTTAACATATGTGATATACGTTATACGTTATCACATAACACTTAGTCCAGCGTGCTCAAAAAACATAATCACTAAAGTGTGGGTTAAATATTAAATTTTTTTTTTATAAATAAAAATTAAATATGGTAGGCCCGTGGGCCGTAAACTATATAGTATATTAATATAATTTGTAAGTTATAAATAAAATTTAAAAAATATTTTAGGTTTATAACTTTATTTTTATAATTTTATTTTAATAATTACAATTTATATCAATTATCAATTATTTAATATGTGTATTGTTTTTTTATTAATATTTAAATTTTATATGTTTATTAGTTTTTAAAATTTTAAATTATGTATATATATAATATTAATAATTTAATTATTTATTTATTTAAATTTAAATTTTAAAATTATTTATTATAAAATAATAATTTAGAGTTTTATATATATATATATATATATTTTTTAATTTTATTCTAATTATTTTAGTTCTAATGTTGTGATTCATGAATGGTTTTGATTTTAAACATCAAATGTATTTTTAAAATTTTTTAAAAATATTATTATATATTTTTGTACTCGCCGTATCCGGATCCTGGCTTTTCAAAAATCCAATGGATCCGTATCCGTATCCGGATCCGTATCCGTATCCTGGTAACTTAGGTCCAAAGATGTCCAATCCACTAACTGCAAGATATGCTCCTAAGAAAGGCTTCTAACTCTCCATGCTAGCGCTTCTAATTGGCTCCCACAAGCTGCAATAATTCTGTCCACACTAGGACACAATCCAACATCAAATCAATACAAACTCCTCATCAAAACATCCCTTGTTATAGGTCTGTTCACTGCTGTTCGAATCTTCTCCTGGTTAGGGCATCTGTCACTAGATAACAGCCCTACCAGACTTGACAAGACAGTCAACTATTGAATGCGGCCTCCCTTCCTCACTTTGCTGTCACATTTGCTGTGGGATAGGGCTCAAACTAACCCTCCAACAAGCCTAGAAATGATCCCTGTTCTCTCTGTGGTGGGCTGTGAACACTACAGCACGCTCGGCCCTCTTGAACAGGGCATTTCAGGCCTGCGGCCTACCCAAACTTTGACAGCTAGTGCTGCGGCCTAGCAAGGGGAGAAAACTCTCCTCAAACCACTCTCAAAACAGTCCTCCACTCCACTCTGAAATGCGGCCTCCCTTCAGCAACTAATCTCGGACCTGCAATGAAGAAAACTAGCCCAAACAGCCCTAAATTCTCCACGCCTTATCCTTCTATAACTGCGGCCAGTTCAGAGATGAATTGATGATGACTTGATGCTCTTGGATGCTAAAATGAATCTCATTCATCCTTTATTTATAGCCAATAAAAGGGCTCCAATGAATAGGTGAAGAGACACATCTATTGGACTAATTTACTTCAAGCTCACATGACTTGAAAACCAATAATTAATTGTCAACTTCAAAAATTCATTTCTCCACTTCTACAACTTGGAATTCGACGATTCTCGAAGCGTTGGATTCTCCTTTCCACCCTCTATCATCTCATGCCATCACATGTAGAAATGTGCCTCTGGAATTGCCCCAAACACGATTGGGTGCAAAACCCCATACTTGGGTTCCAAGCCCACAAGTGACCCTTGTGGCGCTTTGCCCTCCAATCCACGAACCCTAGGGCTTGGAGTACCTCCCAAGCTACACAAATCAACAATAAGTCGACTGGGTGCTTTTGAGTTGATTAGGTCCACTTTGGGTAGACGTAAGTTGTAACCTGACTATGCAGGTGTATTGGGTCACTTTATGTGGGAAGTTACAGGATTTGGATCCATATTTTGGGCTAATGGGTTCATACTTAAGCTTACATATGAGAATCTTTGCTTGATTTGAATAAAAGCATCATGCAAGATATAAATTAGCTTTGTGAGCTTATGTTGTGATTATATCATGTTCCTAATGATTATTAGGGTATCAAGGATATCTTGTTGTTGTGTTCTTGGCTCTTTTTATGTGTCTATGCTAAGTTATGGTTAAGTTATGTCTGAGTTATATATCAAGTGTGAAACTCTAGCATTTGCTAGATTGGCTGCTTAACAGAAATTTTTTTTATGGAGCTGAGAATTTACTATTATATCACAGAGATGTGAGCTGTCTATACTATATAGAGTTGACACAACACGGTTTCAAATATTGTGAGTTTTGAGGGTTGAAATTGCAGAAGTCAAACCTTTGGTTGTGGAGATTAAAAATATAATATAGAATATTATGGATTTGGGACACTTTTCCTCATTCAAAACACAGAATGTAAAGCCAATCACACTTCTATGTAATGTAATATGTAAAGAAATAAATAATGTATGGTTATATGTACTAAACTGACTTGCTTCATATCTTGCACACGTTAGTGCTTTTTGAAGTTTTGATTCTGAGAAGAATTTAAAAATGCCACCTATTACGTACTATTTATCCCCAGAAAGCTACCACCATAGACTATATGCAGTTTGAGCTATACTTTTAAAGGTTCCTAAAGATAGTATGATATATAATCTTTATCTTAGTGATATGGTGTGGTTTATGTTATTTGGAATCATAACTTGGTAACAACAGACTTTTCTAAAGTTTCTGCCAGCTTGACATGCAAATGCATTCTAGTCAGGTATGTTGGTTTCTGTTGACATATGGCGGTGATAGTTTTCTTTTTGGTGATTTGGAAATAGATAAAGGTTTTGTATGTTATTTAGGGGTCAATGATTTTGTGTGTGATTGATGTCTATATGCCTTGCAAATGTCAAAAATTTATGAGACACGGTCTTGAGATTTGCACACATCTAAAACACGTGAAGTTGCTGGTAATTTCAGTCAATGTAATGATAGTGAAATTGTCTTGTGTTTTTTTTAGTTGTATCATGCTTATTATGGTGCATTTCTCTATAGCAATTGAATCTGGTTCATCAATTATGTGATTGTTGCCACTTTTTTCCTCAATCCAAATACAGGAATAATATATGCTAATGAATTGAAAAACTCGAGACTTAAATCTTTGTCTGCAAATATTCATCGAATGGGTGTGACAAACAGCATAATCTGCAACTATGATGGCAAAGAGGTCAGCATTTTCTATAAACATGATTTCTTTGTGTATTTTAGTGTAGTTATTACCATGTATTGCTTGCTTCAAATATACTTTTGACGAGGAAGGAATTTCTAAAATTCAGATACTTCTGTTGAATGCTAGAATCTCTATATTAGAACTAACAGATGCATTACTCAATGATGCTACATTTCATAACTTTTCCCTTTTTGACTGCAGCTGCCAAAAGTGTTGGGTCTGAATTCACTTGATAGGGTGTTGTTAGATGCACCCTGCAGTGGCACTGGTGTAAGTGCTACTGGAATTTTCTTTTAACTGAAATCTAATTCTTAACTAAATTTTCTACTGGAAGCTGCTTTTTGAATATTTCTACTGCTTGACAGAGTGTCTGGACTCTGGACCACACTTTGTTTCCCATTTTGTTTGCAGATCATTTGGAAAGATGAAAATGTGAAAAGTAAAAAGAGTGCGGAGGATATAACGAAATGTGCTTTTCTGCAAAAGGTATGCAATGAATGTGTTGTCTATTATTGGTTCTGGTTATTTAAATTATGTTTTCTTTTAGCTGTGGTGAAATCACATATAAACTCACATGGGTGAACTTAGTACTATTCTTTACTAAAGTTGTGGAGAGTCGTGAAACCTTTTTTATTAGATGTCCACTTTACTCAGCGGTCTATAAACAAAAATATTTGATTAAAATTAAGTAAATCTAAAGCTCAGTCAATGCTATGTGAAAATTATACCATCATTTTACGTTCCACTGGATGATTTTGAAGATACTTGCTACAATCTATAAGAGTCTGTGCCCTACTCCAAACTACCTAACCTTGTATTACAAGGGTATCGACTTCAAATGACCATCAAGATTATGAGCTGGAACCTTTGATCAGATTAGGAAATCTAAATAGAACTCATGCACTATGATCATGGCATCCCCTCATTTTGTATTTGTTCATTTGTGAGGTTATATTTATTTCTTATCAGCTATATCCTTCTGAAAGGAAAAAAAAAACTTCTGGTTTCTAGTAACGTTGATTCAGTGTTGCTTTCATTTGGATATGTTTAGAAAGAATTTTGAGTGTTTTAAAGCAAACCTCATGTGAACTTTGTTAGACCGTTGACTTCAACTAACTGATAGTGACAATTAAAATAATCTGGCTTCAACAGACTGATGATAATTTGACTTCAACAAACAGATAATAACTCACATATTGTGCTTCTACAATTCTGAATACAAAAAAATAGATTGGCATAACTCTGTTATTGATAATTATTCTACAGACTAAGTTGAAAGCATTGTGGACAAACATATGCATGGTCCAAAACAATTAACTGCCCATGTCAAAACTAGCATTGGCTGTTGTTTTGATCATTGTATGCTGGGATTTCAAACTTTTGGCAAAGTGGTATGTCCAAACAGAATGCAGAATTGGCCTGTAGGCTCTTTTCAACAAAATTATGTCGTCTATCTTTTGCCTGATTCACCTTCCTCTCATCTATAGTTTGAGAAACAACTGGTATAAATGGGGATTAGGTTCCATCACAGAACTTGAGTTTTGGAGAAACTTGAGTTTTTGACTTTATCAGTATTTCCCCATTCCGGTGCTGTGCGTGAATATCCACATTGACTGTACTTTCCAACTTATGGATACAATCATTTTTTGTTAAGTGTATTCTGATCCTCAACATGTGGACTTTATGAACTAGTTCAATTATGTTTGCAACTTTGCATGCATATTAACCATAATTTTGATTAAAACTGTCAAGCATCCAAGATTTAGTGTCTGTGGTTGAGCATTTCAGTCATGGAAATTCTTTGTTCAGTTTAGTTCCCGCGTATCAAGATCAGTGTTACTGTTACATTTATTGGTGATATAATGTCCTTATAGTGATATATTGTTAGTTATTCCCCAAGCTGATAATACTGGTGATAATTACTGTGAGTCAAGGGAAATTATTACCCTGTACAGATAATCTCAGCTTCTAAACATATTCTTTGTCTCTCACTTTGCAAAAGCGAGGTAGGGGACTGAGCTTTGAGGATACTGTGACCAATTTCCATCAAACAAACAAGGGGAAGTCCATTGTTTTCATTGCCATCATTTATCTCATGAAATACATCTATTTTTGTTTTGAAGTGATGTCATCTCATCCTGTCAGGATTTATGTCTCAGGACAGATATCATATTTCAGCAGACGTGTGATGTACCACTTGACATCTTACACATCTTATATATCAGTCTTAATTTCATATTTATCTAGCAATACGTTTGTTTGATATTGTTGCTGCTTTAAATGTTTTAAAACTTGAAAAATGATTATTTTTGTGGATAAAACTTTCAGGAAATAATCTGTGTAAGATTTAGAGGTGTCCACTGTTTTGAATGGACACTCCACTCATCATCAGGGACACATAAAGCTAAGATTAATGAGAGAAAAGAGTACTGTGTTTAAAATTTTATAGGGTGAAAAATATTAGATGACATTGTGAAATTTGAGAAAAATAATGAAAATTGAGTAAAATAATAAAAACTGAGCCAAATAATGAGAACACTATGGCAAAATAATAAAAGTTAAATTAATAGAGTTGTATTTTTTTCAAAGTTTCCCGATAATTTCTCATATTTTCCCCGACATCGCCTATAATTTATATTCTGAACCCTTGGCGGTAAATTAGCCGAGATGATCAATGTAACATTGAGATACAAGGTAATCTGGAGAGAGTTTTAAGTTTTAACTAAATATGCTTGTGTATTATTTCTAATTGGTTTGTAGGCTGGGAAGCTGAGCAGAAAGTGTTTTTCATCTTCCATGCCTTGTATTCTATAGGTTGGATTGGTTCCTTCTTAGTGGGTTTTGGGTTGTGCCCATTGTCCTGTTTCACTACGTAGGTTGTGCAAGTTTGTCCTAATGTTGCAATGTTTATTTATTTATTCTATTTTTTTTTGAAATTTTTATTTTTAACCCTCCCAGTTTATTACTTGTTTTATAAAGATATGGTTTTCCAGGTTATGGTCGATGTCTATTTGTAGTAAAGTCATTTCTCCTCACATTTTATAATGTGGCAATTTCATGTCTTTTCTTTGATTGTCTTATAGCATTGTTAAGAGTTGCTGAAGTCCATTGTTACTGGACTTGGAATTAGCAAAAAATTGGTGAGGCAAAAGAGCGAAGAGTCTGAATTGGATCACAAAAAAATTGGCAAATACAAAAAACAAATATATGCACATATTTTGAATTTAAGAAAACATTTTTCATTGTTATTCAATGAAACTAATGTCCATACAATGCAAAATATCAATAGATCGCCAAAATTTCATGGATGAATAGGTACCTCGTATATAATATGACTCTAGACTCCAAACGGAGAGCTGGAAGCATTTGTGTATAAAAGTTAATAGTAAACACTGAAGTCTGATACCAAATAGTAAAAAAATGAAGAAGCAGATTCTCCCATGGCTGCTTGACTCTCATGGTTCTCCAAGTTCTCAAGGGAGAGAAGAGGAGCCTCCTCCAATTGAAACCAATAGGATGTGGGATCTAGTTCAGCCTCCTTCAAGTTTAGGTCGATACTTAAATGATCCAAAGCTGTCATCATCATTACACACTGAAATTTGAATTAAAGTTTAAAGTTCAAACTTCAAATCAATCCTTCAAATTTAAATGATTAAGCCTTAGATAAAACATGAAGTGAGCCAAGCCTCGTGCTTCTTAGTGTCTTGCCAAGAAATTGCTGGTTGCGAATCCAAAGATTTTAATGGACAAAACCCAGGTCATTTAAGTGCTTTTGTGTTAATTGGTTGTGCTTGGTGGAATGTATTTTCTCAAACATGCTCCAGCTGTGCTTGCAACTTGAAGCACCACAGGTTTGATTTAAGATTTTAATGGCAAATTTCTTAAGATTTAGCGTGTCACTGCAAAAGTTTTGTCACCAAAGACCGAGCAAATGTCAAGGGTTCAAGAGTCACTCTGTTTGTCACTTGGCAGAGGAGAAACTAGTTCAAACACAGGGAAAAGTTATTGAGAACCCACAAAAACTGTATTTTACAAACAGGGGTCCAACCTGAGTTGAATTGTGAGTCAAAATTGCCAAGCTGATTCAAATCACGATTTTGATTCAGTTGACTGAGTCAAACTCAGTCAATCTGAGTTTGATTTGGGAAGGTTTGAATCGGTTTGTTCAAGGGTCAACCTGAGCCAAACTCACTATTTTCCAGTTTAAATAAGTGATTCCTGTTTCACTGGTGAAAGCCAAAGTGTAATGAGCAATATTTCACTACGCAGGTTGTGCAAGTTTGCCCTATTGTCACTGTTTTTTTTTTATTTGTTTATATTTAATATAATTATTATTTCTTTTCTTTACCCTCCCAGGCTGTCACTTGTTTTATGAAGATCTAGTTTTCTGCGTTATGGTTGATTGCCTATTTGTAGTAAAGTCACTTCTTATTGCTTTCTATATTATGGCAATCTCAAGTCTCTTTTCTGATTATGTTTTCTGGCATTGCCAGGATTTAGTGGAAGCCAAAGTGTAATTAACAAAGTCTTATCATGCACCCAATGATGTTTGCCTTTAAAATTCGGATAGTGCCTGTTTAGTACTGAACTAGGCATTTTGATGCCTAGAGAAACTAAATTAAAGCTTGGGGACAAACACTTTTCGCATATCTAAAATATTTGAAGTTTGTGATGTTCTTCGTAAAGTGGAAACATTTAGAACTCAGTGTATATTTAACTACCCAATGGATAACTGCAGCGAGAGTCACCAAAATAGTGCAGAAAGTCATATTAGTGGATGGAATATGCAAAAGCAAAAAAGGTAAATATAACATTTAAGTATTAATTCTTACATGTTTGATGTAGAATGTGCGTGCGGTCAAAAGGATTTGTTTGATATTTGGTTGCACGTCTTCTTAAGCTTTTTAAAGAACCATCTTCATTGAAGGTTCACATGAATAAAATAAGCCCGTGTCATATTCACTGAACACATGTTGGTGTCTGGAATTTTTTTTGGCCCATAGCATGTATCTTTTTTTCTCTGAGGAAATATTTGGGCAGATCCACCCAAAGGGATCACATCCCGCCAGCTTATTAGCAGAGCCTAACCCCGACGGTGTTGAGGAGAATTGACCCCGTGACCTCCTATTACTGAGGAGCTTAAGTGACGGGAACTCGACCAATTGAACTAACCCTTGGGGCTTGCCCATAGCATGTATTAAAGCCTCTGTCATGCTATTTCAAGCAGTCTACAATGGTGCTTATGGAAATCTGCAGCTTGCTACAAGCATTTGTTTCTAAATTCTTGCTAATTCCCTGCTTGAGAATTCCTTTATGTTTATTCACTTTCGTGATGGAAAGTTTTTCCCATTTTCAACATGTGATTTACTGGGGTTAGGGCAAAACCTTATATATACTTAGTTAAGACGCTCATGAAACCTGTAAGCTAATCCAGCATACTAACCGTATGATGTTTATCATTATTGACAACATAATGATTTATGTAGCATGACCCGGTAAATGTAGATCAGTTTTTAAGCTTTTTGTTGGTGGTAAAAAGTTACAAACATTTATTCTGTCAGAATATTTTATAATTGAAACTGCAATTTTTTTTTTTTTCAATCCAAAACACTTAATTGTTTTTGAATTTCATTGCAGCAATTACTTCTTGCAGCAATTGACATGGTGGATGCAGGCTCAAAATCAGGAGGTTATGTAGTATACTCAACTTGCTCAATTACTGTTGCAGAGGTATGCAGATCAAGTATGATAGTTTGTTTGATGCTGATTTCTTGTTACATTAAGTGCCATCTATCAGTTGCTTGTATTTGTTGTGCCCATGCACAGATCAGTAATTTTTTTTTCAGAATTTCGAGTTATAGTTGATTTTTTGAGGTGTTGCAGAATGAGGCAGTTGTGAACTATGCACTTAGCAAGCGTGATGTAAAAGTTGTCCCATGTGGTTTGGACTTTGGTCAACACGGGTAGGTGTAATGTTTACAACTTTCAGGGAGGATTTGAGACAACTGTTGATTTTTTTCAATTGTTGCTTTGCACTTTAAGTTCCAATTGAATTTTCTTTTGACAGGTTTATACGTTTTAGGGAGCACCGCTTTCACCCTTCTTTGGAAAAGACAAGGCGTTTCTATCCACATGTTCATAACATGGATGGCTTTTTTGTTGCAAAGGTAACAACATGATCATTTCTCTATAGTATAATTTGGTTGATTTACATTAATATTAACTCCTTATTCAAAAGGTAGTTGACTTTTTTTTTCCCAGTTACATGTCCTGGAGAGAATCCTTGGGCAGTTTCCCTTAGTCTGAAGATGGTACCCAGGGTAAACCCTAGATTCTTCATGGCATAAAGCCTGGTCAACAACAATGCTCAACAATATACTCATCATGAATTCAATATGTCACTTTTGGGAGTAGAACCTCGGTGGGGAGGATAACACTTCATCCCACAACCACTCTAGCTATACCCAATTGACCAAAGAGTAGTTGATTTGTTTTCTCAAGTCTTACATAGAGAAGACTCAAGTGAATGGTGTGGGATTTTGAGAAGGGAGAACTTAAGCAATAGAAATGTAATTGATCAACTCCCTGTTGAAAGAAAACACATGCCCTATTTTCTCAGTCTTACATATAGAAGAGACTCAAACGAATGGTGTATGGTCTCACAAGTGATACATTATAGCAGTAGAGATATACTTTAACCACTACATGCACATTGTGCTTGTTATGTTAGTTTTAGGGGTAATGTTGTTAAGTAAAAACACCCAAGCAATTCAATATGTGATATCCCATTTTGACAAAAGTGAGGAATTTATAAACTACATGTTGAGAATTATAGCTCAGACAAGAACTTCTGCACGATTTCTGTGTGAATGTGCGAGAAATAGCTTGAGATATTTTTGAAGAAAAAAATCTATTTTGTAATTTACTTTAGTAAAAAATTGAAAGTCTTATATTTAACACTCGAGTCTAAAAGTGTATCTGATGCATGATTTAGATTAGGAGTAATCTTAAAAATAGATTCCTATCTAAATGTATAAAGATGGTTCAAGGAATAGGATTTCATCATACTAAATTGTTAAGCAGGTTGAGCGATTGAGAGAGAGGGACAAGTAGCTAGGTAAAGGTCGTTTCTGGCCAGCGCACAGTTTTGTACAGGTGTATGGGCAGTGCCGTACGAATTTGTATAGCCTTATGGTCAGCCATATGGACATTCTTACAGTGATACAAGGTGGAGGTTGTACAGTTCACTATACAGTCTGTACAGTAGGCTGTACATTATGGGTAGTCGTTCCACTCAAGTTTGGGGTGATTTTGGCATCTGTGCAATGCTGTTTTTTGTGGGTAGCTTGCGCAGGCTTCTGTGTAAGTGTTTTGAAGGACTGGAAAACTGATTTTGAAGGATTAACTATATGTAAATGTGTGAAACTGTTTTTATTGTTTTGCTATTTAATTTATAGCTATTGTGTGATTGATGATGTTGTCAAGGATCTATAGTACCACAACAAGAAGGAGGTGAAATTAAAGTGGATGATATTGGATGTCATAAAGGATCATCTAATCCCTCATATATCCAAGAAGAAAATGACGAAGGAGATGTTTGATGCCTTGTTTAGTCTTTTCTAGAGTTAGAACATAAGCAGGAAGATATATTGTGGAACAAACTCAGATCTAAAAAAATGACCAGATCAGACAGAGTCACTGGTTACCTTGTGAAGATCACATAGATTTCTGATCGACTTGCAACAGATGGGGAGAAGGTTGAAGATTTAGAGCTAGTGAACATAGCACTAAATGGTTCTCCAGCTTCATGGGAACCATTTGTCAATGGTATTTGCACTCGGGGAAACCTTCCTGACTTTAGGAGGCTTTGTGATGACTGTATCTAGGGGGAAACTGAGATGGAGTCAATGGATAGCATAAAGGGTGGTGATGAGAACCCATCTCCATTTAGTCAGTCAAATAAGGGTAGAGGTAAAAGACCCAACAAGTGTGACAGAAAGAGTAAGGAGTCAACTTCACAGCCAGGAAAGGACTTGAGTAAAATCAAGTGCTTTGTTTGTCATAAGCATGGTCATTATGCATTGCAATGTTTAGAGAAGATGGGTAGAGGGGAGCGACAACAAAAGTAGGTAGCAGTCTCTATAGAAACCTAGGTGAACAAGTTTGTTGCCAGGTTAGAGAAGGATTTCTTGATTATATCTTATCTTTCTACCAATGCAATTTTGAGGGCTACATGGGATGTGGACAATGGGGCATCTTAACATATGACATCAACCTGAAAATTGTTTTGTAGTTTGAAGGAGCAGGACCTAGGAGTACAAGTTGAGCTTGGTGATGATGTCAAGTACCTACAAACATCTGTGGGTACTATTACCTTCTATCTTGAGTTGGCTAATTCTTTAGATTTTGATGATGTCATTAGGGGAATTTTGAGATCTAAAATGGGCCTCCTAAGGAAAAAAAATAAAATAATACTTGAAATAATAAAATAAGAGTTAAGAACTTAAAAAGAAAAAGAAAGAAAACTACTTTTTTTTATTGTATTTTCGGCTTTTCTCAAGTGTGGCACAAAAGGATGGGGCACTTGTATCACATGGCATTGCCAATTTTCAGGGAGATAGTCACAGGTTTTTTAGAATTCAATATTAAGCAACATGGTGTATGCAAAGGGTATGCAAAGGGTGCACACTTTGCAAGTATGGCAAGGCTACTTTCCCAAGCCACAAACATAGGTCTAAGGAGATCTTAAATCTAGTATATTTGGATGTTCATGGATTGATGCTAGTAGTGTTCATAATAGGAAGCATGTATTTTGTTTCATTTATTGATGATTTTTCTCACAGGACTTGGATCTACTTCTTAAAGACGAAGGATGGGGTCTTTAGTAGCTTTTAGGAGTTCAAAGTTCTAGTTGAGAACTAAATAGGGAATATCAAAGTTTTGAGATTGGATGATGGGGGAGAATATATCTCTAAGGAGTTTGAGGGTGTTTGCAAGGAGGTAGGAGTCAAGAGGGCATTGAAAATTTTGTACAACCCACATTAGAATGGGGTTGTAGAGCGGAAGAATCAATCCATCATAGGGGTTGCTAAGGCCATGATACATGACTAGAACTTTGCCAATTCTTCTTTGGGTGAAGGCATGCAACACAACAATCTAACTTCTAGAACTAATGTCCTCACAAGATCTTGGAGGACAAGAAACTGAGGAGGCATTCACTAGTGCGAAGTCAAAGGTGTGTCATTTTTGCATCTCTAGTTCAATTTATACCCATGTATTCCTAGAAGAGAGGACCAAGTTGGAGCCCTTGAGCATGAAAGATTTATTTGTGGATTACAATGAGACTTCAAGGGCTTATAGGGTCTTATAATCCAAAGTAGGGCAAGACAATAGTTAGTTGGGATGTAAAGTTTGAGGAAGACTTTGGAATTAGGAAGTCCCATGAGCTTATTCTAGTGAACAAAGGATGAGGGGAAAATCTCCAAATGTTGAGTTTATATCACCAGTGATTGCTAAAGAAGTACACCATCGTTTAGGTGGAGAAGGGGAGATGGTGGTCCCTTGCATTTTTGTCAGGATACCTCAATGGTTCACTCAAATATTAAGGGATGTTGAGGAGCATGTTGAGACTTGTAGGAGCACATCAAAGAGGGAAGACCTTTGAGGAAGATATATTAGATTGGATTGGCAGTCAACATTTCAAATTTTGAGCCATCTAACATTCAATAAGCAATAGACTAGTAGATATGGTGGGATGCCATGGTGGAGTACACCTCCATCACGAAGAATGATGTTTGGGACATAGTGCCAAGACTAGAGGGAAGTTAGTTGTGAGTTCTAGGTGCTTTGACAAGATTATGCATGTTGTAGATTGCAACATTGAGAAGTTCAAAGCAAGGTTTGGTGAGAGGGTTCTCCTAGATAGAGGGAGTGGACTACGAGGAGACTTTCGCTCCAATTTCCAGACAAACTTCTATTAGGGCTATTACGTCCTTGGTTTCATTTATGGGATGGAAGATACATCAGATGGATGTGAAAATAGTTTTCCTTAATGAGATCATTGAGGAAGAAGTGTACACAGAGCAACCTCAGGTCTTTCAAGTGAGTGGGAAGGGTTTCCGTGTTTGTTTTCCAATGAACAACTTTAACTAGTTCATGGTGGAGCCAAGGTAGGAGCATTGGGTACTAGCAAAACATGTGTTGAGGTATTTAGGGAGCATAATGAAATATGGTCTAAGATATCTTAGAGATGGTGAAGTGAAGATGTAGGGGCATTCTAATGCATATCAAGTAGGCAGTACAATAGATAGGAAGAGCACCTCATGGTGTTGCTTTATCTTGGGATCATGGATGGTCTCTTGGTTCATAAAGAAACATAATTCTATAGCACTTAGCTCAACATATAATAGAGATCACTTTATACAAGATAGAATATTTATGGGAGATCACTTCATTAGGATAGGATACATGGCTTCAAGACTGGAAAGAAAATCAATTGTGAGTTCCAGGTGGCTCTACATTGAGTAGTTCAAAGCGAAGTTTGTGGTGAGAGGGTTCTTCCAGAGACAAGGAGTGGACTACTGGGAGACTTTTTCTCCAATTTCTAGGTACACTTTTATTACAACTATTATGAATATCTTAGAGATGGTGAAGTGAAGATGCAAGGGCATTCTAATGCATATTAGTTAGGCGATACAACAAATAGGAAGAGCACGTCATGGTGTTTCTTTATCTTGGGATCACTGATGGTCTCTTGGTTTAGCAAGAAGCAGAATTCTGTGGCACTTTGCTTAGCAGAGAGTTGAAATCACTTCATACGAGATAGGATACTTATGGGAGATCACTTCATTAGGATAGGACACATAGTGCCAAGGCTGGATGGGAAGTCAATTGTGAGTTCTAGGTGGCTCTACAAGATCATGCATGCTGTAGATGGAAACATTGAGAAGTTCAAAACGAGGTTTGTGGTGAGAGGGTTCTCCCAGAGAGAGGGAGTTGACAATGAAGAGAATTTTACTTTTGTTTCCAAGTACACTTCTATTAGAGCTATTATGTTCTTGGTTAATTTATGTGATGTAAGATACTTCAGATGGATGTGAAGATAGTTTTTCTTATTGGGATCGTTGAGGAAGAAGTGTACATGAAATAAGCTTGGGATTTGAAGTGAGTGGGAAGGACTTCCATGTTTGTTTTGTACTGAACACCTTGAGTTAATTCATGGTGAAGTCAAGGTAGGGGCATTGGGCACTAACAAAACATGTGTTGAGGTGGCCGAAGCAAGAGCGTTGGCACTAGCAAAACATGTGTTGACGTACTTGAGGAGCACAATGAAGTATGGTCTAAGATATCCTAGAGATGGTGAAGTGAAGATGTAAGGGCATTCTACCACATATTAGGTAGGCAATACAAGATATAGGAAGAACACCTCATGGTTTTGCTTTATCATGGGATCATTGATGGTCTCTTGGTTTGGCAAGAAGCAAAATTCAACGTAGAGTAGAGATCACTTCACATTAGATAGGATACTTATGGGAGTAGTGAAACTCTAGTATATTTCCATGGATCAGTGGGAAGTTGATATTCTGACCAAGTCCTCGGTAAAAGGGAAGTTTGAAGCATTTAGATATTGACTTGAATTGGGGAAGAATTCCTTCCTCATAAGAGGGAGTGTTGAGAATTATAGCTCAGACAAGAACTTTTGCATAGGTAGTGTGATTGTGTGAGAAATAGTAAAATTATTTTTTAATAAGTTATTCTGTTTTTGACAAGTAATTCTATTTTGTAATTCAATTAAGTAAAAAAGGTGAAAGTCTTATATTTAGTAGTTGAGCCTAAAAGTGTATCTTATGCATGAATTAGATTATGAGTAATCTTAAAAATAGGTTCCTAGCTAAAGTATAAAGACAAGTCAAGGTAGAGGATTTCATCACACTTGAACAATTGAGAGAGAGAGATAGAGAGATCATGCAACTAGGAAATAATCATTTTTGGGCAATGACTAGTTCTGTATGGATCCATAGAGTTATATGGACAATATTCATACACTATGGATGTCCATATAGTCGTATAGGGTAGAGGTTGTACAATTTGTATAGTAGGTTGTATGGTCTATACAATACGTACTTCTTAGGCAGTTGGTTCACTCAAGTTTGAGGTGCTTTTGGAACTGTGCATTGTTGTTTTTTGTGAGTACCTTGTAGAAGTTTCCTTGTAAATTCTTTGAATGAAAATTTGATTTTGAACGAGTAATTACTTGTGTATGTGTGTAGCTGTTTTTATGATTCCGCTATTTAATTTCTAGCTGTTGTGTGATGTTATGATCTGAAATTTAATTTCAGCATTAATTAAATTCAACAATCTACTTGTTTGATTGAAATCATAAGGACATTAGCCACTCAGGCTAGAAATTTTCACACTAATAATCATTCATTTAAATAATCACATCAAAATGATATATATCTAAATGAAAGAAATTGTCCCTTGATAAAGCAATTTGAGTATCATAGATGTAAGTTGTTTTTTCTTTTATTATATTATTATAATTATTATTATTTTCTTCTAAGTCAGACAACTTTTATTTTACTATGCAAACAAGAAGCATACAATGTGCACTATGCTTATCGGTCTACCACTGGGGAAACTAGACTAGTAGCATAATAGAAAAATGTTTGTTCATTTAAACAAATCTAAACTTAATGGAAAAAACTATAAAGACTTTAAAGTTTGAAACAATTTGAACCTTTGCTAGAAAACTTAGAGCTGATTTCACCTAGGATTGCAACAATGTTGCCACTACCGCATATGACAAAAATGGAATGAAAATGCATCTATCTGGATGGTGAATCCACCTGATTTGTATCAGGGACTTCATCCTCCTTTTTGGAGGTAGAAAAAGTTTGCAAGATTTTTGGCCAAAATCAACATGCTGTCGATGAGCTTTCTTGTCTACTTTTGCATTTCATCTATGCACGATAAAAAATTTGTTGGCCTTCAGAGCATTCAACTAATACATTGCCCGTGATGGTCTTCAATTGCCATTTTATGTCAATAATTTGCATATATCTTATTTGTCATATTCTTGTGTTCCCTGTATCAAGAACCTAGCCTCTAACCTCCTCCTAAACCTCAACATCTTGCTATAAACCTCCTATATATTATGGCTTTTTTTCTTCTTCTTGCATTTGTTTGAATTTTAGATGTGGTAGATTGCACATAAACAGTAGTCAAACCTAAGTTGCACGATACGAGGAAGCGGGTATGAAACGTGACCCCCTTTGGAAATGGGGAAATACTATATATATGTTAGGAAATTTAAGAAATATTATGTGCAATCATAAAGCATACATGATACAATATTACATTGTGATTAAATTGTCCAATGTCATTGCATAAACTACAAGTCTATCAATTATATATGATGATGAAACAACTGCCTAAGAAGTACTCGTGAATGATCAAATAATGAAAGTAGCTGAAGTCATTAAACATATCAATAGGTCTCCTCTGAATTTATGGAAAGGGATGCTTATGAAAGATCCCCTCACATAACAATATTGGAGTCATCAAAGTGATGTAGGTGATAAACTCATTCTCTAAAGATGCAGTGAAGAAGGTCACATATTCTTCATGAAAGTAAAAGGGTATCAAGGATGTAGGATATCTTCATAAGATCCCATCTACAAGATCTAGGAAGGAAGATAATCATCATCGTTCTAACTGATAGGCAAGGTAACAAATGTCCATGAACAAGAAGGTTACCTCATTCAACAACTTGTTTTTCTCTATCTAGATAGAGAAAAACAAGTTGATGGCAGAAATATTGAAGGTTAAAAGAACTCAACCATGTGCAGAAAGGAAAGGCAAGGTTGGTCCCCAAGCAAGACAAAATAAGTATAGTTAAGATTCAATGCTATAGAAAGATTTTGGAAGCTCATATCACTGAAAGATGGAGGAAGCTGAAGAAAAGGGCCAAGGAAAGAGGGAGTAACAAATCTCTCCTATGAGTAAGATAGTATCCCTCACAAAAGGGTCCTATCATAAGCTCCTAAATCTTGTGTTAAAAGATATGACAATGATAATAAGATGCATCATGGCATCATGAAAGCATTAGAAACAAGAGCTCGTAACATCTTCATAAGGATCATGAAGGACAAAAATCCATGGCAGACAACATGTAGGATATATAGCTCTTGGGAACCTCAGTGGACATTGAAGGAAAGAAAGGAGTCATCTAAGGCTCATCATACATCAAGTCAAAAAGGAAACATCTACCAGTTGGGGATATACAAGATCCTCAAAATTCTCTGATGGAATCCTCATCGTAGGGTTCACTAATCTAGAGAGGAAGCAAGTGTTTCAACAAGAACTCCAACATATGGAATCCATGAGATGATGATATGACATGAAGCAGATCAAGGGATTGAAGATCTTTTCAATCAAGGAAGCTGTTGGAAGAAGCCTCGATGACCTAAAGGTAAAATAAGGTATGTATGATTGTGTTTAATATTATAATGTCATGTCATATGGTTGCAGGTAACATGGATCATTGCTTCTATCTTAAGAAGCATGATAAAGAGAAAAAGGATCTCCTCCTCTGAAAAGATGCAGGAATGCATAAAGTCACACTAAGATGAAATCAACATAATATGTCCTCATATGAAGTATGAGGTGGTTGACTACAATTAAGAAACTCTAATTGAAAGCTTGTGGAATGGAATGAGTAAGGAAGGAAGAGATTGTGAGATATGCAACCATGATGAAGGCAATCAACATCCAATAGACCAAGAAGATTTGACCAGGAAATCTCCCAGAAGGATATGAAGACTCTAATGAAAGTCTGAAAAAGATGGAGACCCTTGACAATGGATATCTTTGGGAGATGTGTCAACATGAATGCAGGCTGCTGATGCCTACAGAAAGATGTCATGATGAAGAGCCATCTGGTAAGGTACGATTTGATTTAATGTTATGTTTTGATTTCTTGAATAATATCTGGATGAGTGCATGCAGGGCTACTAGAACAAAGGAGTGACTATTGCGTTTTCCCATGTCATGTGACATGCACTAGACCAGGAGTAACAACTGTAAGTCTAGATGAAGGCCATGAATGGAAATGTATACACATGGTAGACACAACATTCTTGTCTTCACTTGGGAAGAAAGAATGGGAGGATTGGGTAATCATCTGGCATCTGACACTCTTTGAGGATGTGTAGGTCATCCAAGACAAGAGTAGGCAAGAGGACCGATATTCTTTGATGGCTAGGAACCCAAGATAAGAATAGTCCTGGAAGGTCATACTTAGTGAACACCCGGGTGGGTATGTACCTTGAGAGACAATGATGAAGGTGTCTATAAATTATTGGTCTCACAAGCATTGTATCTCATGGTCTTGTGGAGAGATGGAGCTATTAGTCAAGGCCTTGCACTATGACAATGCTGATTGATATGATGCTATACAGATGGGATTACCAATCCGATTCTTCTTATGAGAAATTCTTCAGATTGAGAATAACCAAGTACCATTTTAAATACCTCCCTAGTTAAGAGGGAGTGTTGAAGAAAGTGTAACTAGGTTCGGAATTTACAAATGTAATTTTGATCTTTGTACTTGTCAAGAAAAAGAAATATTATTTTTTATGAATTATAAGAATGAGTTTTTTGCTCATTCCATAGGTCTAGTCAAAGAGTCAAAATCATGAGCTCTTCTTGAGCATATTTGTAATGTATATGAAGCTACCTAGTGTCTAAGAACAACCCTCCAAGACCAACATAATCCTCCTGAAGACAAGCAAGCAAATCGATGGAAAACTCTGTCACGTTGGCCAACAAAAATAACTTAAAATGAAGTCATGTCGGCTAGCTAAAAGGACACAATAGATCACTTGGTTATGTCGGCTCATTATGGAGGCATGACCACTATATATACCCACCTAGGGTCACTGCATATAGGAGGAACATGATCTCGCATTCTTCTGAAGCAACTCGGATAAGAACTAGGTTTGCAACTCCGCATACAAAGAAGAAGTATATTCTCGGATGGGATAATCTGGAACAGGATTTCGGTGATAAGGTATAGTAATACCTTCGCATTCTACTCTGGAGATCTCAGTTAAGTTCAAAGTGTTGGAACTTGGATGGGTACAAAACTATGTCTCTTCGCATAAGGAGAAGTCTTCAGACAATATCTCTGTGATCTCAGATAAGAACTATTATAATGATTACCTTCTCAACATAAGTCTAAAGACAAGGATCTCGGTGCTACTCTCTGCGGTCACAACCTTAAGCACAATGATGATCTCAATGGTGACTCTGTCTCAAAGATATAATCTCAATAAAGGGGCAGCTATGGTGAAAACAATGAAGATCTCGATGGTGCAGACACAATGATGATCTCGGAAAAGGCACAGTGATGATGATGATTTCAACAGTATGAAGAAGAGGATTGATGTCTTGGTCTTGGAGTGGCTCAGTCAGTCAAGGGTCATGGTCTTGGTGTTCGTCAATGAGAATCTCTATAAGAAGAATTATGTGCGGGTTTTCCTCTCCAAGAGGGAGAGGTTTTGGCCCTGGCAGAATGCCACTTCTTGTGTTCTTGTCTCTTTGTTTTGGTAGCAATTTGATGAAGCAAACACACACACTAATAATAAGAAGAAGATCAAGCTAAGATAAATTGTAAAAGCACTTCACAAATTGTTATCATGCTAAGAAGAATCACTCTAACTCTAAGTGCCCTAGATTCTTCAACAAACTTGACAGTGACAGTAACTTAAGACGTGACAGTGATTTACTTTGGCAGTATTTATGATAGTAACTCTTGTTGTGATGTGATGATTTGACTTGACTTGACAGTGACAGTAACTTAAGATGTGACAGTTATATATTTCAATGTAACAATGACAATGTTCAATGGCATTATTGCAGTGATTTGTTATGACTTGATGACAAAAATGTTTGACATTCGAGGAGTAAGAGTGTGGCAGTATTGTGCAACAATCAATTGATGTTGATAGCCAGGGCTTGTGGTATAGTTTGAGCAGAGGCAAGATTGTGTTTTGTGCTCTGGTCAGTTTGAACAAAATTAAGCAGTGAGGCTGCCAGGATTTGACAGTGATATACATTCCAAGTAGAGCAATAGAACTTTCATTACAGTTTCTTTATATTGATTTTGAGCATAGGGGATCCAATTTGAAAATTGTGAAACATGGTCCGCTTGTTGATCAAGGTGGTAGGGTGGAGCAAGGAAGGAGAGTGGAGGCTCCTTCAGGTTGGAGCCTGAGAACACTTAAGGGTGGCAAGGTGGTGCTAAGGCAGGTTGGAGCCTGCAGAAGGCATTGGAGCGTCCATCTAGTTGCAATTGGTACATAGGGTGTTGGAGCATCTGTCAGGTTGGAGCTTGAGATTTAGGGCGTTGGAGCGTCCTCCCGTTGCAGTTGGTATACAGAGTGTTGGAGCATCCTATAGGTTGGAGTTGAAAACTTGATGTAATTATCTTTGAAAGACAAATATTAAGAAGTGTTTGGTGGTTTTTGAACCAGAGGGGGTTTTCCACCTAAAAATCTTTGTGTCTATTGTCTTGATTATTGTGCATTGTTGAATGGTATTGCTTACTGTTGATGAATGTTTATATTTATCTGATGTTAATGTATTTCCCTCCTCTCAGTATTTCCAACGTTTGACTTATTGATGACCTTTTGCAAGCCAAAACTTTTCACTCTAGACCTTACACCATCCAAAAAAACCTATAGAGTGCAAAGCCTAGCAATATGTCTATGTATTTAAAAGATTTGACATTTTAATGTATCGTTCTCATAGTCCAAAGGTTGTGTCCACAATATCACTAGAAGACTTGATATGTCACATATACACACTCTCCCTCATCATGTCTCTCCATGAAGGCACACCCTCTCGTGAGACAACATTTTTCGAGGAATTAAGTAGAGTTGTTAGTTAATTGCATTTTCTAGCCTTCAAATTATGTGTAGATGCAAACTTTATTTTTTCTTTTGGCCTTTGTGTTATGTACATGCATATTTTAGGGATTGAATTTATCAAAGCAATAAATGCATATGGATCCTTTGTAAATCAATAAAGCACTGTTGTCTGTTGAATAATGGATAAACTTTCTATCCCGTTCTCTCTTTATTTATGGTTTTTGTTCATGCTTGGGGTTTTCTCTAGATCAATTAGTATGCTTCACTTATATTTTGCATTTTTTTTTTACATCCGAGGCACCTTTGTGCCTCATCATTTGGTATGAGAGCCTGTGATTTAGGGTTGTTCTTTCGCACAAGCGTTGCGTTCCTTGAGGTCTACCCTCTGCCCTGACAACACTTGCCTTCAGCTGGTTCTCTTGGCCTAATGCCCACTCAGGACAATCCTCTTTAGCAACATTCTGTAGATTGGTTCTCTTAGCTCAAAGCCCACCCATGCTACTCAATTTTCAATAGCACTTTCGGTTTTTTGGAGGTCACCCTCTTTTGTAGATCTGGTTCTGTATTTACCCCAAGTTCTTATCTCTTATAATATTTATGGTTTTCTTGTAGGCCACCCTCTGAACCAACCACTCCCTCTTGATTGATGGGATTGTTTGGCGTTTGGCGCAGTCAAATATTCATGCAAGGGCTATTTTGGTTTGATATTTAAATCTTCTTAGCAGCACATTGTAGTGCCATCATCTCTTTCACGCGATGCCTCCATGTAGAGACCGAACTTAATCTTTCCAACATGGGTTCAAGAATAGGCTAGTGCATTCACAAAGGCTATACATTGCCAAGCCCACCCCAGTCTTTTAACTTGATACTTGAATTTCCTTGTCTAAATTTGTTGGACAAATGCATGAACTGTTAGAATATTGGATTTGTAGTTTAGTAGCCTATTTCTAAACTTGTATGGACATCAATGAGCTACTTGCAGACAACCAATTAGAAGGCTTTGCAAAAGCTTGGTGGTAGTGTCAGACTACATTTGTAGAGATCTACATCGAACTCATTGAGGGCCAATCATCCAGTTCGACTTTTGGGCATATCACCACATGGATGCATTTTCCCAGGCCCTTGGAAGGTGTTTTCACCCTCTTGGGTTTTTACCAAATTTAATGTGTAGGTGGTTCTAGCTTTGTCAAACACTAGGTCAAAGTGTATAACAACTTATCAAGCTCTTCACCAAACTATGACTCGAACTCGAGATCAAAGAATCTGAAGAGAAACTTCGCCTTAAGTTTAATTTTAGTCTGTTGGTTACTTTTTCATCGTGAAGTATCATTGTTTGGGAGCAACTCCCCAAATCAAGCTTTTCTTCATGTCCTTGCTATGGAACTCAAGTTAGAGAAACGTCCTCACTTCATTCCATCTCATAACCCTCACCTTAACCTTAAATGTAACCTTATCCTTCCCCATAACACTTGTGATCTATAGGTTGAGGTTTTTCTCATGGCTGTTTTCATTGCTGCATATTTGTGCACATGAATAACATATTCTTTCCAACACAACACCTTGACCCTAGGTTCAACATCTTTGTAGCATTGTCATCTGTAGGCCATTGGTAATGTGCAGATCCTTGCAACAATGGACACTTAGTTTCTAGGAATAGCACTTATCTCCCTACAATTCCACCTCTTCTTTCTGATCACTCCTTAGAGTCATTCCTAAATCAAGAGGAAAGTGGGGACACTTTTGATCTAAACTTAGAGGAACTGATATGGCACATGGACGCCCTCTTCCTTGACATGTTTCTCCATGAAGGCACACCCACTCATGAGAGTGCATTTCGAAAGGAATTAAGTAGAGTTGTTAGTTTCATTTTCCAGCCCTTGAGCTGTGTGCATATGATACTTTATTATTTCTTTCAACTCTCAAATGGTATCCATGCATAGTTTAGTGAGTGACTTTGTCAAAGCAATAAAGACAAAATGGATCCTTTGTAAACTTGTAAAAGCTATTGCCCTGTGGATGATGGATAAGCAACTTGTCTTGATTTCTCTTCATTTTTGGTTTCTATTCATGTTTGGGGTTTTATCTAGATTAGCTACTGTGCTTCATTTCACTTATGCATTTTTCAGTTTTGTGACACTTTTGTTCCTCAGCAAGATACCAATTGAATAGCTTTTGATAAACTCTAGCTTAGATTTATTTCCAAATGAACTCTAGTGAATGTGATAGTATCCCTTGCTTACAGTTCTACCTTCGAGTCAATGCACTTGCCAAGGGTATTCTCAATATTTTCACAAACCTCTTACAACTAGTGACCGGATGACAATTTTGGAAGTTGAAATGAACTCAAACATTGACTATTCTATTGTAAAGATGTCATTGGACATTTATCGTACTCGTCAAATCTTTTGCATCTATGACATGGGTGTAAATAAGTGATTATTTTTAATTTGGTTCATATCTATATGAGTCAAGTCTAGTCAGCCATTAAAGTATTTGCTTCATAATTTGATGTTACGGATCACCTCGGAGCAGGAACAACCAACGTGGGACCGTTTTCTTCGTTATCTTGCAAAGCAGTTGTATTTCACTCACACCTTACTCCATCAGAGCTAGAGATAGGAATAGTGGGATAGCCAGAGCAGGGAGAACAAAGAAAAATGGCGAATGAGATCAATCTAACAAATGAATGAATGTGCTAGATTGACAAAAGTCTAGTTGGATCGTCCTTTCGTACACACCTTTTAGTCATAGAAATGTCTCCATATCGATCAGAGGAGCAAGATAAGCTCAAACGGGAAAAAGGCAGTGCAATTCCAATTCCAATATGTTTATGGTGGAGTGAACAACCAACCATGACCAGGCTGACTAATCGATCTTGAATTCTTTATTCACTCAGTTTCCTTTGAAAGAATTTCAACCAATGTTCCACCAAGCCTCCAATGTGGGAAGACGCGGGTGCGGGGAGACGCACAGGGGGGACGTGTGGGAGTACCCTCAAAATTTAGGGAAGTTTTGGGGTGCATGGGGACATGGGTATATATATATATATATATAATTCAAGTTCATACGCAATAATGAAAGCATAAATAGACTAATAGTAATACATTGATCTCCACATAAAATTTAAATTCATAATTGAATTAAATAGTAACATACATTGATCCATTCTTAGCATTCATTTTGATACCTACATCATTCATATGACATACTCATCATTCATCCATACCACGAGATTCAATAATAACATTCAATAATGAATTATTCAAATACAGTGATCCATATCATTCATCATTCTATAATCTACATTGATTTAAAAATTAAATTCATCAATACAGACTAATAGTAATACATTGATCTCCACATAAAATTTAAATTCATAATTGAATTAAATAATGACATACATTGATCCATCCTTAACATTCATTTTGATACATACATCATTCATATGACATACTCATCATTTATCCATACCATGAGAGACAATAATAAAATTCAATAATGAATTATTCAAATACATTGATCCATATCATTCATCATTCATTATTCTATAGTCTACATTGATTTAAAAATTAAATTCATCATTCATCATTCTAGAAGAGCTTTATGGCGGGCAAAAGAGCAGAGCTCGACGACGACAGGAGAGCGCAACTTGATGGTGGGCAAGAGATCCTAGCGCGACGACGACAAGAGAGCACTCAACAGAGCTCGACGACGGGCAAGAGAATTTGGGAAATGAATAAGTAAGTTAACCTAGGTAAGTTTTAAATTTTTAGTTTAGTTTTATTTATTATTTTTTTTGAAGTTTAGTTTTATTTTTTAGGTTTTTTAGTATCTGAATTTTCATTTACTTATTTTTTTTTTTTTATGTTAAGTGTTATTAGACAAATTTGAGGGGGGACACACCAGGGGGATGCCCAGAAGCACCCCTTTTGGGGAGTTGCGTCCCCCACACCAGGGAAATGCACCCACCCCCTGCGTCTAGCCATGACTTCCCAAAGGGGTGCATGGGGAAATGCACCCCCAGACGTCCCCCCGGTCCTGGGTGCGTGCACCTGACCCTGGGGGCGCGTCCTCATGGAACATTGATTTCAACATGAGACATTCGTAAGGTTGATAGGCATAGCTCTAATTCATCATGGCTTCTTCATCTCGTTAGTTATCAAAGCAATCCCTTTTGCAGCTGCTAAAATTCCTCTTGTTAAAGGCACAACAGAAACTTCTTGACTTGCTTCTTTTGAAACTTGTTCAGAGCATTTCTTTCATTCTTTTTATTAATCTACGTCTTGTTTTGGAAGTGATTTCACGAAACATGCCCCAAGGGGTTGTTGGAAATGTATCTAGTTTCGATCTTCATAATTGTATCCTATGTAACAAACAAAAGAAGAAAATAAAAAGTTATTATTATTAAAGCATGGGTTTCATGCTTCTTATTGATGGTCTTCTAGGTAAAAGCATGTTCTTCATGCTTCTAGGGTTTGTTAGGTCTTAGGATTTATTGTCATGAGTCAAAGGAGTCAACAACATGTTTGTAAGGCCCTTTCTGGAAAAATGTAATTGGAAAAAAAAATTATTTTGAGTCTAGAAAGTCTTGGAAACTCCAAAAGTGCAAGTTGCCCTAAAGAAGGGAATTCAACCCCTTGAGAAGTTTATATAAAGGAGTAGTTCGACCTAATTTGCTATTCACTCACTCACGAGTTCGATCTCAAGAAGGGATTTCGATCTATAGTTAAGAAACTGAAGAAGAAGAAGGCAAAGATCTAGAAGAAGAAAGGAAGGACGAAAATCTTGTTTTTGGCTTCTATCTTTCTCACATGTGCGAAGGATGAGGGTTTCTGCAGCTTCCAATAAGGGACAAAATTGCAGATCCGAGTTGTAAGGGATTGGGTTGCAACATCAAGTTGCAGGAAGAGCGAATACATTATTTGGACCTCGTTGCCTTTGAAGTGACTTGTCTTGCTCAAGGAAGAGTGCTGGAGGAAGCAGTCTTAGGGTTTTACTACAACAACTGCAAGGTCGAAGTTGCAGGTCGAGTTGCAGTACTGAAGCCGATAGGTCGACATTGCAGTTTGAAGCTGGTTGGTGCAAAATCAAGGACTTGTTAGAGGGTTGACTTGGTACTTGGAGAAGGACTTGGTCTAGGGTTTGGGTCTTTGTTGTCTCATTTGAAGCAGATTCTATAAGAAGAGAAGAGTTTTCTGGATTTTCCCCTTGGAGGGGTTTTGCCCTGGCTGAGAGCCTAATTTCTATGTCCTTTGTTGTTGCTGTTTCTGTTCTTGATATTTGTTTGATGAAAATATCTAAATAAAGAATACAAGAAGACTAACTAAGTTCACAAGCAAATATTAAGGTTAAGGAAAATTGAAACAATAGCTGCCACTTTGCAACAAGGGTATCAACAAATGATGAACTCTGTGGGGTATCTATTTCATCAAGTTCACTTTGGTCTTGCATCTAGCATCATGACTTTAAAACTCATGCTAGTCATGTGGGTATGCCTAATGTGAATGGAACCCTTTCAGATGGCTTAGAACTCCATTGGTCTCACCATTGAGCCGACACCTTGTTAGTATCTTTTTTATTCTTTAGGTTTGAGAGAAAACCACTAATGAAAAACATTAAAAAGAAAGAGGAAATATGCACCATCAATTTTTTCTATATGGATCTTTCTCTACTTTTCATATCAGTGAATAACTTATTAAATTCAGCCCCTAGTGATTCTTGTCCTAAAATTTGCTTACATTTTTTGCAGTGCTTTGTGTCTTGTCTGTTTGATTACGAATGTGAGCTATGTGTTTCATGTGTTCATTGTCATTTAACAATCAATTTACTTCCTGTTATGCATATGGTATTTTCTCATTTTGCCCCATTCCCTTAATCTCATTGTAGAAAACTATACTATAGTAGCTAATTGACATCGAGGAAGGAACATTTAGATGAAACTTGTTTATTTTTTCATGGTTGAATAAATTCATCATACCTCAGACCAATACAAAACAATGGTCCTATAATTAATGGGTATTGACAAATAAGTTCACAGTTATTAGCTTAGTTTGAAGTAAAAGATCATAATATATAGAATGTTACTCGAATCCCTTGTTGACATTTTCCATATCTATTGTGAATGCTTGCTGTCTAGAATGTTACTCCAAATACTTGTTGACATTTTCCATTTACTTGCTTTTGCCCATTAAGTTGCTATTGTTAATTAAATATTGCAAGGGGTTAAACTAAAATATAACGAGTTTCTTTGCCTTGCAAACAGTGTTGAAGTATCGTGTGACAAAATGTCTTAAAACCCAGGCTCGGAAGTGGTCAAGGGTCAACTCAGACTTGAAATCAGATTCAAATTCACTTGAATTGATCTGATTTTTGTGATTCGGTTTACTAAAAATACATTAAATATTTAGATTTTAATACATAAATATATTTTAAAGATTTCAAACCTACTGAGAAAAAAATATGCAAAATTTGCTTATGCATATATCATGTAAGGGTGAATATATCATTTTTTTAAAATGGCACCAAGTGCAATACATAGCAACAACAAAATACTTAATCATTGAGGTTCTAAATGGCCTCTAGACTCTAGAGTTTGAAAGACATGCTACAACCATCTCCCTTTGCCCAACCTCATCTTCAAATTTCGTAAGCTGGTTTTGCAATTCCAATTTAATCTGTCCAATTTCCTCTAATTGGGCCATTTATGGGTAACCTAGCCTCTTATACGAGACAAGGCCTATGAATCTGCCCCCTGCACCTTTTATGCATTTTAAATTTTCTGCAATATTTGCAATAAATCTCCTAATCTAAGAAACCAGATTCACCCCCCCTCCCCCTCGTGCCTTGAATCCTACGTGTCCTGAATCCCACGCTTCTAAGACGATTCTCGAGGGACATGTGCCCGATTCATGGCTTGAGCATGTCTGGACACATGGGATTTGTTGGACACGCGAATCAGATTCGACTAGCTCATGAATCAGATTCGACCAACTCGCGAATCAGATTTGACCAGCCGCGAATCGGATTCGACCAGCTTGCGAATCTCGATTTTGGGACACATGTCCCTCTGAAAAGCATGCCGCGGGTCTTTAGAAACCTGATTTGGTTCGATTTTTCCCTCATTATTTTGTCTCTCTCTTGCTTTGGGTGTGTGGGAGCAACTAGCAAAGGGTTTGGGAGCGTTTTGGAGGTGATTCAAGCAACCGTAGGTGCAATTTGCTTCCATTTTTACTGCAACAGTTTTCCTGTCCATTTTGTTTACATGCTAGTGCCTTTTTTTTACCAACATTCATGGCTCAATCAAGGGCAACATGGAAGGGGAAAAAGAAGGGGAAGACTGTCCCCATTGGTGATGCCCCTCCTGTTCCAATTTCATCAGGGTCTGCAAGTGTTCCCTCCTGTTGGAAGTGGGGCTGCAACAACAACTTCAAATGTTGAGGGCATAATAAATTTAGAGAGACAACAGGCTCAAGAAAGTAAATATCCCTTGTGGAAGTAATGTGAAAAATCGGAAACTCGATTCCTATTGCAACAACTGGAAATAATTCTCCTAATTGTTAAATTAATTCTTAACAATTTATTTACTGTTTGCTACAACAAATACTAAATCAATCACATTGCAACCTACACAAATTAAACTGTGGAAGAAATAAACATTGGAGGAAATACTAGCACACACACATAAAATGACATGGTTATTTTGGACCAATCTCCCCGAAAAAACCCAACTTGTGAAAACCGGTGCAACCGCTGAGGATTTTATTATTATGCAATAGTGAAATAATCAGAGTACAATTGGATGTCGAAACTGGCAATCCTATAGAGAAATACTGGCAAGAAAAATCTAGCGAGGAGAAATTCCTCACTCCACAGGAAAATCTGGGCACTGACCTCAGCTCAAATTGAGCCGTCCAAATTGCCTTTATGCAGTCACTGCGTCACCCTAGCGCAGTTGCTACTGCACTTGGCTCAGAACAACTTCTCCTCAAGCCGTCTGATCAACTGCTCTCTAGGAAAACAAGAGAGTTCACAAGTCTATCCACAGTATGCTTCAAGTTTGTCCATAATAGGGCTGAATTTCAACTTACAGTTCAACCTCAGTCCTCACATTTCACAGAGATTGGTGATCCACAAAACCTTCGCATTACACAGAGATGTACGAGCCTCAGTCCTTCGCATTACAGAGGGATACGAGCTTCACACTGTTGCATGAGCTTCAGATCTTCGCGTTGCAGAGATATATGAGCTTCAGACCTCCGCATTACAGAGAGACACAAGCAACTTCATATTACAAAGATACATGAGCTTTAGACCTTCACACGAGCTTCATAGATAATGATCATGAGTTGAAGTGCTACTTTTGGATGAGGACGAGTAGGATATATATATATCCTTTTATCCATGCGAAAGGGTGCCTCTCTTGGGCAGGCCGACTTGACAATTGGAGGCCCGACTTGACCACTTGGGGCTCTTAAAAATTCAATTTTTCTTTTCTTGTAAAGGTCATGAAAAACATGCCCTTCATATTTTCTTTTGACCAAAATAAATAGCATGAAGAACATGTTTAATTCAAATAATAATACAAATTTTCTTTCATGCTTTTCCATCAAAATTAGTGTTATTCCAAGCACATAAATGTTTATGAAGACCAACCATAGCTAGATATTTCAACAATAATAATGTGCTTTTTCCTAAGTTAGACTTGGGCTTAGTTCCATTAGCAACTTGCTCATGTTAGAAAATGGATAATGACAACTATTATATCTTATTTTCCTTAACCTTGATAGTACTTGTGAATCTTTAGTTATCTTTGTTAACTTCTTTAGTTAGATCTTTCATCACACAATATCAAGAACAGCAGTAGTAACAAAAAGAGGACATATATGTAGGCTCTCATCCAGGGCAAAACCCCTCCAAGGGGAAAACCCAAAACTCTTCTCTTCTTAGAATTTGCTTAAGATGGGATACAAAGGCCCAATCCCTAGACCAGGTCCCTCTCCTAGTCCCAAGTCGACCCTTTCTCGAGTCCTTCCCTTAGTCTGCACCAAACTGCTACACCCTTCAACTTTGACCTGCCAGCTACAATGTTGCTACTCGACTTGCAACTTCAACCCAACAACTTCATGCTTGCAGCTTCTTGGAAACTCTAATATAGCCTCATTTTGAGACCTAGTTAGAGAAAGACAACTCTCCCAAGGTCAACGAGGTCAAGATAAGGGTTTTCCCTCTTTTAGCTACCAAATTTTGCACTTCGTCCTACTGCGACTTGAACTTGCAACTTCGACTTGTCTATGCAACCTAGAAACCCTAGAATTTCGTACGTGTGAGAGAGATAGAGCCCAAAAGAAAGAAATTTCGTCCTCCCAGCTTCTTGTAGACCTTCGCTCTCCTTTTTCTGCCCTTCCCAGCTACAGATCAAACTCTTTCTTGTAGATCGAACTTGTGTATGAGAGTGTCTCAAATGAGTTTGAACTGCCCCTTTATATATCCTTCTCAAGGGGTTGAATTCCCTCCTTTAGGTCGACTTGATGATCCTAAGCCCGACTTGTACTTTTGGTGATTCCAAGACTTTCTAGACTAAAAAAAATTCTTTTTACAATTACAAATTGCCCGAAAGGGTCTTATAAACATGATGTTGACTCCATTGACTCATGACAATAAATCTCAAGACCTAACAAACCCTATAAGCACGAAGAACATGTTTTTACCTAGAAGACCATCAACAATGAACATGAAACCCATGCTTTAATAATAACTTTTCTTTCTTCTTTTTCTTGTTTGTTACATAGGATACATATTGAAATGAATACAACAATTATCATATTGTGATGACCAAAACAAGTTACATTTCTCAACAACTCACACTAGAGCAAGTACCTAAGGAGACTATGGATGAATTCTTCATGCCTAGACACATAAGCATTTTCAGAATTACTTGCCTGAGCTACAAACATCAACACTCCCTCTTAGCGAGGGAGGTATTTCCGTGGCCTAGAACCGGCTCCGAGCCTAGAACTGGCTCCGACCATGGACCTACATCTATTGCCATGGCTGTGCCCTCTAAACTAGAAGACTTCCTTGCTATCATCCTTGAAGACTCGCTTACTATGAACTTGTTCCTAGAAGCCTCCTTCTCCTGAACATCGTGTAAGGTCATCTCGTACCAAGAGAACTTCTTGATAGATTGGGAGGAATTTGTTGAGAAATCTAGAGTAGAGAAACAATTAGGGTCTTTTAATTGATTTCTCTTATTTTGACAAGTCCTTGTGATGATTATTAGCTTAGTTTTTCTTCTTATTAAGTTTAGTTCATCATCAAGATAAATGCCAAACACAACGAAAACAAGAAGACACCAAAAATAGGCTCCAAGCCAGGGCAAAACCCACTAAGGGGAAAACCCAAAGAACTCTTCTTATAGAATCTTTATCAATGAAGACTTCCAAGACCACAACCTAAACCATCCACCAAGAGACCAAGCCAGCCACCCAAAAAAAAGATTGCTTCTTCAAACAAGATTGCTGCTCCTTACTGCACAACTTCAGACCTGTGAAAACCCTAGCTTTTCACAAAAAATTTCGGTTGCCATGAGAGAGAAGAGTAGACCAAAACCAAATCAAGGGAGAGAAATTTTGCTGCCTTCTTCCCAGAATTTCACACTTCCTATCTTGCCTTAGATCTGTCTGAAATATTCGATGCTCAAGTGTGTGTTATGGAGGTCAAATTCTCTTCTTTTTATAGTCTTTCCAGTGGGTGCAAGGGCCTCTCCTAGGCCGACTTCAAGGGGCTGGCCGACCTAGTCAAGTTGATGGTTTCTAGACTTTTTCCATGACATAAAATATTTTCTTTACATTGATACATGAGCCCTCAAGGACTTTACATCATGAATTTGACTTGACTCAATATACAAACTTTGAGCACACAATGGGTGCTTGACCTAGGACCAAAAACCATGGCCAAGAAACCCATTTGCAAATAATTTTTTTTTCTTTTACAATTTTTTCTTTCTTATGTACAATGATAAGTCATGACATTATTATTACAATTATGAAGACCGACACTAGTTACATTTTTCAACACTCCCTCTTAACTAGGGAGGTATTCATAATTGGCTATAGGTGCAAGGACAATACTTCCATTGAAAAGTTTTCATAAGAATAGTTGGATTGTTAAGCCATGTTATAAGCTATCTTTTTAGCTTATGTCAGTGCATCTCATCATATTGATCAACATTGTCATATAGCAAGGCCTTAACTAACAACTCTATCTCTCCACTAGATTAGATCACAATGCTGGGGAGACAATGATTTATAGACACCTTCATCATTGTCTCTCAAGGCACATACCCCATCCAGATGTTCACAAGGTATGTCCTTTTAGGACCATTCTTATCTTGGATTTATACATCCTCAAGGAATTTCTTCTTCGACTACTCTTACCTATTGGATGCCCTACCTCATCTTCAAAGAGTATCAGTATCAGTCTTAGATGCTTACCCAGTCCTCCATTCATTCTTCATGATGTGAAGACAAGAATGATGTGTCTATCTCTCCCTCTTAACTAGGGAGGATCTACTCATTCCTTTATATGAAAGGAATATACCTCAACTCCCTCTTGACTAGGGACTTGTTTCCAACAACTTATCTGTTCTATGGTGGAGATCATGGCACTATCCATTGCTTGTAGGGCCCCTCCTTTCTGCATCATCATGTCATAGACTTCAACTTCTTCATCATGGAGCCATCTTCTTTCACAACTTCTAGTAGGGCTTCGACCACCTTTCTCATCACTTTCCTTTCCATCAATCTTCATCAGCTGCATATTCACGAATCAATCATCATAGAGCTTGAATCTTGCTCCCTCTGAACATCGGCAAAGTGATCTTCTAGAGCATGACCATTCAGCTATCAACCTGCTACCTTTCTTGTCAGCATCCTTCATGGTGTACAATGTATTTCTAATTCCTCTGGACTATGTACCAAAGTCTTCCACTCAATTCATGGAATTGAGTCATCATCAAAATAGTATGTCTTGTATAGTGCATCTCTTTAGGTAGCATAACGAGCCATCAAACATCATAGTCATCAGGTAGCTTCTTCATAAGATGTCATGTCTTGTCTTCATTAACATCCCGCGTCATGATCTTCCATCATGCATCCAATCATCAGGTAAGAGGAGTTATCTTCACATCAGGTTATTTTGTTAGGGTTTCTGTAGCTCCTTTTGAAGTCAACAACCTTTTGAGACCATATTGGACGTTGATCACTATCATCATGTTTTCATTCGGAAATGCCCAAAATAGTACATCCTGCAATCTGTTCTTCATGCAAACTGAAAACATGAATTAACTAAATCAAAGGAGATTCAAAACATGTATACGTTTTACTTTAATCGGACATATGGTCTGCTTAAAACCACTGTTTTAAAAAACGACCGGCTCAGAACCAGGCTTCAAAAAATATGACTCAGCCAAGGATTCGGTTCGGCTAGCTGGGTTAATACTGAGTCGTCTGAGTTTCTAACAACTCGGCCGGCTTGGTATTAACCCGATCGGCTCGGCCAAGCCCGCTCTAACTCAGCCGAGTTAGTGTCAGCGGCCCAATGAAACCGGAAACAACGTTTTTAAAAAAAATCTTCTTTTTGTGGACTCCAAACCGGTTTTAATATTGCCTATTTGGTCTTTGGGGTCCATTCCCCTCTCCCAAACCCTATTTAACCCACTCAACCCCTCTCATTCTCTCACAACCATCTCATGCATTTGAGTGAGAGTTTGTGAGGAGTTGTTGAGTTTGTTTTTGGAGCAGCAGTGAGGAGTCTTGGGCAAGCATTGTAGCTGGAGTGAGGAGCTTTTTGGGTAGCCATTTGGAGTAGCATTGAGGAATGGGTTTCTTGGAGCAAGCTTGAGGAGACAGTTTGTGCCTGGAGGTATTTTTTTTCACTTGTAAAAATCTGTTTTTGCTTATTAAATTTTATGTGCAAATCTAGAAATCCTAAAGAGTGTTTTTTGTGAAAGAAATGAACATTGAATCAATGTTTTTTTTTTTTTTTTTTGGTTGTCATTTTCAGATTGTTTGCTTTCATTTCCAAGTCAAAAAATGGCACCTAGAGTGAAAGATGCTGCTTGGGCATATGTTGAAATGGTTGAAAGTCAAATGCATTGCAAATTTTGCCATAGGAAAATTAAGGAAGGTCCTGGGGGCATTAATAGGCTGAAACAACACTTGGTGGGGATTAGAGGCCAAATTACTCCATGTACCTCACCAGAAATTGGGGAGATTAGGAAGGATTTGTTAGCTAGCTTTGAGAAGTTTAAAGAAGATAAGGCTAGGCAAAAAGAGTTAGAGGCTGAAATTGGGAGGAAGAGGAATATACAAAAAATGATGGCTACCAACCCCCATTTTGATTTTGAGGGTTCTTCCTCTATCCCTTGTACTGATGCATCCAACCCCTTCCGATATGTTCCTCCCTCTTTTGAGTCTATTCAAGAAAAGGGAAAGGGTAGAATGAAAAAGGGTGATATGAATATCAAAAGTTATTTCACTCCCTCCTCTCCATCAGATGCACATGGTCCTCAAGCTAGTAGAAGTCAAATGCAGCCCACTTTAGATGACCATTGGAAGAAAGAATTGAGGGAGACTACTTGTGATTACATAGCTAGATGGTGGTATGATGCTGATATCCCCTTCAATGCTTCCCGTTCACCATATTATGAGCCTATGTTTGATGCCATACATGTTGCTGGAAAAGGCTTCAAAGGCCCTACTATGCATGAGCTAAGGTGGTATCATTTGCAGAAAGAAATTTTATCCACTAATGACTATTTGAAAGATTTCAAGGACTCATGGGCAAGAACAGGATGTACTATCATGTCAGATGGATGGATTGATCAAAGAAACCGTACCATCATAAACTTTCTTATCTTCTGCCCACAGGGAACCATGTTTCTAAAATCAGTTGATGCATCTGATAAGGTAAAAGATGGGCAATTGTTGTTTCAGCTATTGGATGAGGTTGTTGAGGAGGTGGGGGTGGCTAATGTTGTTCAAGTCATCACATATAATGCCTCTAACTATGTTCTTGCTGGTAAAATGTTAGAGGAAAAACACAAGACCATATTTTGGACCCCATGCGCTGCACATTGCATAGACCTCATGCTTGAGGATATTGGAAAATTAGATTGGGTCAAAAACACTGTAAATCATGCCAAAAGCATAACAAAATTTATCTACAATCATTCATGGATTTTGAGCCTCATGAGGAAACACACTGGGGGCAGGGATATTATTACGCCTGTCATCACTAGATTTGCAACTCATTTTTTAGCATTGCAATCTATGCTTTCACAACATAGAAACTTGTAAAAGATTTTTTCCAGTGAAGAATGGAATCAAAGCCAGTGGTCTCACAAACTGGAAGGCAAAGAATTGAAAAAGAAAGATAAGAAATATTTTGGAGAAAGGCAGCAGAGATTGTGAAGCTTGCTGAGCCACTGGTTAAGGTGTTGCGGTTGGTGGATGGGGAAAGATTGACTATGGGCTTCATTTATGAGGCTATGGATCAAGCAAAGGAGCAAATAAAGAGGGCTTACAAGGATAAAGTGGCTAAGTATGGGCCCATTTGGGCAATCATTAATGAAAGATGGAACAATCAACTCCATCGCCCTATACATGCAGTAGGGTATTTTTTGAACCCATGATATCATTATAAAGCTAAGGCGACAGGAGCTTTGAGGGGGGAGGTTAGAGATGGACTGATTGACTGCATTGATCGCATGATCCTATTGGAGTGTGATCCGCTGGAGATACACCAACAGGTCACAACCTTCACCAATGCCTCAGGTACCTTTGGGAAGAACCTAGCAAAGATTGCAAGAGAAGCAGATGAGCCAGGTAAACAAAAATTTCAATTTTCAAATTCTTAATATTTTTTTGTTAAATCGTTTATAATTTGAAAGTTGGATATAATTTGTAATTTTGTTGAGCTAACTCATTACACTCCTATGTTTTTTGCAGCACAATGGTGGGAGGCTTTTGGTAGCCATTGTCCTGAATTGCAGAAGTTTGCAATTCGTATTTTGAGTCAAACTTGTAGTGCTACTGGGTGTGAGCGCAATTGGTCCGTCTTTGAGAGGATTCACACAAAGAAGAGAAACTATTTGGATCAAAAATGGTTAAATGATCTAGTCTATGTCCAATACAACCTCCGGCTCAGACGCAACCAATCGCTGAACAAAAGACCTGATTCAGATCCCATTGTGTTGGAAGACATTGATCCAACATCAGATTGGGTAGTGGAGAGTCATCCAACAGAGTTTGCTTCTAATGAGGATATGGATTATGAATTATAGACGATAGCATCACTCGAACATAATGTTCAGTTGAATGCAGATCCTGATCCACTTGTACCAGCCTCAGCCTCACAGCTAGCAAGTCCTCCAGTTGTAGGTGCTTCCTCTGCTCAGCCATGACAGAAGCGCATATCTCGTCTATCTCAGCTTGCATCTGCTGCACAGCTTGCTAGTGCTACCACTTCTATAGTTGCAGTTGGAAATGATGATGAGGAGGAGCCATGGGGCCTTTTGTCTGACTCTGATGATGATCCAGAGATTGAAGCTAGCAAGTCCTCTAGTTGTAGGCACTTCCTCTGCTCAGCCACGACAGAAGCGCATATCTCGTCTATCTCAGCTTGCATCTGCTGCACAGCTTGCTAGTGCTACCACTTCTATAGTTGCAGTTGGAGATGATGATGAGGAGGAGCCATGGGGCCCCCTGTCTGACTCTGATGATGATCCAGAGATTGATCCATATGATCTTGGCTCCTCTAATAGTAGCCAGTAGTACTGGTCACAGTTTACTTTTGTTGTAGAGGCCATTTCTAGCCTCCTTGGTTATGTGTTTTTGTTTTGATCTCTATATCATGATTCATGATCATGTATGTATTGGACAGTGCACTGGGTGTCATTTTGATATAATGGATATATTCATGAGCCTACTTTGATCATGTGTTGTCTTTTATCTATATTCTAATGCTGTGTGTTTGGAAACATGAATGAAAATCTTTAAAATTATGTTTTTTTATAAAAAAAATAAATATTTAATGTATTTTTTACAACGACTGAGTCATTGAAATCGAGCTGGCCGAGTTGATACTGAGTCAAAGTCGACCTTGGACCGAGTCGGTGTCGGAGTCGGAGTTTTAAAACATTGCTTCAAACTGCCCCTCATCTTGAAGATGAGACTTCATCATGCTGCATTTGTATCAACAAACTTCTAGGAAGTTTGCCCTTAAATCTGAGAGTAGAAAATGTCTTCATGTTCCTTCTTCTACTAGGTGAAGAAATCTTCCTATGAATTCATCTAATGGAGGATCCTTAGTTGCAACATGAACTTCTGCTATAGAAGAATAGTGGATTTTTCTTAGTATGTTGTGGTAGATCTTTCTTTTCATCAATCTGCTCATAATGACGATTTTCTCAATTAGGTATCTATACGACATTTCTTTATATGTATCAGAGTGCCCAAGGATCTAACGTGTTTACCAAGTTATCATTCACATGGTTCTTCCATTTCCCTCCTATCATGCTCACCAAACCATAGGATTTGTTTTCCTAAGCCATCTTCCCTTGCTTTCTTCATGATGATCCCCTGTAATACTTATTAACAAACACAACCAAGAAAATATATGATAACAAAAGCATGATGTCAGTCTGACAATCTAGGGTTTCCATGGAATCTAAGAGGATGGACTCCTAGCGATTTTCAAATACAAATCTTAGCTTACGAAATTGTCACATCCATCCATACTAGGGTTTTTCATATACCCTAAACTACCTATAAACCCTAGAAATAAGGAGTTAGGGTTTTAATGAGGGAACAATCAAGTTAAGTTTCGGGTTTCCATATGACTAGGGTTTTCCTGTGCCATCTAGGGTTTATAATCATAGATATTAACAACAATATCAAAAACTAATAACAAACCTTAGAAATCAGAGACCTTCAAACAATGAAGTCTACAAACGTAGAATCATGTAAACAACTAACCCTACAGCTCATGTTAGACCCCTAGCCAAATGAAGATACTAGACATACCTCCTGATTATGTACCTCTGTACTTCATGATTATAGAGGTTGCCATAATGCCTGCTGCTGGATGCCATGCTCTTTTAATTGTTCTTCAAGAGTGAAGATTTCAGATTCATTTATAAAGGTACTGCAACTTTGATCTTCAACGCCATCCAAGTGCTACAGTATTTTGAGCTAGGCTTATCATTTTTAGAAGCTCTTCCTTCTTATATGACAATAGGTCGGAGATGACATATTCCTTAGTAAAACCTTGTAGGTGTAGCCTGCTTCTCCCATTAAGATAGAGACAATATATAATGAAGACTCTCCTTCCACTGCTTGTAGCTTATCAATGTAGACTAGATCCTAGATCCAGTTGATCAAATAATCTTTAAATAATGTATATTTGCAAGGGAGATAAACTTTGTATGTTGTTAAGTAGACTTCGAATAATCCTCTACTGGGGCTTTAAAAAAGAGCTAATATATATATATATATATATATAGAATCAATTAATGAGTGTACTTAGGATGATCAAGGGTGTTGCTTCAAATATATACACCCTTGCTTCAGAATGACTATATTTATTTATATTTATCCAATTTTAGGTTCACAGCCAAGCCAGACACCAAATTGGTGTATGAGACCCCCTTGTTTGTGGGACAAGGGACCCACCTTTGCACTTTGACTTCGTCAGGTCTACGAAGGCATACATACTCTACCCCCCTCTAGTTTTGAACTTGTGACCTCTTAGGAGGAAACACATGCTCTTAACCATTAGGCCCACTCAAATTGTATGAATGCTCTTGACAACCACTGAGGTGGCTTCAAAAGCCGTCCTGTTATTAACTTATTTACTGTCCAAACTTTGAATTGTGTGTGTGTGTATATATATATATATGTGCTCAGAATGATTGTTCTACCTTTCAAAATGAGAATTCTTATAAGAGAAGAGATCTTCAAGAGAAACTGTTATGCCTTTGGCAATTGCTGAGGTTAATTTCTCGTTACACTTATATACTCAACTTCCAAGGTCGACTTTCTTGTGATTTCTTACCACCACTGTACAAAAATGTGTCTTTCTCTTTAAGAAGTATGATTGTAACTTGATAAATAACCCTCCAAGATAGGCTTAGAGCACCTCCAAGCAATTCGATCTATGATTCTTATGTGCATAGGTCTATAGTATGGTTCTCGACCCTCTTACAAGATGATAATGGCTAAGTTCTAAGCCCTCCAAACAAGGTATTTGTGCTCAAAACTTTTCGGCTCCCTTTCCAAGTGATTGAGGCTTCAAATCAAGCTTTTTGAAAGATACCTATGCCCAGAATTTAGTAGGAGACTCAACTCCTCTTGTAGGTCGACATTCATTGCTTACAACCTTTTGAAAGAAAGTTTTTTTAAGTTGGTTTGCTAAATAACTTGGAGAATGTTCATGGATAAATGGGTAAACAAAATCTCGCAAAGGGTTTTGAAGGAAAGGAAGGCTTCCAAAGGAATGAGATACCCCTTCACCTTATACTAACACAAGTTCTATTTAAGAAGTGGGTAGTTGCCTTTGTCAGACCATTCCCCATGCAAGTAAGAAGAATGAAAGTTTGAAATAAGATTTCCTACTTTAAAATATGTTACTATGTAATGTTCCCAAGGGACAAAGTAGCCCATTGATCCCCGTAGGCTATAGTCCTCGATAAAGGGGGAACTGCAAATTACCCAATGTTTGGGCAAGTTTGGGGCAGCTGGGGTAGGAAAACCCAAAGTTGGTGTTTGATGTGAATTTCACTCAATTAATTAAGGAGAGAATCCCCTCAAGGAAATCTATAAATACAAGAGGGTTGAATTCATTTGGATCATCATTGGATTGGATCATTTATCTCTTTTTTCTTGAGCTTGAGGCTTTGAGGGTTTTAAGACCCCTTTTCTCCTATCAATTTCGGTGGTGAAAGATTCCACCCTAGTTGATAAATTTATTGTCTCTTTTATATTTCTTTTTTCTATCTTGTTGTGGCACAGGGAATTCTCGGTCAAGGAAGCAGTGAGTCAAGCTAAGTCTCCTGAAGTTGGGCAAAATTTCTGAGGCAAATTCATGATTAAGGTTGAAGTACCAGAGGCAGCCTGAAGTTAAACAAAGATTTCCTAAGGCTATTCGAACCTGTTCTGAGGCAAAAGAACAACTCACCCTGAGGTAGAGGTGATGAGTTTTGAAATAGTGGCATCCTGAGTCAAGATAAGTTTGTGGCAGACCAACGAATGGTATCCTGAGTCAAGATAAGTCTGTGGAAGACCAACGAGTGTCTCCTAAGCATAGTGGTTCCGGTCTCTGGAAGATTGACAACTCAAACGAATCCATTCTAAGGCAGGTCGTACAAATTGTTTGGAGGTCAGACTATAGTGTATTTCTTGGAGTCAGGGCTGAAGACCTTCGAATTTTCTTGCGATAAACAAAAGATTCCTTCTGAGACAGATTGATTATCTTGAGGCCCAGCGAAGATCTGATTCAAGGTTTTCTTCACTGTACAAAGGGTTCTCTCCATGCAGTGGCCAAGTGAAGATAGGAACCAAAGGTTTCTGTGATTGTACAAAGGGACTTTTTGTGACGTCTGACATGGTTTATGGTAAGGCAAGCTCCTTGAAATAATCCCGTGACAGGCCGAGTTTTCTGAAGTGTCTGCAGGTGATCCGAGCCTCTGAGGTTGAGCGAGGTCCTCTGGAATCTTTTCGTGGGGGTCTGGAGGTAGACTGGGCAATCCCGAGCAAGGTTACTTGGGAATGGGGAGTGACATTTTCAAAAGCTCCGGTTTGGGAGCGAATTTTTATATAATATATATTTTATATATGTTGATGCATATATGTCAACAAAAGCATGTAGAATGATGAATTAGATATAAAAGGCATCAAAACATGGATTGAACCATATAACATCCATCATCTAGAAGTTGTAATCCTCATCAACCATGTCCACAAGCTATTAACATACAACATATCGAGTCTTATGATTCATCAATCTTAAAGTTTCAAGATTTCAAAATTCGATATATAACATTTATCATCATTGATCACTAAAGTTGTAACTTGTAGCCATTACCATTACCAACTAACCAAACAATAACAAAGAATATCTAACATGAAATGAAATGTTTCAACTTTCAACTTTCACGAAGTATCATATTCATAATTCATTACCAATGAGTTATTGCCAACTTCAAACTTCAAGCTTAAATTGTCATATATTGATTACAAAAGATATTATAATAAATATGAAAGAGTCAACAGTTATAAAAATTACTAGAAACTAGAAAAGACAAGTAAATCTATTATCTATTGCTAATGCTTGGGCCTCTTGCCACCACGAGAAATGTCTAATTTCTAGGAGAGCATGTAGAATGATGAATTAGTTATAAAAAGCATAAAAACATGGATTAATAAACCATATAACATCAATCATCTAGTAGTTACAATCTTCATCGACCATAGGTCCACAAGTTACAAGTTTTGATTTATTTCAATGTTTTAAAACTCCGACTCAGGTTCGGAACCGGCGGAGGGCCGACTCAAACTTCGACTCCGATTCGGTATCGATTCGACTGGTTTGATTTCAATGACTCAGTCATTGTAAAAAATACATTAAATATTTTTTTTTTTATGAAAAACATAATTTTAAAGATTTTCATTCATGTTTCCAAACACAAAGCGTTAGAATATAGAGAGAAGACAACATATGATCAAAGTAGGCTCATGAATATATCCATTATATCAAAATGGCACACAATGCACTATCCAATACATACATGATATAGAGATCAAAACAAAAACCCATAACCAAGGAGGCTCTAAATGGCCTTTACAACAAAAATAAACTGTAAAATATCACTAGTCACCAATACCACTAGCTACTGCTAGAGAAGCCAACATCATTTGGCTCAAACTCTGAATCAGAGTCAGACAGGGAAACCCATGGCTCCTCCTCCTCATCACCATCTCCAACTGCAATTGTAGAAGTAGTAGCACTAGCAGGCGCAACAACTGCACACTGAGATAGATGAGATATGCGCTTCCGTCGTGGTTGAGTAGAGGAAGTGCCTGCAATTGGAGGACTTGGGGTTGGGCTTGGTACAAATGGATCTGCATTCAATTGAACATTATGTTCAGCAACAACTTCAACTAATGCCTCTGTCTGTAAATCCAAATCAATACCAAAATCCTCGTTAGAATCAAACTCTGCTGGATGACTCTCCACTACCCAATCTGATGCTGGATCAATATCTTCCAACACAATGGGATTTGTATCAAGTCTTTTGTTCAACAATTTGTTGCGTCTTAGTCGGAGGTTATATTGGACATAGACTAGATCATTTAATCATTTTTGTTCCAAACGATTTCTCTTCTTTGTGTGAATCCTCTCAAAGATAGACCAATTGCGCTCACACCCAGTAGCACTGCAAGTTTGACTCAAAATACGGATTGCAAACTTCTGCAATTGAGGACAATGGCTACCAAATGCCTCCCACCATTGTGCTGCAAAAAACATAGTTGTGTAATGAGTTAGCTCAACAAATTATATCCAACTTTCAAATTATAAACAATTTAACAAAATAAGAATTTGAAAATTGAAATTGTTTGTTTACTTGGCTCATCTGCTTCCCTTGCAATCCTTGCTAGGTTCTTGCCAAAGGTACTTGTGGCTCTGCTGAAACAAGTGATCTGTCAGTGTATCTCCAACTGATCACTCTCCTTAGGGATCATGCGGTCAATGCAGTAATCAATCCATCTCTAACCTCCCTAGTCAAAGCGTCTGCCTCTAGAGCTTTATAATGATACCTTGAGTTCAGAAAAAACTTAGTTGCATGTATTGGGCAATGGAGTTGATTGTTCCATCTTTCATCAATGATTGCCCAAATGGGCCCATACTTAGCCACTCTATCCTTGTATATTGCCTTTATTTGCTCCTTTGCGTGATCCATAGCCTCATAAATGAAGCCCGTATCCAATCTTTGCCCATCCACCAACCACAACACCTTAACCAGTGGCTTAGCAACCTTCACAATCTCTGCTACCATTTTCCAAAATATTTCTTTATTAACTTTCTTTTTCACATCTTTGCCATTCTGTTTGCGAGACCGTTGGCATTTATTCCATTCATCACTAGAAAACACCCTTTGCAAGTTTCTATGTTGGGAAAGCATAGATTGCAATGTCAAAAAATGAGTTGCAAATCTAGTGATGGCAGGCCTAATAATATCTCTGCCCCCTGTGCGTTTCGTCATCAGGGTCAAAATCCATGAGTGATTGTAGATATATTTTGTTATGCTTTTGGCATGATCTACAATGTTCTTGACCCAATCGATTTTGCCAGTATCCTCAAGCATGAGGTCTATGCAATGTGTAGCACATGGGGTCCAAAAGATGGTTTTGTGTTTTTCCTCTTAACATTTACCAGCAAGAACATAGTTAGAGGCATTATTTGTGATGATTTGAACAACATTAACCACCCCCACCTCTTCAACAACCTCATCCAAAAGCTGAAACAAAAAGTGTGCATCTTTGACCCTATCAAATGCATCAATTGATTTTAGAAACATGGTTCCCTGTGGGCAAAAGATACGAAAGTTTATGATGGTACGGTTCCTTTGATCAGTCCATCCATCTGATATGATGGTACATCCTGTTTTTGCCCATGAGCTTTTGAAATCTTTCAAATATTCATCAATGGAGGAAACTTTTTTTTGCAAAAGAGATCCCCTTAACTCATGCATAGTAGGGCCTTTGAAGCCCTTTCTAGCAGCAAATATGGCATCAAACATAGGTTTATAATATGGTGAACAAGAAGCATTGAAGGGGATATGAGAATCATACCACCATTTAGGTATGTAATCACAAGCAGTCTCTCTCAATTCTTTCTTCCAATGGTCATCTAAAGTGGCCTGCATATGATTTCTACTAGCTTGAGGACCATGTGCATCTGATGGAGGGGAGGGTTTGAAATAACTTTTGATATTACCCCTCTTTTTCATTTTACCCTTACCCATTTCTTGAATAGATTCCAAAGAGGGAGGAACATAGCGAAAGGGGTTGGATGCATCAGTGCAAGGGATAGATTAAGAGCCCTCATAATCAAAATTGGGGTTGGCAGCCATCATTTGTTGTATACCCGTCTTCGTCCCAATTTCATCCTCTATTGCTTTTTGCGTAGCTTTTTCTTGCTCAAACTTCTCAAAGTTATCTAGCAACTCCTTCCTAATCTCCCCAATTTGTGCTGATGGTGCTTCACATGGAGTAATTTGGCCTCTAACACCAACCAAGTGTCGTTTCAGCCTATGAATGCCCCCTCCACCCTCCTTAGTTTTTCTATGACAAATTTGCAATGTATTTGATTATCTATCATTTCAACATATGCCCAAGCAACATCTTTCACTCTAGGAGCCATTTTCTGATATTTGGACTTGGAAATGAAAGGAAAAAATCTGAAAATGAAAACAAAAAAACATTGCTTCAATGTTCATTTCTTTTACAAAAAAGACTCTTTTCAATTTCCAAATTCGCACAAAAAAGAAGAAGCTAAAACAGATTTTAGGAGTGAAAAAAAAATACCTCTAGGCACAAACCGCCTCTTGAATGCTGCTCCAACAAACCAACTCCTTAATGCTGCTCCAATGGCTTCCCAAGAAGCTCCTCACTGCTGCTGCAATGATTGCCCAAGGCTCCTCACTGCTTCTCCAAAAACAAACTCCACATCTCTTCACAAACTCCTCACAAATTCTCACACAAATGCAATGAGATAGCTATGAGGAAATGCGAGGGGGTTGGGTAGCTTTTATAGGCTTGGAAGAGGTAAATGGACTTCAAAAACACCTAAAACCCTATTACAATCAACTTAGGGGTCCGTTTCCCCCGCCAAAACGGTCCGCTGGGCGTGATTGGCCAAACCGTCCGGTTTATCTTGGACTCAGCCGAGCTGGATCGACTGAGGGCCGAGCCGGCTGGCTCGACTGTTTTTAAAAACACTGATTTATATAGCATGTAAGGGTGCATATAACCTAAATAGCATCGAGTGCATTCCATCTCTAAACCGAAAATACATCAACAAACAGGGTCTATATGGCTTCTATCATCCAAAAATAATCATGCTACAACAAATACCTACATATCATCAAAATCATTGCATATCTTGGGATCTTTGTCATTAATATCATCCTCTAAGCATTAACATAAAATAGAAAAACGTAGCATGTCAAGTCAAGATTTTGTTTTAGTGATGGGTACATTTTTACTAGGGTGATGATAGAGGAGTTCGACAACCAATGTCACTAACATCAAGGTACATAGAGGGATTGGTGCTCTTGACGAGTTCCATACCCTAGTACATGACAAAATCCAATGGAAACATCACAATCCCCCCAATCCTGAAAAACTGATAACTTTGCTGGATTTTGAGTGAGATCTAAAATTCTACTTTCTCCATATGAAATTCTACTTTCTCCACTATTGAACTTATCAGGGTCTGACTGGATTTTCATCTATTGCATTTTGATTATATGGGTTGTTGGAACGGTTGAATTACACTGTTTGATTTATTACATTATTCGGATCAGCGCTGCTTATTGAAGTTGTATCATTGTGCTGAATAAATTGTTTGTTCCAAAGAAGAATTTGTTATGGAAAAACCCTAGTCACCTTAGGAAACTCTAGGGAAAAATTACCCTAGACCATTCCATACTAACTGGGTTGAAGCAACACCTGTTGCAAGTTGCACTACACAAACAATGACATAATTTATTATGAAAATGTTATCATAAGGTTTGGATGTTTGTCGTCATTGCTTTTATAGTGCAAGCAAGAAGATTGAAGGTCTCATATGAGATTTAAAACAGAGTATGCTACTAAATGAGATGAGGCAACAACTGTGGTTTAGGAATAGCTGTAAAGTCTATTTACTAGCTGTAAATTCTATTTAAGAACATGTCGTTGAGTCCTTCAGATGATGAAGGATAGTATTAGAGTGAGATTCAAAGGAGCCTTTGTCCAAGAAATATAAAAGAAGTTTGACTCCTGCCGTTATCCTTACAGCCTTGGAGTCAAAAGGGACAGCCCAAAGAATGAGTTATTTCAATTAGACATGGAGGATATCTTAGTAGTTAAACAACCCTAGAGTGTAGAAGCAAGCTTGTCACAAATAATACAACTGTATTAGGGGCTTAGGGGCTTAGACTGCCGTTAGTAAAGATTCAAACAAACGCCCAAGAATTGATAACTCAATAAGATATCCCTGAAGGGGTTGAAAAAGCCCAAGAGATGAGGACATAATGAAATGATAAAGGGTTGGCAAGGCCCAAGAGCAGACAGCCTAACTGGATTATTGCATTGCCTAAGTTGACAAACGAGCATGGCCAGCCTTTTAGGAGGATGTCGACAGAGATAGGACCTGACATGGTAAAGGCATGGTTCCAACAAGCTAAATACAGGTTTTGCTTTCTATTGCTGAGGCTGAAGTCAACACACATCATATGTTGAAATGTAACTAGTGTCGGTCTTCATAATTTGTACTTGAGTCATGACTTGATGTGATTATTGATGTACTTGTCGAAAGAGAAGAAATGGAAATTTATTTGTAAAAAGAAAAGATTATTTTATTGAAATAGGTTTCTTGCCCATCATGTTGTGGTCCTAGGTCGAAGCACCCATTGAGTGCACTAGGGGTCTTGTTGTCAAGTCAAGAGTCAAGGTCATGATCATATGTACTAGCCTTGGAGGGCCCATGTAACAAGAAGGAAAAATATTTAATGTAATATGTCATGTCTAGAAGCCTCCAAGTGATGAGTTGGCCAGCCCTCTTCAAGTCGGCCTAGAGAGGCCTAATTTGCTCTCATGGAGGCCTATAAAAAGAAAAACCTCACCTCATTTGATACACACATCTTCGCTCTCATGGAGGCCTATAAAAAGAAAGGCCTCACCTCATTTGATACACACATCGAACAACAAGTTATCTCTGATCCTAATGAAGAAAAGAGAGGTCTGATTGAGCGAAATTGTGTGGGAAGAAGAGCAAATTCTTGGGAGGCCAGTGATTCTGTGGAAGGAAGTGATATTCTGTATTTGTTGCTTACACGAGCTTGTTTGAAGGAAGAACTAGGGCTTCCTCAGTCTGGTTTCTGCGGAGACATCTTTTGGGGTTTCGCTGACTCATCACTTGGGGGTTTGGTCAAGGTCAAGGTCTTGGAATTCTTCATTGAAATTCCATAAGAAGAAATTTTCACAGGTTGTCCTCTCTAGGAGAGGTTTTGGCCCTGGCTAGCAGCCTACATCTGGTGTTCTTGTGTTTGTATTGTGATCTTCTTATTGGCATTTGTCTTGATGATAAAACAGAACTAAATGATAATAATAATGTCACAAGAAAATGTCATGGATTAAAGGGAAATAAAATGTAAAATAACCCTAACTATCACCCCCTAGATTTCTCAACATGACAGTGGTGCGGGAAGGAGAGAAATATGGGACCAGCGAAAAAGGAATTGTTGTAAGCCCTTACTAAACACCAGTAAGTCCACCAATTATCAGTGAAGGGTGGAACCCCAATACAATGATGGTAACTGTGATTCCCATAATATGTGGATGATCCAAGTTGAAAAATTCTAAAGGGAGATTAAATACCTTGTGAATGTTTGGAACTATGAAATTATAATGTTGAAAGGTCAAAATAGAGAATCATTTTAATCGAGAATATACAAAGGATCAAGTCGAAAATTTCTGTTGATATCACTATGTTGATAGGTATAATTCAGATGACATTAACTATTATAGAATACTTCTTTTGAGAGATTCACGAGAACTTCGACAAAATCTTTCCAAGACCTTGTTAGAGAAATTTGAGGACAAGGATAAAAAGGAGGGAGTTAAAACTGTGAGAAAAGGGAAAATTCTTGAGTGCAAAGATGAGTTAACAGAAAATCATTCATCACCAAGTTAGATCTATTATAATTCCTTGAAGTTGATATGAATACAGATCACATGTAGATGGCCAATAAAGTTATATTGCCTTCGAAAAAACATGTCATATTGTTCAAGGAAATGTTGTTGGCAGAATCTTTCCAAGACCTTATTAGAGAAATTTGACGACAAGGATACAATGGAGGGAGTTAAAACTGTGACAATAGGGAAAATTCCTGAATGCAAAGATGAGTTAACAGAAAATCAATTATCACCAAGTTAGATCTATATTATTATTCGTGGAAGTTGATATGAATACAAATCACATATAGATGGTCAATAAAGCTATATTGCCTTTGAAAAAAACATGTCATATGTTCAAGGAAATATTATATTGTTATTGCAAAAGTACTGAAATAAAAGTACATTAACGGCATAGAAATAAAGTGATCATTATGCATAAAGTGAATTCTTTGATCTGTCAACGTCATGAACATCTCTGGTAATTTGCCCCCTACCTTCCTTTTTCAGCTCCATTTACCCATTGTTCAAGAGCAAAACTCTGAAGAAAATCATTGCATTTGTAAAAAGGAAGCACTTTTAAATAATTTCAAGATTTGTTCATAACTTTGGAAGATGCAACTCTTGTGCAAAATGACATTTCAAAAAAGTTCATGTTTGTTAAGATTACAACTACCAGGTTCTTAAACCCAAAAACAAACATATCAATCAAGTGCCACTGTTTGTCGATATAAAGAGGCAGTCATCGTGCTAATGCCTTTTAAATTTTGAAGATCTCGTAAGAGTCATAGAAAATAGAAAATAATCAAGTTATGGATGGAGTTGCAGTGTTTGAAAGATAAGTATAATAATTCATCTTAGAAATCCAATAGCAAATTCAATGGTTTCCACAAGTCAGACTAACAATTCAACCTATAAGCTTTACAGCCTACCATGCTTTTTAAGAGGACACGTGATGTATTATAATAAGTTAATGATGATTATGGTGTTAATAAGATGAGATTTTTTAAACGATTGTAAATCTAAATGGAAGGCTTTTCATTAACAGCAATATCAAACAGTGATAAATTATACACAGCATTGTCAGAGATTTACAATGCACTTTATATCCTCATTTCTTTAAGATTCCAGTGTGAACAAAATATCATTAGATGCTATGTGTTGATTTCATTTCTTATTATGTGGTACAGCTGAAAAAGATGAGCAGCACCAAACCAATTCCTAAAGCAACTGAAGCTGAAGAGAACATTCCTAGTACTGTTGAAGATGAAGACGGTGAAATAAATGATGGAAATATTGTAACTGATCAGATTGAAATATTAGATACAGAAACTGCCCTGATCAGTGAAAGTTCCAAGACTAAGATGATCAAAGCAAACAAACATGACAAAAGGCAAGGCAAAAGGAAACACCCATCGAAAGAAGAAATTTCCAAGTCCAGGTATTTGAGCCAGTTATGTCTTGTATGTTTGAAGCATCTTTTGTTGTCAATTGAGTCTAAAATTTATATAATATTGCATCTTGATACTTGTCAACAGAGAGGAGAAAAGAGAAGCCCTGAGGAAAGCTAAAAGTGATGGAGAGGAAAAGGAAACCGATAAAGAACATGGTAAACTGGATGAAGCGTCTGAGCAGTTGAATGGGACAGACGCACAAGCTGGGAGAAAATTAAAACGTCCAAAAAGACAGCATTGAAATTCTTTAGATTACTTCACTTAATCAATAGGATTGCTGGGCATTTTGAATTGCTGAGCCAAGAATATTTTATTAGTGCTTTTTTTCTAAATTTAAAGGTGACGCAGCTCTACTTCATGGCTTCATGATGGTAGGATGTTCAAGCAGCATCCGTGTTCTTGCAGGAAAATTCCTTCATGATTAGCTAAATTAAACGCCCTCGTAATGGGATCCCTTAGAAACAACCAAAAACAAACGTAATCAACTTTTGCTGTTGGCAAGCTCAGAAAGCTGCCAGCTTTTACCTTGGTGGCCCTGGCCAGTTGAGTTGCTATATGCTGTTTCGTCCATAATTTTGTATCATAATGGATTTAGTCATTTGTAGGTGTTTACAATTTGTAACGTGCATGATATCTAAAAGCCATAATGGGTTGACGTTGTACATGCCAATCCATCCTACAAGTGGAACATGGTTGTACAGACCGTGGCCGCATGGATTGTGCCATAACTCAAAATGAAACTCACGAGGCTTTTTGAAATATGGGTCATATCCAACATTATTTTGTCAGCATATGAAACGTATTTTGCCCATGAACGATTAACATATAACCACTTGGCCTATTGTTGTGTATGCATAAAGCTATTGGCCTATTTTTGATTTATTATGTGGTTCATGTATCAAACTCATTTTGATTGTAAGGTAGCTAGCTACATGACAACATTCATGTCATGTACTTTTATTAAATTAGACTTGTAAAATAGTGGTTAATATAATATAGCTAGACCTTGAACAGTGGGGAAGGAACTACCCATCAGTATGGCTAGCAAATAATTTGAAATTAATTTGGCATGTAGGACAGTGTAATCGAACAAAACAGTCAATTTAGTAATCACATATCAAGCCTTTTTACTAAAGAACTAAGTTGATCTTTAGCCAATTTATGTCAATGATTTCGCTGTCTACAAAATTTGTTGATTTTATGGGGCAAGTTTTAAAATTTAGGGTCAGTCAAACTCAACCACTACAGGAGATGGTTTTGATTTTCCCTTATGGCGAAGCTGTAAGGTTTATGCTATATATATGTAAGAATATACGTGTAAAGTTGGGGGTATTATGAATATATATTCAGAACTTTGGGCTAGTGGTATGCTTTGTCCCCAAGGGTGGGTTGTATGCTTGGCGTTTCCTAAATTAATCGATATCTGGTTGAAGGTAAGGTGCTTCAATTTGGAAAACAACATAATTACATCAAGTAATTGAACAAAGGACAAATCAGTGATACGTCATGGCTGTAAGATGTTGGTGCCAGCTGCAACACCATTTCTTGCAGCCAGCAGATTCTGTTAGCGCATACTATTTGAAATATTTAGTTTCGTATATAGATATGAATAAAAAAAGCAGCATTTGAAGTTAATTGTCTCTATTGTCAGATCGGATTCACTTTCCTATCGATTACTAGTGATCAACACGATGTTGTTATTTTGCAGGAGCACAGGAAATTTTAAATTCGGTTATACTACGTTGTTTAGCCTGATAAGGAAACCTAAATGAGTATCACATAATATCAATATCTTGATTTTGTAATGCCATTGCGTTTTTATGGTGTTAAAGGTCAAGGTCGTAATGTTTGGAATCTGGATAAATATTTTTAGTTTGAAGACACGTAAGAAATCAAAATTAGTGGTGTTAAATAACACTGGGCATGCCATTTAAAAAAAACGTCACAAAAGTTCCTATTTCTAAACAATAACACAAGCCTTTTAAAAGGTGGAGGATGTTTACCTGAGTAAATTTGTTTTTCTAGATATCGGTTGTGCTGAAATGCAAAGTGAAATGAGAAGAACGTGGGGGGATTACATTAGATTGATTCCTCTTCCTGACCTATTCCAAAGAGATGAGCATTGAGTTTGATTGATGCAGTTTTAATATTCTTATTTTTGAATATCATCATGAGTGTTTTGAAAGGGGTTTAATTTTGATATGAGTTTATAATGAATAGTTATTGGTGGTGGTTCTTTTGAGATAAGTAATGAGAGGGAGGGTTGATTTTTATGATTCTTTAGCTAATCCAAAGGACATGGTGGGTTTTCCACACTTTAACTATGTCCAAGAGGATGGAGAGTTTGATTTATAGGCTTCTTTATGGTTGGAATGTTGAAACATATTTCTTCAAGCTTACGGAGAATCTTGTTTCTTTGAATCAGATTTTGTCAAATGTAAAATTAGCGCTTATGGGGGTGAATTTAAAATTAAACTAAATTAAATGTCAACTCATAATAATATCCAAAGGTTCTTGTAACAAAATGACAAAGTGCCAAAGAGGATGACAACAATAGACAAAGTGCCAAAGAGGATGAGAACAAGTTACAATGGACAAAGTGCCAAAGAGGGATATTATTTATTTATTTATTTTTTTCTTATTTCTTTTGAAGAAAATTCATAATTTTATTGGAAGTGCCAAAGAGGATGATGAGAACAAGTTATAATGGACAAAGTGCCAACGAGGGATATATTTTTTTTAATAAATTTCTTTTGAAGAAAATTCATAGTTTTATTGGAAGTGCCAAAGAGGATGACAACATGTTACAATAGAAAAAGTGCCAAAGAGGATGAGAACAAGTTACAATAGACAAAGTGCCAAAGAGGAGGATTTTTTTTTTGATTTCTTTCGAAGAAAAATCATAATTTTATTCAACCTGAAAAACAAGGAACAAAATTAGATTCTGCAGATGCTCAAAATCATTTGATCATGTCAGCCTTCCCACTGATGCACAAAAAAATAAATAATAATAAAATCACATAAATTTGTTGGAGCTAAGTGATAAAATCACTTAGCTTCTCCCTTTTTCCTTACTTTTCCCCACCTTCCGCCTGACACCTTGATTGGGAGTGGCTATTACTATTGCCAATTGATTGCCATCTGTTTATGGGGGGGATTTTTTATCCGAGTCCAAGCTCTAAGATACACGGGTTCTCTTTATGCCTCCTGCTTCCTTTTCAGTGGGTGTTTTCGCCTTCTACTGCTTTGTTACTGTGATCTCTAACACTCGTGTCCACTAAAAGTTTTCATGTTTTAAAAGAAGACAATCAAGAATACCTTGTTGGAAATTGTAACTAGTTTCAATCTTCATGTGACCTTTGTAATCATGACATTGTATATTTTGTATATAGAGAAAGAAAAAGAAAGGAAAATAAATATTATTTTATTTAAAAAATGTGGGTTTCGTGCTTCTGTTTAGGTTAAAAGCACGTTCTTTGTGCTTCTAGGTCTTTCTTGGTCAAAGAAGAATTTTTGTCATGTATCATAGTCCCATTTGGACTCATTGTAAGAAAAATAAATATTTATTTTGAGTCAAAGAAGGCCATTTCATCCTCCAAGACCAAGTCGACCCAATCAAGATGAAGTCGGCCTAAGGAGGGCTATTTGACCCCTCAAGAAATCTATACATAAGAGGAGCTCGACTCATTTGGAGCACCATCTCATCTCAAGTTCGATTTGCAATAGCGGAGGAGGAGAAAGAGCTGGAAGGACGATGAAAATAAGAAAAAGTCGAAGTCTCTTGGGATAATATCTCTTTCTGTCCACATGTGCAAAGCTGTTAGAGTTTCTGTGCAGCCAGTTGCAGAGGGCCGAAATTGCAAGGCTGAAGTTTTGAAGTGTAGTTGTAGGGCCGAAATTCTAGAGCAAAGCTGCAGAAGGTTGAAGTTTTGACGCTGCCTAGAAGAGATCTTGTTAGTGGGTTGACTTGGTGCTTGGGAGGTTTTTGGGCTTTGGTCTTTGGGTCTTGGAAGTCTCATTTTGAACAAATTCTATAAGAAGTGAAGTATTCTTTTTGGGTTTTCCCCTTGGAGGGGATTTTTCCCTGGGTTGGAGCCTATATCTGGTGTACTCTGTCTCTTTGTGATTTTCATTGTTATTGGTAATTGCTTGATGAATAAGAAATAAAAGTAATAAAAGGTCAACTAACATCACAAGTAATTATCAAGTAAGGAAAAGTCAAACATAATATACATGATTTTTTATTTTCCAACATGGAATTAGAGCTACGGAGCAAAAAGGAGACTGAAGGTCACATCTTAGTTGACACTATGAGGAAGAGCTTCAAGTTTCTTGGGAACTGTTGAGAAATTAAGGGCAGTTAGATTAGGGTGATTTCTCTTAATTTTGATAACTACTTGTGATGTTCTTTTACTTAACTTCTTTTTCTTGTAGTTAGCTTCTTCTTTACTTGATTATTATAGTGTTCTTTTATCATAAAACAACTACCAGACCATGAAGATCAATAACACGAGGACACAAGATATAGGTTGTAACCGAGGGCCAAAACCTCTCCTCTTGAGAGGAAAATCCACAAGAATTCCTCTCTTCTTATAGAATCTTCAAATGATGAGTTCCAAGACCTAAGACCCTTAACAAAGACCCCTCCAAGACCAATTCAAATTTCTCCTTGATGAACACGCTTATCACAAAGTCAACCTAAGTCAAACTTGCTCCACAACCGTTGCAACTTCTTCCTTCGATCACAGTTTCGAACCTGCGACTTATGACTGTAATTTTTGGCATAACTGCAGAAACCCTAACTTCGCACGTGTGGGAAAAGAGGTGATAAATGTCTCTTTCTTCTTTCTCTTGGGGAGCCGCTTCTTCCTTGATAACTTGACTTTCAAATTGATCCTTTTGAAGCTGTTGATGGTTCTAAATGACTGCATCAACATTTGGGAAAACTAACAGGTCGGGACCTTAGAAAAAATCATTTTCCGTTTGGAATGACGGTTTTGACTGGAATTATGGGACCAATTTTCCTTTCTATAAAACAATAGGAAATTGAATAAATAAAGATATAATGCTATAATATGACTGGAAACTGAAATAGAAACTAAAATACTACTATTTATCTGGGTAAGCTGATGGTATATGTGATTATAAAGATTTCACAATTATCATAACAATAGATCATCATGTAATTATGAAGTTAACTCAAAGAAATAAAACTAATTTAATTAAATTAGTTGGTTAAATCGCCACATACACAGATCTCATTCACATATAATTTGAAATTTCAATCAGAGACATCAATAGTGATAATGAGAGATTGCTTTAACACATATATTGTGAACAAAACATAATTCCATTCTACTCTAAGCAAATAAACAAATAAAGGATAATAGTACCTAAAACACCATGGATCTTCTTATCATAGAAAGACAATGGTTTAGCTTGAAATTAAGAAAAACTTAATTACAGTGGTGCAACTTAAGTTTCCTCTTACAAAAATTCAGAACCCCAGTGTCTATCTAGGAGAGAGAATTTATAGTTTCTTAACAAAAGATAAAGATAGAAAATCTAATAATAACTTCAAGCGGTCTTAAACAGAAAGTAACTACAAGGAACACATTTGGAATTAGTTACAACAAATTTTCTATTCTTGGGAGAAACACTGTCCTCTGATGTGCTGTTGCAACTCAAAAATATCAATCATATTTTTCAGTTTAGGTGGAGACTTTGGTTGAGTTCGCATCTGACTCATGAAGAGGACATCTCTCAATGCTGGCAGCGTCTGTATGGTGGTGTTCGATAGACATCGAAGCATTAGCCATTCACTGTGTGGTTTTACCAAGAAATGCCAATGATGCTCTAAGTTAATCTTGGTTAATTGATCAATAATCTCAACCCTTTTCTTGGAACATTCTTGCCACGTCTTAGTCAAAAGTTTGATATTGGGTAAAGTGCCCTCAAGACAACTCAGAATGAGATTATATTGGAGTAAATTATCACTAATTGCCTCAATGATATTGCTTGAAATGTCCCGAGCCTGGTAAACTGCTGCTTCTGTTTGCTTTATGTGAATCTCCCATTCTCTGAAAACAATTTTCTTATGGGCCTCTTCGATTTTAGGAAGATTGGTTGATCTTCCTTCCTCACTTTCTTGCCAGGTTAAGAAACTAGAAATCTTCTCCTCCATCTCTTCAAAGTAGTTTTTCATATTTGATAATTGATCTACTAGAGAGTTTTCCGTCTTGCGTTGATAATGAATAATTGTCAATTTTTGGCAAAATGCTATCTGCTATTGGGCAAGAAGAGTATTTAACTCTTTAGCCTCTTTCTTGAATTCTGCCAACTTTGGATTGATATTCAGATGTTTAATTCTTTTCTATAGCTCCTGAATCTGTGCATCTTTGGCTTGTGTATCTATATCATAATGTATTATGAAAGAATTAAATCTTCGCTGAAGCTCTGTCACTTGTGATTGCCAGTGCTTTGTTACCTTCTGCTTTTTTGCTTCAATACTTTGTTCCAATAGTGAAATTTTCTCCTCTTTCTCCTTGAGCATTTGTTGTACCTCTATAGCTTTATCAATGGTGGTTGAGGCACACGCACCTGTAAATTGAGTAAGTTTGCCCAATTCCTCTGTTGGAGTTGTTGTGGAGCCTTTTCGTAATGCTTCTAAAGATGCATTACCAAGGACTAATGTCTGGCACTGATCGAGCTTTCTCTCCCTCCTTACTACAACTTTGTGCTAAGGGCTGTAGAAAATGTCCAATGGAGGAATCTCCTCAATCTTTAAAACAACTTCAAAAGAAGGAAATGCTGGTATAATTTCTATATCCTTGTCATCCAAAGGCTTCTCAGGAACCTTCATTGTTTTAGGAGTTTGTTTAGGATTCTTTAGGGTGTCCTGAACCTTCATTTATTGAGTAGTCTTAACAGCCTGAGACTCATCAGTCTTGGAATTTAGAGCTTGATTATATTCTTTCCAAATCTCTTCTAACCTAGCATTAGGCACAAATCCTTCTACCTGAGAAGAAGAAGAGACAATTGCTACTTTTGTTTGAGAAGAATCAACTGATTGTGTAGAACCAATAACTTTAGCATCATCATTAACAATTTTCTCTTGAGGAACCTGCAATGAATCCATGGGAAGTTTCGCTAGCCTGGAGGCTCTGTATTGCATAAATTGATTCATTTCTTCAAGGGTCAATTGTTCCTCTGCTCTTTGTGCCACCAATGAATAAGAAGAAGCCTTTTCAAATAAATCATCAAATTTATCAGGCTTATCAGGCTCATGAACAAACTGTCTGATATTTTGTGCAGCTGTGATCTTTTTAACCACATGATGGGGATCATACTACCTATTAGGTATAGTAGGAAAACCAAGAGCTTGAATAGCCTATATTTCAATTTGTGCATGCTTATAATTGTCTAAAGCAAATATACCAAATTGAGCTGGGAAAGAAGGCCATATCTTTTTGTTGGATTCTTTTAGGACTTTGCAAATACCATTACCAACAGTTTGATAGGCTATCTCCCTACTCATAAGTATATTTGGGATGAACCATGGTAAAACATGAGGGTTTGCTAAACTTCCATGTACCCTGATATAGGTAAATGATTCCTCACCAAACCAATTCCCCACTCATAGAAGATCAGATTCAGCTTCTGGAGACAGTCAAGGTGCTTTTGTATCAAAGATACCTGATAGGTTGGTAATATGACCCCATGGCAGATTTGATAGAAACGTTGATAATATTTTGAGTCCCATAAAATATCATGATAAACATGAATGAGAGTCGGGCCTTGCAGAGTACACTTCCAACCTATAGAAGAAAAGTCCATAGAAAAACATAAAGTATCCATAATATAGGAACTCATATAGAAATGAAGGATTATATTTTCAGAAACTTTGTGTTTACTTCTAAAGGCTAAAATATGGGCAACTAAATTGTCTGAAAGCATAGTGGCCCAATCAAATATAAACCCTTCTGAAGCTCCATCCATTAGAGGTACCCATTGATCAAGAAATTTCTGTACATTTGGTAGTGCATGAAGCCTACACATCATAGTAGCAATTTAGGAATAAGGACCAAGAAGAGATTCAACAACATACTTACCACTCTCTTCCCTTTTGTGTTTGTTTGATTTCTTTCTCCAACCTCTAATTCACTCCGATGCATGTCCATGCTCTTTAAGAAATGCCTCAACATATTCCTTGTCATATTTGCATTATGGTTCAGGTAGATGATACATTTTCCACAAATCCTCACTGGTAAAAGACCCAATGACCGTGTGTTTTCTTTTAATAATCCTCCTATCAACAATATTTTGATTATTCCCAACCCACATAACCATATCAATATAGGGAAGAAGTCTCGGTCTGATTGCAATTCTATGTAGAAAAGAATTTGCCACATCACTGAGAGTTGTATTTGAAACTAGGGTAGAATCATCAGCGATCACTGTTCTCTGAGTAACCTTGGGTTCTTCATCTTCAAAGAATTTGTACACTGTTTCCCATGAAGAATGCCCAAAATATTTGGTATAAACTGTATCAGAAAACAGTCCCAACGTAGCAATGTTTTCTTCAATATCTTCTATTGAAAGAGCAGCAGATTGTTGCTGTGCTGTAGCTTTCTTCTTGACTTTTTTTGCATTTGACATTTCTTTGTTATTACGACAATCAGAGCTTACCTGTATAGAAAACACAAAGATAAGTGAAATACTCTCTTTAGCCAAGAATTAGCGCAAACAATGCAATTTATAATAGTAATGTTTTTTTATAAGCAAATCTTCACAATATCGAGGTGAAATGAAAGAAGGAATTTAGAATTTCGAGAATCATAAATCCACATTATCAATCATTAAGTGCGCAAGTGAGGGATCACGTGGGCTTACCATGTCAGCTCATCGAAGGATTATGTTGAAGAATTATGATAAATTAAAACTCTGATGTGAGAAAATTCCAATAGAACAACGATTATGAGGGATTCTCGAGTTAAAAATTTCTGATGAAAGAGGCAAGAGGAATATCAAGTGAATTATGTCAGGAGGTTTAATAAAATACTTCTGATGGAGTAGTTCCGATAGAAAAGTCCCGATGAAAACATTGAAGGCTTTTAAAAGGATATAAGAGGAAGAGGATATCATAGATGCAATTAAAATAGGACTCCGATATGTGATGGGAGATATAATAAATAATAAGTTGTGGGGTCGACGACAGGTTTATAATATTATTTTATGGAAAAGCGTGCAAGCCTTTTATTAACAAAACATTTTATATGACTCTTTCAATAAAACAAGCATCAGGGAAGAGCTTTATCGTAACAATCTTTAAAAGAACATTACAATATAATAGAACTCCGATATGAAATCTTGTGATATAATGTAAACTTCAAGAGTAGGGCCCATCAGAGTTTTGGGTTCTCGTAATATGTTTTAAATTGTAACTCTGATTTGAGAAGTTCCGATAAGGAAAACAAAACCTCAAGTTTCTTAAACTTTGTAACTAATTCGAATATGCTCCAAATTTATTAAAACCAAAAACTTTATTAAAAGAAAATAAAATATAAAAAGTAAAGGGTCCCCATTATTTATTGACAACTAAGTATAAAAAATTGGGGGGGGGGGGTGGGGGGGTTGAATGCTACAATAGAACCCCAAACTTCAACCTTCTATAGTGACTGCAATTTCGGTCTTGCTACTAAAAAATATGCCCTAGTTTACTCACACGTGTGAGATGATGTAACCCAAAATAGTCTAAAAAATGCTTTGATCTTTCTTCCTCGAGTTCTCCTCTTCTTCGCTTGACTTTAGTTTTCTTTTCTTTTCTTGTTGTGAGCCAATTGGATTATCCTAATGTGTGGTCAAATTCATTTTATATATAACCTTTCCTTGGAGCTCGAACTGCCATCATGAGGACGACTCCTCTTGTAGGCCAACTTGGTCTTGGAGGGACTTTATGACACCTTTTGACTTACAATAAATACTCTTGACTTGATGCAAGATGCCTAATAGGGTCTTTTACATATGATAATGAATCTGACTCCTAGATTTTATGACAAAGCGCTAGAAGCACACAATGGGAGATTGACCTATATAAATAAGTTAACCTTGAGCACGAAACCCATACTACCAAATAACAATAATATTTTTTCTTCTTGTTTACATCTAATACATAAAATCGTGATTACATAAGACATTATGAAGACTGAATCTAGTTACATATTTCAACACTCCCTCTTAACTAGTGAGGTATTCATAATACATACGAGGTACATGGACATTCTCATACTGAAGAACTCTCATAAGAAGATCCGGATTGGTAAGCCATCTTATAAGCTATCTTATCAATTTATATAAGTGCATCTCATCATATCAACCAAAATTGTCATATAACAAGGCCTTGACTAACAACTCTATCTTTCCACAAGTTTAGAGCACAATGTTGGGGAGAAAAATTATTTATAAACACCACCATCATTGTCTCTCAAGGCACATACTCTGTCCAGATGTTCACAAGGTATGTCCTTTTAGGACCATTCCTGTCTTGGATTACCACATCCTCAAGGAATTTCCTCTTCGACTACTCTTATCTATTGGATTCCCTACCTCATCCTCAAAGCGCATCGATATCATTCTCAGATGCTTAGCCAATCCTCCATTCTTTCTTCATAATGAAGACAATAATTATGTGTCTATCTCTCCCTCTCAACTAGAGAGGATCTACTCATTCCTATAAAAGGAATATACCCAAGCTCCCTCTTAACTAGGGACTTGCCCAAGTTCCCTCTTAACTCGGGACTTGTTTACAACAACAACTATCTTCTCTTTGATGGAGATCATGGTACTATTAGTTGCTTGTAGGGCTCCTCCTTTTTGCATTATCATGTCATGGATGAACTTCAACTTCTTTATCATGGAGCCTTCTTCTTCTAGAAGAACTTTGTAGGGCATCGACCATCTTCTTCATCACTTCCCTTCAACAAAACAAAATGTTGAACCATTAGTCATGTCATCCTTCTCTTCACTGGGAAGTGAACTTGTTACTCATCATCTGGTTAACCTTCATACTTGTACCTTTCCCAAGTCATATTTCTCTTAATATCTTCCATACAATCTTATGTGTATTAGTTGTAGATGAATTTCTAAAACCCTCTTTCAGTAGCCCTATTACAACCTAACAAGATGCTTTCTTTCAAAAATAAAAAATGAACATCAAATCAACATGTTGATGGTGCTGGACCCGCCAACATGTCAAAGGGGATTTCTCTGGTAAGAATTCCCAACTAGACCTCAGGCCGTTTGGAGTAGGAGTCCCAATAGTGGTTAGTAAAGTTATGCCTTGACTGCGATAACACACAGAGGTAAGCAAGATATCCTTGTCGTAAGCATGTGTGTGACCTTGTAGCTAGTTAGGAGAGATGCATGGGGAGGTTCTGACACACGGAGGGGGAAAATAAGTGTATCTGTTAAAAGCCTGTAATAGTACGTAGCCTGAAAGGAATACACGAGTTAGATGGCATAACAAAATGGAAAGCAGAATAGTTGACAATCCAAAGTGATACGTTAAACCAACAACACGCTTCAGTAAGATTCATACAATCACATATGGAATAGTCTATACATCAATGCGTAAGTAAAACTACATACATTGCTAAAGTACCCAGAATAATCGAACTACAATAACAACATATGCATGAAACATGTTGGATTTGTTATATTATATAAAGTGAAAGTTCCATCCATATATACAACCATGACAACCACTAGCCCCAATAGTGGAACGTTACAGTCAACACTGCCTATTCCTCCAAAGAGACATGCTCTGCATTGTGGAGAAGCCAGGGCTCGTCGCAATACTCTCCAAGCCCTCTCTAAGAAATGCCTAGCAAAAACTTGGCTCCCAAAAGCCTCTTCTATGAGTTATGAGGTTCTTTTTATAACAAAGTGGGGGGTGACCTTTGAAATTCCCCTTTGTGACTCTTGGACTACCCTCATGACATTTTATTGTTATAGTATTTTTTTTCTCGAATGTGTATGAAAAGAAACCACTTAAGACTTTGGATGAAAAACAGTCTCAACAACATAAATGGCTACTAAACATTGTAAATTTGCAGCAAATGATAGAAACAAAACTTGCCAAAGTCCTGATTTTTGCCACAATCATAGTTAAACAACAAAATGAAATAGTAATAAATGCGGGCAACTCTAATAATCCAATGGAAACCAGATATACAAAGAATATATTTTATTAAATAACACGTGAAGGGAACAAATAAATGTTACCAGTCCCCCTCTATGGGATGGGTTCTTGGCTATCCTCAAACATCTTCAACTTTTTGATAAAGTCTCTCTCCTCTATAATGTGTAAACCCAACAAATAAAATGTTTGAGCTCAATGGGAACTCAAATGGAAAGAAAAATGGTGTGCGACAGTGATAATAATCAGAGTTACAACAGTGAGTGCAACAATGAAAATAATCGAAAGTGAATAATGAATGGAAAACCCTTCTATTTATAACAAAATATTGAGTTATCCTCGAATAATGAGCAATAATAAAATATTATTAACCCCATTCTAGAAATAACCACTTGGAATATTTTATTATATTTGGTTAGGAGGGAAAAAGTATTTAAACTTTTATCTAAAAATAATAAATAAATAAATGATTTGTTTATCATCTCAAGAAATATGGTTAAGGAATAATAAACAAATATTGGTTTATTTAATTATTCACGAGGGATTTAGTCAAACTTAACATGAAATACTAATTAATTAGTGATTAATTAATTATTCCTAGAGAAAAATAAGATAATTAATAATTTATCTGTTTATTTTTCATAACTGGGTCAAATATGACAAGGAATATTAATTAATCAATGGTTTAATTAATTATTCCTAAAATAAAATTAAATAAATAATGATTTATTTAATTATTCTTCATGAGTTTAATTATAAATTACTTAACAAATGTGGTTTATTAAATAATTTCTCACAACAAAAGCAATTTTACTATGGTAAAATTGGCCTTACATGGTGTTCTTCGATCCATATAGTAAATTAGGCTAGATGATCAATTTTTTGGTGATAACAGATTGTCCCCCAATGTATGAGTGTTAGGAGAAAAACGTATGACCAAAGTACGTTGTAAAGACACAATCACTAGACAACAAAGTGGAGTTAGAGAGAGAGAGAGAGACCAATAGAGCTGAAGCGAAAGAGGATAGGGACATATGCAAGTCTCCTTTTATGTTGTGGTATCAGATCTCAGTGAGGTAGGGGAGGCATACCTATTCCCTTCAAGATAACTTAGTACAAAAATAATGATGCACCCAGAAACATAAAACTGAGCAATGAAGTACACGCTGAATGGTACATGACACGTTGGCATAACTGAGCCAGAAAATAATACAATGTGTCCCATATACATAATGCACTTGGAAAAATATGAGCCAGGACTGAATACAATAATATCTGAGTTCATGAGATATAAAGACCTTTCTCTCAAAAATGGGTTGGGGGGGGGGGGTGGTGGGTAGAACAACCGAAGAAGCCTTGCTGAACAGGGAAGGGCTCTGTAAAACTGAATGGATCATCTGAAGGAGACGTGCATGTTATGAACACTGCGATCGGTAGGAACTGAACCCATCAAATCTGCGGAACTGCATCTGAGGCTGTAGCATAATATGAAGGCATCTGGGCATGTGGGGGGCTACCTAAAGGGCCACCCCCTCATGAGGGCTGAAACATCTCACACACACCTAGAAATCGTTGGTACAATTTGCTGCATCACTGGACCATCAAGTGTATGAATTAGGAGCATGAAACAACCAAGTCAAAGGGAAATAATGAGTCCCTTTGCTTGATCCGAGGCACCGAACATGAATGGAAGCTAGAACCAAGATACACCACCCTCTAGGCCGTTCTTCTGGAATAAATGAGTTGATGTCGACAGAATAGGGCTTGCAATAGATGAGGCAATGAGGATTCTCACAACAAAAGCAATTTTACTATGGTAAAATTGGCCTTACATGGTGTTCTTCGATCCATATAGTAAATTAGGCTAGATGATCAATTTTTTGGTGATAACAGATTGTCCCCCAATGTATGAGCGTTAGGAGAAAAAAGTATGACCAAAGTACGTTGTAAAGACACAATCACTAGACAACAAAGTGGAGTTAGAGAGAGAGAGAGAGACCAATATAGCTGAAGCGAAAGAGGATAGGGACATATGCAAGTCTCCTTTTATGTTGTGGTATCAGATCTCAGTGAGGTAGGGGAGGCATACCTATTCCCTTCAAGATAACTTAGTACAAAAATAATGATGCACCCAGAAACATAAAACTGAGCAATGAAGTACATGCTGAATGGTACATGACACGTTGGCATAACTGAGTCAGAAAATAATACAATGTGTCCCATATACATAATGCACTTGGAAAAATATGAGCCAGGACTGAATACAATAATATCTGAGTTCATGAGATATAAAGACCTTTCTCTCAAAAATGGGTTGGGGGGGGGGGGGGTGGTGGGTAGAACAACCGAAGAAGCCTTGCTGAACAGGGAAGGGCTCTGTAAAACTGAATGGATCATCTGAAGGAGACGTGCATGCTATGAACACTGCGATCGGTAGGAACTGAACCCATCAAATCTGCAGAACTGCATCTGAGGCTGTAGCATAATATGAAGGCATCTGGGCATGTGGGGGGCTACCTAAAGGGCCACCCCCTCATGAGGGCTGAAACATCTCACACACACCTAGAAATCGTTGGTACAATTTGCTGCATCACTGGACCATCAAGTGTATGAATTAGGAGCATGAAACAACCAAGTCAAAGGGAAATAATGAGTCCCTTTGCTTGATCCGAGGCACCGAACAAGAATGGAAGCTAGAACCAAGATACACCACCCTCTAGGCCGTTCTTCTGGAATAAATGAGTTGATGTCGACAGAATAGGGCTTGCAATAGATGAGGCAATGAGGATTCTCAACTAAGGCATGAGGGAAAATAGTAATGCGACTGATGGACTGAGACCAGGGATAATGGAAAATGATGGGACCGAGGGACAAATAGACGACTTCCCTTGTTAGAACATAAAGTGCATGGTTGACCTGGCAGCGACTGACTCGACTCCAAAGGGGATGGGGGACAATATGACTGGAGGTCAAAATGGGCAACACGAGATGAACGATATGAAAATATGGATGGAATAATGTGACATGCTATAATGGGACGTGAAACAGACTCCATCGATGCAAAGGCGACTCATCACGAATGCTCTCAATAAGGGTGACCCAATGATGCTGCCACATAGAATAGGCCCGGTGGGGACCATGAAATCATGAGTAAATAGTGGTTACTCATGACAAAAATCGACATGTGAGATGAAAAGCGCAAAGGAAAGGTGGTCCCCAAAGTACAAGTATCGCATAATATGAAGAAATTTGATTTTGAGAGGCGACAAAGTGACCCTTCTTGGAAAAATGGCTTCCAGGTGAAGTATCAAATCATCAAAAAGTGAGAAAGACCCATTATAGTACTCAATGCGAGATTTCCAACAATGCTGACAGTTCGTCAAACTAAGCTATGATTTGGTCGTAATGGGCGACATAAAAATTGTGGGTTTTCCTATAAAAGGGAGTTTTCCTTCCAATTTGAGAGAAGGAGAAGGCCCTAAATCTTATGGAGATCATAGCGGACAAACCGACCATCAGAATCAAGATCTGCGACTTTCAGGCAAGTGGCCTTGTCTAAAGATGGCCTTACTGCTTCTTGGAACGATGGTTCCTGGTGAAGAATTAATAGAAGAGGAAAACGAGAATGAACTGCTAGAGGAGGTCTAGAATCATCCTCACCCACTAAGTCAAACATGGGGACTATATGGTAAAGGGGGTATGACGTAGAGTATAATATTTGAAGATATGGTATCAAATGTCTATGATATGTGATGTGAATATGGCTCGCCAGAGAGGCCGATAGGACAAACTATCTAATGAATGGGAGGATAATCGACCATACCTAGATTCGGTGGGATCTAAGCCGAGACTTATGTTAATCAATTGAGAAGATGGCCAGGGGAAAACCATCATGGCCTTAAGAATATGTGATGGAGGGCACTGATCTGGTATGCAAAGGTGGGAATGATGCCCCCTAGCAAGAGGAGTTTGTGGAGCACCATTGTGTTCCGAGCGATCGAAAAAGGGATTCAAGCATATCGGCCCAACTTGGCACAAGATCCTCCAAAGGATGATAAGGAGATGTAGGGGCCTATGTGCCCCCTAGTATGTTATGGGCGTACTGTATTTATTTAGAGTGGTGGACTCCAAATATGGAAGGAAGTATGCATGATGGTGCATATCGTCCCAAGGATAATCAGGGGTAGCCATGGCTTCCATGATGTCCTCATCAGAATGGAAGATGGGGGGACGGGAGGAAGATTGACTACATGATGTGACGACTATACCTAGTGCATCAACCTGAGAAAGAAGGTTCACATACACATCATTTGGAGTGGTAGATGACGAGGTAGTAGATGGAGGATCTACGGATGTTGAGACCTAAGATTCTATAGAAAGAGGTTCGATAGAAGTGTGCACAAAAACCTCAGAAAGGTTTTCCTACGAGGAACTCAAGGATGATGACAAGTAAAGGATATGGCCCGTGGAGTCCGTCATCTCGACATCGGGGGGAGGGATCACGATGGTGGGACTAGAGTCCCCCTATTCTGGTTTACTAGTGGTACAAAAATCCACGGGTAGAGGAGTAGGACAGCCACTACGAGTGGTCTCGTATTCGCGAAGCACCTCAAGGCAATCACAAAATTTGTCGAGATGAGGGAAACAATGGGAATAATGACCATGATGATTGCACAAGGCACAAGGGTGATTTGTGCGTAACGTTATGAGTTTCTTGGCTGGACCTGGTAAGGTAATTTGGACCTCAGGGAGATTTGACTTAGGGAACGTTTCATGAAATAAAGGTTTGAGATGAGGGAGTTCAGGTTAATTATTGGTGGCGTGCCCAAAAAATTTACACAAAGTGCATAAAAGTGACGACTTTGGGGCCTTGGGTGCTAGAGGAGCTCGGGGAGCCTTGTCCTTAGGTTCTTTCCTCTTGGCTTTGCCCCTTTGTCTGGATGCTTTTGAAACAGGAGTGGGTTCATGTTGAGGTTGTGATGGAATTGGAGCAACGACAGGGGCTGGTTGAGCCGGGGTCAAAGCATGATAAGGTCTTAGATGACTAGGCAGAGTGCTTGCAGGGGGATCAATGTACCATACTGGGATCCCCAAAGTCATGTTAGGGAGGACCAATGAAGCCATGACAGGGACATAAAAGATTCCCGGAGGAGGAAACAAGAAAGGTATCTGGCCTGCAGGGTAATGTCTCGACGGAACAACTCCTGGATGGTTGAGACCTGGAGGAACAGTTCCTGGTGGGAACATAGGAGAGACACCCACAAACAGAGGAGGTCCTGGGGGTTGGATCCAGATGGCTCGACTGAGGTGGGAATAAAAGGGTGCTAAGGAGAAGGATGTTGTTCAAATGTACCATACTGCTTGCGAGCAGCCTATGATGCTTGTAACATGAAAAGACTCAAAGAGCCAGGCTTAGAGATGAAAGGGGGAGGACCAGGGAAAGCACCCAACAATGAGGAATCTTTGTAGACTCCAGGTGAAACACTGGTGAAAGGAGTGGAAGACTGTTTATCTGACATTAACAAGATAATGGACTCAGTGAAGGTCACGGATGCCGGATCGTAGTATGTCAAATGATCAATGGTGACGATCTTCCCTTCACGGGGGAAGCACATCTTGCAGAAAATTGCAGATGTGATGACTAACATGGCATATGTGTAACTACGACCCGAGAGAATGTTCTAATCTAAAGGGGCATCAATAACCTCAATGTCTACATGAAATTTCTTACCCGCAAAAGTCACTGGATAATTGCGGCACATGCTGAGAGGCTGGGAGGAGTGATCATCCGAAGCCTACAAACTTAAGTTGTTTCCAAATAACAACGGACATCACACAGATGGATGCACCTTCATCAATAATGCATTGGGAGATGATGGCATTACGGACTTGGACTGGTATCTGGAAAACAACAGATGAAGGTATTTGGGGGATGTTCTGATATATCAACTGGGAAGACAATCAAATGATTGTCAGAAGGATCTATTGCACCCAAAGCAGTTAGTAGAGATTTATTTTGCTATGGGCACGGCTTGAGGACTTCCAGCGTCGACATGGATGTAGGTAATTGCACCAAGTTTTCTACTATACTCTATGTATGGGCAACTCGGTTAGAAGCCGCATTACGACGTAATGGTCCCTTTGTGATCTTGGGAATTACCTCAACTTTAGGCTGAGGGATATGTAACAGGCCATTTGGTGGTGTAAGAGGCTCAGTAGAAGCTTTGGTTTTGGATTCAGTGGGGGAAGAAGTCGATGGCTTGTCATATTGACGCGACCGAGTTTGTAGGTTGATATTGAAGGGATTAACCTCATCAGAGTTCATCATGAGGATCTTGTAGTAACCAGGACCAAAAGGTTGGGGGGATGGGCTGCTTGACCTAGCTGAGGTTAAGCAACAACAAATCCTTGCTGAGGGAAAGGATTTGTAAGCACTGCTGGTTGAGATGGCGCAGGATTTTGAGGCGATTGTTGGATGGGTGGTTGACCTCTAGAAGCTGCTTGAGCTTCCCACATTTGGTGCATCTGGGGTAAGAGAGGACACTCGTGTATAATGGCCATGTACACCAAAACATGCACAAGGCTTGTTCATATGAATAACCTTGTTCTGCTTGGGTTGACTTCCCTATTGCTGGTTGTTGGTGTTAGGCTGGTTCCCCTGGGGTTCACTAGATTGATTACCTTGATTACCTTGGTTACCCTTGTTACCCTCCCCCTTATTCTTTTTTTTCTAATTTTGGGGATTGGTTGCACTCTGCTATGAAACAATTGACCCTGAGGGGGTGGTGGATGCTGGCGTTGAGGATGCATGGGAGGCTGCAACACTAATGCCTTGGTGGCACAATGGTGGCAAGACACAAGTGACACAAAATGGTGAAAGGAGATAAAAAATATGCCTTTGTCTCTGTGTGGGGAGATAAATTAATTATGTTAAGTCTTGGCTTGGCGGTGTAAACCAAGCGCCCTTTGCTTAAGGTGTGCTTGTGTGTGCTGTGTTTATTAATTAAGCCCAGATCATATTTGAAGAAAGAAAAAAGATTGTTGAAAATAAACTGAAACTCAAAATAGAAAATGAACAACAAATCAATTAACGAAACCCCACCCAAACTGGGTTTGAATACACTGTGCTGGTTGGTGGCGAAATCAATTTAAAACACACTAAAAGTCAAGAGATCTAAGAGTCGGTGTGACTAGGATCAAATGACACTAGGCTGTTGGAAAGTGGTGCAACAACAACAAAAAACCAGAGAGGAAGATCACTGTAAAAAGATAGGGAGATGGGTGCAAAACCTAGGGAAACCGATGGGACCCTAAGGTCAATGACTAAACAAGGTTTAATATGGAACTTTGGATGGAAACAACCTATCATTGAAGATTTGAAACAAAAGGGTACATATTTGGAAAATATGGCTGAAAGCGCTGTAGAAACTCAGACTTCTTACTGAGTCAACTAAACTCCTCCTATAAAGGTGGAAGCGTATTAGAAGCCCTAAGGGACTAAATTCCACTTTGATGAGTAAATTAGAGTAGATCAAGGCCTAAGCGAGATAGGACAATGGTCAAACAACCTAGCAGACAATTCTTGACAAAACCGAGAAATAGATCTGATAAAATCCTGAAAACCATAAAAACCAGAGGCACTGACCTTATTTCAGGGTGATCATACTTTTTGGGCTGAAAGGTGCACTATGGACCTCCATATCACACTTTTGGGGCAGAAAAGTGCAATTTCTGCTCCTTGATTTCCGGTCGGCAAGTCTTGGAAAAGACCATAAAACTTCTGGAAGTTAGGAATTTGACAGATCTAGGGTTAGAAAGCTAGTAAACAACATTAAGATACTGAAAAAATAAGAAACCTTAAGTTGAAAACTGAAGGTCACCCAGGTTTCTGGATTTGAAGTAAAAACCCAGTGGAGTCGCCAATTTTGTTATAGTGTTTTCTTTTAGAATGTGTACGAAAATAAACCACTTAAGACTGTGGACGACAAACAATCTCAACAATATAAATGAATGCTAAACATTGTAGATTTGCAACAAATGATAGAAACAAAACCTACCAAAGTCCTGATCTATGCCACAATCATAGTTAAACAAACAAATGAAATAGCAATAAATGCGAATAACTCCAATAATCCAATGGAAACCAGATATACAAAGAATAGATTTGATCAAATAACACCTGTGAAGGGAACAAATAAATGTTACTAGTCCCCCTCTATGGGATGGGTTCTTGGTTATTCTCAAACGTCTTCAGCTTTTTGATAGAGTCTCTCTCCTCTATAATGCATAAACCCAACAAATAAAATGTTTGAGCTCAATGGGAACTCAAATGGAAAGAAAAATGGTGTGCAACAATGATAATAATCAGAGTTACAACAGTGAGTGCAACAATGAAAATAATCAAAAGTGAATAATGAATGGAAAACCCTTCTATTTATAACAAAATATTGAGTTATCCTCGAATAATGAGCAATAATAAAATATTATTAATCCCATTTTAGAAATAACCACTTGGAATATTTTATTATATCTGGTTAGGAGGGAAAAAGTATTTAAAATTTTATTTAGAAATAATAAATAAATAAATGATTTATTTATCATCTTAAGAAATATGGTTAAAGAATAATAAACAAATAATGATTTATTTAATTATTCCTGAGGGATTTAGTCAAACTTGACAAGGAATAATAATTAATCAATTATTCATAGAGAAAAATAAGATAATTAATAATTTATCTGTTTATTTTTCATAACTAGGTCAAATATGAGAAGGAATATTAATCAATCAATGGTTTAATTAATTATTACTAGAAGAAAATTAAATAAATAGTGTTTATTTAATTATTATTCATGGCCTTAGATATAAATTAGTTAACAAATGTGGTTTATTAAGTAATTTTTCATAGTGACAACAGTTTTACTATGGTAAAATTGACCTTACTTGGTGTACTTCGATCCATCTAGTAAATTAGGTTAGATGATCAAATTTTTGGTGATAACATTTACATTACATATGACTATTTGTATTCCACTAATGACACTTGGAATTTCACTTTACATCATTTTTACAAAAATGATACATTTTCCACATACCCATGTGGGATAAAATTGGCTTGAGTCATCCAGACAAGACAACACTAAGACTCCGATGACTATGGAAAGACCAACTCATCAACCTTCTCTTCGTGATCATCGGTGATGAACTGATACCATACTTGATAGTGTGCAATGGTGTCCATGTACTCTTTGTTGAAGTCCTTCTGGAAACGAACTCTTGCCTCCATTTCTTCTGGGTATACTATTTTGGAACCTCGGTCCAATTCATCTTGTAACATGCACAACTTAGTCTTGAGCATGGTCAAATCGACGATGTACATCCACATGTTATTTGTGCTGTCTTGCAAATCTGCATTGTTGGCCTTGAGCATCAACTAATCGAAGTATGCATCGAGCTCCAGTTTGGCTTGGTTATTCTCTTTGGCCTTGGTGAGTGTACCAATCAACGGGGTACCATACTTCCTCACCACAACATCCAAACTCCTGTACAACTGTGCATATGATGCCTTGATACTAGTGATGAGTGGCGGGAGTTCCTCATAGTTTCGAATCTGACTTCGGATGCATGCTTTTTCCTACTCTACCTGTGGCTTCATCATCTTGTGAAAGTGAAGTGGGGCTCCCTTGTATCTCATTGTCCATGTATGTACATGATATACTACGACATGTATGTCAGCGAGTGTTAACGCTATCTTGGTGCAGTGCTGCTGATGACCATGTAAGTTGACAATTTCCTTGTGCACGGTGACGAACCTATCATACAGTCTCCACGTGACTGTCTCAAGAGACGATACTTCAGCAAGTATGACCATCTTCATCTCTGCTCTAGAGGATCCTGTTGATTATTCCTCTCTCTGCCTGACCGCTTGCAATTCCTTAGCCATGCGCTCATTTTCTGTTATCAAGAACCTAACACTCAAGCTGGTGGCTTCGACATAAGCCTTTGTAGCATCAGCCAAGGCAGATGGATGTCTCCATACATATGACACAATCACCCATTCTTCCAAGTGTGTAGGTGATGCATGCTCATCTGGGGTGTGTGCTCTACGTGCTTGTACAACTCTGTGTTGCGACTCATCAAAGGTTATGTTGTACATCTCTATCCCCGGATGGTCCCCAAGGAGAATGGTATCCCCTTGTTCACTCGGGACTTGCTCTGCTATTGGAGCTGGTGAAGCCTGTGGAGTGACCTCGACTGTTATTGGCATGAGGTTGGTATCCTGATCCTATTTCGACTGCTCCACTTCCGTGTCCATATGCTCTATTATCTGTTCATCCTATAGAGAAAGTTCCTATTCCTACGAATGATCACCATGTTCCTCATCTGCTACTGGTTCAGAGTCTTCAACCTGTATTGGTGTAGCTTGTGCTGTCTGTGTGCCTTGCACTTCCTCCTATTCTGGTTCCTATTCCTATTCATGCTCATGTTGTGCTTCCTTCTCTCTTTTGCGCAACTCTTGTTCTTCCCTGAGCTTCTGCGAGACTTCTTGCAACATCCTCTCAGTATCTTCCAACCTTTGCTTCTCCCTTTTTTTTTGCGCAATCCTCCTGTCTTGCTGTCGCCTCTTCAAGTCTATCTCCAAAGCTACCTTTTGCACAAGTGGGTCTTCATTAAACTTGTCGCTTTGCTCCGTCTCTGTGTTTTCAGAAATATTCCTCTTGCCTTTGTCTTGCACAGGTTTCCTTCTTACTACTACTGTTGTTGCTGCTCCTTGTGGTGTTGCTACCTTGAGTGTTGCTAGCCACTCAACTGCAATGCTGACTGGTTCATTGAGCCTAGAGGAGTTGTAACAATATCTCCATGGGTCTTCCTCTGGCCAATGACATGCCCTGTGGATCCAAGGGTAGTATACTCTCGCACAATGGTCCCTGCATAAACCATGTGGGTCATACGGGTTGAAACTCCTGGTGCCAAACTTAAACTTCTTGAAGTCTTCTACTTCGGCATTTGCTTCTTTCAAACTCCCAACCACATACAACCCAATTCACATAGGAAGCGTGGGCCATGGTGCCTTCTTCTTCCTGTGCAATTCAGCTGACAACCTTGTCGAGATGTGGTATGCAACCTCCTGCATGACCAACTTGTCCGTGGCGAACCTTGGCAACACATGCGAAACTTTCTTCGCGCTGTACATTCTGATGAAGGTTCCCTTAGGTGAGGCATACCAATCTGCAATGTTTAGCAATGCCTCCATTGTTGCCTGGGACATGCAGGGTGGATCTTGTTTAAAGATCATCATGTATAAAGGGGTGATTAAATGGTCACATATTCTGTCCATGACTCCTCAGTAGCTACAATCTGAGAGGTGTCGATGCCCAACCCATGCTAGGGAACTGTTGACGGGCACAAATTGCGTCAAGAAAATATGCAGACATGAAGAAATTCTCTTGCTGATCCTTGGGCAGACTCCGAGCATTAGACAGATGCACTTTCAATTGGAGATCCAACGGGTTGGACTAGTTGAATGGTTTTCCTTCATTTGCCATCTGATCCAACATAGAAAACCAACTCTGTGGGAAGGTCTCTGTACTCCCTTTTCCATACAAGTGACATGTGAAGATGACCAAGAACTGATATGCCCTCCTGAGTGTCTTTGTCTTGTATATCTAGTTGGGTGTCGTCCTGAAATTTGGTGGCTCCTTTACCCAACGCTTCAAGATATCTCTAGTGTTCCTGCTTCTGTTGGGAGTGTAAAATGATGCATCCATCTTGCTCACTGAGAATGGAAAATGATATATCTCCCGATACTCTTCTGTCCTAAAGGAAGTACGCCTCGTTCCACTAAAACTTCTCATTGTCATTGTCTCGGGATCAATATGTGAGACAATCTGGTGGATCACATCTCCGCAAGGGAACACTGGAAACTTGCATGCAACCTTGTATAGTCCAGACTTGTAGATGTTCACATAGACCTGTCTATCCTCCAGATTCTCCTCAAAGCTACCTGAAAAGATGGTTTTGATGTCTTGCCATGTTATCTTGACATCTTTCTCGACGAACATGTGTTTGTCTGTGTACATGGGCAAGCTCATTGACCCCTGTTTGACCACGCCCCTCGTACTGATCTCAACTGTGTTTTTTGATCCTGCTTTCTTGGAAGCCATTGTACCTGTACTGCTGAGAGATTGATGGAAAACTGTAGTACCTAGAGACAGAGCAACACTCATGGAAATCAAAAATCATTTGAAAACCATAAGAAACATGAGGAATGACATGCAATACACCTGGTTGACCGGCTTAGGAAATTTGCGCAATTCTGTCTCAGAGAGGTTGGGAGACTGACAACTGAAAATGCGTAGAGCATAGTCCAGGCTCCTAGTGAGCTGACTGTCTGCTGAAATTGCGCAGAGCACAGTTTAGCTTGGTCTGCCAAGGACTAGAATTGTGCAATGCATAGTTTCAGTCAGCATGACTGCTGCCCGGGAAAAATGCACTGTGCAATCTCGGGGGCCAACTTGACACTGTCTCCCAAAACCGTGCAAAGCACAACCTGGGAAGTGAGTGGGAGGGAATCTCTGCGCAATTCCTGGGAGCAAGGTAGAGCCTTCCATCCTAGAAATGTGCAGTGCAAGCTGGGAAAGGAAAGGTCCGGGCCAAGGCAGCTCAGACCTGCTGACGAGCGATTGAAAATCACTTAGGATTGAATGCATGTGAAAAAATGGTTTAGATCTGAGTGAAATAAACATGCATGTGATTGAAGCGAGTGCAAAAATAAATCAATCTACAAAACCAAGAAGCTCAAGAAGGAAGTCGTGGAAACGATGACTATGAGTGTAGAAACAATGTTATGCGTGTGACACTAAGGAAAGGTAATGCAAAACTTGAAACAACACTTCTAAAAGCTAAAATGCATTGAAACGCCAATGGTCATTTAGTAAAATCAAGGAAACAACACTCATACAAGCCGAAAACTAAAAAGTGACAGAAAAAGCGGCAAAAGGCATGAAAAGCAAAACTTACCCGGAAAAGCTACGTTGACTGTGCCAAAGGTTCCTAGAAGCCTCAGGAATGCTAGAGATCCAAAATTGAATGTGAAGAATGAGATATGACACATCGATTAAATAGATTTGGAAAATTAGGGTTTATGACGTGCATGCCACAAATCTAGGTAAAAGCGACACTTGACGGGAAGTTTCTAAAAACGATTTTGCATGTAACTCCTGCTGCTAAAAATAGATCCCTAAAATCTAGGGATTCTTTTTCACTTCTCTCTTTTTGTTTTTCCGGGAAAAGCTCCCCAACATGCAAAGAAGGATTGTGCAGTTCTGGAGGGAATTGGACAACCTGTCGCAACATGCAACATACAATTGATGAGGGAGAGCTTTTGTGCTATCTTTGGACTGAGGGGCCTTAGCTGACTAGACAGCTCTGTGCAGTTTTCGAGAGCAGTGATGTTGGGATGCACTACGTATTTCTGGAAGGCCGTGTAGCTGGGCAGTTCTGCACAATTTCGGAGAATAGTGCAGCTGGCCTGGTTGCTTTGCGCATTTCTGGAAGACAGTGCAGCTTGGTCAGTTTATGTGCAATTCCTGGAGGCAGTACAATTGGATGAAACTGCACAAATTTCTAGAGTAGTGTCGGCTGGCCTACTCTGTGCAATTTGCAGAGCAATGTTGGCTAGCCTGCGCAGCGCAATTTTCAGAGCCAGGTTGCCTAGCCTGCTCTGCGCAATTTCTGAGTGCAGGGAAGCTGCTAGGCTTATTTGCGCATTTCTGGAGAGGAAGACAAGATGCTCTCCAGATTTGTGCAGTTTTTCTGGATAGCCGGTGCGACTGGATGTGGACCAATTGCTAGGTGTGCTTATGGCTGATTGACAAAACACATGAGTTATACACAAGCAATGAAATTTTAGATGAACTCAAATAAGCACAAGTAACAGATCAATGCAGGGTAGGCGACACATTGGCAGAACTCTAGTTCTCTGTATGGACCTTTTTCGTGAAAAACGAGTCTAACTCCTTGAGAGGTATTGTTTGATTCTTCGATTGTCATGGCTTCAACACTAAGCTTGAGTTAAATATATAGTCCCTTACCATTCTCTTGATCAGTTAGCACACATTCCAAGCCAAGTCAAGTCAACTGTTTTGATTGGGAATGAGTGGTATATTGGTATATATCTCTCCTGACTAGCTGCAAGGTCACACATATATGATACCATGTTAGGGCCAGGCCCCGTTGAGACTACAAGCACTAGGAAAAATGTCGGTCCGAAGGAGCTATTCCAAATGTAGTGAGCATGGAAACTTCGGCTCTTGTGCCTATCACGCTGAGGTTGCCTAGGCCAAAGCCTACCCCTAGCAAGAAACATAGAAGCCAAAGAAAGATTAGTAGAAGAGGCCCGTGCCAGTGCGCGAGTCACCCAGGAAACATACCGCAACTTAGAAGTAGATGAAGGACAAGCAACCTCAGAAGGTTGTGGATTTGGAAGCTGAACATGGCACCGAGGATATAGACGCCGAGGGAGCGGAGCTCTTCACCAAGTTGCCTGAATTCCCTCTATGAAAAGGGAAGGTGAAGGTCCCCAAGGACCCAAACTCGGATAAGTTCCTCATTCATACACCCCTATTTCTGGATCAGATGGATTTTCAAGGTCCGCACCTTGCGTGGATTCCCCTGTTAAAAATGGAGGATTGGGACCTGGCCGACCATGAGCGGTTCCCTCACCTTGCGACAGAAAATTATATGAGGCGAGTGTATTACCCAGACTTAGGTGTCACTGAGTTGGAAACAATTGAGTGGATCTGCGGGGTGGAAAACTTCGGGTTGTTGAACCTGTTGTGGGTACCCCATTATCAACGCACTAATATTAACACCACCTGTGTGCGGCAATTACTTACTCTCGTGCACGATGGGTGCTTATGGCTTGGCGCGCCTATACCCATCACAAACATGCTCATCCATAGGATCACACACCTGCCGCATGAGGGTTTGAATCTGACCAAGGAGTTTGGCGGAAAGGCAGGAGAAAGAGACTTGGTAGATAAAATGAAAAAGGAGTTTGAGCTTGTGAAGAAGCCGCACGGCTATTCCATCACGTCCATCAACGATCCCGTGATGAATATTGCCACCCAAATACTGGCCAAAAAGGTTATGAGGAAGTGTTGCACGGACGAGGTTCTGGTGCTTGTGGTATCGTTAGCTGCACAATGCGCGAAGGGTATGCAATTTAACTGGTCGTGGTACTTATGCAGTGAATTCCTTGTGAATTGTCGCGAGGTCCAGGATGAAAACAAGACCTTCCACTATGCGTGGCTGCTGCTCTCCATCGTGTTGGTTTCATGGGAGCTACTAGAGGACAACTAGTTTCCTCCATTGAAGGCAGGATTGTCGAAGGCCGCTTAGTTCGCCTCCCTCTGGGACATGAAGGACCCCGCGTGGGTCACAGAAGCAAATATCTTTTGGATGTTGATGGAAGCGATCCTCCACATGGCCATCAACCAACACCCAAGGTTGTCCCCAACCTTGTATGAGAAGCTGTTTTCTATGCAACATTCAAGGCAGATTTCCATCGCGTCTACATTCAGGCATGCAAGGACCCACAACAGAAATGGTATGATTGACCATAATTGGTCATAGACCATGACATTCAGGAGGTGATCAAGCGCTGACGGGCACAATGGCACGCCCCGTCAAACTTTGAGGCAGGAACTAGAAAGGGCACGGGCAACTCAGCGAAGAAGAAAAGGAAGGATGCAGAAAAGTAGGCTGTGCAAAAATTGGTCGCGTAGTGGAAAAAGGAAGCCGTCGAAAAGACTTAGATGGAGCAGGAGCGTGCTGAAAAGGAGAAGGCCGAGCAAGAATAACATGAATCACAGAGAAGTCCACGTGCCACAGAGGAGAAGGAATAATCTGAATAGGGTGGAGATGGAGATAAAGGGCAGAGCACCCCATTTCGGCTAAGGAAGCTCGTGGAGCAGCAGCAGGAGGGTTCCCGCAAGAAGCAGAAATCAGACAGAATGCAGATGGATTCCATAACCTTGATAGAGGGCGATCTCGATGAGATCAGTGACAAAGTGTGGGATACTACAACTGAACTGTTGCAACAAATTGAGAAACAATACATGCAGATGCTGGGTAGCATCCAAAAGGATCTGCGCGAGCTGCAGATCCAAACTAGCAGGATACAGGTCAAACGAGTCTGGCACTAGGGACAAGTCAGGTTGCAGAGTTAGTAAGGTCATTGGACCTTCAAATAGTTTCTCTACCGGAAGGGTCCCAACATGCAAAATCAACTGATGACAAGATCATCATAAGTACCTTTAAAGACATCGGTTTGAACATTGTAGCGCTCCCCAACAAAGTTCTTCATGCACTGTAGGCGGGGGTAGCAGAGGAATTGAGAGATCAAGAGCAACACACTCTCAATCTGATTAGCGAATACCAAGTGAAGAAAGAAAAAATGTTCGTTGAGAAAACATAGGCATTGTAGGAAAAAGAAACCTTGTAGGCACAGAGTTCCAAGATGGCGGCCGTGATTTCAGAGGCATGCATAACAATGCTAGAACTACACATTCTAGAGGATGCGCAGACAGAAGCCAAGATTTGAAGATTAGCTGTAGGAGTGCGCGACGCAAAGGCAGAATTTGGGTGAGTTCAATTCGAAATCAACATGAAAATCTTGGAGTTGCAGCTCAAACTCCAGCCTTCGACTCTGCTCGAGGTTAGGGAACAATGCAAAGCCACTATCAAAGAAGGGATGACCACATTGGATGCTACAGTTGCTAACTGCTTAGCCTTATTCCAATAGGTGATGGAATTGTTCACGACTCTGTAGGAGGACCCAAACCTATAGATGCTCAATACAGAAGTTCACGAGCTGTACAGGCAGTATGATGAGGTCATGGCGACAACACACTTAATTTCTCCAACGTAGCACCTTGCCAAGTTGCAGGAGGGGAAACAACTTTGCGTACAGGTTGATGCAACTCAGAGAAAGGAAGACACGATTAAAGCAAGGTTGGGACCTTGGTTAGACAAGGCTTACCAAGTAATAACCAACATTTAGGAGAAGCTGACGGGCTTGCAGAAGACTCAACAAACCATGAAGCTGGCCACAAAAGGACTAGCTACGGAGAAGCTCATGGAAGAAGTCAAGCAGGCAGCTACGCAGAGTACTGCTGAGGTCGTAGTAGTGCAGGTGGAGCTGGGGGATCTTCACAACAAGATCTCCACGCCAGTTGAGTAACTCGAGGGCGAGTCACAACCTTTATGTTGGGGGCCTGTTGGGATGGGGTCTCTTGGGTCAGTTTTGGGGTTAAAAACCCAAGTTTTGATGTAAAAATATGTAAAGTCTCCGTGATTTGTGGATGTAGAGCGCGTAGGTGGTTAGGAGTCAAAAAGGGTTTTAACCCTCGTGTATGTAAAGTTATGCCGAATTGTATGTAAAAGGATATAAATAGATGTGTCTTAAAGAGTCTAAGGGAGATAGATAGAAGTCTATGGATAAGAACGAATGAAGTCTTAGAGAAATAGCACAGAGAAGTAAGTCTTAGAGGAGGGAAAGGCTCTGCATCTAAGTGCACAGAGGCCTAGAGTAATATCCGCAGCTGAGTGTGCGGACCCCTGCAATTGAGTGCGTAGCGAAGTTTTGTGTCTGTAACCTTATATTGAAGATCAATAAAGAAGATCGTTGGAGAAATTCCTGAGTTTTACTTGTTTACTTTTGTTATTTATGTTTGTGATATATGCTGTGATGAATTGATGTCTTTATGAAATAACGATGTATTGATGTGCGAATCTATTGGATAAGTATTATTAACTGAACATAATACATGTTAAGTATTCACACAAAGATCATAATATATTCTATTACGTTTATTAAGCACTTTGGTAGACCTATGTGGATTCCGATCTAAGGCTAATTTACAGCGTGCGTAAATAGATAATTCATCTACTCAGGGTCCGCAAAATCCAGTAGTAGACCTACACAGAGGTCTAGAGGCCGGATGAGGGAAGTTACAGTACCAAGCCCTGAGGGCTTATAGATCTGTGCGAAGGCAGTTCTATGGCATAAAAGGACATCACACTAATCTCTGGATGCAGAAACTTGGTTCCAGCATCCCCTCATACTACTTCGGGTGAGAATTCAGTCCGCGCTATGCAGGTTGATGCCGAAAGGGCCAGTAGTGTAGGGTTTTTTTTTGCACAATTAACGCTGAACCTGGGCCAGGACCCCCTAAGCCAACAAATAGAAACAATGTTTTCTAAAATTTTTGAGATGAACCTCCTGTAGTTTTGATCCTCAAGAAAATACAATGTGTTCTTAATTTTGTCAGCGCTCTCTGAAGCATAGTCTAGCAATCAATTTTTATAATCATAACAGTAAATTTAGATTTGATTTCAAGGTTCTTATATCTGGTATTGAAACATAGAGACATGTGGCCCATGGTTAGTAGAGAATGAACTAGTATGTGTTTTAGGATTGCTGAGTATTAACTCTATGTCACTGATGCGATTGTGGCTTGTAAAATAAGTATTGATAATATATATATATATATATATATATATATATATATATATATATATATATATATATATATATATATATATATATATATATAAAATAGGGTCTTATGATATCAAAGTTCGAGTGTTTCATTTTGAGAATTAGTGTGTTACATATGAATCTCAGAGATCAAAGTATGGCTGAATTAGTATTCCATTGGGCATAATGTTAATGAGTTTTCTTACTGAGTATGGTGCTCAAAATATGTATGTTCATTATTCAAAACAAAATCATGATCTAAAGCTCATATTGTTGATAAATGAGATCATGTAGGAATTTACAGGGTAAGACAAATAAAAACAAAGGGAAGAAGACTGATAGACATTGCAATTTTTGTAATCGAGATGGCCACTTAGAATCAAAATGATTTAAGAAGATGGAAGCCTTGGAAGCAGCAATGAAGAAGCATAACATCCATTTGGGGCAATCTTCAACTTCAACTTCATCTTCAGGAATGGCACTTTCTGCATGTGGTTGTCAAGCATCTCGGTCTGGCTATGCATTAAATGTATCTTCTTCTTCTCATTCTCATGAGTGGCTCATTGATTCTGGAGCTTCTTATCACATGGCCAAAAACAAAGCCATGTTTTCTTCTTTAAATGATTGTAACACCAAAAATATATATGTTGGTGATGATAGATCTCTTAGTGTTGTAGGGACTGGAACTGTTCATCTAGACAATGGTCAGTTTAATGATGTATTATGTGTTCCAACCTTATCCTGCAACCTTCTATCTGTATATCAGATAACTCATTCAGGTGAAGGTAAAATTGTTGAATTTTCACCTCATGATGTTGTAATCAAGGACTTAAGAGATCCTAAACAGATTTTGGCTACTGGCATTGCTAATGATTCTACAAGGTTGTATAAGTTTCACAACTTTGGGTCATCAAATCTTCCCTCAGTATTTGTTGCTCATAACGATGAAGTGAGCAAACTTTGGCATGAGCGATTTGGTCACTTAAACTATCGCTCCCTTCAGCATCTATGTAAAGAAAATATGGTGACAGGTCTTCCTATGGTATCTTGCAGAGATGGTGTTTGTTCCGGATGTGTACTCGGAAAATATCATCGGGACAGTTTTGAAAAACGTGCCTCTTGGCACGCCTCAGCCCCTTTACAACTTGTGCATAGTGATTTATGTGGTCCACTTCCAGTTGTGTCATTCTCCGGCTGCAAGTATTTCTTAACTTTCATTGATGATTTCTCCAGACGCACTTGGGTATACTTCTTAAAACTCAAGAGTGAAGTATTTAACACTTTTTTGGCCTTCAAGGCCTTTGTTGAAAAACAATCTGGACATCAAATTATTAAGTTAAGATCTGATAATGGCGGAGAATATGTTAAAAACACATTCATCAACTATTGCACTGAGAATGGAATTCAAATGCAACATACTGTTCCATATACTCCACAACAAAATGGTGTAGCTGAAAGGAAGAATCGCACCTTAAAGGAAATGGCTAATTGTATGCTACAATCTAAAGGACTTGGTCTTAGTTTTTGGGTAGAAGCAATTAACTGTGCAAATTACGTAATAAATCGCACTCCTACTAAGGCTTTAAATAATATCACTCCAGAAGAAGCATGGAGCTCAATCAAACCAGATGTAAGTCACTTTCGTGTTTTTGGAAGTGAAGCGTGGGCCCATATTCCAGATGAAAAGTACAAATCTTTAGAACCTAAGAGTGAAAAATGTACTTTTGTTGGATATTCTGAAGATGTCAAAGGCTATAGACTTATTCCATTTAAGTCCAAAAATGTTATCATTAGAAGAGATGTAAAATTTGATGAAAATATATCGGCCTGTGAGCCTAGTCCGGCGGTTGTGCCACCTCTCCCTATCTCTTCTACTTTTGAAAAAATTTCTTCTTCAGATGATGAAAGTGAGGATGACAAACCTCCCCCACCATCTCAGAATCTTCCTTCAGCTCCTCAGCTTCCAAAATGGGTTCGTTCTACTCGAGATGCAACAGGTGATCTTGCCGGTGATCCTACAGATCAGCGACTTACACGTTCTCAGTTCGAGAGAGCCTCTTCTTTACTGGCTCAAGCTCCAGCAAATTATGATCCTGACACCTTTGCAGAAGCTTCAGGCCATCCAGATTGGGAAGCAGCTATGAATGAAGAATATCATTCATTGTTGGCAAATGATACATGGGATCTTGTTCCTCTACCAAAGGGACGAAAACTTGTTAGATGCAAATGGGTTTACAGAACCAAGTATGGACCAGATGGGAAATTTTATAAACATAAAGCTCGTCTTGTTTCTAAGGGTTTTTCACAGGTTGAAGGCATTGACTACACTGAAACCTTCTCCCCTGTTGCCAAAATGAACTCTATCCGCCTTGTTCTTTCCCTTGCTGCCTCTTTCAAATGGGAAGTCCATCAGATGGATGTTAAATCTGCCTTCTTGCATGGGGACTTGCATGAAGAAATCTATATGGAACAACCCATTGGCTTCATACAAACAGACTCCAACCTTGTATGTCGACTTAAGAAATCCCTTTATGGTCTCAAGCAAGCTCCTCGGGCTTGGTATGCCAAAATGGATAGCTTTCTTTTAGAACCTGGCTCTGATACCATGTAGGAATTTACAGGGTAAGTTCCTGAGACAGAACACCAAAAGGACACCGCTCACAACTAGATCGCAGATCAATACACCAGTATTTTGACGTGGTTAAAACCCTCAAAGAGGGAAACAGTCCACGGCCTGAGCCAACGCGGCCACTTCAGGCAATTTATTAATAAAAGAATGAAAATTTACATATGTTTCTCTCATGCACGGATTACCCTACAAATGACCCTCCATGCGCTTTAAATAGAATTCATGGACCAATCGGGTGTTAAGCCACGGATCAAGTGTCGGTAATACCGAGGAGAGAATGAACCGTCAGATCACTACATATCGTGACCGTCGGATTGTAAGTTACAAAATGTACAACAGTAAAGAAACACACTTTACCCAACTCTATACCTAACTCTATACTAGACCAAGTTGTACTTAACTATTTCCTATGTGTCGGAATATCCTAACATATCAGAGATATAAATCACCCTAATGATGTGCCAGTAGAGTGATCATTGATTTATAGCATTATTTTTCATGGGGTTTTATGTTGTTTATTGGATAAATTAGTTAACAATCAAGTCTCGTTCATTTATGTTGATATGGTCAGTGGTATTACTTAGGGTTTGTGTTGCAGGTAAACCGAGTTTAGTTGCAGGTTTGTAGTGTTAATCATTATGTGATAGAGGCAATGTAGAGACTTTTGGTTGTGATCATCCCAAGTTTCTGCTATTTTTTGACTTATTGCTAAGTTAACATCTCAGTGACAATGTGTGGTGTTAATAGCAGTGATACTAGGACTATTGAATGTAGTGGTTAGACAATGATCAAAGTAGTAGTTATGAAGTACAATGATCAGGTGAATTGACTAAGAAGGATGACTAGTGTGATCTATAATATTCATATATCTTTCTATTTTTAGGGTGGCGGGGTGGTGTTAGGGCAGGGTTGTGCCTATGAAATAAGTTGGTGCTTGCAGGGTGTTGGTGCATCCTTTTAGTGGGAGTTGATAAAAATAGGGGTTTGGTGCCTCCTTCCAGTTGGTGCTGGAGAATCTTGGATGTTAGAGCTTCCTGTTGATGTAATATTTAAGATATATATTAAAATTATTTTGTGGTTTTCTCTTGTTTGGGTTTCCATGTAAAGATATCTTGTGTACTATGTGTTGAATGATACTGTTAATTTTAATGTTTACATGATATTATTGAAATGGTAAAAATTGACCAATAATGATTCACTACCCCTTAGTATTGGTGAATATTCCAACAATTTCTCTTGTGGCAATAAATATGTTAATGATGAACCAAAACATTATTTCCTTAGTTGTTTCTATGATGTCTAATAAAAAGGAGTGGAATCTACCTCATGGGTTAAATTTTGAATATGGTGAAGGTGAACATAAGAAGAATCCCATATTGGAAAAATTGAAGCTAACAAAAGGATTTTGATAAAAAAATTAACAACCATTCAAAGTGGAGGCAAAGATGGACACCGAGCCATATGTAGGTGAGATTGATGATCTAGAATTAAATTTATGGTTAAAATATTCCAAAACCTATTTCAATATGCATGAAGTGATTGAAGCATGGCATATTTCTTTTTCTTACGTAAATATGGAATATCATGCTTTGATATAGTGGGAGAATGATGCAGAGACTCAAAGAGTCCATGAACATGGACCACTAATGACTATATAAGAAATGTTCAAAGACCTATTATATTTATATCCCATTGAATGTGAGAAGGAACAAATGATAAGATAGTTCTATCTTAAGCAAAGATAAGGATAAAATGTGTGAGAATTTGCTATTGAATTTATCAAGAGAGAAATTTAGTTGATAATTTAAGTCAATAACATATTTATATCCCATTGAATGTGAGGGGGAACAAATGATAAGATGGCTCTATCTTAAGCAAAGATAAGGATAAAATGTGTGTGATTTTGTTATTGAATTTCTCAAGAGAGAAATTTAGTTGATGATTTAGGTCAAGAACTGAAAAGTGTTCATTAAATATTTGGGAGACTTGCATATCCATATTTGAAGAAAAGTAATGCCTTTCAACCCAAATATCATCAATGAGGATTTTGTTCAAGATTATTACATGAAGGGGGATAAGAAGAAGATGTGATCTCATGCTCCAAAGAAGACTTAATAATAATGGGAATCTAAGCCAAATTGAAAGAATAAGGTTAATAAAGGTAATAAGATAAAATGAAGATAACAACTATTTCACAACAAAAATGAGACTTTAAATCCCATTCCAAATTTTATGATGTTTATGGAAACTTACAAAACAAAATGTTAGAAGTTGCATTAATAATTGATGAGTCTCGGTATTGCAGCAGAATGCTGCAACTCCCAGGGCTACCAACTTTACTTATCAACCCAGGGTTCATACAAACTTGGGGGTGACTGTGCTATATACACATGTAGAAGTGAAGGTATTGCCTATTGTCACTGCTCATCTGGCAAAAGACCCCAGGGGTTCCAAGCCAGACTTCTATAGGGTCAGAAGAAGCTTGATTTTGATGAAAGGAGAGAAAACCTAGTATAGGGGAGAAATATTCTACTGCAGAAATGAAGAAAACTGTAGGAATTTACAGGGTAAGTTCCTCAGAAAGAACACCAAAAGGACACCGCTCACAACCAGATCACAGATCAATACACCAGTATTTTTGACGTGGTTAAAACCCTCAAAGAGGGAAACAGTCCACGACCTGCACCAACGTGGCTACTACAGGCAATTTATTAATCAAAGAATGAAAATTTACATAAGCTTCTCTCATGCACGGATTACCCGAACAATGACCCTCCATGCGCTTTAAATAGAACTCATGGACCAATCGGGTGTCAAGCCACGGATCAAGTGTCGGTAATACCGAGGAGAGAGTGAACCGTCGGATCACTACATATCGTGACCGTCGGATTGTAAGTTACAAAATGTACAACGGTAAAGAAACACACTTTACCTAACTCTATACCTAACTCTATACTAGACCAAGTTGAACTTAACTATTTCATATGTGTCGGAATATCCTAACATCCCCCCTTAAGAACAACTTGGGATATGATTGAAGGATTTACAAATATGACACAATAGGAGAAGGAAGGAGGCACTAGAGCCTATCCCCCCTTAGTGACAACTTCCTGAACTCCAAGCATATATCGAAGTTTAGTGAACTTCGCCTCTGTGAGAGCCTTTGTGAAGATGTCTGCAACCTGATCATCTGTTGAACAATATTGCACTTCAAGAACATGGTCATGAATGAGCTTTCTGATGAAGTGCATGTGTAGTTCAATGTGTTTGCTGCGCTGATGCTGGACTGGATCTTTGCATAGCTGAATGGCACTTTGATTATCACACCAAAGTGTGGTTGGATGCTGCTGCTCAAAGCCAAACTTTGATAGGATTTGACGAAGCCACAAGGCTTCCTTACTAGCTTCCACGGCACCACGATACTCTGCTTCTGTTGACGAAAGAGAAATGGCAGCCTGTTTCTTACAAGCCCATGTAATAGGGCCTGAACCAAGAGTGAAGACATAACGGGCAGTAGACTTCCGATCATCAGGGTCACCAGCCCAATCAGAATAAGTGAAACCGACTAATAGAGGAGCTGCTTTGGCACTGTAATGAATCCCAAACTGTATTGTACCTCGAACATAACGAAGTATTCTTTTAGCTGCTTTCCAATGACTTTCACGGGGGTTTTTCATAAAACGAGCAACAAGGCCAACAACAAAGGAAAGGTCAGGACGAGTATGGGTTAAATACAAGAGTTTTCCTACAAGTTGACTTTATAAGGTAGCATCAAATTCAGGAGAAGTACAAGAGACTGAAAGTTTGACTCCAGACTGAAAGGGAGAAGGGGCTGGCTTACAGTCTTCCATGTGAAAATGACGAAGAATATCACAAGCATACTTGGACTGGGAAAGGGAAATACCATCCTTGGATTGCAAGACTTGAAGACCGAGAAAATAGTGTAAGTGTCCTAAGTCTGTCATTTCAAATTTCTTTTTAAGGCTGGACTTCACATGGTTTATAAGGTTGGGATCACTACCAGTAAGAATAAGATCATCAACATAAAGAACAAGGATGATAAGAGAGTTGCCCACTTTCTTGGTGTAGACAGTATTGTCAGAATAACACCTAGAAAAGCCAGATTCTAAAAGAAAGCTATCCATTTTGGCATACCAAGCCCGAGGAGCTTGCTTGAGACCATAAAGAGATTTCTTAAGTCGACATACAAGGCTGGAGTCTGTTTGGATGAAGCCAATGGGTTGTTCCATATAGATTTCTTCATGCAAGTCCCCATGCAAGAAGATGGACTTCCCATTTTAAAGAGGCAGCAAGGGAAAGAACAAGGCGGATAGAGTTCATTTTGGCAACAGGGGAGAAGGTTTCAGTGTAGTCAATGCCTTCAACCTGTGAAAAGCCCTTAGCAACAAGACGAGCTTTATGTTTATCAACTTTCCCATCTGGTCCATACTTGGTTCTGTAAACCCATTTACATCTAACAAGTTTGCGTCCCTTTGGTAGAGGAACAAGATCCCATGTATCATTTGCCAACAATGAATGATATTCTTCATTCATAGCTGCTTCCCAATGTGGATGGCCTGAAGCTTCTGCAAAAGTGTCAGGATCATGATTTACTGGAGCTTGAGCCAGTAAAGAAGAGGCTCTTTCAAACTGAGAACGTGTACGTCGCTGATCTGTAGGATCACCAGCAAGATCACCTGCTGCATCCCGAGTAGCACGGACCCATCTTGGAAGTTGAGGATCTTGAGAAGGTGGGGGAGGATTGTCATCCTCACTTTCATCATCTGAAGAAGAAATTTTTTCAAAAGTAGAAGAGATAGGAAGAGGTGGCACATCCGCCGGACTAGGCTTGCAGGTCGATTTATTTTCATCAAATTTTACATCTCTTCTAATGATAACATTTTTGGACTTAAATGGAATAAGTCTATAACCTTTTACATCTTCAGAATATCCAACAAAAGTACATTTCTCACTCTTAGGTTCTAAAGCTTTATGCTTTTCATCTGGAATATGGGCCCATGCTTCACTTCCAAAAACACGAAAGTGACTTACATCTGGTTTAATGGAACTCCAAGCTTCTTCTGGAGTGATATTCTTTAGAACCTTAGTAGGAGTGCGATTGATAATATAATTTGCACAATTATTTGCTTCGGCCCAAAAACTAAGACTGAGTCCTTTAGATTGCAGCATACAATTAGCCATTTCCTTTAAGGTGCGATTTTTCCTTTCAGCTACACCATTTTGTTGTGGAGTGTATGGAACAGTATGTTGCATTTGAATTCCATTTTCGGTGCAAAAGTTGATGAATGTGTTTTTAACATATTCTCCACCATTATCAGTTCTTAGCTTAAGAATTTGATGTCCAGATTGTTTTTCAACAAAGGCTTTGAAGGCCAAAAAAGTGTTAAATACTTCGCTCTTGAGTTTTAAGAAGTATACCCAAGTGCGTCTGGAGAAATCATCAATGAAAGTTAAGAAATACTTGCAGCCAGAGAATGAAGCAACAGGAAGTGGACCACATAAATCACTGTGCACAAGCTGTAAAGGGGCTGAGGCGTGCCAAGAGGCACGTTTTTCAAAACTGTCCCGATGATGTTTTCCGAGTACACATCCAGAACAAACACCATCTCTGCAAGATACCATAGGAAGACCTGTCACCATATTTTCTTTACATAGATGCTGAAGGGAGCGATAGTTTAATTGACCAAATCGCTCATGCCAAAGTTTGCTCACTTCATCATTATGAGCAACAAATACTGAGGGAAGATTTGATGACCCAAAGTTGTGAAACTTATACAACCTTGTGGAATCATCAGCAATACCAGTAGCTAGAATCTGTTTAGGATCTCTCAGATCCTTGATTACAACATCATGAGGTGAAAATTCAACAATTTTACCTTCACCTGAATGAGTTATCTGATATACAGATAGAAGGTTGCAGGATAAGGTTGGAACACATAATACATCATTAAACTGACCATTGTCTAGATGAACAGTTCCAGTCCCTACAACATTAAGAGATCTATCATCACCAACATATATATTTTTGGTGTTACAATCATTTAAAGAAGAAAACATGGCTTGGTTTTTGGCCATGTGATAAGAGGCTCCAGAATCAATGAGCCACTCATGAGAATGAGAAGAAGAAGATACATTTAATGCATAACCAGACTGAGATGATTGACAGCGACATGCAGAAAGTGCCATTCCTGAAGATGAAGTTGAAGTTGAAGTTGAAGAATGCTCCACATGGATGTTATGTTTCTTCATTGCGGCTTCCAAGGCTTCCATCTTCTTAAAGCATTTAGATTCTAAGTGGCCATCTCGATTACAAAGGTTACAATGTCTATCAGTCTTCTTCCATTTGTTTTTATTGGTCTTATCATTTTGCTGAAATGATCTTTCATTTTGCTGAAATGATCTTTCATTTTGAGGCTGAGTTTGCTGAGAATGCTGCAACTCCCAGGGCTACCAACTTTACTTATCAACCCAGGGTTCATACAAACTTGGGGGTGACTGTGCTATATACACAAGTAGAAGTGAAGGTATTGCCTATTGTCACTGCTCATCTGGCAAAAGACCCCAGGGGTTCCAAGCCAGACTTCTATAGGGTCAGAAGAAGCTTGATTTTGATGAAAGGAGAGAAAACCTAGTCTAGGGGAGAAATATTCTACTGCAGAAATGAAGAAAACAACATGCAAGCCTAACTCACACCAAACTCTAGCCAACCTATTAAACAATTATGCTAAGCAGAATTAGAAATTGACACTAACCTATTGCTACTACCTAGAAAGCATCAAACTAGACTAAGGGGAAGACAATGAAACTAGGTTAAATCTTTGTCTGAGAAAAAAACAATCGGAGGTTAAAACTGGTGGGAAGAGGACATGAAGGAGCGACAAAACATGAGGACGGTTAGATCAGGCGGGGGAATGGCAAATGAATGGATGAGATCAGACAGTAGGAGGGTACGTAAGCAAATGGGTAGACATGGTGGCCTAACAAGATGGACGGCTAGGATTAGATCGCGCGGGCAATCGATAGATGAAGCAGAGAATGCGGGCTGAAGAAAACGTGAAAAAATGGTATCGGGTGAAGCGACAACCGTCAAATCAAAATACGAATCGACGGTGGAGGTTTGAGCATCAAAAGAAATGTGCGAAAAGGATGAGTGGGTTTGGAGGGCGGTAAGTGGGATATCGCACGCCCTCAAAGCCGTAAATGGTTTTGGAGAATTTCACGCGATTAGCCTCCCCAACCGACACTTAGTATGGGGAAACCGCCCATATTGCCTGCCCTTGGCCCGATGACGGTCGAAAGGAAACCCACGCGATATGGCACGAGGGCCGTTGGATCTAGCAAAGTAGATCCACAGCGGAGATGTGATCGAGCAGGTTGGTGAGCAAGTGTGTGACAACCATCGGATCTGACAAGGTAGATCGATGGTGGGGATTTAAAGGGTGAAAAGTCAAATGCGAAAAATGGATTTGAGTGATGATTGGACGATTTGGCTTGTGAAAGGCGTTTGACGGTTAAAAACTGTTTAAACATGAATTATCAGCTCTTGCACAAGCATTTCAGGCTAAAAGAGAAAGACATGGGAATGTGAGTGAGGCCTGGGATAGAAGGAGAGTGAACAAGCTGATGACCAGTAAAGGGGCAGAGCGCTATGAAATGACCTCGGTGACTGTATTAAACGAAAAAACTCCATAAAAAATCAAAACCCTGTGTTTTTGGGGTTGCTGCAAGGTTTCTTCCTCACACCATAGTCCCAGAGGGAGGAGGTGAGGCCAAGACACCTGTGAGCATCCTGATGGATCTTTTCTTTACCAACCTACTGATTAAATGAAAGCATAAATGGAACAAATTAAAACACAACTACTCTGTTCTACCCTACTGTAATGGACTACAACTATTCAAGCAAATGAACAGGAAACATGAAACTACTTAAGTCAATGAGCAGGAAACCAAAAATCTATGTTGAACCACTGTAATGAAAATGCATCTACTTGATCAAATGAATAATCAAACCATGCATCTATGCTAGTGCTGTAATGGAAATGAACTGCTTAAGTGAATGAACAGAAAGCATGAATCTATACTGCTGTTGTAATGAGAATGCATTTGATTAAGCAAATGAACAGAAAGCAGGAAGCTATGCTAGAATACAATACAAGAAAGAGGAGCTTTGGCTATTAGGGTTGGGCTCTAACCTAAGAGCTTCATCCCTTTGAGTTAACTCAGTGCTGGCTCAAATCAAGGCTCATCTTCATTATCAAAGAACACTGTATTACAACAAAACTGTTACAAAGAAGAAATTCTGAGTACTTCTAACTGACTGACTGCCTGGCTGACTAACTTCTGACAGCCTGACTGGCTAAAAAAACTAAGGTCCTAAGCCTCTTTATTTATACATCTGAAGTCTCAACGACTTCCCTCAAAATTAGGAAGGCACAACTCCAAACTTAATGGTAACTTGTCCTTTCACTTTCACTAGCTCAGCTGCTTGTACTTCCACTTGCTTGGCTGTCTTTTAGTACTTCAGATTTGGCTGTTTGTACTTTCAGCTGATGGAGGGATGTTCGAATGGATGGGTAGTAAATGAGGAGGATTTACCTCCTGTAATTCCTCTCCATTGTACCATTTGAGTTTTTACCAAGGTATTTTACCATAGTTCCTTGCTTTTACCTTTTATCCCTGCATTTCCTTTGCTTTTATCCTTTATACCTGCATTACATTTACATTAGACCACAAAGCAAAATATTCAACTCTAACTCATCTCATAAGAAAATTGTAATCAAAAGTATGCAATAGATTGTGAGAGTAGTTGGTTTGACTAAGCTAGGAGGTGAATTAAGGCCAATTAAGGCCCATATAATTACTCAATGATGAGACTCATCATCACCCCCATACTGGAAGTGTTACTCATCCTCTGAGAAACTCAGTGGCTCTGGTAGCCTTTCTGACATCTCATTCTTTTGCTGTGGTCTTTTCTTCTTGTTTATAGCAGCCTGCTTTCCTTTCTTCTTCTTCCCACTGATATTCTTTGATCTTCAAGCTATGTGGCAGTGTGTTATCTGTTTTAGCATGCATGTATATTATCATTTCTTTAGCAGCCTAAATAGATCCTCATAATGTGTACTTGCTTTCCCTTGGACAACAATATATCTAAGTGTTAGTTGAGGATTACTTGCAATTAGATGTTGATTAGGGCCATGGGGTTTGATTATTCAGTTGCTTCTCTGTCCCTGAGGCCACTTAGCTCTTTTGTTTCTTACTGCTCTTTTTCAATGTCTTCTTTCTCTTCTGTTTCAACATCATGTTTCTTTGTATTCGTGTCTTCTTTATCCATCTCATCCCCATCTAGATCTGTATCTACCGTTGCTTGCTTCGTCTCCTCCTTATTGACAGAAGGACTAACAACATAGATGAATATTTTGATGTCGTCCTCTGCTTGGTAAGTCATTGACAACTGTCCATGTTATAGGGATCCTGAGGTTTTGGAGGGCATAGCCTTTTTAGAGGAAACTGGCCACCTCTTTACTTACGAACCAACTACCTCTTAACCTTTACAACTTTTGATCACATGATGCAGATGAGTGAGTGAGTAAGATACTTACCTGTGGCCTTAATACCACGCAGCAGGTGTCAAGGATCAGAGGTGCTGCTGATGGTCATTCTTCTTCCTCCTCTGCTGTTTGTTGATGGTTTCTTGACTGTAGATCGGAGGTTGCTGCATGTACAGAGGGAGTAGGAGTGTGCGTGGAGGCAGGGATGATGGTAATGGATGAGGTGATGCTGTGGAAAACACAATCTTCTCCTGAATTGAAGTGAAAAACAATGGAATTTATGGAGGGATGCATGGTAAGGAGTGGGGGAGATGAACATATGTGAGGCAGGGCCCCCTTTGGATCTTCTCTTTGCTCCTTGATTGTCTTTCTCATCCTCCTGCAAACAATAATTATGTTTTTTTTTTTTTTTTTTTTCCTTTTATTATTATATTTTTTGAAAAACACTAGGCTGCCTTAGAGAGGTTTTCACCCTAGGTATCTGCCCTAGTCACCTCAAGGAAGGTTTTCACCTAGGGATCTTCTTTTTATTTCCTTTTTCTCATCCTTGGGCCACCTCATGGAGGTTTTCAACCCAAAGATGGGACTCAAGCACCTCATGGAGGTTTTCACTTGAATCCTTATCCTAGTTTTTCCTTTTTTAATGACCTGATGAGGGAGGAGCTGAAACTTGTTCCACCATCATCACTGTCTTATTGATGCTGTCAATGAACTCTTGTTTAGATGAAGGCCTCTTGTACATTTTCAGTTTGTGTCCATTAACTAGTAATCGAATGGCTTCTTCATCTATAGTTCTCATCTGCACTGAACCATTATCATGACACCTTTCCACCACATATGGTTTGAGCCATCTTGTTCTTAGCTTCCCCTTGAAGTCTTTGTACCTTGAATCATATAATAAGGCCCAATATCCTTCTTGAAACAACTTCTCCTTAATGTGCTTGTCATGCCAGATCTTCCTCTGAAGCTGAACTATCTATGTATGAAGGAGGGCCTGCATTCTGAATTCATCTAGGCCATTCAAATGGAACAACCTTTATTTTTGTGCATGACTGAGATCTAAATCTAGTTGGGCTACCATCCTCAATGTGTTATATTCAAATTCAATGGACAACAAAGCCTTTTTTCCATAGACCAGCTCATAGGGTGTGAATCCAGTGGTGGTCTTCCATGTTGTATTATAGGCCCAGGTGGCCTCAACTAGTCTCTTAGCCCAGTCCTTTCTGCTGCTGTTCACTACCTTGGTCAAGATGTTCTCCAGTGCTCTGTTGGTCACCTCCACTTGCCCATTAGCTTGTGGATGATAAGGAGTGGAGGTCCTATGTTTGATCTTGTGATGCATGAGCAATTCTTCAATCATGCTGGAGGTGAACTGGCTGCCTTGGTCTGTGACTAGTTCTCTAGGGTACCCAAATTCATAGAATATGTTCTCCCTTAGGAACTCATCCACCTTTTCTTCTGTTGCTGCCTTGATTTTTTTTGTTTCTACCCACTTAGTCAAGTAATCGGTGCACACAATAATGTGTCTTTTTTTTGCTTGGAGGGGGGTTGATAGGTCCAATGAAGTCAATGCCCCACTTGTCAAATGGCTCAAAAGTCACTTGAGGTTACAGGGGCATTTCATCCCTTGGAGTAGGCTTTCCCATCCTCTGGCACCAATCACACTGACTAACATACTTCTTCACATCCTGATGAAGAGTAGGCCAATAATAGCTTGCTTGCAACACCTTGAATGCTGTCCTTTTTGTTGCAAAGTGACCTCCACAAGGCCCGTCATGCCAGGTCAGAAGGATGTCAATGACCTCCTCTTCCCTTACACATCTTCTCAAGATTTGATCTGGGCAAGGTTTGAACAGATTGTCCCCAATCTAAGTGAAGGGGGCACTTTTCCTGACTATCTTGCTTTTTTCTTTGGAGGGCAGGTTTGGTGGGAACTGTGCTAACACTAGATAGTTTGCTATATCAACAAACCATGGGGAGAGCACTGAAATAGAAAACAAATTCTCATTTGGGAACTGATCATACACCATTCGTTCTTCACTTGTAGGTAGATTCATTTAAGACAGAAAGTCAGCGACAACATTTTCTTTACTAGGGTTATCAACAATAGTTAAATCAAACTGCTGCAATAAAAGTAACCATATGATAATTCTAGCATTTACATTTGGTTTGTTCATTAAATATTTAATTGCGGCATGATCGGTATGCACAAATGTCTGATAGCCTGTAATGTAATGCCTAAACTGGTTCAATGAATGCAACAACCAGGAGTTCTTTTTTTGTCACAGTATAGTTTAGCTCGATCTTCGACAGGTTTTACTGACAAAGTAGATGGCATAAGGAAATTTCTCTTCTACCTATCCTAAGGCTGCTCCTATGGCTTTATGTGAGGCATCAACATGAATGTGAAAAGGGAGGGCCCAGTTTGGGCCTTTAAGGATTGGTGCAATGATTACCTTATCCTTTAAAATGTCTAAGGCCTCTTGATAGCTCTTTGACCATATAAATTCAGAATCTTTGGCCAATAATCCAAATAAAGGAGAGGATAGCTTGCTGAAGTCTTTTATGAATCTTCTGTAATATCCAGCTAGCCCTAAAAAATTCCTAACATATTTATGCTTTTGTGGAGGTGGGACCCTTTGAATGATTGCTACTTTGTTTGGGTCCACCTGCAGTCCTTGCTGAGATATTGAGTGACCTAGCACAGTCCCTTCAGTCATTAAGAATTCACATTTTTCTGGACTGAGGGACAGGTTCATCTCAATGCATTTGCGTAATACTTTGCCTAAGTTAGTCAGGGCCTCTTGGAAATCACAACCATAAGGTGTAAAATCATCCATGTAGATCTCCACAACATCATGAACTAATTCAACAAAAATACTTAGGACTGCTCTTTGGAAAGTGGCAGGAGCATTGCACAGGCTGAAAGGAAGGACTCTATAGGAAAAAGTACCCCATGGATAGGTGAAAGTGGTCTTATCCTGGTCTTCTGGGTAGATTTGGATTTGGTTGTACCCACTGAATCCATCTAGGAAAGAAAAGAACTTCTTCCCTGCCAGGCCATCTAGCACTTGGTCAATGAAGGGTAAGGGAAAGTGATCCTTCTTTGTGGCCTTGTTCAATTCCCTATAATCGACACAAATCCTCCACTTCCCATTTTTCTTGGGCACTAACACTAAAGGAGAGACCCACTCACTGTCAGAGATAGGGTAAATGAACCCTGCATCTAACAGTTTCTGCAGTTCTTCTTTGACTATGTCTTTGAGGGTTGGATTCATTCTCCTTTGTGGTTGCCTGACTGGCTTGCAACCTTCCTTGATGTATATGTGGTGAGTACACACTGAGGGGTGTACTCCCTTCATTTCCTTGTAGTTCCAAGCAAAGGCTTCTTGGTTCTTTTTCAATAAGTTGCACAACTGTTCCTCCTCTGAAGTAGAGAGAGATGGATTAATCTTCAAGGTTTTCTCTAGCCCAAATTCTATGGTTTTGACTCGGATTGGGTTGGAATCAGCCAAGCATAAGTCACTTTGATGACTGTTCAATGTTTCCTTGACTTCTTCTTCTAGTGATAATGGACTAGGAGTTGGATTTTGGAGCAGGTGTTCAATTAAATCGTCCTCATCTTGCTGTCCTCCTCCTATGATGGCTTCCAAAGTATAAAGTTATGCAGAATAAATCTCATCTTCTTCCTCCTCCTCCAACCATAAAGGTAAGTGATGTTCTAGGGACGGTTGAGCAGGAGGGTATATGACTAATTGTTTGGACATATGCCCATTCCTGATGGTCATATTCCCATCTCTGTAGCTAATGTAGGCATCAGTTGTGGCCAACCATGGCCTCCCAAGGATAAGAGAGTAACTAGTTAGATTAGCCTTAGGCTGGAGAACTAGGAAATCTATTGGATACTCCCCGGAATTAATGGAGACCATCACATCCTCCACAATTCCCTCAGGGGTGACTGTGGAACGGTCTGCAAGTTGAAACATTATTGTGGTCTTCCTCAATGACCCTTGGAGGTTAAGCTTACATATGGTGTCCTTTGTCATCATGTTAATGGCAGCCCCAATATCAAATCAGAGTTTGTGGGACAATGGTGCCATTGATGTGGACATTGACTACAGGGCTTCCAGGGTCTAAGTATTTTGGACATATTGCTTGCCCCAACATTAAGTCAAATAACTTCCCAATGACATTAATGGTAGGGGCATCCATTTTTCTTCTTCCTAGATGTTTAAAAAACTTCTTCTTAATCAATTTATTGTAAATAGGCACATCTTTGATTGCTTGGAGAAAGGGAATATTCACACATAGATTTTCCAATTCTCCCAGAAGTTTAGTTTCTTCCGGGGTCGGTTGGTGTGGTTGGGCTAATCTTTCAAGAAAGGGTGGATTTGCTTTAAGGTTGCTTTCCTTTTTTTCTTCGTCAACCTCCTTATGTGGAGAGGGAGGTTGGTTTTCTGGGAGAATTCTCCCAGATCTCAGGTTGATCTCCTAAATTTCAACAACATAAGTTGGGTATGATGTCTCTCCACCGTATGGTTGTTGGGCCTGCCTATTGTTTGGGTTTGGATTTGGCTGGGCAGGCATCTGGGGTTGCCTAGGTGGAGCAAAGTGCAGGAGTTGCGGTTGGGTAGGTGATGGAGGCAATAGAGCTTGAACATTGTTGAATTAGGGCCTCCACCTTTGCGGTGGGGTATTCCACTGATGTTGTGGCTGATTGTAAGGTTGAAATGACTGGTTGGGTGGCTGGGAATGATATTGAGATGCATAGGACCAAGGAGGGGGTGTAGACCAGGAAGGATTGGCAGGGGGTCCCCAAGAAGGTGTAGCTATGTTTTGGTTGGGTCTGTAATATGCATGGGATGATCCTTGCATACCTTGCTGGTATGGTCTAGGCCCAAGAGGTCTCCTTTGGTTAATGTAGCAAAGCTGCTTAGTGACTATTTGGTCAATTTAGTGTGTCCTAAATTGCTATTTAAAATATCAATCCGGGAGTCGTAAACTGCTGAAGTGAAGTGCACTGTATATGCAAGATAACCGTTTTCTTAGTTCTTTGTTGTTTTTGAGTTTTTGGGTTTATCTTCTGCGGATTCCCTAGTGTGAGATGGAGAAATTGAAAGTCAAGTGTGGATGGTAATGGTGATTTCTACAATGATTCAAGTATGGATGGTAATGGTGATTTCTACAATGATTTTCCAAACTTTAAAGTTCTCAAAAAGAAGGTTTCAAACTGACTGTGATGAAATCAATTCTCAAAAGGAAATAAATGTACCAAAACAGTGAACTAGTGACAATGGCCCAGTATCCTTACTGCTGTATGAAAAGAAAATAAAAAAACTGAACTCAAAGCAACTCAAAGACTGAAAGCAAAGCAAACTAAATCACACTACTTCAACCCACATTCTAACCCTTCACCTTTCGACTCGCTCCGGCTATAGGAAGTAATCATAAACAAGCCGAGTAATATGATATCTAAATTGCAGGAAATCAAATTGCATAAAAGGAAACTAAGATTTAACTACTCATTCATATTTCAATTCTTGAAAATGACATAAGTAATTTAATCTCTAACTTGCAAGAAAGCAAACTAAATCATACTACATCAAATAATATTCTGATTCCTCACTAATTGAGTCGCTTGGCTATAGGAAGGAAATCATAAAAAGATGAGTAATATGATATCTAAGTGGCAGAAAAGTAAATAAGCAAAGCAAAATTGAAAGAAATGACAATGCTGGAATTAAAACTCAGTAAATGAATCAGCAGAAAGGACAAGATGATCTCATGTCAGTAGTCATTAAAACTATGTAATTTGCCCGGGCTGCCTACAAGAACCTGAAAGACAAAGACTGATCAGCTAGCAACCATAAGAAAGCATAAAAGGAAAAGATGAACAACAGTTAGTTATAAACATCAGGAAGTATATATACAAGCAATTAATTATAAAAGCATTAACATAATGAAAGAAGGCGAGAAATTATACAGTAGATACAGGGCTTTGGTGTACAGGGGCCCTCTGCAACCTCAGCCAATGAATACTCAGTCACAAATGGAACACAAGAATGCTGTCTTCTCATATATTAAAGTGCAGTAAAAACATAGAAATAGAGCACAGTACAGTGGCTCGTAAAACACAGTCAATAATACATATGAAAAGCTAACTGTCAAGCGTTTGATAACGCGTTATTTATAAGTGAAAATGCTGCAACTAATTTCTAGATTCTACGCTGCCAAACAGACACGTAAATCTCCACGGCCTGAGATCTAGCGGTATGGTAATTATGACAGTTAAATCCATGGAGTGGTGGCTGCTCGATTCAGTTCACGGGTTGATCCACAGGTGTTGGCACACCTCCGGAATTTGAGGATCTTGCCACGCAAACCTTCACGTGGGCAAAATAGAGCCGTGCCACCGCAAAACTCTTGGTTTGACCCCTCCTTTGACCGTCTTTGACCATGGCTGTTTGTGAGTGATTCGGCTGAACTGAGGGGACACGCTCCATGTACATGTCATTTGCAGCTTGCCCATGTGGCCGGATTCTCCATTGGACACCTGTAACATAGTCTTTAACAAAATGGCTGCGAAAACTTGAGCTGGCTGCGAAAGGTGACAAGTTTCCACAGCTGCTTGAACAAAATTCTAAATCAAACAGCAGTCATAAACATAGTTAGGAAACCATTTCATAAGCTCTTTTTAGACTAATATGCAATGATTTGACAGCTTGGTGGATCAAATAAATGGAAAAGAAGGATGAAAAGGTATATAGGGAACATGTAGGTTTGGGACTTAACATACCCCCACTGTGAAGGTGTTGCATGTCCTCATGCAACCACAATTTAGTCATTCCCCTCTAATCCATATGTTTTGAAGCCTCTACTAGGACATCTAGCCCTCTTTTCTTCTTCTTTGGTGCTACCACCATCCTGGGTTTCCTTATTAGACATCTGAATTTGAGATTGATCAATTCTCTGCTCAACTTTCTGCACTTTTTCTTTAGTTTCTTGTTTTTCTTTTTCCATAGTCCCAAATGAAGCATAGTGTTATCATGAATAATTTTATCTACTTTGCTTTGCTCCTTGAGTGCTTCATTTTCTTGCTTGATATGCATGTTTAGAACCTCTAATTCAAATACCTCCTGCTTTAAGGATTGAACTTGTGCATTTGGTGTCATGTGGGGCAGAGTGGTACTCGGACCTGCAGCTGATTTTTCTGAAGATTCCAGGTAGTCATATACCTCCTGTTGACTGGGATCTATTTCAGGTGTCTTTCTTGGACTGAATTCAAAATCTTGTGGAGGAGGAGGACTGCTCTCTAGCTCTGGCCGAGAAGGGCTTTCATCAATATGTGGAGGACTAGTTTCAATACTTGGCTGAGGACGAGGTGGACTACGGCCAGCTGGAGGTTTCTCGGGTGTTTCCCCACCCAAGTCAATGAAGTGGGGCTGTTTTACTTATATTTTACTCCCCTTCCCTCTTAGCCTGGTGCTTCTCCTTAAGTATGGTGGACTAGTACTCCCTTCTTGTAAGCTCTGTTTCCCTTTATCCTTTTTCTTTGCTATAGCATCCTGTTCTTGAAGATGCACTAATCTCTCTGACAGTGGTTGCTAATCTTCCTCTATAGATGGCTCAGGTGATTGGTAGACTTCTTGTATGGTTCTTTTGCCTTTCACTTTTTTCTGTTTCTTGTCCTTAGTTCTGTTCTCTTTTTCTTTTTGACCAACTTCTTGAGTTTCTGTAGTAGGAGAGTCTTGAATTATGGCACTCTTTTCTTTTCTCCTACTCTTTCTTGGTGTCTTTGGTGTACTACTTTCAGATGCCTCAGATGGCTCTTGAAAGTAGTTTCTTATCAAGAATTGTTTCCATGTATCTTTGTTTTTCTTTAGTTGGTCCTCAATGAGAATCTTTATAAGTCCATGATGATATAGATGAGGTTCTATATTTCCTATGTGTTTTTGGACTGTAATACTCATTTTTTTCAAACTCAATAGTGAGAAATAAGGGAAATTAAGAGTTTGAATCTCTAAGAAATTCATCAATAGTCTAGCATGGTACATGTACATTGAACCAAAGCGTCCTTCGCAAGTGATAAATTTTTGGATAACTAACAGCAGACTGGCCCATTCTTCTTTCAATGCATGAACAAGAATTCCTTTAGTAAACACAGTGGTGTCCATACCTGGGTTTCTTAGCATAATTCTCCATGCCTGTTCATCCACGCTTTTGTTTTTGAACCATCGCTCACCTTCCTGGGGTAAGCCTGTGGCAGCTGCTACTGTTGTTTCAGTCACCGTGAGCTTCAAGTCTCCAATCTCCACCATTTGGCCATCGAAAGACCGTGAAAAAGCTTTGGTTACCTCTTTATTATAGCCCTTAAACTTTTGGATGAAGCGTAACCATTTGGCTTTCTTCAGCAAATCTTTTGCTTGAGGGTAACCTTCTAAATATTTCGGTCCTTCTGGTTCTGCCCTTAGTAATTTTCCCATTCCTTCCTCTGTTTTGAATTTCAGCTGAAAATTCAATTGCGTGTGAGGGTTTAGCAGAGGGAAGGTGGCTCGGTTGCAGGGTTTATGGTAAAATGCAGTGGCTGCAATCGGTAGATGGATAGCAGGTAACGAGAATGCTTCGGGATTACAGGCGGAACAGAGGATGAGCAGCTGCAAATGAGTTCACAAGATGAAATGCGGATGTATGTGAAGAGGATGATCTTAATAGAATGGTAAGGGAATGGAGTGAGGTCGAGATTTTTGAATTAAACGGCTGCGTACGAAATATTACACGTTTTAATGGATGGCTGTAGAAAATGCGGTGGAGAGGAGCCGTAATGGGATAGGTCACATCTCATGAGTACAGGTGGTAAATGAAAGTGCAGTCGACTATGAGTTCAAACCTGAAAATCAATCATGAGACCGTTAAGAAATGAATGCATGATGTGCGAAATAATATCGTGGAATGGGAGTGGGTAATGGAGCTATCGTATCGATCATTGCACATAGTAGAGCTTTTATGGTTTGATAACTATGCATAATCATGACTTTAATTGCTATTTGATTAAAATTTTTTGCTCATACCTTTGGAAACCTTGTCATTTCTTGCTCATAGCTTTTAACCAACTGCTCTTCCCTGATGTCTTGGAGATGCTCCATGTCTTCATAACATATGCTCAATTACCATTTTCATGATTATTGCACTAACATTTTGACTGTGAATTTGAAAAACAGAGTGGTGGCTGCGGAAACTGCTTCTGGCTGCGGAAACTGCTACCAGCTGCGGAAACTGCACAACACCCTCTTAGCTGAACAAAGATAGTTAGATAATAACTAATTGAGTGAAAATAGTCCTGAAAGGGACTTTTATTGATGAAATGAAAATGAAATGAGTGGAATGGAGTGAAAGTGAAGCGGAGTGTAGTGAAATGAAAATGAGATGGAGATGCAGTGGAATGGAAAATGAGGTGGAGTGAAGATGGAAAAAGGAGAGAAGAGATTTTTTTTTTTGGAAAATATAGTGTCAGGTGTCCCCGATTTTCACTCTACATTTTCTGTATAAGACCACCAATCTGTGATTGGTTTTCAGCCTTATACAAATTATTATTATTATTATTATTATTAATTTTTTTTTTTTTTTTTAACTGAAAGAAACAAAGGCTAGGCTAGTGGGGAAGAAGAATTCTTCTTCACTAGCCTTATTGCAGAATTCTCTTGAAACATTTTGACAAATTCCTCTTTTGAGAGTGGTTTATGATAAATTTTCAATCGGTGGCCATTCACAATGAGAGGAGTTTGAAATTCATCAATGGTCTTGATTCTTACCGCTCCATTGCTAAAGACTTTGTCAATCTCATATGCCCCAAGCCAATGAGTCTGAAATTTACCTTTGAAGTCTTTAAACTTGGAATCAAACAGTAGTGCCCAATCTCCCTCTTGAAACTTTTTCTCTTTGATGTATCTGTCATGCCACTTAGCTCTTTGATGTTGAACTAGATTAGTTCTTAGAATTGCTTCTTGTCTGATCTCATCTAGCTCATTCAACTGCTCCATTTTGTGCTTTGATTCATCCCCAACTGAACTGCCATCTTGAAAGTCTTGACTTGAAATTCAATGGGGAGCAGGACTTCTTTCCCATAAACAAATTCATAGGGAGAATGCCCTGTTGTGTTCCTCCATGTAGTTCTGTAGGCCCACAAGGCTTCAGGAAGCCTCTCTGCCCAATCTCTTCTGTGTAGATGGATAGTTTTTGTAAACTCCACTTGGCCATTTGCTTGCGGATGGTAAGGAGTAGATTTTCTGTGCTTGATTTTGTATTCTTCCATAAGTTTCTCCATCAAGTTAGATGTAAATTGACTTCCCTGATCTGTCACAATTTCTCTTGGGACACCAAAACGAGTAAAAATATCATCATAAAGAAAATGAACAACTGAATTTTCAGTGGCAGAAGGCAATGCTTTAGCTTCTACCCATTTAGTGACATAATCAGTGCATACCAATATATACTTCTTCTGTTTAGATGGTGGATTAATGGGTCCAATGAAATCTAGAGCCCATTTTTCAAAGGGTTCGATGAGTACCTGTGGTTGTAATGGCATTTCATTTGAAAGAGTCGGTCTCCCAACTCTTTGGCAGCTGTCACACCTTCTGACATATTGTTTTGCATCTTTGAGGAGGGAAGGCCAATAATATCCTAAAGAAAGGATTTTATAGGCCGTCCTTTTGTCAGCAAAGTTTCCACCACATGGTTCATCATGACATGCCTTAATGATGTCAGGCATTTCATCTTCTCGAACACATCTTATGATCACACAATCTAGCCCTGTTTTAAACAATTCATTAGAAATCCATGAATAATTCGAACTCTCCTGAATAATTCTTCTTTTTTCACTAGGAAATAAATGTGGAGGTAGCTTCCCTGTAACCAAATAGTTAGTAATATCTGCATACCAAGGAGTCTTAGTAGTTACTGCAAATAAATATTCATCTGGAAACTTATCCTCTACGGGAGAATCTTCGTTAGTATTTTGGATTCTAGACGAGAAATAAACTACTGTATTTTGTTTCCCTGGTCTATCCAACACAGTAATATTGAATTCTTGTAAAAGTAAGAGCCATCTTGTAACTCTGCCATTAGTAACAGGTTTGTTCATTAGATATCTAATTGCAGAATGATCAGTATGGACAAAAGTTTCATAGCCTGTTATATAATGTCTTAACTTATAGATTGCATGAACAACAGCTAAGAACTCTTTTTCAGTCACAATATAGTTTAACTCGGTGGGAGTCAAATTTTTACTGGTGTAGTAAATGGCATAAGGAACTAAATCATTTTGACCCAACACAGCTCCTAGAGCTGTATCTGAAGCATCTGTAGAAATATGGAAAGGAAGTTTCCAATTTGGCCCTCTCAAAATGGGTGCTTTAGATATTCTTTTTTTCAAAGTTTCAAATGCAGATTGACAATCAGGATCCCATTTGAATTCACAGTCTTTTGTAAGTAATTTGAAGAGTGGAGATGCTATTTTGGTGAAGTTTTTGATAAATCTTTTATAGTATCCAGTAAATCCAAGAAAACTTCTAACATCTTTCTGACAATTTGGAATAGGCAACTTGGAGATGACTTCAACTTTTGATCTATCAAATTTAATCCCATCCCCCGAAATATGATGTCCCAAAACAATACCTTCAGTAAACATCATAAAGCATTTTTCATGACTCAATGAAAGGTTTGTTTCTTTACACCTTATAAGGACTTTTTCCAAATTCTCTAATGCCTCTTCAAATAAATTACTATAAACTGTAAAATCATCCATATAAACCTCTACACAATCATGGATTAGATCAGAAAAGATTCCTAGTACTGCTCTTTGAAATGTTGCGGGTGCATTACATAATCCAAAAGGAAGTACTCGGTAAGCAAAAGTTCCCCATGGACAGGTAAATGTGGTTTTGTCTTGATCTTCAGGTGCTACCTGAATTTTATTATAGCCACTAAAACCATCCAAAAATGAAAAATACTTTTTGCTTGCTAAAGTATCTAATACCTGATCGCTAAAGGGTAAAGGAAAGTGATCCTTCAAAGTTTCTTTGTTCAATTCCCTGTAATCAATGCATACCCTCCATTTACCATTCTTTTTAGGTACTATAACCAAAGGAGAAACCCATCAGCTATCTGAAATTGGATAAATGAAGTTTACATTGAGGAGTTTTTGGAGCTCTTCTTTCAGTATCTCCCTAAGGTTTGGATTCATCCTTCTCTGAGGTTGTTTGATTGGTCTACTGTTTTCCTTGATATAGATGTGATGAATGCAAGTCTTAGGGTCAATACCTTTCATATCGGTATACTCCCATGCAAATGCAGTAGAATGTTTTTGCAAGATTTTGGTTAACTCTCCCTGTTGTGATTTTTCCAAGTTTTTGTTGATATTCAATGTTTTACCTGGAAAGATTTCAATGGCGGAACTACCAAACTCTTCCATAGAGAAAAGAGACATTTGTCTAGATGATAGATACTCAATGTCAGAATCTAACTGAAATTGTGTGTGGTCATATTCCAAAGATGTTTCAAAGTTTTCTAATGTGTTCAAAATTTGACTATCTTCACTGATTTCAGAAATGGTAAAGACAGGTTGTATAGTATCCTCATCATCAACCCACTCATTATCTCCTATTTCTGTAATTGCTTTTGCTGGAGGATACAGATTGAATTTATTTGTCGAATTACCATCAGCAACATACATATCCCCAGACCTACAACTGATAAAAGCATTAGCTGTGGCTAGCCAAGGTCTTCCTAAGATGAGAGGGTGTCCTCCTAAATTACTCTTGGGAGTTAAAATCATAAAATCTACTGGATATTCCCAAGAGTCTAAGGAGACCGAAATGTTTTCTAATACACCATCTGGTTTGATAATTGATCTATCTACAAGTTGCAGTAAAGTAGGTGTAAAAAGAAGATTAGGAAGTTTCAACTGTTCCATAGTCTGTCTACTCATAATGTTGATAGCAGCCCCTAAATCAATCAAAGTATTTGGAATTTCTACCCCATTGATATGTGTTTTGACAATTGGACTACCGGGATCTACATACCTCTGCATAGTAATTTTTCCCATCATGATATCCGCAATTTTTCCTACCAGGTGGATTCTTCTTGTATCTCTCGGTTTCCTTCCTGGTCTTTTAAGACTCAACTCCTTTATTGTTTTTGCTAGAATAGGAATCTCTCTAATGGCTTGTAACAAGGGAATCTTGATACAGACATTCTTTAATTCATCTAGGAAATCATAGTCAGGCAAAAAGATTTGTTTTTCCACCTCTTTGTCAATTTGTAATCTTTCAGGAAAAGGAGGTGTGGATGAAGATGCAGGTTGCTCAACTATAGGAGTTGTGGGGGTTGAATCTTTTTCTTTTTCTTTTTGAATGCTTGGGTTTTGAAGAGATGCTTCAGAACCTTTATTGGCTTCAAGAGAATCTTCCTCAGAAATGCTTTGCTTTTGAGCATCTATAGAAGGCTTATCTAAAACTCTACCAGATCTGAGTTGTACATCATTGAGAGGAACAATCATATAGGTAGGAAATTGTTTTCCTTCTACCATGTAAGCATTTTGAGGGTTTTTATTGTTGGGGTTCGGAAATGGCTGGGAAGGTAATTGATTGGTCTTCTGTTGGAATGGAAGCAAGAGTTGAGAATTTGGATTCTGTTGAGAAGGTTGTTGTTGTTGTGGAAATGGAAATGATAGTTGTGGATTTTGATTTGGAAGTTGTGGAGCTTGTTGGTTTTGAAAAGATGGAGGATATTGATAAAATTGAGAAAATCTCCCATAAGGATTTTGCATACCTTGTACCCATGATTGAAAAGGATTTTGAGGTTGGGACCAAGGTTGTTGCCAAGGATTCCAATTTGGTGGGGTTTGAAAGTTCATAGAGTTGTTAAACCCTTGGTTTTGTTGCCCCTGCCAAGGTCTCCTTGCAACAAAACAAAGAGACTCAATTGTATTTGGATCTTCTTGAAAGACAGCTTTGAGCCCCTGAATTGAAGGACAATCCTTGGTCTCATGGTTTTCTGAACAAATCACACATGTTTCCACAACTTTTACATCCAAGGGACATTCCCTTAGAGCATGTTTCTTTCTACATTTTGGGAAAAATATGGCCAAAGCTTCAGCTTCTGCTTTCTGTTTGTTTTGTATTTTAAGGGTGTCTAGTTGCTCACTAAGACTCGCTAAGATATCAGTTTTGAATTCATCAAGCATGTTGCCAATCTCAGCCCTACTTACTGATCCAGTTGCAGATTTGTTTGCTCTAATGAGAGAAGGATCTCTAGGCCCTTTTCTAGTTTTAGATTTTCCCCTTGAGAGATGGACACATAGCTCTGCTATATCATGAAGTGGAAGTTGAGATATATCTCCTTTTCCCATCATGTTCAAAATATCTATCCATTCATCTCTAATGGCTTTTAATAGAAGGGCTTTCAAGGTTTCCTCATCTAAGTTATTCATTTTTGCTCTTTTCAGGTTGTATTGAAATCTTTTAAGTAAATCTTCTAAGTTTTCATCTTCTCTTTGCACCATTTTGAATACCTCATCCTTGTGATTGGTGGGCATACAATAGTCTAGGTATCTATCCAAAAATGTTTGTTTCATATCATTCCAAGTCCTCATGGATTGAGTGACTAATCCCATGAACCATTTCAAAGCAGCTTCTTTCAATGTTGAAGGAAACAATTTGATTTTTTGAGAGTCTTCCAGATAATCATAAGTTCGACATACGACCTCAAACTCAAATAGAAATGTTTCAGGATCCTCATTTCTTAACCCATGAAAGTTTGGGAGAACAGATGGTGAAATGTTTTTCATTGTTGCTTGAGAATCCTCATCGACTATAGGAAATCCGAATGAGTTATCTCCATCCCTATTTCCCCCATTGTTACCTCTACCTCCTCCATTGTTTCCTCCTCCTCCTCCTCTACCTCTACCTCTACCGAATCCGTTTACTACTTCCTTTGTCATGATAGTTTCCTCAGAGACTTCAGAGTCCTCTGGTTCCTCTACTAATGGCGAACGAGGAGGAATTTCTCCCTCTTCTTCTTCAGGTGATTCTACTTCTTCAACTACAATGTGTCTCCCTGTAGAAGGAAAGAAAGGATCTTTTCCTAATTCAAATTCGATGGATGGTGTGGGAGAGTCTCCTAATTCAACTACTGCCTCTTGAATTCCAAGAATCCTAAGGTTAGGAGTGTGAGTTGGAGATGATGGAGGTGTCTCTTGTCTATTCCTTGAAGTAGATGGAGTTGTAAAAATCGAACTCTTGGCCCTAGCTAAAAACCTTCCCCTAGAATCTCTTGCTCTATGCATGTCATTTTTTTATTTTTCTTCAAGTCGGGCTAATAATTCTCTTTCTGATCTTCTAGGTCACTCTAGGTGCAAGAAGGGAGCATACTCAAGAAATTATTAAACCAATAAATCTCTCTTTTCTGATCCTCCAGTTCACACTAAGTGCAAGAGGAGAGCATACTTTTAGAGGTTATCAATTTTCCTTCCTTGAAATTTTCTTGTTTTTTTTTTTTTTAAGAAATTGGCTACCTAGTTTCACTTCCCCGGCAACGGCACCAAAATTTTTGGTCAATTTAGTGTGTCCTAAATTGCTATTTAAAATGTCAATCCGGGAGTCGTAAACTGCTGAAGTGAAGTGCACTGTATATGCAAGATAACCGTTTTCTTAGTTCTTTGTCATTTTTGAGTTTTTGGTTTGTTTTGGGTTTATCTTCTGCGGATTCCCTAGTGTGAGATGGCGAAATTGAAATTCAAGTGTGGATGGTAATGGTGATTTCTACAATGATTCAAGTATGGATGGTAATCATGATTTCTACAATGATTTTCCAAACTTTAAAGTTTTCAAAAAGAAGGTTTCAAACTGACTGTGATGAAATCAATTCTAAAAAGGAAATAAATGTACCAAAACAGTGAACTAGTGACAATGGCCCAGTATCCTTACTGCTGTATGAAAAGAAAATAAAAAAACTGAACTCAAAGCAACTCAAAGATTGAAATCAAAGCAAACTAAATCACACTACTTCAACCCACATTCTGACCCTTCACCTTTCGACTCGCTCCGGCTATAGGAAGTAATCATAAACAAGCTGAGTAATATGATATCTAAATTGCAGGAAATCAAATTGCATAAAAGGAAACTAAGATTTAACTACTCATTCATATTTTAATTCTTGAAAATGACATAAGTAATTTAATCTCTAACTTGCAGGAAAGCAAACTAAATCATACTACATCAAATAATATTCTGATTCCTCACTAATTGAGTCGCTTGGCTATAGGAAGGAAATCATAAACAGATGAGTAATATGATATCTAAGTGGCATAAAAGTAAATAAGCAAAGCAAAATTGAAAGCAATGACAATGCTGGAATTAAAACTCAGTAAATGAATCAGCAGAAAGGACAACATGATCTCATGTCAGTAGTCATTAAAATCATGTAATTTGCCTGAGCTGCCTATAAGAACTTGAAAGACAAAGACTGATCAGCTAGCAACCATAAGAAAGCATAAAAGGAAAAGATGAACAGCAGTTAGTTATAAACATCAGGAAATATATATACAGGCAACTAATTATAAAAGCAGTAACATAATGAAAGAAGGCGAGAAATTATACAGTAGATACAGGGCTTTGGTGTATAGGGGCCCTCTGCAACCTCAGCCAATCAATACTCAAGTCACAAATGGAACTCAAGAATGCTGTCTTCTCATATATTAAAGTGCAGTAAAAACATATAAATAGAGCACGGTACAATGGCTCGTAAAACACAGTCAATATTACATTTGAAAAGCTAACTGTCAAGCGTTTGATAACGCGTTATTTATAAGTGAAAATGCTGCAACTAATTCCTAGATTCTACGCTGCCAAACAGACACGTAAATCTCCACGGCCTGAGATCTAGCGGTATGGTAATTATGACAGTTAAATCCATGGAGTGGTGGCTGCTCGATTCAGTTCACGGGTTGATCCACATGTGTTGAACACCTCCAGAATTTGAGGATCTTGCCACGCAAACCTTCACGTGGGAAAAACAGAGCCGTGCCACCGCAAAACTCTTGGTTTGACCCCTCCTTTGACCGTCTTTGACCATGGCTGTTTGTGAGTGATTCGGCTGAACTGAGGGGACACACTCCATGTACATGTCATTTGCAGCTTGCCCATGTGGTCGGATTTTCCATTGGACACCTGCAACATAGTCTTTAACAAAATGGCTGCGAAAACTTGAGCTGGCTGCGGAAAGTGACAAGTTTCCGCAGCTGCTTGAACAAAAATCTAAATCAAACAGCAGTCATAAACATAGTTAGGAAACCATTTCATAAGCTCTTTTTAGACTAATATGCAATGATTTGACAGCTTGGTGGATCAAATAAATGGAAAAGAAGGCTGAAAAGGTATATAGGGAAGATGCAGGTTTGGGACTCAACAGTGACCCCTTCAACTCCTTGGTATACAACTTTGAGTCTAGGCAAGGAAGGGCACTTGTCTATGGAGTTGTTTTCTTCACAGACTAAGCAAATCTCAATGCAGTTTAATGGGCATTCATTCCTAGGATGCCTTCTGGTGCACCCAGGACGAAAGATGGCCAAGGCTCTCTCTGCTTCCTCTTGCTTTCTTCTGATATTCATGGAATCCAATTGTAAGGCAAGGGTTTTCAACATATCACTTTTGAAGTCCTCCAACATATTTCCAATTTCACCCTTGATGGATGAGTTGGAGGACGATGTACTGGCCATAGGTTGACTACTTCTACCCTTGTTTCTGGCTGCTCTAGAATGGTTCCTAAAGACAGTCTTGATGTCCTCATAGGGTAGTTGGTAGATATCTTGTTATGCTATTGACCTACGAGAAGATACCAGAATACCAAATATGCGAAGAAATATACCCAAAACATAGAACAATAAGAAATAACAATATGTATTTTATTATTCAGAAAGGAAAGCAATGTTCACTTGCCTCTTCGAGGGGGCAACCTCCAATAGAGCTGGGATCAATTACAAAATAAGACACGACTCTCCTTAAGGGGGGTCTCTATTCTTTATATAAGATTCATACATGCAATACCATGGGTCAGTACCATGGTTCTTATTAATACCATCTATCTAATACCATGGCCCATTTGCAACTAAATGTGGTCCCTTCTTTAAATGCGGGTCAACCACTTACAATTATTAATATGGGCTTTATTGACTCTTTAACTAACTATAACTATGACTCGACCTTATTACATAAATAAGGGGGTTAGGGTTGGACCCTAACATGCCCTCCCCTATAAAATTAGCCTTGTCCTCAAGGTTGAAGCTGCGGAAACTGCTGAAGAACAGTGGCTGGTTCCTAGGTCGCATCTTCTGGAGAGGTGTCTTTCCATTTGACGAGGACTTCCTTGATCGTGCGGCCGCGCAGGTGCCGTTCTCACGTGTCAAGAACCTGTTCAGGTTGGAGCCAGATTGAACCTTCTTCATCCAATTCTGGTAGACTGGTTTTAATTCTGCAATGGTTCCCAACCACTTTTTTGAGGCATGAGACATGGAAGATGGGATGGATTTTTGCAGTGGGTGGCAAGGCTAGCTTGTAGGCTACTTCTCCGATGCACTGAAGTATTTGATATGGTTCATAGAATTTTGGAGATAATTTCTGACAACCCTTGTCTTTGAGTGATGTTTGCTTATATGGTTGTAGCCTCAAGAATACCTGATCCCCTTCTTGAAATTTGCGCTCTGAACGATGTTGGTCTGCCTGTTTCTTCATGCGATTTTGAGCTTGATGGAGATTCTCTTTGAGGTGGGCCAGCATGGTTGCATGGTTCTGTAGGAGTTGATCCACTGCTTGTACCTTCAAGCATCCCTGGATATAAGAAGTAGGTGAAGGAGGGAGTTGACCATAAACTACTTCATATGGAGTCATTTTGGTGGTGGCATGATAGTTAGTATTATACCACCATTCGACTAGAGGTAACCACTGTACCCATAGATGTTTCTTTTCTGAAGTGAAACACCTGCGGTAGGTCTCTAGAAATTTGTTGACTGCTTCAGTTTGACCATTAATTTGGGGATGATAGGAAGTACTGAGTTGTAGTTGGGTACCTTGTAGCTTGAAGAATTCCTACCAAAAGTTACTGGTGAAGATCAGGTCACGATCAGACACAGTGGAAGTGGGCATGTCATGCAATTTGAAGATCTGGTCCATGAAATATTGAGCCACCAAATTTGGTGTAAAAGGGTGGGGTAGGGTGCAAAAATGAGCATACTTAGAAAGTCTGTCCACAACCACCATGATGACTGACTTGTTGCTTGACTTCGGAAGACCCGTAATGAAATCCATAAAGATCGCCGTCCAGATTGAGGCAGGGATGGGAAATGGCAGTAATGTGCCTGGGGATTTGACTGTTTCTCCTTTGTGGTGCTAACACACATCACACTCAACTACAAAAGTAAGAATGTCCTTTTTCATGCCTGTCCAAAAGAATGAACGTCGAGTGCGAGCATAATTCTTCTAAAAGCCTGAATGGCCTACAGTGGGAGATGAGTGCAACTCTGCCAAAATGCGACTTTTGAGGGTGGATGTTGGTGATATCACTACTTTGTCCTTGTAGTGAAGAATCTCATCCTGCCAAGAGTAGCCCGCTATGGAATTTGGATCCGCCTGCAATTTATTAATGAGTTGGGAGAGCAAAGGATGTGAAAACCATTCCTTGCGAGCCTCTTCAATCCACTCTGGAATGGGAAGAGAGATTTCTAGCAGGGTGCTTTCCTCCTCAAATTGGCGTGATAAAGCATCCGCTACGACATTTTCACACCCTTTCTTGTAAATTATCTCATAACCATATCCCAACATTTTGGCTAGCCATTTATTTTTTTGTGGTGAGGGTAGGTGTTTCTCCAAAAAATATTTAAGGCTTGGACGGTCTGTGCGGACTTGGAAATGCCGCCCCAATAAGTATGGTCGCCAGGTATCCACTGCATGTAAGATGGCCATCATCTCCTTCTCATAGGTAGATTGTCCCAGATTTTTCCCACTTAGTTGTTGGCTAGTGAATGCCAAAGGTCAACCTTCCTGCATTAAGACAGCCCCAATACCTGTACTTGAAGCATCACATTCGATCACAAAAGATTTGGTGAAGCCGGGTAGTGCCAATATGGGAGTGGAACACATGGCATGTTTGAGAGCTATAAATTCCTGTTGCGCTTCATCATTCCAGAGGAATGAATTTTTCTTGAGAAGGTGAGTGAGGGGTCTAGCAATGCGACCATAATTGCAGACAAATTTGCGATAGTATCCGGTGAGACCCAAAAATACTCTCAAGATCTTCAAGGTCTTTGGTTGAGGCCAATCCTGCATTGCCTGGACCTTTTTGGGATCCAACCTTACACCTTCACGCCCCACAATGTGGCCCAAATACTCAACTTCTTCCATGCCAAAAGAGCACTTGGACAATTTGACAAATAATTTATGCTTCCGGAGCAGTTGCAAGAGCAGATCTACATGCTAAAGATGTTTTTCCCAGGTGAGGTTGTAGATGAGGATGTCATCAAAGAAAACAAGGACAAATTTTCTGAGATATCGTTTGAGCAGGTGATTCATGAGGCTCTGAAAAGTGGATGGGGCATTATAGAGACCAAATGGCATGACCAGGAATTCATAATGGCCTTCATGAGTTCAAAAATCAATCTTTGGAATGTCTACTTCTTTCATGCGAATTTGGTGATAGCTCGAGTGAAGGTCGAGCTTAGTAAAACATTGAGCCCCATTTATTTCATCCAGCAAATCATCAACAACCAGGATGGGAAATTATCTTTGACCATCAGCTTGTTGAGGGCCCTAAAGTCTAGACACATACGCCATTCCCCATCTTTTTTGAGCACCATGACCACAGGTGATGAATAAGGACTAATGCTAGGATGAATGACACCAACTTCCAGGAGTTCCTTGATGATTTTTTTAGTTTCATTCTTTTGGGCGAAAGGATATCTATATGGGTGCACATTTGGTGGTTGTGCCCTTGGGACCAAAGTCATGCTATGATCATGTTCCAATCTCAAGGGTGGAAGCTCATGAGGCTTGTTAAAAACCTGCAGATGGTTGTTTAAGACCTGTTGCATCTCAGGATGAATATGAAGGGAAGTGGGTTCGAAGGCCTGGATGGCATTAAATTGGGCTATAACTCCATGGTGGCCCTTTTTTAACAAATTTTCCATCCTATGCGAGCTGATGATAGAAGGAGCACCTGCCTGGAGTCCGCAGAGGGTATGTGTGTAGTTATTCTACTTAAAGCTCATATATAACTCCTGGAAATCCATTGTGATTGGGCTGAGTGTGCGGAGCCATTCAACACCCAAGACAATGTCACACCCACCCATGTTGATGGCAAACATGTGGGTATTTAGGTGTTAATCCCCCATTTGAAGTTTGAAATTTTCACAACGACCTTCACATTTCATTGTTCCCCCATCAACAATTTGGACCTGGAAATTAGAGACTGCTCTGACAAAACAATGCACTGCTTCAGCGACTCTTTGATGGATAAAGTTATGCGTACTGCCACTGCCAATCAAGATTACTACAGGGCGATGCTTAATAAAACCTCTGATTTTGAGAGTTTGGGGAGAAGAAATCCTGCCAAAGCATGAAGCGAGATAACTGGTTCTTCAGGTGTAGCTGGTAGCTCATTGTTTGGCTGGTTGTCCTCATCTTCCTCCTCTGGTCCCTCAATTGGTGGGGCTTCCTAAAATGAACTGTGATCAATAGCATCAATTTGAAAGAATTTGGGTTCCTTGCATTTATGCCCCAAGGAGTATTTCTCATCACAGTAGTAACACAATCCTTGCTTTCTTCTTTCCGCCATTTCTGCTGGTGACACCTTTTGAACCTTAAGTGTTTGGGTAGTGCTCGGAGCCTGGGTGGGGCATCCCTTGGCTATGAAATTTGGACGAGTCGACTGGGCCACTAATGTGTGTTCTACTTCACGAGCTATCTTGCAAGTTGCCAGCCATGAGACTGGGTGTTGCAGTCGGATGTGGGCTTGTATGGCATCTTTGAGACCACTGACAAAACATTCCAAGTAGAATTCATCTGCTAGACCTCCTGTGTGGAAGGCTAATGCTTCAAAGGCTTTAATATATTCTTGCACTGTGCCTGTCTGTCGGAGCTTAGTAAGACGACCCAAAAAGTTAGATTCATGGTCAAAGCGATCAGAAAGGGCTTTTGAGAATATCTGCCAAGTCATTGGCATTGCATAGCAGCGTTTATGCCACTGCCACCATTGCCATCTTTCTTGGTCCAAGTACATGCTTCCCACACTTAGCTTAGTCGCATCATCTTTGATGTGATTCAATGTGAAATATTGCTCTATTTGTGCTAGCCATATGACCAGATGAGAGCCATCAAATTTATACATGTCGAGCTTGGGTGGTCGAGGCTGGGACTATTAGTGGTTTCCATAGAAGTGAAGACAATGGCTAGACTCGCCCTCAAGGTTTTCATTAAAATCATATGCCTCCAATTATTCCCCCGACTTGCCCTTTGTGATTGTGTCATTTAAGGTCTGGATCTGCTTCGTTCATGCCTCCAACTTTTGTTCAAGGGTGTCTATCTTCTCATTGGCCATAACTTGAGCTTTGGTTTGTATCGTGCACAGATCTGGTGCACTTATCATTACTGTAAAAAAAAAAAGTTTGGGACCACCCGAAATTTTGACGCTGACAAGTGAATGGTACCACCTTGCTCAGCCCGTTGACCTGATTCTTATGGGCTAAGTCTCCTATAAATGTCCCGAGAGGGTCTCAAACCTTTTTTTTTTAACTTCTAAAGAGTTTTACTCCTCGCTTAGGAATACTGCAGTAGCCGATTCCCAGAAAAGTTAATTCTGCCCAATGTCTTGCAAGAGTCACGCCCAGGTATAGGAGCCACACAAATAGTCAGATCTGTCAGTGAAACCCTCAACTGCAGAGTATGAGTAGGAATGTGGCAGTGATGAGACCCCTGCTGCTAGATCTAAGTGGCAGATCTGATTGTTGTGACTTCTACAAAACCCAAAATGCTCGATCTGAATGGTAGATCTGACAGATCTGAATGGCGTAACTGATTGTTGCGGCTGTGACAGAACCCAATCTGCTAGATTTGATCTGGTAAAGATGATGTGTGATTTAGAGAGAGACAAGGGAACTATGGTCTTAAGAAGTGTCAGGTGCTATAGATCACAATATACATAAGGGTCCGACAGTAGTACTCGACCCAATCTTTCAGGGCACTAACCAAGGAGGATCGATTGTACCCTTAGCTGTACAACCCGACTACCCTATCGTACACGTGAGTAATCTCCCTAAGTGCTATTCTCAGTGTACTGTAGCAGCAAGATGACCGACGATTTATCTATGGAAAGGTTTCAAGAGAGTCTAGGGGGATTCCGATATACCTAGAGGGTACTTAGAATACATTCCATGCACAGTTTTGTCTAATGCGCTACTACTCAAAGGGTTACCCACAGGGGTTACAAGGGAGTCCAACAAGCATGACCACCTCTTGTATTTCCTGCGTGCATGCCTCCCCAAATCCGCAGGTTTATGCGCTCAACGACAGATCCCGTGGTTTAAAGACGCCGGAACACGTCTCTAGCCAGAAAAAAAATTCTACTAAAAATGGAGATCCCACCGGCCCTGGAAAGTGCTCTGATACCACTTGTTATGCTCTTGACATACGAGAAGATTCCAGAATGCCAAATATGCGAAGAAATATACCCAGAACACAGAACAATAAGAAATAACAGCATGTATTTTATTATTCAGAAAGGAAAGCAATGTTCACTTGCCTCTTCGAGGGGGCAACCTCCAATAGAGCTGGGCTCAATTACAAAATAAGACACGACGCTCCTTAAGGGGAGTCTTGATCCTTTATATAGGATTCATACATGCAATACCATGGGTCAGCACCATGGTTCTTATTAATACCATCTATCTAATACCATGGCCCATTTGGAACTAACTGTGGTCCCTTCTTTAAATGCGGGTCAACCACTTACAATTATTAATATGGGCTTTATTGACTCTTTAACTAACTATAACTATGAATCGACCTTATTACATAAATAAGGGGGTTAGGGTTGGACCCTAACATATCTCCTCCTGATAACATATGTAAGGTGTCTAGGATATCCTCCCTTACTCCTCTAAGCAAGACCAACTTTAGTGACTCAGGGTCAAGTGTGCACCTGGCCCTTTTGTAACTGAGCTGGAATATTTCTTCATAGTCTTCTAGGGATTCATGAGGACTTATGGTCATCCTGAAAATTTCATCTTTAGTGTCCTTTGACCTACAGTAGTCCCTATATTTTTTGTTAAAGGCTTGCTACATCTGAGCCCAAGTTGTTATGCTATCTCTAGGTAAACCCATGAACCAGCGCAATGCTGCCTCCTTGAGGGTAGATGGAAACAGTTTCAACTTCTTCTCATCATTTGTGTAGTCATAGGTTCGGCAGACGACAAAAAACTCAAATAGGAAAGTATCAGGGTCCTCTGTGGTCAAGCCATGGAAATGAGGTAGAGCATAGGGGCTTATATTCTTCATTTTAGTGTCCCCATTGGTTTCCCTAATGGGGAAGGCACTCATAATTCTCCCTCTATCTCCTTTGTCATTTAAGTGTTCAACCATTGGTTCAGTAGGAATGGGTTCTTCCTCTTCTTCTTCCCCTATAGGTTCTTCAAATATGTCAGTTTTCTCAACCAAAGGGGCTTCCAATTCACTATCAGTGAAGAAGAAAGGAGGTTGACTGTTGGATGAGGTGGGGGTGTTTGGAAAGAATTTTCCTGAAGTATCCCTAGTCCTACGAGGCATGAAAGGAAATGTTTTTTGGTTTTTGTGAGATTTTTCTTGAAAGCTGGGAAGTAATTGCAGAAAGGAAATTACTGATTAAATGAAATACAACTTAGCAGAATGAAAACTACTTGCAGAATGAAATTGTTGAACTGAATGAAAACCACTAACAAAAGGAAACTACTTGCTGAATTGAAATTGCTGAATGAAATACTACTAATAGAAGGAGAACTACTTACTGAATTGAAATTCTACTTGCAGAAATGGAAACTAGCTTAACTTGCAAAATGGAGAGGAAAGCAGATAAATGAAAAAATGAAAGAAAGAAACTAGATTACTTTTGCAGAAATAAACTAATGGAAGAAAGTTAGACAACTAGAAAATAGAAGAAAATAGTAGTTCACATCCTACTCTGACACCTCCCTGACAACGACGCCAAAAAGTGATGAGCCTCGGTATTGCGGCAAGAATACTGCAACTCCTAGGGCTACCAGCTTTACTTATCAACCCGAGGTTCGTACAAACTTGGAGGTGACTGTGCTATATACAAAAGTAGAAGTGAAGGTAGTGCCTGTTGTCACCGGTCATTTGGCAAGAGACCTCAAGGGTTCCAAGCCAGACTTCTATAGGGTCAGAAGAAGATTGATTTTGATGAAAGGAGAGCAAACCTAGTCTAGGGGAGAGATATTCTACTGCAGAAATGAAGAAAACAACATGCATTCCTAACTCACACCAAACCCTAGCCAACCTATTAAACAACTATGCTAAGTGGAATCATAAATTAACACTAACCTACCGCTGCTATCTAGAAAGCATCAAACTAGACTAAGGGGAAGACAATGAAACTAGGTTAAGTCAGTGTCTGAGCAAAAAACAATCAGAGGTCAAAACTGGTGGGAAGAGGACGTGAAGGAGCGACAAAACATGAGGACCGTTAGATCAGGCGGGGGAATGGCAAACGAATGGACGAGATCAGACAGTAGGAGGGTACGTAGGCAAATGGGTGGACATGGTGGCCTAACAGGATGGACGGCTAGGATTAGATCATGCGGGCAGTCGGCAGATGAACGACGGAGAACGCGGGTAGAAGAAAACATGCAAAAATGGTATCGGGTGAAGCAAGAGCCCTAAGATCAAAAGACGGATCGATGGTGGAGGTTGGAGTGTGAAAAGAAACGTGCGGAAAGGACGAGTGGGTTTGGAGGGCGGTAAGAGGGATATCGCGCACCCTCAAAGCCGTAAATGGTTTTGGGGAATTTCACGCGATTAGCCTCCTCGGCTGACACGTAGCACAGGGAAACCACCCATATCGTGTTCCCTCGGCCCAATAACGGTTGGAAGGAAACCCACGCAATATGGCACAAGGACCGTCGGATCTGGCTAAGCAGATATATGGCGGAGATGTGACCGAGTAGGTTAGTGAGCGAGTGTGCGATAACCGTCGGATTTGACAAGGTAGATTGGTGGTGGGGATTTAAAGGGTGAAAAGCAAAACGCGAAAAGTGGATTTGAGCAGTGATTGGACGATTTGGCTTGTGAAAGGCGTTTGATAGTTAAAAACTATTTAAACATGAATTACTAGCTCTTGCGCAAGCATTTCAGGCTGAAAGAGAGAGACATGGGAATGTGAGTGAGGCCTGGGATAGAAGGAGAGCAAACAAGATGATGACCAGTAAAGGGGCGGAGCACTATGAAATGACCTCGGTGACTATATTAAATGACAAAACTCCATAAAAAATCAAAACCCTGTGTTTTTGGGGTTGCTGCAGGGTCTCTTCCTCACATCATAGTCCAAGAGGGAGGAGGTGAGGCCAAGACACCTGCGATCATCATGATGGATCTTTTCTTTACCAACCTACTGATTAAATGAAAGCATAAATGGAACAAACTAAAACAAAACTACGCTGTTCTACCCTGCTGTAATGGACTGCAACTATTCAAGCAAATGAACAGAAAACAGGAAACTACTTAAGTCAATGAGTAGGAAACCAAAAATCTGTACTGAACCACTGTAATGAAAATGCATCTACTTGACCAAATGAATAATCAAACCATGCATCTATGCTAGTGCTATAATGGAAATGAACTGCTTAAGTGAATGAATAGAAAGCATGAATTTATACAGCTGCTGTAATGAGAATGCATTTGATTATGAAAATGAACAGAAAGTAGGAAGCTATGCTAGAATACAATACAAGAAAGAGGAGCTTTGGCATCTAGGGTTGGGTCCTAACTCAAGAGCTTCAGCCCTCTGATTTAACTCAGTGCTGGCTCAAATCAAGAATCATCTTCATTATCAAAGAACATTGTATTACAACAAAACTGTTACAAAGAAAAAGTTCTGAATACTTCTAACTGACTGACTAACTTCTAACTGGATTAAAAAACTGAGGTCCTAAGCCTCTTTATTTATACATTTGACGTCTCAATGACTTCCCTCAAAATTAGGAAGGTACAACTCCCAACTTAATGATAACTTGTCCTTTCACTTTCACTAGCTCGGCTGCCTTCTAGTGGGGAGGCTTCTTGTACTTCCACTTGCTTGGCTGTATTTTCATACTTCAGATTTGGCTGTTTGTACTTTCAGCTGATGGAGGGATATTCGAATGGATGGGTAGTAAATGAGGATGATTTACCTCTTGTAATTCCTCTCCCTTGTCCCATTTGAGTTTTTACCAAGGTCTTTTATCATAGTTCCTTTCTTTTACCTTTTATCCCTGCATTTCCTTTGCTTTTATCCTTTATTCCTGCATTACATGCACATTAGACCACAAAGCAAAATATCCAACTCTAACTCATCTCATAAGCAAAATGTAATCAAAAGTACGCAATAGGTTGTGGGAGTAGTTGGCTTGACTAGGCTAGGAGGTGAATTAAAGCCAATTAAGGCCCATATAATTACTCAATGATGAGACTCATCAATAACTTCACTCAAAGAACCATATGAAACATAAAATGAAGGTTGTCTTGACAATTTAACATAGAAGCATCCATTCACAAAGACAGAAGTTTGAGTAATTTTATTATGGAAAAGGAAATAGAGTTGTTTGAATTATTCTGTGTAAATATGTTATGCAACCAACTCACAAATAGATAGATCAACGACTTCAAAATTATCCTCTTCAAGGGGGAAACCTCCTTTACATTACATAAATGAACAATTCTTTGATGATATAAATGACAAGACCTCCTTTGCATATATAGAGTCTAAGGGGTCACAATATAATCAGAGCCTACATAACAATAATAATGTAAGGGAACAACAATAACAATAGTGGGATTCTATGGGGCACAACAATAACAATATTGGGACTACACGGGCACAACAATAATAATAAGGGGGATACACTAGTATTATAGGGACCTAACATGCCCCTTTCCTTCAAAAAAGTGTTTTCCTCAAAGCTTGATTAGTTTTGAATGATTCTGTATAAAATTCTCATCCTCCCATGTGGAATCTTCAGCAAGTAAATTCTTCCACTTAATGAGATACTCTGAAATTGATCAATTCCGTAGCTATCGGGTTCTTATTTTCGTGACTGCTTCAGGCTCAAATATGAATTTTCCTTCTTCATCAAGTTCTAGCAACACCGTTTGAACTGGAAGCTTATCACTAATAACCTTATTTAAGCATGAAACATGGAAAACTAGGTGTACTCGGGAAGATGCAAGCAACTCCAATTTGTATGCCATAATAACAATATTTTGCAACACCTTGTAAGGACCGTAGTACTTGGGTGATAATTTATTATCCTTCTTAGCTTGCTTGAGAGACATTTTTTTGTATGATTGTAGCTGTAAAAATACCTAGTCACCTGCATCAAAAATTCTTTCACAGTGATGCTGATTTGCTTGTTGTTTCATTCGATTATGCACGAGAGTGAGGTTATCCTTTAAGAGTTGGAGAACTTGTTGATGCTTGATGTGATCTTCCACTGCTTGAACCTTAGAATTTTCTCTTAAAGATGATGTGATGGATGGTGGATGATATCAATAAAGTGCCATAAATGGGTTCATTTTTGTTACAGTATGGAAGGAAGTGTTATACCACCATTCAGCTAGAGGTAACCACTTCAGCCATTGTGTTTATTTATAAGATATAAAGAAACGAAGATATCCTTCCAAACATTTATGAACTATCTCAGTTTTCCCATTAGATTGATGATGATAAGATGAGTTATGAGCTAATTGAGTACCAAGAAAAGAAAATAATTTCGTTGAAAAATTTCTAGTGAAAATGGGATATCTGTCACTTACTATAATTTTTGGATTTCCATGAAGCTTTTGAATTTTTCCATAAATGCAGTAGCAACTATACTGCATTTAAAAGGATGATATAATGCACAAAAGTGTGCATACTGGTAAGTCTATCAATTGAGACCTCCTCCCAATGTTGAATTGGAATGGCTAAAGGTTGTAATAGACTCGAGGTCTTAATTGTCTCAACTTTATTTTGTTGGCAAACTAAACATTCTTCCACAAACTTTTGAATATAAGATTTAAGGCCATCCCAAAAATATTCCTTCTCGATCTTATGGTAAGTTTTTAAAAATCTCGTGTGCCCTCTTAAGGGATAGGTGTGCAATTGCAAAATAATATTTTGTTTGGGTTGGGAATTCTTACAAAGATATAAGCGATCTTTGTACTATAATGAATCGTTTTTCCAGCCAAATGTATCGGTTGTACTCGGATATGGATTAAACTTTTGAATGAGTTACCAAATCTCTTCATAATTCTTCCATTCATCCCATGCTTCGGTTATCCACTCAGGTTGGATAATAGAAATGGCACAAAGCAATGCTTCCACATCCTTTTTTTGTAGGTGATTTGAGAGTCATAACCCAACATCTTTGTCACCCATTTTTGCTGCCCTTCTGAAGATAATATTGGTTCCAAAAAGTGTTTAAGGCTATCACGATATTTTTTTACCTTGAAGTGTCTTCCCATTAGGTAAGGTATCCATTGCTTTAGTGCATGTAGTATTGCCAACATTTCCTTCTCATAAATAGGTTTTTGTAAATACTTTACTTTGATTGGACAACTTTCAAAAGCAATGGGTCTTCCTTCTTGCATTAAAACAACACCAATTCCATTTCCTGAAGCATCACATTCCACAATAAAAGTTTTTGTGAAGTCTAGCATAGCTAAGACTGGTGCTTGACACATTGCCTCTTTAAGATGTTAAAAGGCCTTCATTGCTTCTGGAGTCCAAGAAAATGCATCTTTCTTCAATAATGATGTTAGAGGTGCCACTATTCTACTATAATTCTTAAAAAACTTGCGATAATACCTTGTCAACCAAAGAAATCCTCGAAGATTCGTTATGGTTGTGGGGATTTTCCATTCCTCAATGGCTTTAATTTTGTTAGGGTCTACCTTAACACCCTCATGAGATACAATATGACCCAAATATTCCACCTCCTGTACTCCAAAGAAACATTTGGAGGTTTTTTCATATAATTATTTCTCTTCCAATAGTTTGAGCACCCTATCAACATGTTGAACATGATCCTTCCAAGATTTGCTCTAGATTAGTATATCATCAAAAAATACTAACATAAATTTTCTAAGGAAGGGTTTGAAAATGGAATTCATCAAACCTTGAAATATGGAAGGTGTATTAGTAAGGCCAAAATGCATGACCAAAAATTCATAATGAACCTCATGATTTTTGAATGTTGTTTTTAGAATTTCTTCAGCCTTCATTCTAATTTGATGATATCTTTTACGTAGATCTAGCTTGGTGAAGTAAATTTCTCCATGTAATTCATCCAATAATTCATTAATGAAAAGAATGATAAATTTATCTTTAATAGTGAGCTTTTTGAGCTCCTTATAATCTGGATACATACACCATGATCCATCCTTCTTGTGCACCAATACTACTAGAGCAGAGAAAGAACTTTGACTAGGTTGAATTATACCAGCCTCTAACATTTCTGCAACCATACATTCAATTTCACTCTTTTTGGCATAAGGATATCTGTAAGGCCTGGCGTTTGGAGGAACACTTCTTGGAATCAAGTGAATCACATGATCATGATCAAGAATAGGTGTGAGGCCTTTGGGGGTCCCAAACGCCTTGGAATGATTGTCCATGACTTTTTGTAGATTTGGAGAAACAGATGATTTTGATGTTTGAACCCCTAGTGAGCATAATTGTAAAATTACACCTATTTGTTCTTTTTTCAGAAGCTTTGTAATGCCATTAGAGATGATTATCTTTCCTAGTTTCTCTGTGATACCCCTTAATTCAACTTCCTTTCCTTCCCCAAAAAAATTCAAGAAAATTTCTTGAAAATTGAAAGCTATTGTCCCCAAAGATTGTAACCATTGGACTCCTAGTACAACATCAACACCACCCATTGGAATGGAAAGCATTGGACTATTCAATACATATTCCCCCATGGTTAACTTGATATTATGGAACTTTCCAGAAAAAATTATAGCTCCCCCATTTGCAACCATCACTTGAAACTTTGGTGCTGGATATAGGAAGAAATTCAATTCCTTGGCTATCTTACAATGACTAAAATGATGGGTACTACCTGAATCAATCATAACTATTACCTTTTTCTTCTTGATATATCCTTCTATCTTGAGAGTTTGAGGAGGGGTAATTCCTGCCAATGCATTACAATATATGGTCGGATCCATTTCGTATTTCTCTAGGGTTGGTTCTTGGTGTATATCCTCCTCTTTTGATGTTTCTTGTTCATTTTCTTCCTCCTCTTCACAATCTATGTAGAATAATTTCTTCTCAGCACACTTATGTCCTTTAGTGTATTTTCTATCACAACTGTAATAAAGCCATTTTGCTCTTTTTTCCTCCAATTGTTGTGGTGTTAACCCTGTAGGTTGTGGAAGGCTAGGATTAGAAAAACTTCCATCCTTATAGTTGTGAGTGGTAGACTTCCTTGTTGCCATAATTTTGCTTTCAACTTTTCTTTCCACCCTGAATGCCTTCTCCAATGAATCAGGTTACCAAAGATGAACCTCATGTTGGATGTTATCCTTTAAGATGCCTATGAAGACATCAATCCTATGTTCCTATGGAATATAATTTACTCTAATATTCAATTTTTGGAAGTCCTTAATGTGCTCCACCATTGAACCCTTTTGTTTGAGATTTATCAATTGGCTAAAGATGGTGTTGATATTTGTATCATCATAATGTGCTATCATTTCCTCTGTAAAATTTGACCAAGTGACAAGTGGTTTACCAGAAAAAAGTCATCGATACCATACAAACTTATTAGGTTCTAAATATAAAGTTGTAATGCATACCTTTTGTGTGTGTTGCACATTATGGAGATTTAAATATTGCTGTATCTGTAGTATCCATGTTACCGGATCCTTGCCATCAAACTTCCTCATATAGATCTTTGGAATATGGTGGGTTTTCAATCCAAATTTAGAGTCATTGGAATCATGATTAACATTCCTTTTATTCTCATCATAATTTTCATCTAATACCTTTTTCGCCATTAGGAAACATTTCTTCTAGCAACTTTGTCAAACCTTCCTTCAAACCTTCCATGTCCGCTTTTAAACCATTCTTCAAATATTCCATGTTGCCTTTCATTTTTTCTTCTATACCATCCATATTAGTTTCCATACCATTCTTCAAACCATCTATTTTAGCTTCCATTTCATTTTTTGTTACTCTTTGCGAGAGCGAAATTTGTTGCACTTGGTCTCATAATTTTGATATATCATGTTGCATTTCTTCCTCTTCTTCATGTGTCATAGAAGAGCTTTCTGGTTTCTTACTAGGTGTGTCCATTTTTTTGTTTCAAGCCATTTTAAAATCAAACAATGATATATATGCTTCACTATTCCCTTTGAATCACTTCAAACGGATTTTTCAAACAAAAGTTATGCAAAATTTAAAAAATACACATATTTTCTTGATTTTTAGGAGCTAGATATTGTAATTGTTGTATCTCTGTAATTGAGAATCTCCAAAGTTTGAAATTTTGTCCTATAATAGCCCTCAAAGTCTTGCTTCCAACCCAATAAGTCAGACCAATATTGGATTCTTTAAGAAAGAGTTATGCCCAATCTCCCATAATGACCTGATTATAGATTGGTTCACTAGAGCGAACTTGTACGAAGTGCCACGTGTCACTGTTTCGACCTTTGACCCTAAAAATGATACCAAAAAAACTAAGTTCTATCCTCTTTCCATCACTTTTTACGAAATTCAAATCCAATGCTCAAAGAAAAAATTATGACGATTTTCCCTAGGTCACCTGTTTGAGATGGAATTATGGAGCCTGCAAAAACCCTAATTTCCTCAGATCATATTTCTGAAAATATAGCAAGAAAATATTGGAAATTCATACATGAAGTTCATCACAATTTAGGCTCCACGTGGTTTCAATTTTAACTTCTGAATCTTCTTAGGAAAATGTTATAGTGAAAATGCCACAATGACCTGTTTGAAGCAACAAAACCCTAGAATCCAAAGCTCCGATACCAAATGTTATGCAACTAGATCACAAATAGATACATCAACGACTTAAATATTATCCTCTTTGAGGGGAAAAAATCCTTTACATTACATAAATGAATAATTATTTGATGATATAAATGACAAGATCTGTTTTGTTTATATAGGAGTCTAATAGGTCACAATATAATGAGAGCCTACATAACAATAATAATGTAAGGGCACAAAAATAACAATAATGGGCTTATATGGGGCACAACAATAAAAATATGGGGGATACATGAGCAAAACAATAATAATAATGGGGATACACTAGTATTATAGGGACCTAACAAAATATTTAGCTTTAATCTTTCTGATTCAAGTTTGTAATCAAATTTAGTGTTATCCTAGCTAGTATAAATATTAGTTTATTAATATAGGACCATCCAAACCTTATTCTTTGGGATGTGTAAGTTAAGATATGGAATTGAGAGTCACCAAGTAATGCAAGTTCACATTTTCCATTGACACAAAGTACATTGATGAAGTAGTTGTGAATGTAATACCACTTGATGTATACATGATAATGCTTAGGAGCCTATACATGTACATGAAAGATATTGTCTACACACAAAGGGAAAACAAATACCACTTAGTAAAGGATGGGCATACTTTAATTGTTGACATCCACAAAGGAAAATAAAATCTCTCCTTGATAAGTGCATACCAAGCAAGAAGGATGATAACTACAAACTAGAAGTTTCTATTCCTACTCTTAAGAGAGAATCGACAGGTTAAAGGTAAAATGAAGGTAAAGTATCCTAAAAATGTTGTAATAAGAAGTAGAAGTTGTTTCTAGATAAAATAGTGGAAGTATATAAGAAAATGTTTCAAGAATCCAAAGGGATGCCACTAAAGAGGGAAGATGAACATGAAATTTAGTGGCTACCCAAATATCCTTTACCTAACATTGATTGTATCACTATTCATCACTGAAAATCAATAAAATAAAGATAAAATTACAACAATTATTATAAGAGTGTGTCACAAGGCCAAGCACATTTCTTTGTGATTCACCAATCATTGTTTTTCCCAAGAAGGATGGAAGTTGGATAATGTGCATTGACTACCTTGCATTGAGCATAAACACCATCAATAATTGTTGCCCATTGCCACATATTCATGAATTGTTCAAATTGTAGTAAACAAAGTACTTCATCAAGATGTGCTTGAAATTAGGGTGTTATCGAGTGTGGATGAAATAAGAAGGCACTTGGAAGACTACTTTGACAACATGAGGTCTTAAATATGAATGGTTTTTTTATGCCTTTTAGTTTATGTAATGCACTTACCACTTCTATATGTCTAATGAATTATGTAATCGATCAAGCCCTTTAAACCATAAACTCCTTGTTGTGTTTTGGGCGGGAAGTTAAAAAAAAAAGCTCGATCAAGATCTTATGTAACTTTTGGTACATAGGATCTCAATCGAGGGTTTATTTTTAAGCACTCAAACAACTCGATTGAGCGCTAAAATATAGCTCAATAGAGTTTTTTTTTTCTCCCTCCCAACTCATGCTCTTGCAAAAAAGTGTAACCCATATTCATGCATTCACCCTACAACCTCCTATATATTCCCCTGTTTACAATCCATCAACATCTCATGTTTACAATCCATGAACATCTCCTATTCACAATCCATCAACGTCTCATGTTCATAATCCATCGACATCTCCTATTCATAATCCGTCACCATCTCCTACATACAATATACCATTTAATGCTTATGAATATAATGACACAATGGAAAAATTAACATAAGAAATTAGAGAATTGGAGATTCTAGAAAGAAACATAAAAAATGAGAATGAAGTCTTAAATACATAAAATCAAAATATGTTCAAGAGGATGCAGTGTTGGTATAAAAAGAATATGAAGCTTAAAGAAGCCAATAAGAATTTATATTAAAATATTAAACATTTCAATGCTAAGATCCTCCTCAAGAGGCCAATATGGTCGATTTCTATGAAGAAGAAGAGATCTCCAGGTAGTAGGTTGGTTATCCTCATCCAAGCTACTAAGACTATGGTATTCCAAGAAAAGAATTACAATTTTTTTGTAATTTTTCTTGTGCATGAGGGCATGCAATTCCTTAGCGTGGGGGAATAAAATAGACCATTTCTATCGTTTTTTTGACCCTAGTTTTTCTTATTTTATCCTTAGAGGCTTGCTACCATCATAATTTTTCAAATCCATTGCTATCATTTGTGCATAAGAATCATATTCGTGCTACTAAGGTCACAAGTGGAAATTGTAAAGGTAAATATGTCCATTCATCTATAGTTTTTTATGTTTCTTTGTAAAAACAATTCAAAATGACATAGATACATAAACTTGCACATTCTATAGATGGTTTTCCATTTGTAGCCAAATCATAGGTTGTTATAGTTGTAGACGTGGTTCAATGGAAATCAAAATTAGAGGACGTGGTGAAAATCTAAGGGAAGGATCTCTATTTATTGAGGACAACCAGAATCCCTCCATGTCATCACAATAGCTTAGTCAAACCTACAATGAAATGGTGGCAGCGCATCGGTGGTAGAGAATGCATTATGAAGCGGAATTCTTATGGTGAATACAATGGATTAGATCATGAGAATCAAGCTAAGATATAAATATTTGGATAAGAAATCAATGTATATCATCATGAATTTATCATCCATGTATCACTGAATTAGATACATAAAATATACAATAATCACATTGTTATAAAACTATGTAGTGATATTCTCAATTGTTATTGTCTTAATTTGTATAAATACTCATGGCCCCTGCGATGAGAAACTAGTTGGTTTTTATATGCAAACATTCTAAATTAATATAAACACTATTTCTGATTCTTTATTCGTCATGTGAAATGCATTATTTATGAATGAAGTTATAGTGATTTCTTTGACAATCTAGAGTATTGGTTTACTCCTTGCATGTGCGACCGAGCCAGGAAGCCCCCCCGTGACAAGGAAGCACATTGTTCCCTTTTCCATTTTTCTGATTAGTTTCATTTTGTTCCAGAACAAATTTATTTATTTTATTTGCAAATTAGCGTTTGTAGATTTTCAAACAATTCATTAGATAATGCTCACTTGAGTTTATTTTTCATAATTTAAATTTCTTACATTACATGTTTGATTCATTAGAATTTGAATTCAAACCTTATATTTGTTTGTTGTCCATATAAAAAAGGCTAATCATAGAGATTTTCCAATTGAATAGAAGTTATTATTCCCAAATACTAACTCAAACATCATATTTCCCAGATGCATATGTATTGAGTTTGTAAGAACTTTTCCTAATAATTGTCTACATGGTATGAGAATCTAAAATTGTTTTAGAACCAAGGCTCTCATGGAATATATAAAATTTTAATACTTTTTATAGAGAATTTCACCTTCAAGTCAATAATTTAGTAGTTTTATTTAGCATTCAAAGCCTAGCATATATTGTGCATTACACTTCACAAGTCCACCAACCTAGATTGATGAATTTAATGTAAACATAATTCTAGAACAATTGAATTGACCAACATATTCTACACCGCTAAGAGAAAATAAAAATGAAAATATGCATATGTTATTTAAAAAGGAGAAAAGTGTATACTTATAACAATATAAATAATAGGTGATAAAAATGCACACCTTCATGCTCATCCTCATCCTTATAAATATACCCTCTACTCTTTTCCCAGTTTCAAAAAAATGCTATCAACATTTTAAAGAGTTTAAATCAATTTAGTTGGAAATCCTTAAGAATTCTTTTTTATCTTTTGTTTCAGTTAAATCTCCATCTCTTTAAGTACTTATGATTGTATCATTGAAACATGTGAATACGTATTTTTAAATGAATGGAAATCATTTTATAAGAGATATTTAATATAGAGAATATTTTGTTATGTTACAAAAGTTATTATCTCATCAAGATGTTATAGGTTGGGTTATTGATTTCATTAAAGATATCTAAAATTTATACTAAGACTTGTCTTTAAACCTATCCCACTTACTTTTTGCAATTATTAAGACAAAATGCAGCTAACCTATTACAAATAATGATATCTATTCCACCAAATTTATCTAATACTTATCCCTAACCCTACCCTACCTACTTTTTAGCAATTATTGATAGAAAAAGAAATGCACACACAAATATATTATTAGAGAACCCTAAAATTGAATGAAAATGATCACACAACCTCGATTCACTAACCTAACAAACCTATAAGACACACACGACTGAAAGCCAAATCAAATGTATATTAATCAATCTCTAAGAATTATGTACATGTTGTACATATAAGTACATACAGGAAACAATTGAATTAGTTCCCGGGAGTTCTTGGACTCCAATAACTACCCAAACTAACCCTATCATTAACCATGAGGATTAGTTTTCTAATATTCCCCCCTTAATCCAAGGGATGTACCAAAGTCCAAGAATGAGAGCTCAAAATGCAGAAATGCATCTCAGGGAAGAGTTGAACGTCTCTGAAGAAATGGTTTTTAAGGATAACCACAAACCAATATGGGAGAAGTCAAAGTATCAAACAAAACCAACTCTAGAACCTTCATATCAATTCTTAGATCAAAGTAAAAAATGTAGTTTTAAAGTGACCACAAACTTTGGAACTATCGCAGCAGTTCCTCGAACAATTCAAAACATGGAAGTGCTCAATCAACTCGATCAATTCAACTTTGACTCAGGATTGCTTGACACCTCGAACTCGAACCTGTAGTAGACCATCAACTATTCCGCCCTTGTCGGATACAAGGTGAGAAGTACCCTTCATCACTGCAAGGTTGGTCATCACTCTGGAACATATTCTTTGGTATGACCTGTAAATATTCTTGGCTATTTTTGTCCAATCCCAAGAAGCAATCCATCCAAAATTTATCTTCTCTCTTGTAGTAGTCTTCTTTCTAGAACATCTATTTATATGATGATTTCGCTTTCCATAATGCTCACACGGGTGAAGATCAAAACATTTATCTTTCACTTGTCCAACTTTGTTACACCTCTGGCATCTATCAACATGTTCTGGAACAACACCGTCCAAAAATCCAACACTTCAGAATTGTATAGGTTGAGCAAAATCTGGAATGTGAAAAGATACATCCATAATATCCTTGTTGTAACCCAAACTACTTTTGTGTTTATTGTGTGTAATCTCTTCCCATGGTCTTAAGAAAGTTTTGGAAATAACAGGCATCTCATAAGAACCTTCAGTTGCATCCAAATTGTTGAATTGAGGCTTCTGTGATCCATAACAATTATCAGAAGAAATTTTGGCGTAAATCACAATCAGAAAATCATTGCCGACGCGTTTCGAACCAACCAGTGTGGTTCATCGTCAGGACTAGTTGAAGAAAACAGATCCAGCTTTGCATGTTAAATAGTCTGCGCATAGCCTCCAACGGCTAATTTTGACTTAGGGATCAAAGTCAACAAACCATTTTAATAATTTAAAGGAAGTTAGTTAATACGGTGACCATACCTTTAAGATATACCTAAAATATATATAAAAACAATTTAATCGGTGTTTAATATAGTTAAAAGATATCATTTAAAAATTAAAAATTATAAGTTAATTGTAACTTAAATGGGATTTAGTTATAAGGAAGAAATTTAAGATAATAGTTAGTTAGACTAAATAAATAGTGGAACGAGAAAAAATAATAAAGATTAAATTAAATAAATAAAATACAGATAAATAAAATAAATAAATAAATAAATAAATAAAAAGTAATAAAATAATAATAATAATAGTAATAATAATAAATAGATCAATAAATAAAATAAAAATAAAAATAAAATAAAATAAAAATAAAAAAAAATAAAAAATAAAAAATAAAAAATAAAAACTAAATAAATAAATAAATAAATAAATAATAATAATAATAAATAAATTAAATTAAAAAAAATAAATAAATAAAAAATAAAAAATAAAAAATAAAAATAATAAAAATAAATAAATAAAAAATAAAAAATAAAATAAAAAATAAAAAATAAAATAATAATAATAAATAGATAAATAAATAAATAATAATAATAATAATAAATAAACAAATAGAAATAAAACATAAATACTATAAAATAAAATGAATAAATGAATAGATAAAAACAATATATAAATAATTATATCAGAATAAAATAATAAAATAAAATAAAATAAATAAAAAATAAAAAATAAAAAATAAAAAATAAAAAATAAAAAGAATGATAACACTACAAATAAATGAAAAAAAAAAAAAAAAAACCGACACAAATTGAAAAGACGGAGAAGGACAGGAAAAAGACCATTAGAAGACCAGAGAGCAAAAAAGGATAAAAATAATGAAAGGTCGAAAGGAATGAAGGGGGGGGGAAGGAAAAGAAAGACTAGGAAGAAAGGGCAGGGATCCAACAGCTACTGATCTTCCAGCCGTCATCTCTATTGAGATTGTTAGGCCTTCTTTCAATCTCAATAGCTTCCCTGAATTTACGATGATGAAAATGAGCAACTTTGGCAATAACCTTGGCCTCCTCTATACACACCTGATGCTTGGTCTTTTCCGCATGCTCTGCTAACGCGGAAGACTTGGTTCTCCCATGTCTTAGGTCCGCTGCATGTTCGCTGATCCTCTGATGGATGGAGCGCCTTGTTTCCCCGATATAGGGGGTCCCGCAAGAACAAGGGATCAAGTAGACACCCTTCATGTCCTTAGGGTCAACGGGATCTTTCACCGATCGGAGGGATTTACGAATGGTGTTGAGGGGCCTAAAGGTTGAGGGAATATCATACCTCCTAAGGATCTGAGCAATCTTGTCCATGGTTCCCTGGACATAGGGAAGATGGACCCCTAGACGGCGCTCCTTCAGCTCTTTTTTAATAGACGCATTTTTAGAGGCTTTAAGGAAAGCCTTCTGACCAAGGCGCCTACTATAGCCATTCTCAACAAAGACATTAAGGAGATGGGATTTCTCTTTATCAAAGCTCTCATGATCAGAAATCCTAAGGGCCCGAGTAGCGAGGGTGTTAAGAACACCCAACTTTTGTGTAGGGAAATGATGGGAATTGGCATGAAGATATTGCATCAGGTGTGTATAGAGGAGGCCAAGGTTATTGCCAAAGTTGCTCATTTTCATCATCGTAAATTCAGGGAAGCTATTGAGATTGAAAGAAGGTCTAACAATCTCAATAGAGATGACGGCTGGAAGATCAGTAGCTGTTGGATCCCTGCCCTTTCTTCCTAGTCTTTCTTTTCCTTCCCTCCTTCCCCCCCGGCCCCCTTTTCATTCCTTTCGACCTTTCATTATTTTTATCCTTTTTTTGCTCTTTGGTCTTCTAATGGTCTTTTTCTTGTCCTTTTCCGTCTTTTCAATTTGTGTCGATTTTTTTTTTTTCATTTTTTGTAGTGTTATCATTATTCTTTTTATTTTTTATTTTTATTTATTTTATTTTATTTCATTATTTTATTCTGATATAATTATTTATATATTGTTTTTATCTATTCATTTATTCATTTTATTTTATATTATTTATGTTTTATTTCTATGTGTTTATTTATTCTTATTCTCATTATTTATTTATTTATTTATCTATTTATTATTATTATTATTATTATTTTTTTTTTTTGTAAGCTTAGGTGGGACCTTCTCATTTTCGAGTTTTTACATGTCCGTTATTCACCCTTTATCCAGGGAGGGTAGCACAAGAATCGAACCCAAGATCTCTGGTTCGGTGAGACTTCATTTCCACGGCCATTGCCACTTGAGCTACCCCATGCGGACTATCTATTTATTATTATTATTATTATTTTATTTATTATTTATTATTTATTATTATTATTTTTAAATTAAATTAAATTAAATTTATTTATTATTATTATTTATTTATTTATTTTTAATTTAATTTAATTTTTATTTTATTTATTTATCTTATTATTATTATTATTATTATTATTATTATTTTATTACTTTTTATTTATTTATCTGTATTTTATTTATTTAATTTAATCTTTATTATTTTTTCTCGTTCCACTATTTATTTAGTCTAACTAACTATTTTTTTTCCGGGGAAAAAATACCGCGCTTTTCTATTAATCGAGAAATAAAAAAACTACAAAAATGAATGTGTAAACATTCAACTGAATTTTCTTGTGCCATAGAGATATTTAAATCTCCTCAGTGATATCGTTTTTACCATAACTTTAAACAAGAGACTTTGGGAGCTCTCCTGTTCACGGCCTGTATCAGCCCTATCCAAAATTTGAAGTTTCAAAACCTGTCACCATAGTATTTGGGCCTCCTTTTTTACAGGAAAACAGCCCAATACATATATCAAAAGAAAAAAAAAAAACAAAGATACAAACTGTCTCTCCTGCACCAGGAGTATTTCAAACAAGTTCATACAGATGAAGAAAAAAGAAAGATAGAGACTAAGAGTATGGGGGAAGATCCGACACACGGATCTGTTCCTGAACTTGCTCCGTTATCCTCCAAGATCCCAGAGTCTGCTGCAGACCTGCTTTAGAATACCGGTCGGCTTCTTCATTTTTATCCCGGTAAATATGGGCAATGGAGAAAATATTAAAATGTGACTTTAGTCTTTGGACTTCTTCTAACAGAGGCAACAACATATAATTTCTGCAAATAAATTTCTCATTGACCCAGTTAACCACATTTGCTGAGTCTCCAAAAATCTGAACTGTGAGGGTATTCCTATGGATGAGCCAGCAGAGGAGCAATTTTAAAGCTGATAATTCAGCGAAATTGTTTGAACCCGACCCAAGACCTACTGATGCTTTTAAGGAATGCGAGGGACTTAGATGGATTATAATTCCAGCACCAGTGATATTGTTTTGAGCTGCCCCGTCAAAGAAAGCCCAGGGGATGCCCTCTCTGATAACGACATCCGCTCGCTGGTTTGTAGATTGGGAGCCCTCCGGTTCAGGTAAGCTAGCTAATATGGCTGAGGCTTGTAAAGCAATGACATTCACTGGGGTGACCTTTTCATTAAAGATGCAACCATTGCGGGCTATCCAAATACCCCAACAGACAATAGGAGGAAGATTTCTCATGTTTTTCTCAGGATAGTGAGTCCACCAATATTCCCATGCAGCTGATAAATTCACCCCTTCCCAATTCCCGGAAAAATTCAGAAGCTTTTTTGTTTCCTCCCAAACTGATTTAGTGAACGGACAGCTCACAAAAAGGTGCGAGACAGATTCAGAATCAGTTTTGCAAAGAGGGCATCTACTCGGCCCCAGCTGGAAGCGAGCTTGAAGAATATCCCACGTGGGAATTTTGTTTTTTAAAGCGCACCAAAAAAAGATTCTGGCTTTTTTGGGGCATTTTAACTTGAAGAGTGGCTTCGCCCACCAAACCGGGGGCTCCCACCCCTTTCTTTTCATCAGAAAGTCATAACCAGCCTTTGGGGAATATCGACCTGTTTCTGCATGTGCCCAAACCAGAGAGTCTGGAGAATCCTTTATCCTGACATTTGTGCGATTAAGTTCCTGAATAAAACCTTGCCATTCATCTCTCCAACGGAGATCCAAGTCCAAATCTTCAGCTGACTTCCAGCCCTGCCCCCAAATGGACGACAAGCCCATATTTGCAATCTGATGCAGATGAATAAATCCTTTAGTATCAAGCTGCTCGATCAGACCAGGAGATAACGCAAACCGCTCATTACACCCAACCCAAGGGTCCTTACCAATCCGCACACATTCACCGTTCCCCACTTGCCAAGCTAGTCCTTGTTCAATGATTTTAAAAGCTTCAGTGGTTGCCTTCCAGATGACCGAGCAATTTCTCCCTTTTTTGTTTGGACTTCTGATCCAATCTTCGAGGGGAATTGGGTCTATATATTTCCTTTTGACCACCCTGGTCCAAAGGTTCTCAGCTACTACAATTCGCCAGCCTGATTTTGCCGCCAAAGATTGGCAAAAGTCCACGAGTTGTTTCACCCCCCAGCCTCCCCATTCTTTTGGTCTAGCAATCTTGTCCCAAGCAACCCAGGGAAGCACTGAATTTTCCTTTGAGCCTGACCACAAGAATCTGCTTGATTTTATGAATAATCCCTTTGGGGATCCAAGTCAGCGCTGCCCAAAAAACAGGAATGGCTTGAAGGACTGAATTGACCAGTGTCAATCTACCAGCTCTTGATAGCCACTTGAAGCTCCAGTGCGATATCCTCTGTTCGATTTTTGCCACTAACCAGTGCCAATCTTGTTTTCGGTAAGAGGACGGCTTTAACCAAAACCCCAGATACTTGAAAGGAAGGTCCATCAGACTGGTTTCAAAAGGCAAGATGGAAGTAATTGCAGTTTCCTCTTGCCTGGTGAAACCTTCCATAATAAAATGAGACTTTCTGGCATTTATTTGAAGGCCTGTAGCTTTCAGAAACAGGTCAATGATATCTTTAAGAACTTTGACTTCGTTTAAGTTCCCATTTAAAAATAACAAAATATCATCAACAAAAAGAAGATGAGAAATGAACAGGTTTACAGCAACCTCCAAACCTGTGAACAAGCCTGAATGCTTTGCTTTTAAGATCAGTCTACTGAGCCCCTCAGCTGCCAGGAGGAAGAGCAGAGGAGAAAGGGGACATCCTTGTCTCAGGCCTCGTTGACTTTTGAAGAATTGAGAGGCAGCCCCATTTATCAGCACCGCAAAACTAACATTTGTAATGCACCCCATTATCCAGTTTATAAACTCCACTTTAAACCCAAGATGAGTCAGTAATAATCTAAGGTACGACCAGCTAATCCTATCATAGGCTTTGGAAAGATCAATTTTTAAGACAACCCCTTTCTTCTTTGCTTGCCTGATGCTGTGGATGGTTTCCTGAGCTACACCTATTGCTTCGTGAATTTGCCGGCCATCCAGAAACCCAAACTGCTCGTTTGAGATACACTCAGATAGAATAGGCTTCAATCGCACCGCAATGATCTTTGCTATTATCTTATAGATTGTATTGCACAGGGAGATAGGCCTGAAGTCTTCAAAGGAGACAGGATTCTCAGTTTTTGGAATGAGTGCGATAAAAGTAGAATTGAAGGAACTGAAAATTTCACCTTTCTTTCTGGATTCCTCCACCACCTCAGTAAGCTCATCACCAATAAGATCAAAAAAATGGATGAAGAGCTCTATAGTCCAGCCATCCGGCCCCGGGCTTTTGTCTTTTGGCATAGCCTTTATAATACGCTCTACTTCCTCCTTATCCACTTCCCTATATAACAATTCTGCATCCTCCTCTTCCACAAATCTAGGAAAAGCTTGAGCTGTTCTGATAATTTCAGCTAAAGAGATCCCCCCAGGATCAGAAAAGAGGGATTGGAAATGATTCTTCCCCAAAGAAGAGATCGCTTCAAAAGAGGACACCTCCCTTCCTTCGGGGTCTTTCATCTTCCAAATGGTGTTTGCATTTTTCTGACCTTTTGCGTAATTATGAATTTTTTTTGTATTTTCATCCCCAGCTTTCAGCCAAATGGCCCTACTTTTCAGCCTCCACTCCTCTTCTTTATCCAACAAAATCTTTGCTCTACTCTTTTCTAAAGCCAGAATTTTTTCTTTCGATTCTTGAGAGACATAGGCATCCGCTTCAGGATCTTCCAGCAGGCTGAGAGCCTCCTCGATTTTTACCAACTCCTCGTTTTGTTTTCTTCTCCTCTCAGGTGCCCATTCAATGGTTGCTCTCTTAAGCCTTTTCAGATTCTCCATAAAATGACCTCCTTTGTTGACCAGAGAATTTGGACCCAGATGTCTCCAAGTGCTCCTGAAAAGTTGTTGATAAGACTCCTCCTGAAGCCACGAAGCATTGAATTTGAAAGGAGTGGCCGGTTTTGCAGGGGGCTTTGAGAATTCAAGGAAAATTGGAAAATGATCCGAGTTTCCCCCGTCCCCCACCCATTGCCTGAACAAAGGGATATATGCAGCCAGTGTTTCATTGATGAGAAAGCGATCCAATCTCTTTGCAATTCTCCCCTCTCCCGTTCTTCTGTTCCTCCAGGTCGGCTTTGCCTTTATAATGTTGACATCAATCAATTTTGCATTCTGGAGAGCCTTTGAGAAAAAATCTGTCAAAGGATCTTCCCTCGCAGAGGGTCCCCAAGCTTCAGCCATCCCCAGAGAGAAGTTTAAATCACCCCCAATAATGAGATTTTTGTTAAGCAAAAGCTCTTTAGACAAGAAATCATTCCAAAAAGGGACCCTGCCCTGACAAGGTCCATATACATTAATAAACAACAGAGGTTGGTCGAAATCAACCGAGAGAACCTCCATTCCAAGGGCATGAGTTGAACCCCAGCAGTTTTGCACCTTAAATCTCCCTTCCTTGAAACCAATGGCGAGACCTCCAGAATGACCAGCAGCATCAAGTGCAGAGAAAACCCAACCCGGGAATAAGGATCGCAGGGTGGATTCAATTTCAGTACTTTTGCCCAAGGTTTCCTGTAGAAAAACTACATCCGGGCGATGGCGGGAAATGAGGTCTTTTAGAGCTAGTTTTTTGGGTTTACTAGCTAAACCCCTGCAATTCCAGGACAGACAGATCATTTGATAACCGTCTCAGGGGCTTTCGCTGCTCTAAGCACCCCAGGAATCGACATTTGTTTTCCGTCCGCCACATCAAATTTTGCCTTAACTTGAGCCTTCGAAAAAAGAGATTTCCTACCTCTACCTTTCTTACATGTGCCCTTAGAAATCTCAGGGCTGAGACCACCCACCGATTCCTGAAGATCATTTGTGTGGGCGGGGCGCTTATGGAGGGATCTTAGATTATAATGACGGGCGACAGATGGGCTACCCGTTCCCTGACCTTTTTTAGGAGACTCCTCACAGTTCAGATTTAAGGACGGAATAGCTTCTGATAAAGATTCTATGTTTTGAAGAGGATCATCTAAATTTGACATCATAGAAACATCCGCCACAAAAGCATCACTACTCGATACAGAATTTACAGGGAAGATTAATGGAGAGGACTGCATACCGGAAGAGGGATCCTCCGATGGGCCGACTGAATCTGCTACAGGAGCTTCCCGGCTTGGCTGGGCATCTGCTTCTTGTACCGGGATCTCCTCCTTCCGCTGCACTCCTACTTCCGTCTGGGGGATAGAGGCCTCTTTCTGATGATCGAACTTCGTGCCTTCATCCTTCTTCTGAGCTTCGTGGAATCCCGACAGATCCTCCCAATCCTCCGCCTTATGCTGTGCCCACCTTCTTCTTTTCCCCAACGGGCAATCCCTCGCTAAGTGCCCGTATTCATGGCAGCAGTGACATCTGAAGGGAAAGAGCTCATAGTCTAACAGCTGCTCATATACATAGTCCCTGTACTGCAGCGTAAAAGATTCAACAAGCCCATCCGACGGATTAAGCCTTACTAGAATCCTTGCGACCGCTCTTTCATAGGTATGTAAATAAGATCTATCCACATCCAGAAATGTGCCCAAATGGTTCCCAATTGATTTGAATACAGAGTCCACCCAAAGGAACGGCGGGAGGTTTGGTGCCCTAACCCAGACAGGGATTTCGTCAACTTTCTCCTTCGAAGCATCGAACAGAGGAGTCCATCGTTTGAAGAAAACAGGTCTGCTCCCGAACGCCCAATTCCTCGCCTCCACCCATTCCATTGCTTCCTTTGAGTCAAATTTTACCATAAACCATCCTTTTACCAGCGTATCAGTCCTGAAGGACTTTGCCGGGGTCTCCAACCACTGACTCTCAGCCCACTGCCTTAAAAATTTGCCAGAAACATATCTCCCTCTTGCTCTGCCAACAAGCGTGCACTCTGCAACATCCAAAGCGTCTTCGACTTGAACGTCCATGCCTAGAACCAGATTTGAGACCCGCTTCTTTTTCCACGACTTCGCCTTCTTTCTTTTGTCCCCTACTTTCTCTGTTGCCGTCTCCGGTTCTCTACCACCAGAGGTAGGGAACGAAACGCCTTCATCCCTCTCTTGGGTATTCCCATCGTCCACGATGTTTTGAAACTCTTTGTCTGGTGGGGTTTCAATCAAACCCTCCACAGGACTGCCCGCCTCTCCAAGTGCAGAAGGGCCTCCTTCCACCGGGTTCCCAAGGCATGGGGTGTTTGTAGAAACCCTCGAGGACGATAATTTGCAGAAACCCGCAAAACCCTCTTCCCCTTTAGAGAGACTCTGCAAAGATTCATTTGAAAAAAGCTTCCTATTTATTTCCGGCTGAGGGCTTCGCTCTCCCGAGCCTTTCCCAACGCCCTGAACTCCGCCCACCGACCTCCATACTCCGTGGATTTGGGGAAAATTGATAATGTCCTCAAGACCGCCCGAAGAAACGAAATTTTTTACAGGAGAAAGCGACTTACCAACAGTTGAAGGACACAACTTGTCATACAGCGTGCTTGGGATTGAATGGGAGCTTATTACCTCCGGAGCCCTTCCTCCTCCTCCGAAACCGCTCGCAAGCTCCAGACTCTCTTCCAAAAGCCCCTTTGCTGGATTTTGGCGCCACGAGACTCCACCCGGGAAAAACGCAGACGATAAACTGTTTGAATGCCCGATGATCTCACTTATGTTCTTCTCCGTGACTTCCTTTCCCCAGACAGTAAGGATATCTTCAGGGGCGGGGTCCAGGTCAACCGATTCATTTTGTTTTACCATAGTTAAACGCCCCGTAAAAACTGCAACCGCCTTACTCCCGGAGCCCGAAGAGGAAACTGCAGAAACCGCCTCAGAAGTCCGTTTCAAGAAAAAACCACAGATGAGTTACCGTCAAGGATATTTTACCTTCACCGAAACGCCGCGAAAGGGAATACCGTAAAACTCCCGTAAACTAGAGAACCCCGTTTGTTGCTGTCGAAAACCGCTTCCAAGCTTGTTGCCCAGCTGTCACCTACTCCAAAAGTCTGCCCGATCCGTCCTCGATGGACAAGCCAGCTAACCCTAAACATGTACTCCCGCTGACCTCTCTGCGCCACCTGCATCACCTAGGTCATAGGCCTAGGGTTCCCGGATCAAACCCTAGCGGAGCCATCGATTCGTCGTAACTAGTCTAACTAACTATTATCTTAAATTTCTTCCTTATAACTAAATCCCATTTAAGTTACAACTAACTTATAATTTTTAATTTTTAAAAAATACCGTTTAACTAACTTAAACACTGATTAAATTGTTTTTATATATATTTTAGGTATATCTTAAAGGTATGGTCACCGTATTAACTAACTTCCTTTAAATTATTAAAATGGTTTGTTGACTTTGATCCCTAAGTCAAAATTAGCCGTTGGTCAAGTTAGCCGTTGGAGGCTCTGCGCAGACTATTTAACATGCAAAGCTGGATTTGTTTTCTTCAACTCGTCCTGACGATGAACCACACTGGTTGGTTCGAAATGCGTCGGCAATGATTTTTTGATTGTGATTTACGCCGAAATTTCTTGTGATAATTGCATCCAAATTTTCTTTTGAAACCACTACATTACTCTGATAAATTTCTGGCTTATGATGAGGCTCAAACAAACCGCTGTTATTCTAAACAAGAACATGTTTAGGATTCTTCTTTTGTGATTCATGTAATTCATTTCGCTAAAACTCAGACTCTAGCTCCAAGAATTCAAATTTTCTTTTCGCATTTTACAAACATGACTGGATGTCAAAGAGCGTGTCTTTGCTGACTTGGACGCTGTTATGAATAGCATACGACACTAAACTGTTCAACAACTGTAGAGAGAAAATCATTGAGTTATGCAATGTTCTCGAGCGATCAACTTTGAAAAAAAGGGGTGTTGGGTACCACCGAAAATGCACCCAATACAAACAATTTATGATGATTTAACAGGTGTGTTAGGTTCAACCGAAAATGCACTCGTTTACAACATAATTTCAACAAAAAATTTATTAGATTATTGCAATAAATGTCTTCTTCTTATGACAACTTCCAGAGAAAATTGTCTCTACAACCATTTGAACTTGAAACCTTCAATAGACAAAATAACTATATAAACTTCACTAACCACAATATCATTTGCTCTTTTTGCTTTTATAATCATAACGTAACCAAATTAAACTTCAAAGGGCAATAAAAAATGATGTCGATTTCTTATCGCTTTCCTTGGAACTGATCTCGTGAAATCGATGCAACGTTTTGGGACATTGCCGCATGTAAACTGCCCTTGATTGGAAATCCTATCGAATCTTTCCTAACTGTAGTTAGGGTTTTGGTGTAGTTGGGCTGTGAAGTAATCTTTCCACTTTATATCATCACCTTTCGTTTGAAATATTTTTAACCTCATATTAATATCTTTTTAACCTCATATCAATCCTTTCTGCCAATCTACATCATTACTTAAATAAATAATCTTTTTAACCTCCAATCTTTAAGATATTTTATCTGCTAAACAAAATTTTCTTTCTTGAAAAGACTAACCCACACTTCGATTTGGACGTAGCAATTAAACATCATTATTAAAAAAATCACAGAAGGTACTTGTTACCTCTTATGCTCTCAAGAAAGTGCAGGCTTGTGCCACCATCTCTGTCTCTCAATAGTATTAATTGACAACCAATTCCCAGAAATTGACAGTAGAATCCAAGAAAAGCCAATTTCCAGATGTCTCGGGATCAATTTTCCAGTGGAGCACAAAAATCGGTTCTCCAGCAGAGTAACCCAGGTCTTTTCATTTCGAGCAGTATTCCACTGGTGATGTGCCTCTAATCCAATAAATAACCACGATATTTTTCGCCAAGACAATTTTTCTTTCTTTGAATCCCCTTCTGTAGTCACACTTCATTTACTCATCAGTGGAGGCAAGTACAAATTCACCATAATTTCTGAACGTGGCCGCACCAAAAATATTGATTCGACTTCAGACCGAAAAATAATATTTCTTACGAAGAAGCAAACTCGTGCTTCAAATTTGTCTTCTCAAATACGATTTCAAATATTGTCAGGCTCGGATCCTGTCGAACCATGGTAACAGCATAAAACTATACATCCAACAATATCGTCTTCAAAACAACTTTCTTTCTGATGAGGAGTTCAAATGTCTTGTGCAAGTCTCTAAGTCGGCATTACAGGTTCAGAATCCTTGAAGGACACAACTCCTTTCTTATTAAACTCCCCAGAACGTCTGGGATTAATTATTTGCAGAGATGGTAAAGGGACCCTTCCTCTTCAAATGTCTTGTTATCCATTGATGTAATCCACGAAAAACAATGTTTTTTCAAATATTTGTATACAAGACAACCACTTTGTACACATACAATCACAATGCATGACGTATAGATTTACAAGTTATGGACAATGACGTGGCTCCATACCTTCATTTACTTCATCGACAATCACATCTCAACAACCCATATACCCTTGACAACTGCAACACTTTGAATGTTTTGCAGTTTTCTTGTGTTTGAATACTCGAGTTAGCAACACACCCAACGAGGAGTCAAAGATAGACTCGTTTTGCCACAATGAGTCGACTGAGAATCCTCTGCGAAATTTCACGTCCAAAGCTCTGGATGGCCACAAAATTATCAACAGGCCGATGAATTACCCGATACTACTGTAAGATACACGAGAGACCGGAAACCAAATCAAATATATATTAATCAATCTCTAAGAATTATGTACATGTTGCACGTATAAATATATATAGGAAACAATTGAATTAGTTATCGGGAGTTTTTGGACTCCAATAACTACCCAAACTAACCCTATCATTAACCCTGAGGATTAGTTGTCTAACAAAACCATCATTCATCGTTAAACAAAAATTAATTTTAATTTAACTCACCATTGTTCACAAAAAATATAGAGTTAGAAAATCAATTTTTTTAATCATGGAATGCTCCATGCTTTAAGTTTGTTTATTCAAATAATTTTCATTTTTCTTGTTAAGTAGCTATATATTTCTATTTTGGTATAAAGTTTTTAGAATTTTAATTTAATAATCAATAATTTTTTGGTGAATGGTAGAGATTTAATCTTCATGAAATATTCAATATTTTTAGTAGTAGTTAAGATAGAAGGTTGAGATTTATTTGAAAGGTAATTACGCCATTTTTATTTTCAATTTAATTAAAAAAATGTTATATCTAAAAGTGTGGTCAAATTCTTATTGCTTATCATCTTGTTACATGAATTCTAAAATTTTATATCCATAATTCATATATATATATATATATTTTAATAATTAAACGATAATAATAATAATTTAAATTAAAATTATAGTGTAGTTATTTTTTATGATTTTTCTTAAGTCGAAAACATGAAATGTATCATAAAATAACTGTTCTAATATCTATTAAGAATTGATGTTTATCTACCAATTATTTAATTTATATAACCGAATAAAATTAACAAAACAATTGGACAATATTAGTTTAGAAATATAATGTGACATTATCACTGACACCCGAATGACAAAAAAGATTAAGTTAATATCTACTATGAATAAATATCTATCTATATTTATCAATTATTTAATTTATATAAATTGATGCCTACTTATATTTACTAGTTATTTAATTTACACATAATAAGATGAAACCAAAAAAAATTAGACAATCTAAATTCAAAAATATAATATGGTGATACCCACATCTCAATAACAATGAAGATATTTACATGTCATTAATTTATAGGGCTAAATTAAATTAACAAAAAAAACTTAAACACTGTGAGTTGGAATTAGGTTCAGATCCAGTATGAATTCATGTCTATCTCTATTTATCATTTGTTTTTTTTATGACTAAATAAAATTAAAAACACTTACATAATGTAATGCCACTCGTAGTAATGGAAATTAAATGGAGATTTACACGAAATTGAGGTTTATAAGTGTCTACAAGTGATTTAATTATATGGCCACATAAAATCAACAAAAAAGTGGTAAAGTAGATTTGATAGCTACTCTAAATTGATGTTTATCCGTGTCTATCCGTCATTTAATTATATGGGTAGATGGAATTAATAAAAAGATTAGACGTGGATTCATATATTGAGGCCGATAGGCCTTCCCTTTGAAAGAGACTTTCGTCGTCCCTTTCATTCTAAGGTTGACACCTGGCATTTTTTTTCATCTTGCAGTTTCGCACTCTAAGGTTGACACCTGGCATTTTTTTTTCATCTTGCAGTTTCGCATTTAATTCCGGTTCTTCTTTGCAGTTGCAACCGATTACCGAATATCGGGAAACAGTAGTGTGGAGTGGGGTTTCTTTTGAAAATCAACCAAAAATGGCTCTGAGCAGCGCTACTGATTCTGATGGCTCCATACATTCAACCTTTGCCTCCAGATATGTTCAGGAATCCTTGCCTCGGTATGTATAAACTCTGGAGGGAAATCTAGGAACATAAACTGCTCTTATGAAAGCTTATTTCACTGGATGGGTTTGCTTCCGCTATTGTGCAATAGTATTTTCTTGAGGATAAACCCTCCGGACATTGGGATTTCCAATAAAATGGCCCTGAGCAGGGCTTCTGATTCGGTTTCCTTTGAATGTTTGTGTTGGCAGGTTTCAAATTCCGAGTAGGTCGATTCCCAAAGATGCTGCCTATCAGATCATCAGCGACGAGCTCATGTTGGATGGGAACCCCAGACTTAATCTTGCTTCTTTTGTCACCACATGGATGGAACCAGAATGTGATAAGCTCATCATGCAGGCAATCAACAAGAATTATGTCGACATGGATGAGTATCCTGTCACTACAGAATTGCAGGTAATGGCAGGGTTTGGGATACTAGATCTGAAGGCCCTTCTCAGATCCGTTTTGGGCGTTAATTTTATTTATTTTTCTTTGTTTTCTCAATTCTTTATCTGAAAGTGTTCAGTGCTTTCATGTGTCTGGATTTGGAAAAAGAATCGATGCGTGAACATAATAGCCAATCTGTTTAACGCCCCACTTGGCGATGGAGAGGAAGCTGTTGGTGTGGGCACGGTTGGATCTTCAGAGGCGATCATGTTGGCAGGCCTTGCATTCAAACGCAAATGGCAGAACAAGCGCAAGGCAGAGGGGAAGCCGTATGACAAGCCAAACATTGTGACAGGTGCAAATGTCCAGGTAAGATTAACGCAATTCGATTAGCCCAAGCCCATCTAAATTCTGATCTTATGTCAACATGGATTCTGTATATCAATTTGAAGCCCAAATTCATGGATGTTGTATATTAGTTAGATTAAATCAAATCCATCTAGATTCTGGTTTGATATGCATCTTAACCTTAAAACGAGCTTGATGAAGTCGAGGTTACATATCTGGAGTTCATAATCTATGCAAATAGAATCAGGGCTCTCTGTATTTCGCCAAATTCTGAAGAATTTAGATGGGTTTGACCTAGAAATATTCATTGCACCTAGTATTGTAGGGTGTATTGGTGATGGATAGATGGTGTGCTGGGAGAAATTTGCTCGTTATTTTGAAGTAGAGCTGAAGGAAGTTAAACTGAAGAAGGATTACTATATCATGGATCCTGTTAAGGCAGTTGAAATGGTGGACGAGAACACTATTTGTGTGGCAGCCATCTTGGGTTCCACTTACAATGGAGAGTTCGAAGATGTCAAGCTGGTGAACGATCTCCTTATCCAGAAAAACAAGGAAACAGGGTGCGTCTTCAAATCTCTTCAGATTTTTCAATATCCTTATAATCTCTGATGGGTTTGATAAAGAATTTTATCTAGACAAACTTAAATAGTATAGAACCATCTAAACCCTGGTAATCTAGGGTACTCACTCTCTGCCTGGGGTTGACGATTTCCATGCGCCAATTTGGGTTTTTCATTGCAGCACCATCGTCTGCATTCAGTCCTGTTTGACATAGACTTCATTGATTTAAACAGTGAAGTCGTTATTGCGTTTTGTGGGCTTAAATAAATTCTGATTGTTTCCATTGATTGCGTGTGGGGTTGCAGGTGGGACACGCCCATACATGTGGACGCGGCGAGCGGCGGATTTATTGCACCGTTTCTGTACCCTGAGTTGGAATGGGATTTCCGGCTTCCATTGGTGAAGAGCATAAACGTCAGCGGGCACAAGTATGGTCTCGTCTATGCCGGAATCGGATGGGTTATCTGGAGAGCAAAGCAAGATCTCCCTGAGGAGCTCATCTTTCACATCAACTATTTGGGCGCCGATCAGCCCACCTTCACCCTCAATTTCTCCAAAGGTATAATTAGTTTTTATTACCAGGAAGACCTTGATTGATATTCCAGCTTTTATTTGGGAAAAGCATCTTTGAATCAAAGCCCTTGACCATGAAACCCTGCAGGTGCCAGCCAAATAATTGCGCAATATTACCAGCTCATACGTCTAGGGTTCGAGGTGTGTTGAGACGTCTCAAACTTTTATTTCAGCTGTAATCCCTTTCAATGTACAGTGCGTGACGGGTTTTGAATTGATTGAATAGGGCTACCGGAATATCATGGGCAACTGCGCGGCAAACGCCAAGGCTCTGTCAGATGGTTTGGTGAAGACCGGGCGGTTCAACATTCTGTCGAAGGAGATCGGGGTCCCTCTGGTGGCGTTTTCGCTAAAGGACAGTAGCAGGCACGATGAGTATGAGATTTCTGACCACCTGAGAAGGTTTGGTTGGATCGTGCCCGCGTACACCATGGCTCCGGACGCACAAGAGGTGAAGCTTCTGCGTGTGGTGGTGCGTGAAGATTTCAACCGGAGCCTGGCAGAACGACTGGTTCATGACATCGAGAAGGTGTTGCATGAACTTGACACGCTTCCTTCAAAGATAGCGAGGGAAGTGGCTGCGTCTTTGGTAGATGCCCATCCAGAGCTCAAAGAAGTCAAAGACCTAGGTATAGATGTCACCAAGTTTAAGTCCTCTGCTGTGTTCAACGAAATCGTTAACTCCCACAAGGCCGTAAAGGCATGGAAGAAATTTGTTGCGCAGAAGGCCAATCGTGTTTGCTGAGGAGCCCCATTCAAATGGCTGGAAGTTTGAAGTTGTTCAATTATTTTTGTTTTGTTATGCTCATGGTCGTTGTACGATGCGACGTCCGCACTATTACCATTAATTATTTTTGTTTTGTTATGCTCATGGTCGTTACACGATGCGACGTCCGCACTATTACCATTATTTTACTTCCATTCAACCTGTAGCTGTCTCTGTATAAGAGATTTGTCAAAGCTGAGTTTATAGGTGGCTTGCACGACTTTTGCAGCTCCAGTAATGAGAAAAATAGTTTTGTTCTTCACGCGTATTCTTTAGAATATTTCAGCGCGATTTCTGTATTCCAAAAATAATAATGTCACATCTATGTGCCAATTTCACCGACTCTTGAATACGATTGATACTGTATGTCATGGAAAATTGTTCCTTGCATATTTGGTGGCAGACATGATCTGTTCACCAAAACAAGACACGTCTCTCCTCCGTAACAGCAATAAACACAAGATTCCTTTTTGCTATTATTTTTAGTTTTTAATAACAATTTTATAATTCAGTCTTACAAATTTATTATGGTGTATTAAAAAATAATAATATTGTATTAATTATACATGTAATCAGAATTTTCCAGAGTAATATTGAAGGTTTTCGTGATTGATTTGTAATGCAGAGTAGAGGTAGCTGAGAAAACCTCTTTAAGTATTTGGTGGCTCCCGCTCATGCTCCAATTTTCGCTGAGAATTTCCACAATAATAATGGAAGCTTTTTATGATTGATTCCGATGCAGAGAATAATTGAGGTAGCCTAGAAACCCTTTATAAATGTTTGTTAACTCCCGTTTATGCTTCAATTCCTTTTCTCAGGAAAATTCACTTCACATTCTCATTTCCCGACAGTTTTCGGGGTTGTCTATTGAACGCTCCTATGAAAATCATAATAAACTCCTATGAAAATGAAAATCATAATAAACTCCTATGAAAATCATAATAAAAGCGATTGTGACATGCAATTAGTGTTTTATTTTTACAGCAATTAGTGTTTTATTTTTACAGCGGAGAGAGCATTGAATAGGCAATAAGTATTCCGAGATGTCTTATTCGTACGTGTTTACTTGTATGTGCAGTTGTCAGAGGCATTCAAATAAGTATTCCGAGATGTCTTATTCGTACGTGTTTACTTGTATGTGCAGTTGTCAGAGGCATTCATCGAATTTTTCCAGTTAAGTACAAAACCTATAACCCTCTTTGCTGATAAATCATAATTAGCGTTAAAATTAGGGTATCATCAATTTAGATTAAAATTTATATAATTTTTAATTTAAAATGAAATTATAACATGATTGATTTTAGTTATATTTTAATTTTTATTATATTAAAAAAATTGAGTCCATGTACATGTTTATATAATATTAGTTTTATCTCCTTCTGACATGTCATATTTATGAATTCGGGAGCAGTGTATTTAAATGTAAAGAAATAATCATTCCAATTGAATTTAATTCGAATTTCCATTTTCAGAAATGTTTTGGAATATTTGGGAATGAGATGGACTCATAGGAATGAAGTTAGATTAGTTTGGTGATTAGTAAAGTTATTTTATTTGTTACTAATCACTTTACCTCTTCTAGAAAAATTAATAAGGTTATTTTATTTGTTATTAATCACCTTAATTTTTCTAGAAAAATTCAACAATTCCGATTTAATAATCCTATCGGCCTCTCTTTGTCCCAACTTTTGGGACAATTGCTAGTCATATATGTAACGTGGTACTGTCGACACCCCAATGGCAATGGAAACCATTGGAAATTGGGTTGAGATATTTGGATCTGGTGAATTAAGTTATATACATATTTTTCAGTTTATTGATTCATTAATGCTGTCTAATTATATAAATATTCACAATTAGATTTAAACAAGTATATTATTTATTTATTCTTAGTTTATAAGTTTATTAATATTGTTAGGGTATATACCTATCATTATATTTAAATAAGTATATTATTTAAATATTACAAATAAAATTTACTCGAGACAAATTTTTATGATCAAAGTCATGGAGTTTCTTGCCATTAATACTCATAGATCTGATGATCTTTAAAAAAGATTCCAAAATGAAATTATGTAGTAAATTCTGATGATTTTAAAATTGAATAATAATAAGTATTTTAAGTTTTGAAACATGATATTCTCATGTAGTTACAAAACTAGCAGGAGGACTTGTTGTTACCAAGTTTTTGATATGAAAAGTTAGTTGTGTACTGAGGCGAAGCATGTCAAGCTCTCTCGTCAAATAACCATCACTACTGATCTGATCAATTGTACTAGTATACATAAAATTATATTTTCTTTAAGATATATTTATTTAAAAGAATGAAATTTTACACTAAAAAAGAATAGGAATCAATTTTTTAGAGGTCCAAATCTTTTCTCAAGTTTCCCACTCAAAAACAAGTTTGTACTTTGAGAGATTTAATTCTTCACTGGCTTGGTAGATCCGAAGTTAACATGGATCTATATTGGTAGATATGTATGAGGTGTAAACTAAGATGGAACTTACCTTTGGGGAAATTAAACTATTTCAAGGGACCTCTCACAATTCTTGTGGAGGGAAGATCATTCTTCTACCTAATATAATTGTGATAGCATCATCTTATTGATGGGTAGATCATTCTTCTATCCAACATTAATAACATCCTATTTATAGAGAGTTTGCTTTTCCATCCAACATTAAAACTACAATCTAAATTTCAATTAATTATAAGGGAAAAAAACTTAATTATAAAAAAAATAAATTTAAAAATAAAATATGATGGTTAGATGTTCGTTTCTTGCGTTGTATCTACATTTGACTTGTTGATTTAAGTTGTATTTCAAGAGTTCTTGGACTTGGAATTTTATATGATGTTGTTGTTAAATAATGTTGTAATATGTGAGAGATCGAGTGTGAGAATTTTTATTTATTATTAAAAGCAAGTAAAAATAATTATAAATAATAATATTATTTATGAGATGAAGTTTGATGAACTTTTTATATAGGTGTTTTTTTATAAGGGAGAGAATTATTAAGGGTTAGATGTCTTTTTTCATTATTAATATTTTTGTTGAGCGGGAGTCTTTAATAAAGATTGGTTGATCTTTCTTCAAACTTAACATTTTTATCCCGAGGGATTTTGGGCATGAGCTGGCTCACTTCTTATTGATTTATATTATCATTTAAGCGATCAACTAACCTTTTATCATGCTTATTATTTTTGTTGAGAGAGGCTTTAATGAAGGTTTTTTCAATTTTTTTTAGATTAATTTTGTCCGCTTAGTGAACACAAGGAAGAATTGGTTAAACCTTTCACAAGACTTACTTTTTCTTTCAGAAATAGTTGGAAAAATCACTTTTACATTATAAATATTAATGGGGTGAAATGATTAATGAACCTTATCTCATATAATACTTCTATTGTATAATATATTTTTCTATTAAAATTATACTTGATATGTTATGTTTAACAATTTTGAAGATCGTCTTATGTTAATTTATTTCATATAAAAGTATATACTTGTTTAGTTATTTGTAAGTAAAAATTGTCAAGACTCATTGGTATTAACAAATTCAAGGAGATTTTGTTTCTTTAAGTGGAAGTAAAGCACAACATTGAAGGGTTCAACAATGAATGAGATGTTTAGTTAGATTAATCACTCAACTTCTACATACATTTATATTTATGAACTTAATTGAAACACTATCATTTCTAATGGCATGATTGTTAGCACATATGTAATTAATTAAGACATATTGCATGTCCAAATTGAGGTACTTAAGAAGAACACTTTCTTTCCACTACCGATTGAGCCTCTTCAAAATTTTCAGTGTCCTTGGTGATATGTTTTTTTATTGTTGCAGAACACAAGTCAAAAGGGATCTCATTTGGAAGAAGATTGTGACTAACAACTTGACAAACTAGCTCAATGCTCTTTTCAATGTGTTATGGGTTGATAGGGTCACACCCAAAGCCATGTTAGGAACTTCCCCCTTTTACTTGATTTACGACCAGGAAGCCAACCTTCTCCCCTCACTCCAACTCACAGAATCTATGCAAGATGTTGCTTCTTCCCCAATACAAAATCAAATTGATACATTGCTTAAGCTTGAGAAATAAAGAAACAAGGGAAATGGGAGGTTCATTGCCCATCAATAGGTGGTGAAAAGGTGGTTTGGAAAACATAAGGTTGACACTAAGAATTTGATGTGGGTGAGTTAATTTTGAAATGGGATAAAGCAAAAGAAAAAAAGGGAAGATATTCCAAATTTCAAACCATGTGACTTGGCCCATACTAGATTGTTGAAAGGTTGTGAAATGGAACATACTAATCGAAAAGCAATGAAGGGTATGTAAGGTACCCAACATCCCAATACTTGATTAGGGTGGGGTTTATCTAGACCCAATCTTGAAGATTAATTATGAAGATGTGGTATCAAATTTCCTGTTTTGTCTATCACCTCAAATCACATTTTCTAATAGTGCCATCATCTTTTGTTTGTCAAGAAATTTTCGATGATATAATCCTCATCCAAAACAGGTTTTTGGATAAGAAGTTATATCCATTTAAAGGTTTTCTCTTTTTGTTATCTCGGTCTCCATACTTCAATGTGACCCCACCTTATTATTCTGTGTGGAAAACCTATCTAGCTCAACATATTGGTTATTATATATTGGGCTAAAATTTCTATAACAAACAAGCTTGATTTTGATTTTCTTGACCTAATAGTGGGCCATTAATTGACATTTACTAGCTACGTCATTTTTTATCCATCTTTCGACTCCTTGGAATACCCTAATGTTAATGAGAAATGGAAGTGGCCAATGGTCGAGAACTGATACGCTAACCATTTTGTGCTCAATCGAATTATGAGATGATGACTGGAACTTAATATTATCTCTTATATATATATATATATATATATATATATATATATATATATCAAATTCCAATATATTATATTAAGAATTAGGAAGTAAATCTTTCTCACACACACACATAAAAGTTGATATAAACTATTGTATGAAATGTGGATGTTGAAATAATGTTTATCTAAAGTAGATATTAAAATATTTTTAAATAGTAAGGAAACTACTATCTCTATTATAATGAAATGAAAAGTGAAAATATAATAATTTTAATTCTTTGTTTGAAATATCGCATGTTAACTCTATGTTTAGCCTCGAATGAATCACACATCTCTTTCTTGTATAATTTTTATATTATTTTAGATTGCTAGACCATTGGAGGTTAAACGAGGAGACCATAGTGAAGAATAAAGAAAATATTAAAAATATTACTACTTCCAAATTTAAGCATAAGTTGTGGGATGATAGAGGGAAAAAGGAAGATAATATATTATAAGCAGGTGATCAACCCCAATCTTCAAATGCAAAATTATATTTTTTGTCTTGAGTAGCAATAAGAAGAAAATAAACATTGCCAAGATAAGAACTAATTCTCATGAGCTCCAAAGTGAAATTAGGCATTGGTGTGTTCCCAAAACACCTCGGGATGAAAGAGTTTGTCACCTTTGGGAAATTAAGAAGGTTGAAGATGAAAAACACTTCCTGTTGGATTGTCGAGCTCTTGGTCACATCTAATCTAATTTTCATAATCTTTTCCACACTACCAACCTTCTTGACATGTTAAGTCAACAAAACTATGAAGATCTACTAATGTTTCTCTATCTTCCTTTCTATCATAGAAATAACATGTTAAAGAATATCAAGTAATCTCTTACTCTAGGTCATTCTCAAATAATATCTTAATATTATAATTAATTAATTAATTTTATTTTCAATTTAGTTAAAAAAAGTTATATATATATATAAGGGAGTGATTATTATTATTTATAAATAACATTAATAAATTTAAAACTCATGTACTGATTATTATGATTATTATATCCATCTATATATATATATATATATATATATATATAAAACTCATGGAGTGATTATTATTATTTATAAATAATAATAATAAATATGAAACTCATGTACTTATTATTATTATTATTATAGAGTAACCCAAAAGACCTAGTAGCTTGCCTAACATAATTATTAGTAAATTTTTGGGGGCATACGATCTGTCCAACTCCTCGCTCGAAATATCTCTTGGGGGATTGTACAAGATTCGAACCCAAGACTTCTAGTTCAGTGAGACTTCATTTTCACGACCATTACCAATAATACTAATAATTTAAGATAAAGTTATAATTTAGCTTTTTTTCCATGATTTGTTTTAAATATTTCTAAAATGTGAGATGTATCATAAAGTAAGTGTTTTGCTATCGACAATGAATTAATATTTATTGACATTTATAAGCATTTGATTTATATGGCTAGATGGAATTAACAAAAAAATTGGACAATGTGGGTGACAATGAGGGTTCAAGTTGACATATTAAGTTGACATCGATTAATTATTTTCTTAATAATAATAATAATAATAATAATGAGAATAAAATTATAATTTATTTATTCATTTATTTATGGAAAATTGAGATGTATCATAAAGTAAATGTTTTAAAATCTATTATGAATTGATGTTTATTTGCATTTATTAGTCATTTAATTTATATGGCTAAAGAGAATCAACAAAAAAACTCGGACAACATGGTGAGAAATATAGGTTTAGAAAAATGTAAAGTTGCACCACCCACACCCCATGACAATGAATATTAGGTTGGTATTTATTAATTCTTTTTATCATCAATAATAATAACAATGATTTAAAATAAAGCTATAATTAAGTTGTTTTTTTTCCATGAATTTTTTTAGCAATGTGGGATGTTTCATAAACTAAATTTCTTGATATATATTATGAATTGATGTTTATTTTCATTTATGAGCCATTTAATTTGTATGGATGGATGAAATCAACAAAAATCTTGGACAATGTGGTTGACAATGGGGGTTCAGAAAAATGTAAAGTGATACCACAAACACCCCAATAATAATGGATATTAGGTTGGCATCTCCAATAGCTATGGAAAGTGATACCACAAATACCCCAATAACAATGGAAATTAGGGTGACATCTCCAATAACTATGGAAATTACGTTGGAATCTATTAATTATTTTTATTACAATAATAATAATAAAACAAGAAGAAGAAGAAGTTATAATTTAGTTTTTTTTTCATGATTATTTTTATATTTTAGTAATGTGAGATGTATCATAAAGTAAATATCTTGATATCTAGTATGAATTAATATTTATTTTCATTTATCATACATTTAATTTTTCTGGCTAGATGTAATCAACAAAAATCTTAGATAATGTGGGTGACGATATGAGTTCAAAAAAATGTATAGTTGTCCCATGACACCTCAATGACAATGAAAATTAGGTTGGCATCTATTATTGATTTGTGTCGATCCATATTTACCACTGATTTAATTTATATAACTAAATGACAATGAAAATTAGGTTGACATCTATTGTTGATTGATATATATGAGATCCATATTTACTACCCTTTTTTTGTAAGCCTAGGTAGGTCCTCCTTTTCTATTTATTTAAAAGCAAACTGAAACCACATACTATTAATAGGTGGCCTCAACTCGCCCATTGGGAAACCGAGTCTGTTGGCCACCTATGCATATTATAAGCCATCCAAAAATGGTAGGTTATCAGTCTTTCTACCCAAGCGATATATACATAGCTGTTTAAAAACCAGTCTATAATCTTAAGTACCATAAGCATGCATGTAAAAGAAAACTAGCCACTAAAAAACAGAAACCTGAGGTCATTAAACTCAAGCTAATCTTTGTGGTCTTCCGGTTCTGACTCCACATTCGTTGGATCTTCAGTTGAATCTCTGGGTGCTGGTGTCATTTCAATAATACATGGAATGTGTCTCTATATACAGTCTAATCTTATGTCCTGCTTGCAAAGCTGGAACTGGGTAGCTTTCAGGTCTTTTTTATAATCTGGCATGTCTCTGATTATCAGAGCCATCCCCATGGACACTTGTTCCATCGCTTTTCCCACCAGTTTTTTCATGAGCCAGTATAGGTGCAGAGTCTAATTGAATTGGGAAAGTCTCCCTCTGGTATTCCCAAGATCGGGAATGTGATCTTTCCATTCCTCCATTTCTTCCTTCGAGTCCTCTTCTATAATTCTTTCCTCCATTTCCTCTATAATTTTTCTTGTCCCTGCATCCGTTCCTTTCTTATAAGCTTTTGCTGCCTCCCTTACAGTCTCGTCCAGGGGTCTTCTTCCTATCCTTTGTTTTGAGGTTCCCATGTCCTTAGAATGAGGACCATAATTGCCCCACCCTCTGCGACCTCTTCCTCTGGCTGCGCACGCCATGTCTCCAGTGCCTATTACCTGTTCACAATGGTCACAGTTCAACGTCAAGATAAAACAACCATTATCCATCCAAAAACTAGTTGTCTCGTGGGGTTTCTGTTCGCCGAAACTGCCTCCCCTCTGTCTACTCTCCACTGATCCCAAGCCATCAGGTGAACCAGGGGTGGTCCTGTCCTGCCTCTCGTTTAGGCCCCTAGTTACTATCTCTCCCCCTTTTTCCGGTTCCCTCATGCCATCCCACTCCCTGTGCGACCCTGGTATAGTGAATGAGTGGATCTTCGCGCTAGGATTATCCTCTCCCTCCCTACCCTGCTTGCTGACACAAATCCCTCTCCTTGCAGCACTACCTCCTCCGGAATTCACCCCTTCCTTGCTTAGCTTCCTGCCCAGCTTCGCCTCCCAGGCTCGCTCTTCTCTTCTACCAAAACTCACCCTATCTACCCAGAAGATCAGCTTGAGGAACTTTTCCGGGCCCTGAGACCTCCATGTCACTTGCATACAGTCCTCTCTAGCCTCTCTACCCTTAGCCTGGAGAAAATTGTGCCACTCCCTATGATCTGCAGTTCCCTCTAGCCTATACAGCCTCAAAGCTAAGCTACCGGGCCACTCTCTCTTGCTACTTTTTCTCTTTTTGTGTAGCATAACCTCTTTGCAGGGTCTCTCCTTCCTAACCTGGCCCCAATTCCTTTCCCCTCCCGACATACTGTATTTTCCTTTGCAAATTACAGAAAAAAGACAGCTAACATACCCGAGGTTACTTTTCCTGCTCGCTGGATGCTCGAATGGCTTGTCTTCTGCTCTCATTCTCCTACTCCCTTGAAATCTAGCCACCCTCCTTTCCTTACTCCCTCTTTCATACTCTAGCTTACCTACCTTCCGTCCCATCCTCCTTACCACCTCTCCTCTTCCCATCATTCCAGATGCTACTTCTCCCTTCTGACAGCATTCTTGGCATGCAGTACTCCACCACGTGCTGCGCTATAATCATGCAGGCTGTGGTAGGCAGTCCTTTCACCTCCTATCTTCTGACATCGCCATTACTCTTGATTATCCATTCCATCACCCTGATCGGGGAGAGATCCATATTTACTACTTATTTAATTTATATAACTAGATTTAATTAAAAAAACGACCTACACACGGAGTTTAGAAATATATTGAGTTTAAAAATATATTATAATACGATCAAAGCCACAATGACAATAGATAGATATTAAGTTGATATCACCTATTATAAATTGATATCTATTTTGTACCAATCATTTAATTACACCGCAAGGTGTTCTCTCTGCGAGCTTGGGGTGAGCAAACAATGTTCATCCCAGCCAATAGAAACACTCCAATTTCGTCCTCCTTCAACCAATTAAAAAAACCCATCTAAACTCCCACTTTTCCACTTACAAACTACCACATGTGTTGTGCCACCTGTGCTGTGCACTGCCACCTGTGTTATGCTACAGCTCCTTATTCTTGACAACTCATTGCAGGGTTATATCTTGATCGTCTGGTTGAGCTGAACTCAACTTGTAGTCACTATCTCCCATGACAGAATGACAGATTATCTCATTCACTGTATTTGCATTCAATATTCATCCCGTCGACTATTTATGCATTCAATAGCCATGGCCATAGAATAATTATCGAATCAATAAAGGAAATGACAGAGATATCAATAAAGGAAATCACAGAGATAGAAATACCATTAGACAACCTATCAAATCCCAATAAAGCACTATTCTATGAATCTACTTAGCCTACATCATAAAATAAATCACATCAAAAGAAGACGTAGGTATTATGTGAGAATAATGCAGAAATGGTTAGTTATCTGAATTAGTTGTAGGTGGTTAAACAGAATCAGTTGTTAGTTAGGAATTGGTTGCCAGAATTAGTTGAGTGTTTCTGCCTATAAGTGTGATGTAATTGAGCAGATCAATAATGAAAATTGTGTGAGTTTGATGTTTTATTTTGGTATCAGAGCTCAGGGTTTGAGCTGGGGTGAGAACGCAGATGAGGAAGGCCGAGTGGTGTTTGGCCGGATCTGCTGTTGTTAAAGTGTGCACAGTAACCCTGTGATCCCAGCGTGTGAGGCTGCTGGACGTTGACCTGTGGACGGTGTGGTCGAAGTCTGTTTGAAGGATATGCTGTGGACAGCATACGCTGATCTGTGGACAGCCCTGAATCCGGTGCAGCAAATCCGGCTCGAAGTTTCCAGCGTGTCTGCGGACATAGCTTTCACGGATTCACTGTACTTACGGTAAATCTGAGCCAGTTACACAATTCTGTTATATGAGGTGAATCATCTATTGCTGAGGAGGATCGCTGCTGAATTTCCGTGGAGGAGATCTCTACGAAGTTTGATTGACTCGCTACTGGAAAGGCTTTTGATAGCCAAGTTTGGTTAGCCAAGTAGAATAGGCATTTGATTGAAGGCGTCAAGAAGGACGAGGAACGCTGCCGTCGAGGGTGAAGCTTCTATCTGCGTTGGAGTTGAAACTAGTTCTTTGGATCGTAGGTCGAGACTGCCGTGGAGGTGTGCAGGAGGCCACTAGGAAGTCTGCGATGAAAGGTGGAAGGATCACGTGCCAGATTGACACTGTGAATTTCTGTTGCGTGAGAGGAGTCTGGCCTGAAGCCAAGGCCGTGAAGATCCGTGAGCGGCTGTGTAAAGCCGTGGCTGTGCGTTGAAGGCGTGAGAGGCTGTCCGTGAAGTCTTGCTGTCTGTTGCAGTGGAGAGGGCGTGTTGCAGCGTGAGAAGCCGTGAAGTCTTGCTGTGAGAGAGGAGGCTGTGTAAAGCCTGCGTGAAGGTCCCAGGCCAGTTCCCGATGCAGGGATCATCGACTGAGAAACGTGATTGTGTTGAACTGTCAACCTGCCAGTGAAGGCGGCAGTGCAGTCGGAGGTTATAAAATTGATTCAGATCTTGGGAGACCTGGTCGCTGAGGAGCCCATTCCTCTGTTCGACGTGCCAAGCAAAGTTGCGGAAAAGGTTATCGAATATTGGTTTTTTGGTAAGGAAAAATTGACTGCGTTTTTTCATTCGAGATTTCACTACTGGATTTACCCATCGATGTTGTGCGTATGTGCTGCCAAGACCCCTGTCAAGAACTCGGGTAGCAGTTGAGGTCCACGTGCTGCCAAGACCCCTGTCAAGAACTCGGGTAGCAGTTGCTGGTGTGAGAACCGGTGCGTCCAGAAGAAGACGGAGACTCCCTGCGCGTGTTTCTTTGATTTTCTTGAAATCTTGCTGCCAGAACTTTGCTGGTGTGTTTTGCAAGCTTACTGTGGCCATATTCTTTTTCAGTCGGTCCGGTTTTCTTTGTTTTGTTGCAAAAATCGTGTAAGTGGGTCTTGTTCAAGAGAGTGCTGTTAGTGAGCACCGTTTGTGACAGCTGGTCTGATTGGAGGAGCCCGGAGGGCCAAGGAGCAGAGAGAGGCAGTAGAAAAGGCGTTTTGTTTGAAGTGTGATAACGCTAACTGATATGTCTATTATTTTAGACTTTTTTGACAATGATCTTTTTAATGATCATTTTCTCATGAACCCATTTGGGATTAGCAGTGTTTTTGAGTCCATTGACAAAGAGTTTCATGTTGTTGAAGATCATGTCCCTGAAGAAATCACTCATGTTGTTGAGGATCACGCTGTTGAAGAAATCACTGAGATTAAAACTTGCCCGGTTGTTAGAAGTTTTATTGGATCTACTTTCAATATGACTGCTACATTGGAGGATACTACCATGGATGTTTTTCGAAGGCCGCTCATGTTCAAAGATGACTGCATTTTGGTGACTCCTTCGTTGGTTCCTCATGGAAAGTGGGGAGAACATGAATTAAATTACCTCGTTCGAGATCTTGCATTGCCTCTCAATCCAAAAGAGGTTGTTGACGTTAAGTATGTGAGCAAGGAGCAAAGGAATTTCATAAGGAAACCCAAAAAGGTGAAGATGAAACTGCATCAGCAATGGAAAAGGAACAAGCATGGACCTTTTAATACGAAGACAAAAATGAAATGTTTTGTTGTAAGCCTAGCTGAGACTTAGACCAGCAGGCCAGTTAAAGTTTAAGTCGTCATGATTAAGAATATAGTTTCTTGTATATCGTGCTAGGTATTAATTCCAACTACCCTCTGTTAATGCAGTAGCTAGATCAATCTAGAGAATACAGCAGATGTTCAAAGTACAAGTTCTAGAAGTCAGTTAGGTATGGTAGAAAATCCATTTCTCCATTAAGGGAGGATGTGAGAATAATGCAGAAATGGTTAGTTATCTGAATTAGTTGTTAGACCAGCAGGCCAGTTAAAGTTTAAGTCGTCATGATTAAGAATATAGTTTCTTGTATATCGTGCTAGGTATTAATTCCAACTACCCTCTGTTAATGCAGTAGCTAGATCAATCTAGAGAATACAGCAGATGTTCAAAGTACAAGTTCTAGAAGTCAGTTAGGTATGGTAGAAAATCCATTTCTCCATTAAGGGAGGATGTGAGAATAATGCAGAAATGGTTAGTTATCTGAATTAGTTGTAGGTGGTTAAACAGAATCAGTTGTTAGTTAGGAATTGGTTGCCAGAATTAGTTGAGTGTTTCTGCCTATAAGTGTGATGTAATTGAGCAGATCAATAATGAAAATTGTGTGAGTTTGATGTTTTATTTTATTATTCAACAAGCAACGGAGATTGAACACATCAATATCTCAACCAATGAAATGGGACTGAAATAGTAACAATATCATTGATGGAATGCTTGAGAATGAGATCAATTTCACCCTTTGTTCTATTTCTCTGTTCCATTATGCTTTTTAGATTTCCCATTTATTTCTGCCTCACTGCCTCCCTTGCATTAACTGTTGGATTGGATTGCCATGCCCTGTATTCAATTTCCCCCATTTATTTGTGCCTACGTGGGGTTTGCTGCATTGGGTGGAGTTTGAGGTAGTTGAGGTGGTCGGGCTGACATCCATCACCAATATATGGTACAGAGGGTTTGTTCTTTCACTAAATAGAGACATTCTAGAACATCTAGCCAGCGAGGGGTGCATTTTTTTCAACTAGCAGGGACATTCCAGAATATCCATCCAGACGCTTCAACGACTTGGTTTCTGAGCTTTCGGGATAAAATAGGTAGGATGTCTCCATTGGGCATATGCTCATACATCAATATATGTTTTTACTGTATATATGTGCAACTAACCAATTCATTGAGTTTGTAATTGTTGGGTGTGTGTTATTGTTCAATTAACCAATTCCTATATTAGGTGGGCGAAACTACCTATGGTTTTGTGCATGAGTTTTTCACATGGATTTGGGCATGATGATTTTCCACCCATGGTATTTTGTAGATCTGGCCAAGGGAATTACGGTTATTTTATAATACAGGGTTAATGAATTGGTGTTTATGAATGATTTGACATGTATATATATGCATTCCAACATTGAAAGGAACATAATGAAAAATCAATATGGTAGTCCCGGTTTTGGGATCCAGGGGGGAATATCTATGTATTTGTTTTATATTCTCGTCATTGTTTATTTCATGTTTTTAGAATTCGTCTGTAGGCAATTTCTGTACACGGTTAAAACCTACAATAATCCACTGTAAAATCTCTTCACTTACTGAAATTATCTTGTTGCTACCATATTTTCTCCACATTCTACAAATTTATATGACTTGCTTGGACGGAAACAAACCCCTGTTTCACCTCTTCCTCCATGCTCTTTAGTCAACATTGATCCTCTCGAAAGTGTTAGTTCAGAAAAGCCTAGTTGCATGTACTTTGCATTTGAGAAAAAACATTTTAGAACCCCTGTTTGGGCGATCCTCCTTCAGAAAAACATTTGAGAGAAAAGTGAAGTTGCCTCTGGTCAAGGTGTATCCATAATCGAAGCAGCTTCACGACCACTTGATATTGTTTAAGAGGAATTCAAGAAACCCTTTCAACATGAACAATTTCAGCAAAATGCCCTCATAGCTTACTACCTGCATGTATATGCTTGACCATTGTCCTCCGATCCAAGCATGCATGTGCTTCGTTGCACTTGGCACCTCTACCAGACGCTAGCTTTGTCAATTTATATACTGCGTGCCATGAAATGTATAGGGTTTTCTTTTTTCTTGCCTCTTGAAATGAAAAACATTTCCCGCCTTTTTCCATATTACTCACTGGTTCTAACACTAGTTTTCTATGATGAGCCAAATGTTTGATTTCCAGCAAAAATTTAAAACCATGCTAGTTAAAAGAAATATGAACTTCTCGTAAAGATGATGGTGTTTATTGTCACATTCAAATGCTTTGCACTAGATGCATCTGTCGTGATCAATGGTAGATCAATCTTTGTCTGAGAAGAAGATGACAGCTCCACCTTCGCTTTCTCTGTAGCCTTGCTAAGCCTTTGTAGGGCTAGTGGGCTAGCTTATCCTAGGATAAGTAAAAAATTTCCATATTTTTTAACCCACCAATTAAATAATGGAACATAGCGTTATCAAAATATTTTCCACCAAGATCAAACATAGCAACCAGGCCCTCCTTCTCATTCATGCCATAAGAAAGGGTTGCTGCAGTGGGCTCATTGATGATTCATTTAACATCCAATCCTGCAATTTTACCAGCATCTTTGGTTGCTTGGCATTGAGCATCATTGAAATAGGAAGGCACAATCATGACTGCATTCGAGATAGTCTTTCCAAGGTAACCCTCAACAATTCCTTTCATATTGGTCAACACAAATGCATCGATTAAACCCATTTTGTTGCAGCAACAATTATAGGATGGATTATTGTATTTCATTTGAATTTAGGTCTCATGAATATTTTATTTTATTTTATTATATAAATATAAATATATATATATATATATATATATATATATATATATATATTAATTAATTTTTACTTATTTTTAAAATTTTGAATATTGATTTTTTTTTTCTTCCTGTAATTGTGATGTTGAATTATGAACAATTTGGAGTGTTGAATTTCACTATGTAATCGTGATGGAGAATGTTGAATACATTCACCTTTTTCTTTTTATCTTTGCAACAATGAACGAAAAATGCAGAGATTTATTTACAATTGCTCAATTTTTTTATTAGTGTGATTTTGGTTACAATTCAAATTGTCTTTCTACTAACATGACATCATCGATTTGTAGTCTTCGACTTTCTAGTCTCCTCTTTCAGTCATCTCATGTACACTGCATAAATCTGGGCTTAAATGTGTACTTGATACTTTTAGGCATGTTAAATTCATATTGGATACATCTCTTCTTCAGTTAACTACACAACTGTGTTTTATGTTTTCACAATGGAATAATTGAATTTAGAAGGCAAAGAAAACACTCTACATCTCATCTCTCCCTCAAGTCTTATCAGACATTGATATTGTTGCAGACCATGCTTGTCCTTAATTTATCTTTTAATATTTAACAGAAAACCAACCAGACAAGAATAACTGGCCAATTAAAACCAACAAGTAGCTCTTCTGCCATTTCCTTTGTTGTTCTCACTGTTTAGTATGATTGGAGATCTACTCTAATGTCTGGAGGGTACATACCTTTCTTCCAAAAGTCAATTTATAATTGTATTTTGTCAAATGATAGATGATGAAGAATTGGCCTTCCCACATTTGGGCTAGTCTAGTTAGATTAGTGATCATTATGGATGATCTCTTGCTGTTATATTAGGGTGTGATGGCACCTTATCCTTTTTAATTTTCATTCAAGCATCACCTTCCTAGTTTAATGTTTCATGGTTTATTTCTTACCTGCATTATTCACACAAAAAACTTTGCAAATCTGGATGTTCACTTTGCGGTGAGTCACTAGGTTGACCTCCTACGAAGTTTTCCTTTTTTTCAAACATATTTGCTAGTATTTTCATTATGGTTTTAACGACCTAGAGGTTTGATCCCAAGAATGCTTGTAATGCTTCGGAAAATGGCTGGGAGGCTTGCAATGGACAATGATTGTTTGGAAGGCCTATCTAGTCAATTACTAACCAAAATTGAAAGTCTCCTGCAATATCCTGCTTGCCCTCCAAGTCAAGGTAATTCCCAAGCACCAGTTTTAAAGCTTTCAGTTGGTAATGCAGGGCACTGTGCCTTGCCTGGTCCACACTAGCTAAAGAAATACCCTGTTTGAAAAACTGCTTTCCTGGAACAATGCTTTGTTTCTTCCTCCCTCCTACCCATTTCATGCATTTGCATTCAACATTGATCAATTGCTTGAATTAACCAGACTAGATCACCACAAATGGAACTTGCAATAAGCCTAATTCAAAAGCCCAGTTTCAAAAGCTTTAGACTAGACCAATGGCCACAAGTAAATTCAAAAGCTTTTTTGAATGTCACAAAAAATTAAATTTGAAATTCTTTCCCTCTTTTTCCTTTACCCCATAAAAAACAAAAATAGGGGAGCTCAATGGTTGCCCATCAAATAGTTTACACTCACAACATCAACTTTGGCACTTCTGAAAACAACACCACACTCTTAATTTTGCTTTTGACATACCCCCTCCTCTTAATATTGTCATCCACATTCTCTTTACTGCTCCGACGTTCCTTTATACCTCTCAGTGCAATTGTTAGTTATATTCAGATGAAACTAATAAAAAGGCCAAACAATGTATATTCGTAAATGTAAAATAATACTAGTGATACCCGAATGGAATGGAAATGGGGATTAAGTTGATATGTACTCTGAATTGATGTTTACCAGTGTCTACCTAGTAATATATTTATATGTATATATCAGTCTTTTAGATTAATCACATCGTTGAGATTGGGTCGATGTTTCGAACCAACTATTGTGGTTCATCTTCAGGACGAGGTGAGAAATCAGTAGATCTGAGGGACTAAATAGCAAGGATGCATCAATACTCAGAGTTAGCCATTAGGAAATTTGTTAAATTGTTTAATAATTTAGTTGTTATGGAATAAATAATTATTATGTTTCGAAATTAAAATTTGATAATATAAATTTCGCTGGAAATAGCTGTTATGTGATAAATAAATATTATATCTTGATATTATAGATGGAATAATGATTTTAATATTATAATAATATTGTTAGTTAGGGTTTGACCCATAATGTTAGTTAAATCTGTTGGCTCCTCGTTAATGGCGGTGTAGAATGATAATCCAACACTCCCCGTGTGTTTCGTGGCATGTGATTAAATCTAGCGACGTGTCTGTTTACTAACACCTGTGGGTTTTGGTGTAACTGCAATCGTGACTCCAACAAGTGGTATCGGAGCCAGAGGTCTCGAGTTCGAAACACACCGGGCTCGCGTTGGGTGGGGGGGAGATTGTTGGCTCCCCGTTAATGGCGGTGTAGAAGGATAATCCAACGCTCCCCATGTGTTTCGTGGCATGTGGTTAGTTCTCGTAATAATATAAAATCTAATCAATAACGTGTGATGGTATTATTATTATATTTATTATGATTATAGAGATTCATTAGTTTGGAACTATTATTGTAAATTTCTAAAATATATTAATTTCTATAATAGTAAAATGTAATTGTTCTAAAGGATAAAAAGACTATAATGGAATTTGGTAATTTGCTAAATAATGTATTGATGGTATTCCTATTAAAATTATTAATTTAGGATTATTATTATAATATTTTGTATTCAGTTGTAATTCAAAGAATGATATTCTTATTAATTTAATTTCAACCTATTGATTAATTTGAAAAAAAAAAAAAAATAGGGAGGAGGAAAACTACACTACCAAACAAAGAAAAATAGAAAAATATGTAACATTGATCCAGGGGGATAAAGTCAAAAGGCAAGAAGGGAGAGCCAGCACAAATGAAAAAGGGAGAGGAGAGGGAAGAGAAGAAGAATCTAGAGGAAAGAGTTGGAATCCAACTAACAGCTACAAACTTGGTGGATTCATAAATGTAACGTGGTACCACCCGCACCCCCAATGGCCATGGAGATTAGGTTGACACAATTGGATTTGGTGCATTGGGTTGTTGGGTAAGGCTGGACCTGGCCCCTTCCCCGGTTAACTCTGAGCAAATTTTGGTGGTCAAGGTCATGGTCATGGGGTTCCTTGCCATTAACACACATAAAATGCGGATCCGATGAGCTGAAAAAACGGCCCCAAATGAAATCAAATTGATAATGGCTCCCCCTCGTAACACTGAGAGAACGTATTGATAACTCAAAAGGCAAGAAGGGAGAGCCAGCACAAATGAAAAAGGGAGAGGAGAGGGAAGAGAAGAAGAATCTAGAGAAAAGAGTTGGAATCCAACAAACAGCTAAAAACTTGGTGGATTCATAAATGTAGTGGTACCACCCGCACCCCCAATGGCCATGGAGATTAGGTTGACACAATTGGATTTGGTGCATTGGGTTGTTGGGTAAGGCTGGACCTGGCCCCTTCCCCGGTTAACTCTGAGCAAATTTTGGTGGTCAAGGTCATGGTCATGGGGTTCCTTGCCATTAACACACATAAAATGCGGATCCGATGAGCTGAAAAAACGGCCCCAAATGAAATCAAATTGATAATGGCTCCCCCTCGTAACACTGAGAGAACCTATTGATAACTTCCTTCTGATGGTCGTGGGCTTACCGCAAGAAGCGAAGGGAGTGGCATTTGCGTGGCATGACTACACCATTCCACCACCGCAAGAAGCGAAGGGAGTGGCATTTGCGTGGCATGACTACACCATTCCACCACCACAAGAATCCTTTCCGGTAGGATTCTGATCTTGAAAACCACAAGAGAAGCTCTATAACTCGAGTCTTGCAGGGAGGAAGAGGAATAGGAATAGTGATAGCTATGAGAATCCACCCAGTGAGAATAATAACACTGCTTGCATAAAAGAACCTCTTCTAATTACTGCTATCCTCAAGGTGTCAGAAATTCCTGCTACCTGCCTACAATATCTTCTGGGTAATGGAGTACATTTGTATTAATGGTGGTCTGGTTATCAAAGCTTTTCGACAGCAAATGTATTTTTCAGTTGGTTACTTTAGTTTGCTATTGCCACCGTAATATTGTTAGTTTTAAGTCATGATGTTCTCATGCAGTTACAACAATGGCATAAGTACTTGTTGTTACCAGGTTTTCCAAAAGAAAAGTTAGTGTACCGTTAGAGATTTTGTTGGCAAAGCAAGGTAGGCATTTGACAATAGGCCGAATAGCGGTCTCTGCTAGATCAATTGTATAGCTCTATGTAAAATTATGAAATTTTTTAAATATATATATTTTTAAAAGGAGGTTAAATTTTTTTGATGGTTTCAAAAATTTATTTAATTATTTATTAAATTTTAAATAATTATTTATTTTAATATAAAAATGAATAACATTTTATCCTATTTTGAGTTTTTTCATTATTGTTGGTCATATTAATTTTATATATATAGCTTGAGTGAGCCTAATGGTTAAGTGTATGTGTTTTTTCTTAAGAGGTCACAGATTCAAAGAGTGAAATCATTGCTTAGATGGATCGCTTGTCCTACAAACAAACAAGGGGTATCATACACCAATTTGTTATCTGGCTATATACAATTGTTATAGACCATTCTTCACTCTAACATTGAAAATCGCTTCAACCAAGCCTGAACCTAATTGTAATAACATCCTCTCATTGATAAATAAATCTTTTTTCCCTACAATATTGAGACCTCCTAACTTAATTTTAATCTAATTTTAATAATATCCTACTAATAAGTAGATTGTTCTTCTCTCCACCATGAAAACTAACTTCAATCTAGATTCCACCAAAAAATAAAATAGTGTGGTTAGATGTTCGTTTCCTCCCCTATGATGATTTCCGAGATGCAAGTGCATTTGACTTGTTGATTTAACCTTTATTTCAAAAACATATTGATCAACCCATATGATGATTTCAGAGATTCACCTGCGTTTGACTTTAAGCTCTATTTCAAAAACACGTTCCTCACTAATTTGAACTTTGGAATTTTATACGATATTGTTGTTAAATAATGTTAATGTTATAGTATGGGGCGAAGATTTTTTTTAGTTTTTATTATAAAGCAATAATAATTATAAATAATTAGTGAGGTAGGATTTTTTTTCCACTTTGATGAAGAAAGATAGATTAAATTTGCTTGGAGCTTAGGGGTGTCGAACAATAACTAGACATAGTATTATGCGTTTTGATAAGGATTGATTCTTGTTAATAATTTCTAGTACCTAAAGGTGTTTGGAGTCTCAAATATTGTCATCCAACAAGTGTTAAAAATCGCGAGAATGATGATCCTCTACTCTAGAGTATCAGGTTGGTGGTAGGAAGTGCTTCGCATATCAGAGGTTCAATCCTGCAAATTTAATGGACCTGACACAAGTGACCTTGGTGAAAGCATCAACTTTCAATACAACAGGCCTCCGAAATTTGGGAAAGAAGGGAGCATTGTCATTATATATTAAGCGTCGGGAAACAAAGGACCTCATTATGGAGGTAATTCAAACTCTTGGTGCACTCAGCCAACAAATCCGGGGAATGTATGTAGATATGGAGCGAAATTAGGGGGAAGTCGGTGAGGAGTTTGGCGTCATCATTGCCCGGCTTGCAGAAATGGTGGATTTTATGATCACCCTGATAACTAGCAGTGCAAATATGCAATTAGCGGAGACATAAGCATGTAAGGAACTGTTGTCACAACAGATGGGGCTGTTGAAACTAAAAATGGAATGTCTGCAATTAGCCACTAACATGTTGGAGTGCATAGTCAACAATCTTGGAAGAAGGGTGGAAGAGGATGGTCTAGAGTGCAATCAGGAAAACACTGACATTTTGGAGGTCGTGGTGAAGGAGGAGAGAGCCAAGAGCAATCTGCAGCGGGTATTGATGAAGACCACATAGCTCTAGCCAGGGAGGAGCTGTCATGTTTCTTTAATCTTAATATGGACATATGTTCTGTCGATATGTAGTTTATAATGGAATATTTTGGGAGTGTTTATGGGAGAAATGTTTGTAGAAAAGCGGTATATAGTATATTAGAAATCTAAGATGTAGATGGGCGGGAATTTTGGACAAATGGAATTTTTATGGCAAAATAAGTAAAAGGTTTTGGCCTTTAAACCCGATATTTATAATGCCAATTATACCTATTTTTTTAAAAAATAATAATAATTATAAATAATATTATTAGTCCTTGCCTCATCAGAGACTATAACATTCGCCTCGCAGTCAAATTGCATTGACAGTGCATTTCTCTTTTCTTTTTTTGCAATCTTAACTAAAGTTTCTAGGAAATGCTGAATATTTCTATTTTCCATAACTTTAAAAATATTTTTTTAATATTTTGGAAATCTTATTTCTAATTTTCGATTGGCCTAACAACTTCCAATGGGACATAATTCCCTTGGTGGAGAGAATTTTATTTTTGGTATTTGTGAGTGCTTAAAAATTGATTAAAAAAAAAACTAGTTTTCTAAGTGGCCATTTCGTCAGTGAGTGCACTGACATTAGCACTGTTATGATCTTCCCAATGATGACATAACTGATGCGGTTTTAGATCCTTTGCGTAGGTGGAGGAGGCATCGGGGCGACGGGGTTCAGCCTACACAAATATCCACTTAATGTTTCGTTGTGTGGAGATACTTCTACAAATTTATACGAATGTTTATGTAGAATGGGGTATGTACGAGAGAATGGGAAATATTAATGTTTTGTTGTGTAGAGCTTTTACTGTGCTAGACAAGTTATATTCAGGTGAACAGTCGTGCATAAGGAAAAATGTGGCAGCACAGACGAAATTAATGTTAAAAGCTTTCCTTGTGTAGGGGTTGTGTGGGAGAATGGGGTGCATAGGGAACTTCTGATGCAATTGTAGGTTGTTTGCATGTCTGGGGTGGGGGTGGTAGGGCTACACTAATCTTCACTTAGTGTTTTGTTGTGTGGAGTTTTTACTATGCAGAGGAAGTGGTATGTGTGGGAGAATGATGGTGCATAGGGAACTTTATTCGACAAGGACATAATTAATGTTAAAATCTTTCCTTGTGTAGAGAGATGAGGTATCTGCAAGAAAACGAGGGTGCATAAGGAAATTTATTTGCAAGGAAAAAATTAATGTTAAAGGCTTTTCTTGTTCAGATCTTTTACTATGAGGAGGACAAAGTATGTGCGTGAGAGTAGTTGCATAGAGCTCAGATTTTATAGCTATGAATCTTTGCAGAGGATGGGGTATGTGTGGGAGAACATAATAACTAATATTGTTAATTTTCATTGTGTGGAGCTTTACTGTGAGATTTTTTCAGACAATGGATTTGCTATGAAATGGAAAACATATGTATTTGTATTATATTAGAAGTATATGAGTTTTCTACTTATCAGAGAATAGACATCGAGACGAAAAAAAATCTGGAAAATGGGGTTTGTGTTATTTCTCTAAGCATTCGTGTTAGAATTGAAACTTTGAGGATGACGAGATATGTGCGAGGGAACGTAGTAATTAATATTACTATGTTTCATTGTGCAAATCTTTTACTTTGCTTAGCTTTTATATTGGGAACTTTATTCAACAGAGATGAAATCAAGACTTTATTATTATGTTTCATTGTGCAGTGTTTTGATTGTGTGAAAGATGGGGTATGTATGTTGATTTTCCCAAACAAATGATTACATTAGCCAAAAATAAAAATAGACAACTTCGCAAATTAGATTGCAGAAATATTTTGAAATTAAGTTGCCGAGAGAAAAACAACAACTAAATCAGTAACAATTTACTTTAACGTAGGGTATATTCAACAAATTTAGAGAAATATAGAAAAATGTAATGCATGGAAATTAATTTTGTTATTTTCGAATTCAACCAAAATTTCTTGTTCTAATGTTCAAAAAATCAAAGAAGGAAAACTATTGTAAACTGATTTGCTTTATCAATGAAGAAAAAAAAGAAAAGGAAACTAATAGTTATCTAAATTACTACATATTCTCGATATCAGGGCTTCATTAACTTCTGGCTCAAACTGAGAAGGGGGGAACCTTCATCAATGGCCATGATATCATCATTTCTTTCATTAGTGTCCTCCTCAACATTGACATACTTTGCGTGAGCCAAATTATCTAAATAAAAACTCAATGTTTCGTTTGCCAATTGTAATCATTCCATCTTCAATTCCAGTATTGCTATTTTCTAATTTAGAATGTCCAAACAGAACTATGCTTCATATTGAATCATTTCAGCATGCTTTGAGACCAAGTCGATGAGAAATTCCAGAGCACTGACTATTCTAGCTAAAGAAGTACTGAGCTCTTGCTCTGCAACTCCAGAATCATGCTCCATAAACTTCAATCTATGTTGCACTTACCAATAAACTTAACGAATTATGGTTTTAATCCCTGAGTCTATGTTTGTAGAGTTGCTCCAACAATGTAAATATATCATAAATCTAACTTTCCTTGATTTTAAGCCTTTGTCTTTTCCGTTAATGCTAACTTTGAGTCCACACAATGTAAACGTTCATCGTCCAAAGAACGTGCATAAGACAACATATGGGTGATAAAACAGGGGTGCACAAGGAAATTTATGTCATTGACGTGTAATTAATTTAGCTATGAACAAATTTCGAATTAGCATTACTATGTTTCTGTTTGTGAAGCTTTCCTTGTGCGAAGATTTTACTATGCGGAGGATGGGTAATGTGTGTAAGACCGAGGGTTTTCCAGTTTGCATTTTCTACAATAAAAGATTCAATTTGGTTTCCGTGGTTCAAACAAATTTAACTCTGCAGAGTTTTCTCTGCTCTCAGTACAACATCTAGTAAATTACTTAGAAATATTTAGAATTAAAACATTACCAATAATATATAATAATGATAATAATGCCGAAGAACTATGCGGAAAGAAAAATAACTCAAGTGCCTCCTTCAAGATACTAAAGATAGATCCCTCTTTTTTAGGGATGCTTTTTTGCTTTTTTTCTTTTTATGGGAAACTTTCCATGCACACTACCGGGAAAGACTGCACAATTCTGGGGAACTGGGTAACTTTCTAGCTCAGTGCACAGTGAAATTTCTGAGCTCAGTGAGGGTTGCGCAATTTTTGGGTTGGAGTACTGGGCCGCCTTCTCATGACTGTACATTTTCTGAGCTGAAGGCTATTGGCAACTAGGACTGCGAAATTCCCATCATCAAGGCAACTTTCCCTCAAGGATTGCATAGTTTCTGTGGGCAAGCCCAAAACTGCTGTGGGACCAAGTTGGGAGATCAAATTGTGAGTTAGAAAAATGAACTAAGTAAGAAAACAAAAGAAAAAATGAAAATATAAGTCTCAGTTGAAGCATGAATACCTGGATCAATACGTGATGAGTTGTTGTGGTTAATAAGGAAGGCTCCAAGATCAAAGCTTAGGAAAAATTTTGGAGGGTGGTTGTAGCCGCTACAATAGAACAATTTCAGGGAATAAATCCAAATTGACTATGATGTAGTCACTAATCTGGAAGGGTGCATTTTGGATGCACAAGTATGTGATGTTCCATTTGACAGAGTGGAAAGGATTGATCGATTCGTACATATTGGTTACTCAAAGAGCACTTGTATAGTCCCAAGTGGGAGTAACAATGCTACAAGCATCTCCGACATTGTAGGCAAGTTCAATTTCCAGGCCACCCTAGTAGCAACATGCACAACAATACCCCAACAAAACCACAACCAAAGTAATATGCACCCCTTTAAGCCAACACATATGTATAATAGAGAGAGAGGCCCACTACAACCAAGGAAGATAAGACCCACCCTACAATTGGAAAACTCTAACACCCTACAACTGGAAAATTTTAGAAGTTAGTTATGAAACTACTAGTTGTTTGTAAGAGTCCTAGGGGTTACAAGTGGTTTTAGGGTTAGGTGTTGGGTCTAGAGAGCCTCTATATAGGCCTCATTTGATGTAATTGGAGACAAAAATTTATACTAAAACTCTACCAAAATTTTGTTGGGAAAGTACTAGGAGATGTTGAAGCTATTGTAAGGAAGGAATTTAGTACATTTTTAGGTTGTGAGCGATCTTCTTTTCACATATAATTCTAATCCCTATTGTAATTTGAATTGTGCAAGATATTAATACAATTATATAAGTTTTTCATGGCAAATGTTATTGATACACTTGATTCTTATATGGAATTTGAATGTAATTGTGTAAATTAAAGGAAACCCAAAATCTGTTTGATTGCTTTCTTTAATTTTTGTGAACTTTATCAAGGTCACATAGAGTATCCTTGTTTATTTTGATGAATGCTCACATGGGCTGAAAGTGAAAGGAATAAATTCAAATTATCGTGTTTTCTACAGTTAAATTTTTAATTGTTCGGTTCTTTTCTTTGATGCCATTAATCTAGGAATGTATTTTTAATTTCCCACCATAGCTTCTTGATATCTGTTCTCCATGCTTTAAATTTTCTTCATAAAGCCCTCATAACCTTTATGTCAAACCCAAAGTCTATAGATGCTTAGACCTGAAAATATGTGGAAAACATACCCAAAAATTTGTTTAATAAATTCCTTGTATTTGTATACATAATTTCCAGAAGAAAACAAAACATTTAAAATAAAAAACTAAAAATTAGATTTAGATGTTCTTGGCCTCTGCATTGTAGCACATCACAGTGTGAATCTGGTGCCCCAATAGGGAGAAAGACTTATCAACTATCATTTTGAATTGTTTCAAAGAGATATTCTTAAATAACCACATATGATCAAGATATCTATGTGTTAGTGCAAGTTATGAAAAAAATGGAAGCAATATCTAATGCGTAAAGAGAATGCTATCCATAATGACCACCAACCTATTCAATATTTTTTAAACCAGATTAAAATGTAGTAGGTGATACATTAATGATTCCTACAACAATTCCATTTTTGATTAAGCATAAGGTTGTGGCTCATAAGATAGCATGTATGTTGTCTAGACCACCCATGAAAAAGATCTCAGTTTTGAGCATGATAATGTAGCTTGAGTCATTCACTCATTAAGTTTATAAAGAAGTATGTTAATTATGTCAATTTTGGAGAGGTATATTCACAACTAAAGAACAAAGCAATAACCAATCTCGAAAAGAGTGGGCGCCATGTCTAACATGGACACTTGTACAAGTTGGGAATGCTTTGTATTCCAAAAAATGGAAGGATTTGACTAATGTGAGAAGCAAATATTTATAATTTTTTTGGACATTTTAGTATTGGTAAGTCAATACAAAATTTATAGAGTATGTTTATTTTCCAAAGATGCAAGAGCATGCTTCTAATTCATATGCAATTGTGTATAATGCAATACTAGTAAACAAACAATAGAAATGTTGGATTTTAAGTGCATTGTATAGTGTACAATAGACCATGGAGTATCTATATGGGATTTATTGGAGGGGTGCCAATTATGAGGCAAGGATATGCTTATTAAATAATTAAGCAACAATTCCTTTTAATTGGCTCTACTACTATACATGTGGATGTTTTAGGTAGTGAATACAAAAAATATGCACCTATTCAAACCATCTATGTTAGGTGTGAAGGAGGAACATAAAGTAATTCTATTAGTGGAGGATTTCACATTGAATTGTCTTGAGATGTTGGAGTAGCATTCAATGTTGCAAGTGAAGGTTTGATATACATGCAGGGGGCCTCATAAAATAGACTATTTGATTAGAATCAAAGGGTATTTATCGAGGAAGGAAAAATGGTACAAGAGAGACAAAGCCAATGATTTATTCTGTCGTCTTCTTCTTTAGTGTTTTATAGTGAATATGGAAAATATATACCTCTTCAAACCATCTATTCTACATGAGGAGGAGGAAGGCAAAATACTTCCATTAGTGGATATAACATACGAATATTGCTATTCTAAGGTTTCATAAGATTATTTCAACTCAATTTCAAACAAATTTCGTCCATAGCAAGATTTTAGTAGTTGTAGATTTTCAATAGCTATGCTCACTTTCTATAGCAACGCTCATTTCCGATAGCTACTAGAAATATATTTTGAATTGTATTATATAGAAGGTTAATCAAAACAACCATATATTAAAACATGTAGTAGTTTAAAGACATCAACTTCAAAGTGTCCTCAAAACATCAAGCATACCTATTCCAAGCTCAACAAATTAATCAAATTCAGCTAAAGGTAATATAAGGTAACCATTTTAATTGTTTTATTAAAGATTATTAAAAATAGACTTATGGATATTTGAATTTTAACCTAAGCTCCAAAGAGGCATAATTCAAAATCACTCTTCATAGATATGATAGTATTTCATTTCATAATTACCCACGTTGTTGTTGAAAATGCAACAAGAAAGTTTCAATTTTGATTTTGCCTTAACCAAATTGAGGAAATTTGAAATTCCACATCAGAAGACAACTTGGAGGAGTTAACTGAGGTGACATGGATCTTGTCACTCAGTTAATAACACTCAATTCAAGTTAATGAGTTGAAGTTCAGTTTGCTTGAGTTGATTCCTTAAAAATAGGAGTCTAGCTCAATTAATTCGAGTTAGGGGCATGGAGTTTAGTTGTATGCAATGATTCCTAAATTTAAGGAGCCTAGGTTGACTTAATTTTATTTGTAGCAATTTAATTTAGTTAAATTGAGTTATGGTTAGTTAAACTAGTTTTAACTGTTGGAGGAACTAGTGGAAGGTCAAGTTGTGGAAGTGTGACTTCAACCACACTCAGTGATCATCCAGATAATTGATCAATCAACATAAATTAACTCATGCATGCATATAATTCAAGTTTACCAGTTGAGATGGAGATTCCAAGGTAGTGTACTATCAATTGTAGACTATTCCAAAGTGTACAGGTGGTGCATGCAGTTAGAGGAAGAACCTAGAGGAATTGCGTAATCCAATTGAGGGATTTTTCTAATTAATAGGGGTTTAATTCCTCAAGGAACAACACAAGGAAATAGAAGCTTGGAGGGCTTGAAAATTGGCTAAGTGTTGGCTAGAGTCAGTCAGTTAGGTAGAGGGATAGACTATGCACTTCTAGTGTGTGCTCAAGCTTAAGCAAGCATATGTATTTCATATCTATTCTCTGATTAATGCAATATATATAGTAAGGGGTTTTGAGAAGTTTCTTTCCCCTAGATAAATCTATGTGCATGTGTAATGTTTCCTTTTCCATGTATATGATTTGTGTTCTAGATGGTGAATTAACTTCCAGAGATTAGTAGAGTAGCTTCAAGTCTTGTGATTTAGTAAATTTCATGATAATTTTTTAATCTACACATTAATTTATACATGGTATAAGAGTTGGATTCAATGTAGAGAAATTTTTTTGAAGTTGTCATTGCAGGAGGTTAAAATTTAATGTAGCAGGATTTCTTCAGATATGAGAAGATGGTGTTCAATGGACTAAGGCTAGAGTATGCCTTGGAAGGCACCTCAATTTTTGTTTCATGCAAGGAACGCATGGAGGCAATATTGGATGACAATGGGTTGCTAGAATACATCAAGATAGATGTTGCAAAACCTCAAGCATATGATGCACAAAATCTTGCTCAGTGGAAGAAAGATGTGGCCAAGGCAGGGAGAATCATATTGGAGGGAGTACGGGATCATATTTTCTCGAATCTCCATGGAAAAGAAACTATGTTTACGATGTGAAAGTCAATGACATAATTCTTCGAGAATAGTAGTGACCACAGGAAGCTGGCACTCAAGGACACACTTCGAAGTATCAAGATGCAGAAGAATGACATAATTTCGCAGTATCTGAGAAAGTTTACATAGCGTTGTGATCAACTTGGCAAAGTCGGTGTTAATGTCCCTGAAGAAGACTTGGTAGCTATAGCCCTTTTGGGCCTTCTCAAGAGTTGGATATATATCAGGATTCAGTGAAGGAGGGAGAAACTAACCGAGTTGGGATCATTTATGGTTTGACTTGGTGCAGGAGGAAATAAGGCAGAACACTAGAGATGGGACCTCATCCAAAGAATAAGAAGAGGACTTTTAGTCAACAAAGGAATGGAGGCCAAGGGAAATAAGTCTCAAGGTGAGGCTGAATCTAGTCAAGGGGGAAAGAAGAAAGACTCTCCCACAATTAAGTGTTTTGATTGTCATGAATTCAGGCAATATGCCACAAAATGTCCACACAAGAAGGCGAGAACGAAGGAGCTTATAGTAGCAGCATCAGGTGAAGGCTTGGCTTCATAGTTCAGGCTTGACTTCACTCTCATTGCATGGCAAGAAAAATTATGAGGAGTGTGTGGTACTTGGACTCAGGTGCCTCATTCCACATGATGAGGAATATAGATTTTTTCAATGACTTGGAGGAGAAATATCTCCAAATGAAAATTGGGTTTGGAGACGACGGAAGGTATATCGCGATCAAGATTGGTAAAATCACCTTTCATAGGGAGTCTGGCTCCCCTCTAGACTCAATTATGTCATGTTCATTCCAACAATAAAGAAAAATCTCATCTCTGTTGTAGTTTTGGAAGTCTGTGGTTACGATGTGATCTTTAGCAAAGGGAAGGAATTATTGAGACATATAATGACGAGACAGGTGAAGAAGATTGGTGCTCGAGTCAAGAGCCTGTATGAAATTGAGGTAGAAGATGCATGCACATCCTTGAGGAGAAAGGCAAAGACTAGAGATATGGTGGTTGAGAGGGAGCATGTTAGACCTCTCAACATGCAGCCTCAAAAGAAGCCTCAAGAAGTTGTGGAGCAACCACAAATGGAGAGGCAGAGAGGAGGAAGTGTGGAGACATCCACTAAAGAAAATACCTCCAGTAAGGGGATAGTTCAAGCTAAGTGGGTAGAGGGAGAACATGCAACTATACCTCTAGGAGCGAGGTGGAGCATATAGATCCTTAGTCCAAGAGTTGCAAAAATTTGGGCAGGGTCCATTGACGCATTCTCCTCATGGATTATGTAGAGCCTCTAACTTGCACCTCATTATCCATTATTACCTACAGTTTTTCCTCACTTATCTCTCTCTTTTGCCTCATTTTCCTTGTAAACCTACCCAGATCATTACATTAGATGTCTTTAAGCATGATCAAGTGAACTTTGCTAATGTGTGACTATTTTGTTTAGATTTTGACATATTTACAGAGATTCCGCAGCTGTCTGGCAATTCCGCAGCCATTCAGTGATTCCGCAGCCATCTGGTGATCCCGCAGCCTTTTTGTTAATCTCAAGGTTCCACGTGTCATTTTGCAAAACGAACCACATGGGCACGTGGGAATAAAGGTGCTCAAGGTTCCTGTGCTATTGGTTCGGTCAGCCACATCATCTACACCTCCGGTCAACGAGGGTCAAGCCACGGTCAACAAAGGCAGCTTAAACGGTGTTGCGTAAGCTGTTGGGTCACGTCAATGCAAATGGTGATTTGTCCGTGTTACGCAGGTTGTGGGAGACATAATCCAACTCTGGATTCAATTCCCATGACGACCAAAACCTCCAGCTCATCCACGAGGCTCATTACGTGTTGCTGAACCTTTAATACGCATGACAGATTAGTTAAATTTCTGTTTTTAGCTTTACGCATTAGGTAATCTTTCAGATGCCTATAAAAACTAGCGTCTGCGTACGCTTAAGGTTACTTTTTAGTTGCTGTGTTTTATGTACTCGTTATAATTTTAGTGCATTTCAAAACTCTGTTTTAATAGTGCTGTTCTAGCACCCTTGACTGTACTTTTCTGCATATGGAGTAATAGAAGACAGTGCTGTTCTGAAGTTTTCAAACACCTGAGTCTTCTTTGGGTTTTATGGATGGAGGGCCCCCGTTCATGACAGCCCTTGTATAGTATTTTATGTTCATAATCTTGCTATTTCCTTATTTTCCATTCAGCACTTTCCTTTTATTTGAAACATGTACAGCTTGATTTACCTTCATTATCATTTCATTTGCAGCCTTTACTTTGACTGATCAGATTTGTTTTTCTGCAGGTTTTTAACCCGGGATTGTGTGTGTGTTTGTGTATTTGCTTTATATCTAGTGGTAGTTTCAGTTGTCATATTCATAGTGCTGCCTTTTACTCTGTTTTCTAGTTTAGCTTTTAGTTTAGTTTTTCAAGTTGTATGCTAACTGATTAATGGTCTCTTTATCATAAACTGTTTATCTTTAAGAGAGCAGAATACTAATGAATTACAGCTTGTTTTGAAGTAGTCTTGGCTTATATCACTAACTCTTTTTCCACTTGTTACACATAACAATGTATGTTGGAAGCAGAATGATGGAGAGAGGCACAGTGGTGTTATAATTTGTCATTTAGAGCTTTATCATTTCTTAGACTTATCTTTAGCTACTTCCTAATCGTGTTTTACACAGTACTATGTGTTAGAAGCAGAGAGTTAGGAAGAGATAAACATTATCATTGGTCTTTGAAGTGATTTTCTTATCTTTTTATTTGCAGCAACATGAGTAGTGACTAATGCCATTAGAAAGTGGTTCTTTGCTTTCAGTTCATTTCAAGTTATTTATTTCCTTTAAAGTTTTTCCTTTGCAAATTCAGCAGGTAGTTAGAAACCACCAATCACACACCCTCACTCATCTAGAATTCACCTTACACACACCATCACTCATCTGTTTATAAAATCATCACTCCATCTTAGGAAGATAAATTAACCACAAACAACACCCCAAACGACAAAAAGACTCTAAGAGGTTGCTTAAGTACATATAGTACACCTTCACTTCATCAGCTTACGAGCCCCGGGTTGACAATTAATGACATCAATTTAGGAACACTAAATTGACTAAACATTTTGGCGCCGTTGCCGGGGAAGTGAAATTAAGTAGCCATATTCTTAGAAAAAAAAACATAAAAATTTCAAGGAAAGAAGTTGATAACCTATCAAAGTATGCTCTCCTCTTGCACTTCAAAGTGATCTGGAGGATCAGAAAAGAGAAAGTTATTGATTTGGTAGTTTCTTGAGTATGCTCTCTTCTTGCACCTAGAGTGACCTGGAAGATCAGAAAAAGAACTATTAACTTGACTTGAAGAAAAAAAAAAAAAAAAAAATGACATGCATAGAGCTAGAGATTCTAGGGGAAGGTTTTTAGCTAGAGCTCGAAGTTCAATCTTTACAAGTCCATCTGCTTCAAGGGATAGACAAGAGACACCTCCCTTATCTCCAACCGACACTCCTAGTCCTAGAATTCAAGAGCCAAGAGTTGACTCTCCCACACTTTCTATTGAATTTGAACCAGGAAGAGACTCTTCTCTTTCTCCTTCAGAAAGACCAATTGTAATTGAGGAAGTAGAATCACCTGAAGAAGAAGGAGAAATCTCTTCTCATTCACCCTTTGTAGAGGAACCAGAAGATTTTGAAATCCCTAGGAGAACCATCATGGCAGAGGAAGAAGGAGGTGGTAGAGGTAGAGGTAGAGGAGGAGGAGGAAATAACAATAATAATGGAGGAGGTAGAGGTCCCCTTGGAGGAGGAAATAGAGATGGGGATAATTCATTTGGGTTTCCCATTGTTAATGAGGATTCCCGAGCCACTATGAAAAACATATCACCATCTGTCCTCCCAAACTTCCATGGGTTAAGAACTGAGGACCCTGAAACATTTTTATTTGAATTTGAAGTTGTGTGTCGAACTTATGACTATCTGGATGATACTCAGAAACTCAAATTGTTCCCCTCAACATTAAAAGATCAAGCTTTGAAATGGTTCATGGGGTTACTCACTCAATCCATTAGGTCTTGGGATGAAATGAAACAAACCTTTTTGGATAGGTATTTGGACTATTGTATGCCTACTAATCACAAGGACGAGGTATTTAAAATGATGTAAAGAGAAGATGAGAGCTTAGAAGATTTACTTGAAAGATTTCAATATAACTTGAAAAGAGCAAAAATGAGTAGCTTGGATGAAGAGACCTTAAAAGCCCTCTTATTAAAAGCCATTAGGGATGAATGGATAGATATCTTAAACATGATGGGGAAAGGGGATATTTCTCAACTTTCACTCAATGATATAGCAGAACTCTGTATCCATCTCTCAAGGGGCAAATCGAAAACTCAAAAAGGGCCTAGAGATCCTTCTCTCCTTAGAGCAAATAAATCTGCAACAGGATCAGTAAGTAGGGCTGAAATCGGCAATATGCTTGATGAATTCAAAACTGACATCTTAGGGAGTCTTAGTGAACAACTAGATACCCTTAAGATTCACAATAAACAAAACGCAGAAGTTGAGGCTTTGGCCATCTTTTGCCCGAAATGTAGAAAGAAACATGCTTTAAGGGAATGTCCCTTGGATGCACACGTTGTAGAAACATGTGTAATTTGCTCAGAAACTCATGAGACCAAGGATTGTCCTTCAATTCCTGGCCTCAAAGCAGTTTTTCAAGAGGATCCAAACACACTTGAATCTCTCTATTTTGTTGCAAGGAGACCTTGGCAAGGGCAACAGAATCAAGGGTTTAACAACTCTATGAATTTTCAATCCCAACCAAATTGGAATCCTTGGCAACAACCTTGGCCTCAACCTCAAAATGCTTTTCAAGCATGGATACAAAGCATGCAAAATCCTTATGGGAGACTTGCTCAATTCTATCAATATCCTCCATCATTTCAGAATCAGCAAGCTCCACAACTTCCAAATCAAGGTCAACAACTATCATTGCCATACCCTCAACAACAACAACCTCCTCCACAAAATAAAAATTCTCAACTCTCGCTTCAATCCCAGCAGAAGTCAAATCAACTTCCCTCTCAGCCATTACCAAATCCAAATAATAGGAACCCTCAAAATGCTTACATGATGGAAGGTCAACCATTCCCTACCTATATGGTTGTTCCTCTCAATGAAGTACAACTCAGATCAGGTAGAATCCTAGACCAACCTTCTACAAGTGTTCAACAACCAAGCATTTCTGAGGAAGAATCTCTCAAAGTCAATAAGGGTTCTGAAGTATCACTTCAAGACCAAAATATCCAAAAAGAAAAAGAAAAAGAATCAACCTCTACAACTCCCATAGTTGAGCAACCTACATCTTTAGCTACACCTCCTTTTCCTGAAAGATTACAAATTGACAAAGGAGTGGAAAAGCAAATTTGGTTGCCTGACTATAGTTTTCTAGATGAATTGAAGAATGTCTGTATCAAGATCCCCTTGTTACAAGCCATTAAGGAAATTCCCATTCTAGAAAAGACAATAAAGGAGTTGAGTTTGAAGAAAACAGTAAAAAGAACCAGAGATACCAAAAGGATACATCTAGTTGGAAAAATTGCAGACATTATGATGGGTAAGATTACCATGCAAAAGTATGTGGATCCCGGTAGCCCTATTGTCAAAACTCATATTAATGGGGTTGAAATCCCAAATACTTTGATTGACTTAGGAGCCGCTATCAACATCATGAGTAGACAGACCATGGATCAGTTAAAGCTTCCTAACCTTCTCTTTACTCCTACTTTACTGCAACTTGCAGATAGATCAATCATTAAACCTGATGGTGTATTGGAAGACATTCCAGTCTCCCTAGACTCTTGGGAATATCCAGTTGATTTTATGATTCTAACTCCCAAGAACAATCTAGGAGGACATCCTCTTATCTTAGGAAGACCTTGGCTAGCAACAGCTGATGCCTTCATCAGTTGTAGGTCTGGGGACATGTATATATCAGATGGTAATTCTACCAAGAAATTCAACTTGTATCCTCCAGCAAAGGCAATAATAGAAATAGGAGAAGATGAGTGGGTCGATGATGAGGATACTATTCAACCTGTTCTAACCATCTCTGAGATTAGTGAAGACAGTCAAATTCTAAATACATTAGAAAATTTTGAAATACCTTTAGAATATGACTCTACACAGTTTCAGTTAGATGCAGACATTGAATATCTCTCCTCTAGACAGATGTCTCTCTTCTCAATGGAAGAGTTTGGTAGTTCTACAGTTGAAATCCTTCCAGGAAAAACATTGAACATTAACAGAAACTTGGAAAGATCACAACAAGAAGAATTAACCAAACTTTTGCAAAGACATTCCACTGCATTTGCATGGGAATACACTGACATGAAAGGAATCGATCCTAAGACTTGTATTCATCACATCTATATTGAAGAAAACAACAGACCTATTAGGCAACCACAAAGAAGGATGAATCCAAACCTTAGGGAAATCGTGAAAGAAGAACTCCAGAAATTGCTCAAGGTAAACTTCATTTACCCCATTTCAGATAGCCAATGGGTTTCTCCCTTGGTTATAGTGCCCAAAAAGAATGGTAAATGGAGAGTTTGCATTGATTATCGAGAATTGAACAAGGCAACCTTAAAGGATCATTTCCCTCTACCTTTTATTGATCAGGTACTAGACACTTTAGCAGGTAAAAAGTATTTCTCATTCTTGGATGGTTTTAGTGGGTATAATCAAATTCAGGTAGCACCTGAAGATCAAGACAAAACCACATTTACTTGTCCTTGGGGAACTTTTGCCTACCGAGTACTCCCTTTTGGATTGTGCAATGCACCCGCTACATTTCAAAGGGCTGTACTAGGAATCTTTTCAGATCTAATTCATGATTGTGTAGAGGTTTACATGGACGATTTCACAGTTTATGGTAATACATTTGAAGAAGCTTTGGAAAATTTGGAAAAAGTACTGGTAAGATGTAAGGAAACAAATCTTTCTTTAAGTCATGAAAAGTGTTTTATGATGTTTACTGAAGGGATTGTTTTAGGACATCATATTTCAGGGGATGGGATTAAGGTTGATAGATCCAAAGTTGAAGTCATCTCTAAGTTACCTATTCCAAATTGCCAGAAGGATGTTAGAAGTTTTCTTGGGTTTACTGGATATTACAGAAGATTTATTGAAAACTTCACTAAGATAGCATCTCCTCTTTTCAAATTGCTTACCAAAGACTGTGAGTTCAAATGGGATCCTGAGTGTCAATCTACTTTTGAAGCTTTAAAGACTAGAATATCTGAAGCACCCATCTTAAGGGGGCCAAATTGGAAACTCCCTTTCCACATTTCCACTGATGCTTCAGATACAGCTCTAGGAGCTGTTTTGGGACAAAAGGACTTGATCCCTTATGCCATTTATTACACCAGTAAAAATTTGACTCCCACCGAGTTAAATTATACTGTTACAGAAAAGAGTTCTTAGCTGTGGTACATGCGATCAATAAGTTTAGACACTACATAACCGACTATGAAACCTTTGTCCATACTGATCACTCTGCCATAAGATATTTAATGAACAAACCTGTCACTAATGGTAGAGTTACAAGATGGCTTTTACTTTTACAAGAATTCAACATTACTGTGTTAGATAGACCTGGAAAGCAAAACACAGTAGCTGATTTCTTGTCTAGAATCCAAAACACTAATGAAGATTCTCCAGTAGAAGATAAGTTTCCAGATGAATACTTGTTTGCAGTAACTACCAAGACTCCTTGGTATGCAGATATGGCTAATTATCTAGTTACAGGGAAGCTACCTCTACACTTATTTCCTAATGAGAAAAGGAAAATCATTCAGGAGAGTTCACATTATTCTTGGATTTCTAATGAATTGTTCAAAACAGGGCCAGATTGTATAATCAGAAGGTGCGTTCGGGAATATGAAATGCCTGACATCCTTAAGGCATGTCATGAAGAACCATGCGGCGGGCACTTTGCTGACAAGAGGACAGCCTATAAAATCCTTTCTCTAGGATATTATTGGCCTTCTCTTTTTAAAGATGCAAAGCAGTATGTTAGAAGGTGTGACAGCTGCCAAAGAGTTGGGAAACCAACTCCTTCAAATGAAATGCCACTACAGCCTCATGTATGCATCGAACCCTTTGAGAAATGGGCTCTAGATTTCGTTGGACCAATTAATCCTCCATCAAAGCAAAAGAAGTATATACTGGTTTGTACTGATTATGTTACTAAGTGGGTAGAAGCGAAAGCATTGCCTTCTGCCATTGAAAATTCAGTTGTTCAATTTCTTTTTGAGGATATTTTCACTCGTTTTGGTGTCCCAAGGGAAATTGTGACAGATCAGGGCAGCCAATTTACATCTAAATTGATGGAGAAGCTGATGGAGGAATATAAGATCAAGCACAGAACATCTACTCCATACCATCCACAATCAAATGGCCAAGTGGAATCTACCAATAAAGTTCTTGAAGGCATTATCACCAAGACTGTTCATCTTCATAGAAGAGATTGGGCGGAAAGGCTTCCTGAAGCCTTATGGGCCTATAGAACTACATGGAAGAACACAACAGGACATTCTCCCTATGAACTTGTTTATGGGAAGGAAGTCCTGCTCCCCATTGAGTTCCAAATCAAGACCTTCAAGATGGCAGTCCAATTGGGAATGAGCCTCTCAGAAGCCCAAAAACACAGAATGGACCAACTAAATGAGCTAGATGAAATAAGACAAGATGCAATTCTAAGGACCGATCTAGTTCAGCACCAAAGATCTAAATGGCATGATCGTCATATCAAAGAAAGAAAGTTTCAGAAAGGAGATTGGGCTCTATTGTTTGATTCAAAGTTCAAAGACTTCAAAGGAAAGTTTCAAACTCATTGGCTTGGGCCATATGAGATTGATGAAGTCTTTAGCAATGGAGCAGTTCGAGTGAAAACTATTGATGAATTTCATACTCCTCTTATTGTGAATGGCCATCGCTTGAAGATCTACCAAAAGCCATTCTCAAAAGAAGAGTTTGTCAAGTTGTTTAAAGAAGATTCTGCAATCAGGTTGGTGGAGAAGGATTCTTCTCCTCCATCAGCCTAAGCTTTGGTTTTTGAAAGAAAAAAAAAAAAAGAAAATAAAAAGAAAATAAAAGAAAATAAATGTATAGGCCTGAAAACCAGTCTTTGATTGGCAGTCCTATACAGAAAATCTGAGGTGAAAATCAGGGCCACCTGACACCCCATATTTTCTAACAAAAAAAAAAAAAAAAAAAAAATCTCTCTTTTCCCTCCTTATTCCATCTCATTTCATCATTACAGCCACTTCATTCACCATCTCATTCATTTAATCACACTCACTCCACTTCATTTCTTTCCATCCATCCATTCATTACATTTCATTCCACCACTAAAGTCATTTTTTTTAGATAGCTAAAGTTGTTTTGTGCAGCCGGAGAGTACCACTGCAGTTTCCGCAGCTGTCTGGCAATTCTGCAGCCATTCAGCAATTCCGCAGCTCTTTGCACCTGCATAAAAAAAAAACACAGTCTGTTTGAAAAATTTACAGTTCAGAAGTCATCAACAATAAGTGGAAAAGAGTCATGCAACAGCAATAAACCAATGAAGGGTTAGTGGAAAATGATCAAAAGCAATCCAAGCGCGGATATGAGGTATGATCTAAATCTTAAACCTACGGTTATATCATTTTGCAAAGTTTCCGGGTTATGTTTTTTGCCATTTAATGTAATGATTACCAGTCTTTCCCATCATGCGACCAAAAATCCACGTATCCCTCAAACTTTCCGGTCCCTGTTCATCACGATTTTGAAACTCAATTACGGCTGCTCTTCCATTAAGGTTTTTGTACCTAAGTGACGTAGACTACTGTACTACGGCTCTCTACGTCATAATCCCGCAGCCAAGTGTAAAATTATGACCGATGCCTAAGGACCTAACCGTTTCTACCCATCATTCATAACCTTCCTACGCTCGTATCATTCCATTCACGCTGTTTCATTTCCACAGTTCCCTTATTCCGCTGTGCTCACTACGCTGCTACCTTAGCCATACTCTGTTTTACTCCTTCCTCTCTGCTAATTTTGATTACCAGTGAAAGTATGTTACGGCTGTTACATTAGAGCCGTAAATCTACTGTGTTAAGGCCACTGTTGAAGCCGTGTAACCTTTTTTCCAAAAGTTTTAGAACAGAGCCGTAGAGCCAATGGGTAAACTCTTAAGGGCAGAACCAGAGGGTTCAAAATTTCTGGAGGGATATCCTCAAGTTAAAGAAGCATTACAGAAAGCAAACTGGCTCCAATGCATCCAGAAATTCAGAGGTTACCACAAAGAGGTTACGAAGGCCTTTGCACGGTCTTTTAGAGACAAAGACAATCAAGTGGAGGTAGGGGATCTAAAGTTTACAGTCACTGAGAGCAGCATAGCACAAGCCACTTCACTCCCACAAACTGGAGAAAGATGGTTTAAAAACTGGTCAGTACAAGATCAACAGTGGAAGCAAATTTTAAAGAATCCAGGTATGGATACCAACATTTTTACAAAAGGGATTCCTGTTACTTATGTCAAGGAAGAATGGACAACTTTACTTTTATTAGTACAAAAATTCTTTACTTGTGAGGGAAGGTTTGGAGTTTTATATGTTTACCATGCCAAAGTCATGATGCATTTCTTAGGAGATGATATTAACCTTCCATATTTACTACTCTCAAGTCTCAGAAAAATGTGTTCAATTGTCCAAAGGAACCCAAGAAACATTGAGCCACATCTGTATCATCATGGTCTTGTTAAGATGCTAGTTGAAGAACAGTTGAAATAAAAAAGAGACACATGGGAGAGATTTCTTATAAGAAATCATTTTCAAGAAATAGGGGAAACTTCTGGTGGTTCACCTCAAGTACCTAAAAGGAGTAGGAGAAAAAGAGGAGAGGGAATTAACCTAGAAATTGTTGCCCAAGCAGAAACTACTGTTCCTGAAACCACTGTCCTTGAAACAACTGTCCAAGAAGAAACTGTCCAAGAACAGATTGAAGAAGAAACTGATGTACATCATTCTGAACAAGAAATTGACCCTGGGCTTACTGAAGTTACTGACCAAACAGCCCAAGGAATCATCACAGAAACCCTTTCAGAACTTGTCCAAGAAGCTGCTCAAAAGAGAAAGGAGAGTAGGAAGAGACAAAAGAAAGATAAAGGCAAAGCTGTAGTCCAAGAAACTTACCTTACTCCTGAAAATTCCAGCGAAGAAGACACTCAGCCCTTAGCACAAAGAATGGCCAAACTCCATGAGACTGCCCTTTCCAAGAAGGTGGAAAAACAAAAGCAAAAGGCACAAAAAGAAAAACAGAGCATCACCACCGTGAGAAGGAGCAGAAGGATACAAGATAAAGTGGGGGCCACAAAGGGTAAAAAGTCACTCATCATTGACTTGAGCACACCTGAAAAGGTTGCTACAAGACTTGAATTTGAGAAAAGCCCTCCACATGTTAAGTATGTTGAGACTAGTCCTCCACGTGAGGAAAGTCTTTTTGAGCATGAACCTGAATCTGAACATGGATCCGAATTTGAGCATGAGCCTAGTCCAAAGAAGTCACCAGAGATTGACCCAGATCAGCAAAAAGTTTATAATTACCTGGAGACATTAGAACAAGCTGCTGCTGGTCCAAGCACTGTTCTACCTTTGGAGCAGCAAGTTCATTCACTCAAACAGGAAATTTTTGAGCTTGAAGTTTTAAATCGCCATATCATACAAGAGAATGAAAAATTGAAGGAGCAAGCTAAAGTGGATAAGATGGTTCACGATAATACCATGCTTCATCTGGGCCTGTGGCAAAGGAAAAACAAAAAGCTAAAGAAGAAATGCAGAAAGCTAAATAGAGCCTTGGTTAATCTAAAGTTCAGATGCTTGGTAAAGAAACCGAGAGTCAATGTGGCCACACAGAGGAAGAAGAGAAGACTAGATGTCTTAGCAGAGGCATCTCAGCAGGTGGATTAAACAGTGTTTTTGATTGCATGAGGACATGCAATACCCTCGTAGTGGGGGTATGTAGAGCCTCTAACTTGCACCTCATTATCCATTATTACCTACAGTTTTTCCTCACTTATCTCTCTCTTTTGCCTCATTTTCCTTGTAAACCTACCCAGATCATTACATTAGATGTCTTTAAGCATGATCAAGTGAACTTTGCTAATGTGTGACTGTTTTGTTTAGATTTTGACATATTTACAGAGATTCCGCAGCTGTCTGGCAATTCCGCAGCCATTCAGCGATTCCGCAGCCATCTGGTGATCCCGCAGCCTTTTTGTTAATCTCAAGGTTCCACGTGTCATTTTGCAAAACGAACCACATGGGCACGTGGGAATAAAGGTGCTCAAGGTTCCTGTGCTATTGGTTCGGTCAGCCACATCATCTACACCTCCGGTCAACGAGGGTCAAGCCACGGTCAACAAAGGCAGCTTAAACGGTGTTGCGTAAGCTGTTGGGTCACGTCAATGCAAATGGTGATTTGTCCGTGTTACGCAGGTTGTGGGAGACATAATCCAACTCTGGATTCAATTCCCATGATGACCAAAACCTCCAGCTCATCCACGAGGCTCATTACGTGTTGCTGAACCTTTAATATGCATGACAGATTAGTTAAATTTCTGTTTTTAGCTTTACGCATTAGGTAATCTTTCAGATGCCTATAAAAACTAGCGTCTACGTACGCTTAAGGTTACTTTTTAGTTGCTGTGTTTTATGTACTCGTTATAATTTTAGTGCATTTCAAAACTCTGTTTTAATAGTGCTGTTCTAGCACTCTTGACTGTACTTTTCTGCATATGGAGTAATAGAAGACAGTGCTGTTCTGAAGTTTTCAAACACCTGAGTCTTCTTTGGGTTTTATGGATGGAGGGCCCTCGTTCATGACAGCCCTTGTATAGTATTTTATGTTCATAATCTTGCTATTTCCTTATTTTCCATTCAGCACTTTCCTTTTATTTGAAACATGTACAGCTTGATTTACCTTCATTATCATTTCATTTGCAGCCTTTACTTTGACTGATCAGATTTGTTTTTCTGCAGGTTTTTAACCCGGGATTGTGTGTGTGTTTGTGTATTTGCTTTATATCTAGTGGTAGTTTCAGTTGTCATATTCATAGTGCTGCCTTTTACTCTGTTTTCTAGTTTAGCTTTTAGTTTAGTTTTTCAAGTTGTATGCTAACTAATTAATGGTCTCTTTATCATAAACTGTTTATCTTTAAGAGAGCAGAATACTAATGAATTACAGCTTGTTTTGAAGTAGTCTTGGTTTATATCACTAACTCTTTTTCCACTTGTTACACATAACAATGTATGTTGGAAGCAGAATGATGGAGAGAGGCACAGTGGTGTTATAATTTGTCATTTAGAGCTTTATTATTTCTTAGACTTATCTTTAGCTACTTCCTAATCGTGTTTTACACAGTACTATGTGTTAGAAGCAGAGAGTTAGGAAGAGATAAACATTATCATTGGTCTTTGAAGTAATTTTCTTATCTTTTTATTTGCAGCAACATGAGTAGTGACTAATGCCATTAGAAAGTGGTTCTTTTCTTTCAGTTCATTTCAAGTTATTTATTTCCTTTAAAGTTTTTCCTTTGCAAATTCAGCAGGTAGTTAGAAACCACCAATCACACACCCTCACTCATCTAGAATTCACCTTACACACATCATCAATCATCTGTTTATAAAATCATCACTCCATCTTAGGAAGATAAATTAACCACAAACAACACCCCAAACGACAAAAAGACTCTAAGAGGTTGCTTAAGTACATATAGTACACCTTCACTTCATCAGCTTACGAGCCCCGGGTTGACAATTAATGACATCAATTTAGGAACACTAAATTGACTAAACAGATTATTACCTTGCTACCGGGGGGCCACAATATTCAATAGTAGGAGGATTAGTGTCAGTCATATACTAAGGAGTGAAGAGGAGTGTTGACAGAAGAGCAGGAGGCTCAATAGCAGAGTCAGTAGTAACAAAATTTTCCCAGTAGACTGTTGTAGACACAAATGATTCAATTTTTTTTTTTGATGTTTCTCAGTTGCAGATGTTGCAGTAGTAGCAATAACAGTGAGAGGTGTTGCATGCAATAAATTCCACAGGTGCATTATGGGGGGTTGATAATCTCTTTCTTGCTGAGAGGGAGTGTTGAAAATGCAACAAGAAAGTCTCAATTTTGATTTTTCCTTAATCAAATTGAGGAAATTTGAAATTCCACATCAACAGACAACTTGGAGGAGCTAATTGAGGTGACATGGCTCTTGTCACTCAGTTAGGAGCACTCAATTTGAGTTAATGAGTTGAAGTTCAGTTTTCTTGAGTCGATTCCAAAAAAATAGGAGTCTAACTCAGTTAATTCGAGTTAGGGGCATGAAGTTTAGTTGTGTGTAGTGATTCCTAAATTTTAGGAGCCTAGGTTGAGTTAATTTCAGTTGTAGCAATTCAATTCAGTTAAATTGAGTTATGGTCAGTTAAACTAGTTCTAACTGTTGAAGGAACTAGTGGAAGGTCAAGTTGTGGAACTGTGACTTCAACCACACTCAGTGATCATCCAGTTAATTGATCAACCGACCTAAATTAGCTCATGTATGTAGAGAATTTGAGTTACCTAGTTGAGATGGAGATTCCAAGGCAATGTACTATTAGTTGTAGACTATTATGAAGTGTACAAGTGGTGCATGCACTCAAACTTGGAAGATTATAGAGAATTGCGCAATCCAATTGAGGGAATTTCCTAATTAATAGGGGCCTAATTCCTCAAGGAGAAACACAAGGAAATAAGAGATTGGAGGGCTTGAAAATTGGCTAAGTGTTGGCTAGAATCATACAGTTAGGCAGAGGGATAGAATATACACTTGTAGGGTGTGCTCAAACTTGAGCAAGCATATGTATTTCATCTCTATTCTTTGATTAATGCAATATAAATAGTAAGGGGTTTTGAGAAGTTGATTTCTCCTAGATAAATATTTGTGCATGTGTGATGTTTCCTTTTGCATGTCTATGATTTGTGTTCTAGATGGTGAATTAACTTCCACAGATCAGTAGAGTATCTTCAAGTCTTGTGATTTAGTAAATTTCACGAGAAGTTTTGATTATACACATTAATTTATATAGTTGTAAGGTATGTCATATCCATTAATCCATCACATCAACGAATGAATTGTTTGATAATAACCTTGCCGATATCATCAACGATCAATATTTGGTAATAATTATATGAGATGGATTTAATTCCTTATCATTATTACAACCCAAACTCAATTTCTCTGCCAACTTTTCATTATGTCTACATTTATCTTCTCTCATTACTTCTTTTCCATTCCACATTATCCTATGAAAATTCTGACAAAAGAGTAAATTTTATGGCTTAGAATTTTTAAACATTGAGGATGGCACTAGTAGTAAAGATTAATCCCATTGGGGTAGAACTTTTGGAAGCATATCCAAAATGCAGAAAGAAATTTGAGAAAGCATGTTGGTTACAATTTCTTGGGAAGTTTAAGGGATATGACATAGAAGTAACTAAATCCTTTGATAGAGCTTTTGATGGAGTTGAAGTAGACATTGGTGATGTTCAACTCAAGGTGATTGAATATTTCTTGGCCGAGGCTACTAAATTTCCTAAGGCCAATGAGAATTAGTTTAAAAATCAGAAAATTAAAGGGGATACATTGAAAAATTTCTTGATAGACCCTGAAATGGCAACAAATTGGTGAAAGGGCATACCTGTTTATGTATTCAAAAGAAAATGGAGTGATATTCTCTTTCTTCTTCATAAATTTATCACTTGCGAAGGTAGATATGGTCTAATATTGTTTTATTATGTTCGTCTCTTAATGCATTGTCAAAAAGGTCACGAAATAAACTAGCTTATTATATCCTTAGTAGTATTAAAAATATGGATTTTAAAATTCAGAAAAAATCCAAAAATATAGAAAGGAGTTTGTATCATTTTAGATTCATCAAAATTTTAGTTCGAAGTAGATTTATGCCAGAAAGGAGATATTTGGGATGATTTCCTTATGAGGAATCACTTCAGATCAACTCCTGAAGCTTCACAGGAAACAAGTGTTCAAGTCATAAGAAAAGACTCATTAGGGTTATCGTTTTAGAGATTCAAAACCATGAACCTATGGTAAAGTTAGTGATTAACCTTGTGATCGAGCCAATGGTTGACTATGTCGAAAAATTTGAGCCGTGGATAATTTTGAACTTGAAGATTCTCAATTAAAAGACATATTTGAAGAGAGGGTTTTGAGCGAGAATCCACGATAATGTTGGGAAACATTATAGAGGAAGAATTAATTAAAGAAGGGGAAAAGAAAAATGTAAAGCATAAAAATGAAACCCCTGTCTTTAAGAACAACCTGACTATGGGAGAGACCAAAATGAAAGAAACAATAAAATAAATATTGTTGTGGAGGAAGAAGTTACAGTAAATATATACCTTGAATTTGGGGAAAAGCGTATAAGAGTTACTCATAACACGACCAAATGTGAAAAAGGATGTGAAATTGCTAAAATTCAAATTATTAATGTTGAGGACTCTTATGGGGAAAATAATAGTTTACCAGAGAAGGAAAAAATTGGCCCAAAAAAATCAAGGATATCTATTCCTTTGTCATCTACAACACCACCAAAACAAAAGGAAACTAGTCCTAAAATTTCCATTGCTCAACAAAGAGTTTATGAATACATTGAATATCTTGAAAAGAGGTACAAAAAGATCAAGTACAACCCCCTATCTATTCCCATGTTTACAATCCATCAACATATCCTTTTCACAATCCATCAACATCACATGTTCATAATCCATTGACATCTCCTATTCATAATCCATCACCATCTTCTACATAAGAAATACCATTTGATACTTATGAATAGAAGGGCACAATGAAAAAACTAAGAGAAGAAATTAGAGAATTGGAGGTTCTCGAAAGACACATAAAAACTGAGAATGGAATCTTAAAGACATAGAATCAAAATATGTTAAAGAGGATGCAATATTGATAAAAAAAAGAATATAAAGCTTAAAGAAGCCAATAAGAAATTATACTCAAAGATTAAACATCTCATTGCTAAGATCCTCCCCAAGAAGCCAAGATGGTCTATTTCTATGAAAAATAAGAGAGCTCCAAGTAGTAACTTGGTCATCCCCATCCAAGCTACTGAGATTATGGAATGCCAAGAAAATAATTACAAAATTTTTGCAATTTTCCTTATGCATGAGGACATGCAATATCCTTAGCATGGGGGAATGTTGAGGCCCAAAAATAAACTCTTTTTTTCATTTTGTAACCCTACTTTTTCTTATTTTATACTTAAAAGCTTGCTAATGTCATAAGTTTTCAAGTCCAATGCTATCATTTGTGCAAAGGTCACAAGTGGAAATTTTAAAGGTAAATATGTCCATTCTTCTATAGTTTTGTATGTTTCTTTATAAAAACAATTCAAAATGACATAACTACATAAACTTACTCATTATAGTTGGTTTTCCATTTTGTAGCCAAAGCACAAGTTGTTATAGTTGTAGACGTGGCTCAACAAAATTCTAAATTAGAGGACATGTCGAAAAACTAAGAGAAGGATCTCTACTTCTTGAGGGAAACCAGAATCCCTCTATGTCATCATAACAACTTAGTCAAACCTACAATCAAATGGTGGCAGAGCATGTGATTTGAAGCAAAATTCTTATGGTGAAAATAGTGGATCAGATCACGAGAAGCAAGCTGAGGGATTACATATATTTGCATAAGAAATTCATGTATATCATCATGAATTTCTCATCCATGTATCATTGAATTAGATCCAAGAAATATTAAGTAATCATGTTGTTATAAAGCTATGTGGAAATATTCTCAATTGTTGTTGTCTTAATATGTATAATACTCATGTGTCCTACAATGAGAAATAAGTTGGTTTTGTTTTGTTTTTGTCAAGTTGTCTGAGTTCTCCAAATATTACATCTGGTTTGATAAATCACTACCCAGGGGCATCTAAGCTGTCAAAATCACTCGGGAATTGCCCTCGGCCTAGGCCACACTAACCCTTAATAGGGTTACATTTTTGCCCACAGAGTGTCAAACTGGTGACCTTCACATCATGGAGTGACTTAATAATACACCCCATCACCATCTATTCTACGCCCTATGGGTGAAACAAGTTGGTTTTTATATGCAAACATTCTAAAGTAATATAAACAATGTTGTTGACACGTAGTTGATCTTTAATTCTCATGTGCGATGCGTTATTTATGAATACAATTATAGCGATTTCTTTAGAAATCTAGAGTATTTGTTTACTCCTCTTACATGTGACCAAGCCAGGAAGGCCACCTTGTGACAAGGAAGCACACTGTTTTCTTTTCCATTTTTTAAGTAGTTTCACTTTGTTTTAGAACAAGTTTATTTATTTGTACATTAGCATTTGCAAATTTGCAAACAATTCATTAGAGATAGTGATCACTTGGGTTTCTTCTTCATAATCTATGTTCCTTACATTACATGTTTGATTCATTAGAATTTGAATTCAAACCTTAAATTTTAAATTTAGTTGTGTGTCTAGATAATGAAGGCTAATCACAGGCATTTCCAATTGAATAGAAATTATTATTCACATATAAATCAAGCATCATATTTACCACACACACACACACACATATATAGAGTTTGTAAGAACTATTCATAATAATTGTCTACATGGTATGAGAATCTTAAATTGTTTTAGAACCAAGGCTATCATGGAATAGATAATTTGTTAATCCCTTTTATAGATTAGAATTTTACTTTCAAGTCAAGAACTTAGTAGTTTTATTTAGTAGCGAAAGCCTATCATATATCTTGCATTACATTTCACAAGTCTACCAACCCGGATTGATGAATTTAATGTAAACACAATTCTAGTACAACTGAATTGATTGACATATTCTAAACTACTAAGAAAAAATAAAAATGAAAATATGCATATGCTATTGAAAAAGGGTAAAATTAAAGTGTACATTTATAACAATTCAAATAATAAATGATTAAAAATGCACACCCTCATCCTCATCATTATAAATATACCCTCTACTATTTTCCCACTGTCAAGAAAATGCCATCAACATTTTAAGGAGTTTAAATCAATTTACTTGGAAATCCTTAAGAATCCTTTTTTTCTTTTGTTTTAAGTTAAATCTCCATCAATTTAAGTACTTATGACTGTATCATTGAAACATGTGAATAAGTATTTTTCAATGAATGGAAATTATTTTATATGAGATATTTAATAATGAGAATATTTTGTTATGTTACAAAAGTTATTATCAGTTAAGATGTTATAATTTGAGTTATTTATTTCATTAAAGATATCTAAAACTTGTACCTAATTTTAAAGCTATTCCTTAAACCTCTCACAACTTTTTGTAATTATTAAGACAAAAAAAAGATAAAATGTTACAAATAAGGGTATCTGTTCCACCAAATTTATTTAATACTTGTCCCTAACCCTACCCTACCTACATTTTTGCAATCATTAATAGAAAAATAAATCCAAGCACACAAATATATTATTGGAGAGCTCATAAATATAATGAAAATGATCACATAAACCTAACAAACCATTACCATCATTCATCATTAAAGAAAAAAATAATTTTAATTTAATTCACCATGGTTCACAAAAAATAGAGTTAGAAAATCAACTTTTATAATCATGGAATGCTCCATGATCCAAGTTTGTTTATTCAAATCAATTTCATTTTTTTTTTCCCTGAAAGAAAATTCATAATTTCATTTGGGTGAAATTACATGCTGTAGATGCCCATGGGCATATGCTGTACCGTGGCCATCAATCCACTGTCATAATTTAGTATATTTACAATAAGACCCCGAGGGGTGTGCTGTGCTGGTCCATGACCAAAAGTAGAGACAAAAAATTGTCACCCCAGTAGGTGATGACTGTAGTATCTATAATATTTACATCAGCTCAAAATAAAACTGTCTTATGGACAAAAATATAATCAAAATTTCTGTAAATAATTAGGGGTTGTTCCCCCTCTGAAGAACCCTGTCAATGTATGGCCTGTGAAAGTAGTGAAAGGTTCCTTCTGGTGTGTGTTCTACGATCATCCACTCTCCTAGAGGACGATGCGTCGCTTCTTTTGAAAGCTTGTTTGCATTTTCATTTCATTCCTTGTAGGTGTGAGAGCAAGAAATCTAATCAAAATATGTTAAAAAAAAAACAATTTCGTCCATTATAGTTCTCAGAGAGTATGCATTACAAGAAGCTGTGTTGTTAAACCAATCAATCACATTATTTGAGTCCCCATATATTTATATTTTCTTGCAGTGCTGTTGGATGGCAAAGTAAATCAGATGATGGAGTGATATCAGTTCAACATGATTATTTGTACCATGGCCTAATCCCATACTAATCTGAAAAGAGTGTGTTTCTGTGAGGTGAAATATGATGCCACCCCCACAACCATGTGGTTGAGTAGCACCATCAAAATAGGCCCAAGGGGTTGATTTTTCTATCTGCTCTTGTCTAATATTCCTGGGTCTGTTGTAATTTTCCTCTGTAGGTAATTCTTCAAAAGCTGAGTAGATTTTTGGAGGGACCAGGTTCCAGTTCACCAGCTTGTCTTCAAAGATTATGAGGTTTCGCTTGAGCCAGATATGCCATGAGACCAGTAGGGGTAAATTTCTTATTCTTTCCACTGCAACTCCCCACCAGATGTCCCATGCAGATAAAATATCAGCTCCATGCCATCTCATGTTCAGCTTGAGAGTTGTGAGAACTTGTATCCATATGTTAGTTGTGATCGGGCAGGTGAGGAAGAGATGCTGTGTCGATTCCTCCTCCTGGTGGCAGAGTACACACCAGGTAGGACCCATGAAAGCCCTCTTTTTTAAATAGGATCCAGTGGGGATCTTATTTTCAAGTATATTCCACATCAGAAGTCTTGTGCGCAAGGGGGCTTTTAGTTTCCAAATGGGTTTCCACCAACTACTTATGGCCTATGGTTTAGACTCAGCAATTATAATGTCGTAGCCCTATTTGGAGGAATAATGGCCCATTTTGGAGTGAGCCCAAATGAGTTCATCTTCTTCATTTTTTAATCTGACATGTGATTCTGTGAGTGCTTGTATGAAGTTTTGCCATGTCCTGTCCCATTCAATGGGAATGTTCCAGTTTTGTTCGGACAACCAAGCTTGTGAGAGAAAAGTGGAGTTCTGTTGATCACCGAGCTGTTCTATATACTTTATGCCTCTGCTATTTAAGTGATTTATAAGCTCGAGTGGGAGTTGATGAGAGTTCCCACTTCCGGTCCAGGGATCAATCCCAATACGAATAGAAGCTCCATTTCCAATTTTCCATAATAGTCCATCCTTTATAATGGGGAGCGTATTTAGAATGGCTCTCCAGATAACCGAGATGCCCTTTCTGTTCCAGGATGGTCGTCTTATCCAATCAATGATTGTTGAAGGCCAAATGTATTTGTGGGTGATTACCTCTGATCAGAGGCTTTTTTGCTTTAGTAATAGCCAGCCCTGTTTTGTAGCTAAGGCTTGTGCAAAGGCAGGGAGTTGCTTGAGACCCCATCCTCCCCATTTTTTTGGGGTGGCTATTCTGTTCCATTTGACCCAGGCAAAAGGTTTTCCTTCCTTTCTTCCCTTCCAAAGAAATTGACAGCAAGCTTGTTGAATTCTGTGAAGGATCCCTCTTGGGATCCAAGCCAGGGACATCCAAAATACAGGAGTGGCTTCTAGGACTGATTTGATAAGAATTAATCTTCCAGCCCTAGATAGGAATCTGTAACACCAACAATTTATTCTTTTCTCCACTTTGCAGATGAGCCAGGTCCAGTCAGCAATTTTGTATCCATCAGGTTTAATCCTGAAGCCAAGATACTTAAGCCCCTCCTTTAGTTCAGTGACTTGAAAAGGAAATTTTTGTAGTGAAAGTTGAATTTCCTGCTGAGTACAATCCGAGAATGAGATGGTGGATTTTCCCCAATTGATTTCCATCCCCGACGCTCTGTAGAAGAGATTTAGAATCTCATTCATGGTTGTGGTGTCCAGTACACTTCCACTCAAGAAAATTAGAATGTCGTCCACAAAGAGGAGATGAGTCAGATTGAAGTGATCCATGATTTTTAGTCCCCTGAGTCTCCCCCTTCTTTTTTCAGTATCAATCAACTTGCTCAGTCCTTCCATGACTAGGAGGAAGAGTAACGGGGATAGAGGGCATCCTTGCCTTATGCCCCTGTCAATATGAAAGGAGGGAGTGGCTGACCCATTGATGAGTATGGCAAAAGATACAGAGGAGATGCATCCCATTATCCAGTTGGAGAGAGCCGGAGGAAAACCCAAATGTGTAATGATCATTCTAATGTATAACCAACTGACTTTGTCAAATGCTTTTGATAGATCTATTTTGAGGGTCAGTCCTTTGAGCTTCTTGAGTTTTATAGAGTGGAGGGCTTCCTGGGCCGAGCCAATAGCATCCTGGATATGTCTATGGTGAAGGAAAGCAAATTGCTCCTGGGAAATGTGATTGGATAAGATGGGCTTAATACGATTGGCGATGATTTTGGATATAATTTTGTACAGGTAGTTGCAAAGAGAGATAGGTCTGAAGTCATTGAGAGAGGCGGGGGAGTCTGATTTAGGGATCAGAGCCAAGTAGGTGAAGTTTAGGGGGGATGGATGTGTCCAGTAGTCCTGCTTTCTTCGATGACCGCCAGAAGGTCCTGCCCCAGGATATCAAGAAATGCAGTGTAGAATTCGACCAGCCAACCATCTGGGCCAGGACTTTTATCCTTCTTAAACCATTTTAGGGTGCTCTCCAGTTCCCCCATAGTGACAGGTTGAAGTAGGGCTTCGGATTCATCAGGGTTCACAAACCTTGGAAAATGTCCAGCCAGATTAATGATATCAAGGAGGGTGATGGCAGCCGGAGCTGTGAACTGATTTTTGAAATGAGAAATCCCCAGCTTGGCTAACTGAGGGTGTGTGGAGGCCCATCCATCCTGATCACTAGGCAGCTGCCAAATGGTATTTGAGGCCTTTCTACCATTGGCGAAGTTGTGAAAAAACTTTGTGTTTCCATCGCCAACATGGAGCCATATAGCTCTGCTTCTAAGCCTCCACAATTCTTCCTCTTCAAGTAGGATCTTTGCCTTCTGTGTTTCCAGATTCACAAGTTGGAGCTTTGTATCATTTGATAGGTAACCAAGCCCCTTTTCATCCGTTAGGCAGGCAATCTGTACTTCTATGTCTTTCAGGGTCTGTTTATCTCTCATTTTTTTCTTTTTGACCATTCCATAGTAAGAGTTCTGAGTTTGTTTAGGTGCCCACAAAAATCAACAACCAATCTCTGCTCCCTAAGAGGGGGTTGTGCCTTCCAAAAATCTGATACCAGTTTGATGTAATCAGGGTCCTTTAGGTATCCAGAATTGAATTTGAAGGGGGCTCGAGGCTTTTTAGAAGGGCCAGAGATTTGTAGGTATATGGGAGAATGATCAGATAGTCCCCCAGTACCTACCCATTGCCTGTAAAGGGTAAGGGAACGAAGGAGATCTTCATGTATCAGAAAGCGATCCAGTCTCCGGCCCAGGGCAGCCTCACTAGTTCTCCTGTTATGCCAAGTGGGCATTTTCTTGTTCATGGGCACATCAATAAGTTTATAGTTCTCTAGTAGTGTGCTCATCTGGTCCGAAATGGGGTCAATCTGAGAGTGATGGCCCCAGGATTCCTCAATGCCCATTGAAAAATTTAAATCTCCTCCGATGATGGTGGATCCCGTGACAAGAGGGTGGTCTAGCATGGAGTGCCAAAATTCAAGTCTGTTCTGATTAGGAGCATATATGTTTATCACCTTTAAATGGATCCCCAGTTCACTCACAAAAATATCCATGCCAATGAAGCCTATTCCACCCCAGGATGAGATATGTTTGACTGTTTTGGGGTTGATTCCCATGGCGAGACCCCCCGATATGCTAATTGCATCCAATCCTTGGAAATACCAGCCCGAGAGGATGGAGTGAAGGGTTTTGGATATGAAATCAGATGAACCAAGAGTTTCCTGGAGTAGTAGGATGTCACAGTTGGAGTTGTACAATAGACGTTTTAGAGCCAATCTCTTATTGGGGTTGGCTAGTCCCCTGCAGTTGAAGGATAGCCAGATCATGAGGGAACAGGAATAGAGGGCTCAGATGCTCTAAGTTCCCTTTCAATGGTGGATTAGTGACCCTGCGCAACATCAGCCAATGCTGTTCTGATGGCTTTTTTGATCTTGGATGGGTGCCCTCTGGTGGGATTTGGGTCAGTGTTTATGGGGGAAGAACCCAATCCAAGATGGGGAGAATTGTGCAGAGATCTAGATCTGAGGTTGTAAGGATGTGACCCCATCACAGAGGGGGAGGAGGTATTTGGAGGGGGGGTAGAATTTCCCTGGAGAGATGTAGGAGTAGTGGAGAATGTGGGGGGGGGATATGATGGTGCAAGTGATGGTGGGGAGAGGGCACAGGGAAATGGTGGGGGGGTGCAGGTATATGCAATGAAGAAATCATAACATCTGAAAGAAACACAGAGGTTATGGGAACAGAGTCATTACCCGGAGGGGGAGCCGATCCCGCAGCCGATTTGGAGCGCGTGCAAGGTGGAGAGGGAGGAGTCTTCCACGGATTTTTTGCCTTCTGTGTCACCCCTTCCGCAACCTCAGGTGGGGCATGTCCTTGTTGCTGGTCACTCATGTTCTGTTCTTCCGAGAGATGATGTTTTGCCCCTCGAGAGGTCTCCGATGCCGACGATGAAAGTAGTGGATAGTCCTTGTACAGGTGACCCACTTTGTGGCACCTTCAACAACGGAAGGGGACTCCTTCATAGTCAAGGAGCTGTCTACGAGAAAAATGCTGCCTGTGTAGTGTGATTTTCTCCTCAAGTCCCTCCCTGGTATCAAGATGGACCAGAATCCTTGCCATGGTCATGATTCCCATTCTTTCATAGGACTGGTCGTGCTCAAGGTAAGTCCCTAGTGCGTCGCCGATACGTTTGAATACCTGGGGGGTCCAGAACTGCATGGGTAACCCTGGTAGTCTGACCCAAATTGGTCCTGCTCCCAACTGCTCGCGTTCCGGATCAAAAAGAGGGTCCCATCTCTTGAGTAGCATAGGTGATAACTCAATATGCCAGTACCGGGAAAGAATCCAGTCCGTGTACTCCTCCCTGTGAAAACGGAGGGCAAACCAACCATGAGCCAAAACCCTAATGACAGGGAGTTCCTTTAACAGAGAGCCCCATACTTCCATGGTCCATTGTCGAAGGCACTCCACCGAATAGTTTTTGCCCCGCACCTGCCCAACAAGAACCTTCCTCGCCGTATCAATCACATCTCCCATAGGTACATCCTCGCCGAAGGTCAGGTTTATGTCTGAGTCCACTGCTCTGAGGCACCTGCCCTTTTTGGGCTTGTCCGTGCACTGACCCGTGGGGTGCTCCCTCAGTAAACTTCTGCACGCTTTTGAGGAACTGCGAGGAGTAGACAGAGTGGGTCTAGGGTTTGGGATGGGCGAGCTAAAACAACCTAACCAAATCGGTGAGTTAGGGTTTACGCTGCTGGATCCAGGATGTGCAACAGAGTGTGCAGGGTGTGTAGGGTTTGATGGGCCAGCCGGAGCGAAAGAGTATGAGGGCGCGTTCAATGGCATGGAAGGAGGCAGAGATGAAACCAGGGGTGAGTCGAAGGTGGGAGAGGCCTGAATGCTGGTGCCGAGCAGGTTTAGGGTAGCCAGAGAGAGTGGAGGGCATTCCAAGCTGGGGAGGTCTTCAATGTGGACAGCAGTCGGGAGCTGTTTTCCGGTGGAGAGTGGGTGTAGCGGCGTCCATTGTGCATCTGTCACCCGATGTGCTTTTGCAGGCCTGGGACCAGTATCGGGTCCAACTTGATATGCCCAGATCTCTTGTTCGGGCATCGGGTCCTCCTTGTAGTCCACAAGGTCCTCTTCAACCGTCGCTAACCGACAATAAAACCGACGTCTGTAAAACCAAGGGAGGGTAAGACAAAATGGTAGAAACAGAGTTCGCTAAGCTCGGACAGTATACCAACTGCAGCAGACAGCCAAGTATGGGTCACGAGGTCAAAAACAAATGTTAGTCAGTAGAGAGCGGTCAGACCCACGAGGTTAACCCCCAGAAAACGCCATGATTTTAGCCGCGAGGTTACAAGGCCAAGTCTCCATTGTAACCTAGGGTTTTACCGCCATTGCCATAGCTCCCCCTCTCAGACTCTTCTTCTTCTTTCCCTATATTGCGCAGTGGCTATCTTTCATTTTTCTTGTTATGTCGTTATGTGTGTTTATTTTGGTATAAGGCTTTCATAATTTTAATTTAATTATCAATAATTATTAGGTGAATAATAAGGATTTAATCTCCTCGAAATATTGAATAATTTATATTTCGAATAATTTTAGTAGGAGTCAAAATAGAGGGTTATGTGTGTTTATTTTGGTATAAGGCTTTCATAATTTTAATTTAATTATCAATAATTATTAATAGGGATTTAATCTCCTCGAAATATTGAATAATTTATATTTCGAATAATTTTAGAAGGAGTCAAAATAGAGAGCGGACATTAAGTTTAATTAAAAAAAATATTGTATCCACAAGTGTCATTAAATTCTTATTGTTTATATATATATATATATATATATATAATTTTATAAAAAAAATAAAAATAATATATAATTTTATAAATAAAAATAAAAATAAAAATTATAATTTACTTAATTTTCACGATATAAAGTAAGTGTTTTGATATTTACTATTGATTGTCAAGGTTTATTTGTGTTTATTATTATTTAATTTATAGGGCTGGATAAAATCAACAAAAAATTTGGGCAATGTGGGTTTAGTTGGGCAATGTGGGTTTAGAAATGTAACGCGATGTCGCCTAGACCTTAATGATAAGGGAAATTATGTTGATGTCTACTACAAATGGATGTTTATATGTGTTTACCAATTATTTAGTTCATATGAATTGATGTCGAGCAATGTGGGTTTGTGTTTACCAATTATTTAATTCATATGAATTGATGTCGAGTACATTACACCTTAATGATAAGGGAAATTATGTTGATGTCTACTCCAAATTGATGTCTATATGTGTTTACCAATTATTTAATGATAAGGGAAATTATGTTGATGTCTACTACAAATTGATGTCTATATGTGTTTACCGAGCATTGATGTCTATATGTGTTTACCAATTATTTAATTCATATGAATTGATGTCGAGCAATGTTCTATATGTGTTTACCAATTATTCAATCCATATGAATTGATGTCGAGCAATGTAATGTGACAACCATGTGTTTACCAATTATTTAATTTATGTGAAAGTTTATCTATATTTAGAGGTTGGATGGAATGAAAATAAACTGATAATGTGGATTAAGACTGAATGAAATTAACAAAACATTGATAATGTGGATTCAGAGATGTAATGTGGTGGTACACACATCCCAATGACAATGAAGATTAAGTTGATATCTATTATAGATTGATGTCTATTTGTATTTCCTGTCATTTAATATATATGTCTGAATGGAATCAACAAAATGCTTAGAGACTGTGACTTGTAAATTAGGTTAATATTTGTGATAAAATGATGTCTATTTGTATTTAACAATCATTTATTTATATGGTTGAATAGAATCAACAAAAATCTTAAAGAATGTGAGTTGGAGATTAAGTTAATCTTTAGTATAGATTAATGTTTATTCATATTTACTAATAATTTAATTTATATAATTGACTCAAGAAGCTTGGATTATGAACCCAATGGCACTGGAGAACCACCAACCCAATAGCAGTGGAGATCTATTGTACCAGAATGAAATTTGATGGGTAAATTGTTTGTCATAGGTTGATATTATTTGTCATGTTGCTTGTCAAATACAGTAAGAAATTTACAAAACTTTAAAGTTTTTTTTACTGAAACCGTAAATACTAAATGTAAAAATAGTCAAATTTAACTAATGTATCTGTTTTGAAATTCCAACCTTAATACCTTCCCTTTTAACTTTAGACAACTTTAATCGTCGATGTCATAGGGTTCCTGGCCATTAATACCCATAGATTTTGAAATTCCAACCTTAGTACCTTCCCCTTTTAACTCTAGACAACTTTAGTAGTCAAGGTCATGGGGTTCCTTGCCATTAATACCCATAGAACGGGGGTTCTGTTGACCTTGGTAAACGACTCCAATCGAAATCTCGCAGTAAATCCAGCCTGTAATGGTCGTCGGCTCACCGCAGGAGCGAAGGGAGTGGCATTTGCGTGGCATGACACGATTCCACGACAAGAATCTTTTCTGGTACGATTCTCATTCTTGAAAACCACAAGAGAAACTCTATAACTCGAGCCTTGCGGGGAGGAATAGGAATAGGAATATGAATCCCTCATTGAAATCAAATCCATTTTAATGAATGGGCCACCGAAAGGGCTTTGAAGCAGGACGCGCCAGAAAATGGCTGCTTGCGGTACTGTTACTGCTTCTGCTCGCAGTAGCAACAGCAATTTTCTGCACATGCTTACGCTATTTGATTTCACAGCAAAAGCAGGATCGTGCAGCCCGCCATTGCATGAATGCCTGTAATCATGAATTAATGGACAGGCTGAATCGAAATATTGATTTAAGCACACGGGGTACTGGGGGAGCCTCAGAGCTAATTCGTCCCCGCCGCGCGTTCAGATCGTACGAGGAATACATCGAGCTGCAGCTGAACAAAACGCTGAATCCGAGGCTCAGGAAGCTGTGGACCAGCCGGGACTGGAGAAGAAAGGTCGACGTGTTTTCTGGCATGTTCCGGGGGCTCATGAAGGGTCAATTACTGAGACCCGGGTCGAAGGCGCTGTGTATTGGAGCGAGGGTGGTTGCTCTCAAAGAAATAGGAGTGCGTGACGCCGTTGGCATCGATTTGGTTCCATATCCTCCTCTGGTAATCCATGGGGATATGCACAGCCACCCCTTCCCGGACAATACCTTCGATTTTGAATTCTCGAACGTGTTCGACCATGCTCTCTACCCGTCCCTCTTCGTTTCCGAGATCGAAAGGACTCTGAAACCCGGGGGAGTGGCCGTCCTCCATGTGACCGTCCACAAACGGGGAGACAAATATTCTGCAAACGATCTGTACAGCGCTGATCCGCTCATTGCTCTCTTCAAGAATTCAAGCCTTCTTCACATCAGACGGGTTGACGGATTCGGCCTCGACACAGAAATCGCTCTGCGCAAGTTCAGTATTGATGCAACCGCTTCTTCAGTGGATTGAATTGTCTTGCCGGGAGAATTTTTGGGTAATTTGAGGGAGCAACGGTAGAAGCTGTTACCAGGTTTTTCATATGTAAAGTTAGTTTGTGTACTGTTAGAGAGTTTGTTCGCAAAACAAAGCAAGGCAAGCCTTTGATCTCACCCAATCTCTACGGGAGCAATTGTATCAGGCTATGTGAAGTATTGATTTTCTTTAATATATCTTTATTTTAAAAGGAGGTTAAAAGTTTTTTTGGTTTCAATTCTTTTGTTAATTATTTATTAAAATTAGTTATAATAGCTTTATTATTAAAATTTTAATTTTAAATAATTTTTTCTAAAAAATGAATAACACTTTAGCGTATTAATTTGATTTTAGAATATTATATTTATTCATGTATGAGGTGTAAATTAAATGGTTTGTATGGAAATTAATTTTCATTTAGAGTTGTGATAATATTTTGGGACACATAGTTCTTTCATCTAACATTGTAGTTGGCTCCAACTTAGATACAACCTAGTTGTAATAGCACCATCTCATTGATGAGTAGATGTTAATTTTCTTTTAATATAAAAAGGAATAACATTTCATCATATTAATTTGATTTTACAATATTATATTTATAGATGTATGAGGTGTAAACTAGTTGGTTTGTATGGGAATTAATTTTTCATTTAGTTTCAGCTTAGACATAACTTAGTTGTGATAGCATTTTCTGACACAGACTTCTTCCATCTAACATTGTAGTTGGCTCCAACCTAGACACAGCCTCGTTGTGATAGATTGATGAATAAATTATTATTCCATCTAACATTAAAGCTGTCTGACTTAGATTTAGTCTAATTATAATAATATCTTATTATTAAATCTATTATTCTTTCATCCAACATTAAAACTAGCCTCAATGTAATAAAAAAAAATAAATGTTCAGAAAATAAAATAAAATAGTGTGATTAGATATTCGTTTCTAGCAGAGAAATAGAGGACCTGAACAACGCTGTTACAGTAATAGAGGACCTGAACAACGCTGTTACAGTAGCAAGTATTCCCAAGTTGTGGAGACCAACGTATCCATTTTCTTGGTTTGTGAAAAAAAAACCTGAACTCATATAAATGGCGTAATTCAAAGCTTTGAATGACGAATCCAGTGGATTCATCCAAACTTTTTACAAGAATCGTTATAACTTTTCTTTTTAATGAGCAGCGGAATATGGATGAATTTCCACATCAGAATTTATAGGGAAAGGGAATTTGGAAACACTGACGCATGTGGATTGCGTCCCGCTGTCGACGACATTTTTAATATTAGCCCGCCGATTTTTGGACTTTGATTTCATCCATTGCATGCAAATTAAATATATATATATATATATATATATATTATTTTTTTAATCAGAGTATTAAAGAGATTAATAGAAAAATTGTTTTAAGTTTAATTTTTGAAAAGTTTTTCAATTTATTTTTGGATTTAATTTGTTTACAATCTGGGAAAGATTCATTGAAATTACAAATTTGATGGGTGAACTCTGCACAATCAAAATGCCTCGCGGGTTTTTCAAGGTGTCGAATCCATATATGTAGTCAAAAAACTAGTTTAAACAACACAAATCAAGATTTCACTACATTTTTTTTACCTAATTCCAACTAGAAGTCCACCAAAAACTCCAAAAAGTAACACTTAAAACAACTCATTAAAAAAGAATTTTTTTTTTTTAAAAATTAATCTAATATCTAAAAGTTTATTGTTTTATAATTATTTTCAAGTCTATAATAAAGCTTTCCATCATATATTAACCCTCTTTTCAATGTTATAATTCCACTTGAGCCTGAGATGGATATTGAGTCCAAGATATTTATAAAAAGCCATTTCCTCCCAGTTGTTGTATTCATATATAAAAGTATCATATGTGATCTTTTTGGATTTAATTATATGACTTTCATTTTGTCCATATTGACAATCATACCCATTTTTGAATAGATATCTTGGAAGTTTCTTAGTTGCTTGCTCAGATCAGAAAGACTCTTTGCCAAAAGAAAAATATCATCAACATGAAGAAGAAGAGTGAAAAATATATCAATGAGAGTTGGGCCAACACAACCTATTTCCTCCAAACACTTTTTAACTTATCAATGTATATGCCAAAAAGGGTAGGGGGTAGGGGATGAGGAACACGCTTGTTGGACTTTGATATTGTAGTTAATTTCTTCTGAGCAACCCTCAATGGTCCTAAACTTCTAAATAACATTCTCACCCTTGCCATATTAGCCCTCAACTCAAAAAGGAACCTCTATCTCTTCCAACCTCTTCCAAATGTTTGTCTTATGAATAGTGTCAAAAACCTTTTTAAGGTCAACAAAACAACATAGGAGATTGGTTTTATTAGTTTGACACTCCATTGCAATGATCCTAAGAGTAACAAGGTGGTCCACAGTTGAATGATATCCCCTAAACTTAGCTAGGCCTTTAGCTATTTTTTATGTGGTTTCCTAGCTAAAGGCTAATATTCTTTTCCAAAGTAATTCCATATAATTTGGCCAAAATGGGGCTAATCATAGTGGTCCCATAATTAGAGGGAATTGTTTTATGCCCACTTCTAAAAATATTTATAATGAGATTTTGTGTCCATGGTTTAGGGAAGACTCATTTCATGAAGATTTAACAGTTCAAATTTGCCATTCCAACAAATTTTTACTAGATTTCGAGCCAATTTTATCAGAAATATGTCCATTAAAAAGCAAAAGCATAAAATATTCACACTACACTAATAAGGAAAAATAAGAATGAAAATATGCACATGTTATTGAAAAAAGGGAAAAGTGTATATTTACAACAATAGGAATAATAAGTGATTAAAAATGCACACCTTCATCCTCATCCTCATAATTATAAATATACCCTTTATTTAAAACTTGTACTAACTTGAAGGCTAGTATTTATTTAAGATGTTACAAATATATGTATCTATTCTATCAAATTTATTTAAAACATATCTTTATACTCACCTTATTTATTTTTTGCAATTATTAAGACAAAGGAAGTTAAAATGTTACACCTTACTTATTTTTGCAATTATTAAGACAAAGGAAATTAAGATGTTACCAATAAAATATCTATTCCACCAAATTTATCTAAAACTTGTCTCTAAACCTACCCACTACTCTTGCAATCATTAATAAAAAAACAAATACAACAAATACAAGCACACTACTCTTTACCATCATTGATAAAAAGACAAACACAAACATTGAAAAGCCCTAAACTACAATGAAAATGACCACATAACTTCTATTCATTAACCTAAAAAACCCACTACTTTTTACAATCATTGATAAAAAGACAAATACAAGCATTGAAAAACCCTAAACTACAATGAAAATGACCACATAACTTCTATTCATTAACCTAAAAAACCCACTGCTCTTTGCAATCAATGATAAAAAACAAATACAAACACACTGCTCCCTACAAACATTGATAAAAAGACAAATACAAGCGCACATATATTATTAAAGAACCCTAAACTACAATGAAAATGAGCACATAACCTCCATTCATTAACCTAAGAAACCATCATCCATCATGACAGAAAAAATGATTTTAATTTATTCTTTTTATATATCCGTGCACCATGGTTCACAAAAAAAAATCTAGAGTTAGAGAGTTGAAAATCAACTTTTCTGGGAGTGGAATTCTCCGTGCTGTAAGTTTGTTTCTTAAAATCAATTTTGTTTGGCTTATTCGGTTAATATGTTAATAGGGAGGTTTTTATAATTATAATTTAATTATTAATGTGTAGGTTTATTTTATAATAAAGTTTTTATAATTATAATTTAATAACTAATAATTATTGGATAAATATTATGAATTCAATTTTCATGTAATATTTATGAAATATTTTTAATAAATAAAAGGTTAAGATTTATTTTAAAAATAATTGTTTTTCTTATTTTTAAATTTAATTAAAAAATACTATATTTAAGTATGTCATTAAAATCTGATTGCTTATCATTGTATTAAATGTTTTTTAAATTTATATATATTATCTATACAATAATTTTTTAATAATTAAATAATAATAATAATTTAAAATAAAGTTATACCGTAGTTAATTTTTATGATTTTTTTAAGTAGATAATGTGAGATGTATCATAAAGTAAGTGTCTTAATATTTATTATGAAATGATGCTTATTTGTATTTACCAATTATTTAATTTATATGATTGAAAATAATCAACAAAAAATTTAGACGATAAGATTTCGAAATATAGCATATATGGTACCACTGTTGATAATGGAGATTAAATTGATATCTACTATAAGGGATATTCATTAGTGTTTACCAATTATTTAACTTATATAAATTGATATCTATCGGTATTTAAGAATTATTTAATTTATATAAATTAATGTCTATCTGTATTGACTAGTTACTCAATTGAGATATTTAGATTAGGTGAATTGGGGTGTAGTGTACGGCTGGCCCTACCTTTTTAGTGGAGACAAATTTGGCGGTCAAGGTCATGGCGTTACTTGCCATTAATACCCATAGAATGGGGGATCTGATGACATTTGAAAACGGCCCCAAACGAAATCACGTGGTAAATCAAATTGATAATATCTCCCCCTCGTTACGGTTACACTGCGAGAAACTATTCATAACTGTCTCGTGATGGTAGTGGTAAAGAATTTTTTAATACTAAAGCTGAAATCCACTCCAATGATAATGGTAAGGCTACATGCATTAGAAAAAAACCTCAAACCTATTCCAATGACTAGTGTCCTCACAGGTATCAAGAATGTCTGGTGCCTGCTTGCAATATATTCTTCTGAGGAATAGAGTACATTTGTATTAATGGTGGTCTGCCTATCAAACCTTTACAACAGTAAACATATTTTTCAAATGCATATGAAAATATAAACAAAACCAATGAACAAAAATAAGAGAAGACTTATTCTCAATCCATGAGCTGAATTTTCATTGGAATCTCATATCTCCATAGGATCAATGAATACATTATTATATAGCTCACATATTTCTAATTTCGTTATCCATTATCTGTCCATTGTCCCTAATAATTTGCTGAATGATAACTGACTACATCTATAAATTTGCTGTCTTAATGCTGATAACTCAGAACACAAAAATTTGCTGGATAATTTGTCAGCAATTACATAGCTTTATTTTAAGCATTATCCTCAACACTCCCCCTTAATGCTTAATGAGGTGATTCCAAGCATATCCCTTAAGTATTCGAACTTTCCTTTAGGTAGTGCTTTGGTAAATATATTTGCAAGCTATTCATTTGTTGTACAAAAATTTATTTGAATTTCTCCTTTTGCCACATAGTCTCTTATGAAATGATATTTGATATCAATGTGTTTGGTGCGATTATGAAACGGCAATGGTAGACAAGTTATCACAGTAAATAGTTGTGGAATATTTTGGTTCTTGTTTTAGATCTATCAATACTTTCTTCAAGCAAATTACTTCACATGTTGCTGTTGCTACTGCAATATACTCTGCCTCTGTAGAAGACAATGAAATAGTTGGTTGCTTCTTTGAACACCATAATATTGCACCTGATCCAAGGCTGAATACATAACCTGAAGTGCTTTTTCTATCATCAAAAGATCCAGCCCAGTCACTATCTGTATAACCAACCAACCCAAAATTATTTGATGAAGTATACCAAATTCCATAATTTCTTGTTCCACAGACATACCTCAAAATTCTTTTTGCTGCTCCAAAATGAATCTTACTTGGACTTTGCATGAATCTGGAAATCAAGCCTACTACATGCATAATATCAGGCCTAGTGGTAGTAAGATACAAAAGACTTCCTACCAGACTCCTATAGGATTGAGCATCTACCTTTTTAGCTCCATCTTCTACAGAAAATTTTTCATTTGTATTCATGGGTGTGCTCATGGGTTTACAATTTCCCATTTTCCATTTTTTAAGAAGATTTGAAACATATTTTTCTTGTGAAATAAAAATTCCATCATTCATCTGTGTCACTTCTATGCCAAGAAAATAATGGAGCAAACCCAAATCAGTCATTTCAAATTCAGTCATCATAGCCTCCCTGAACTCTTCCACTAACAAATCACTTGAAGATGTGTATATCAAGTCATCTACATATAAGCACACAATTATTATATCATTACCATTTGACTTGATATATAATGTGTGTTCATTTTCACTTCTATTAAACCCCTTTTTCAAAAAATAAGTGTCAATTCTGCTGTACCATGCTCTTGGAGCTTGTTTAAGCCCATAAAGAGCCTTTTTCAGTTTGTAGACTTTGTATTCATTTTCTGCTTCTTCATATCCTTGGGGCTGGTGAACATATACATCTTCTTTCAACTCACCATTTAGAAAGGCTGATTTAACATCAAATTGATAAACTAACCATTTATATTGTGCTGCCAATGCCAAAACAGTTCTGATTGTATCAAATCTTGCAACATGAGCATATGTTTCATTGTAGTCAATACCTAGTTGTTGAGCATATCCCTTTGCTACTAACCTTGCTTTGTGCCTTTGTATTGATCCATTAGCTGCATACTTGGTTTTATACAACCATTTCACCCCTTTTTCAATAGGAGGATCCACAAGCTCCCATGTTGCATTCTTTTTAATTGCTGCCATCTCTTCATCCATTGCTTTGCACCAAACTAACTCTTTTACTGCATCTTCAAAACATCTTGGTTCTGCTTCAATCTGAGACATCAAAGCAAAATTAGTATAACCATAAATTTCATTTAAAGATTTTGTCCTTTTTGGAGGAGGACTTGGACTTGATAAAGGACTTGAAGTAGTAGAAGATGATGGAGTGGATGTGGCCTCTAAAGTATTTTGATTACTGGATGGATTTGCAGAAACAAAAGATTCATCTTCTTGTACAACAATACTTGGAGTTTGTTGCTGCACATCATGATTCCACTGCCATTCTTCTTTCTCATCAAATAACACATCACGGCTAATCATTAATTTTTCAGTTTGTAGATTGTATAATCTATAACCTTTGGTTTCCTCACAATATCCAATAAAAATGCATTTCACACTTTTATCATCAAGCTTTCTTCTCTTTTCAGTAGGAACATGAGCATAGGCAATGCAACCAAAGACTCTTAAATGAGAAATATTGGGTTTTCTTCCACACCATGCTTCATAAGGGGTAATATTTTGCACACTTCTTGTTGGGCATCTATTAAGCAAATAAACAGATGTAGCTACAACTTCAGCCCAAAAAATGTTTGGAAGGTTTTTACCTTTCATCATGCTCCTAGCCATCTCAACAATTGTTCTATTCTTACGTTTAGCAATGCCATTCTGTTGGGGAGTATAACTAGCTGTCAATTTCCTTTGAATTCCATTAATTTTACAATAAGAATCAAACTTATTAGAAGTGAATTCTCCCCCTCTATCTATGCGTAATGTTTTTAGACAATAACCACTTTGCTTTTCCACAAGAGCTTTAAATTGTTGAAATATGACAAATGCATCAGATTTTTCTTTAATGAAATATACCCATGTTCTTCTACTAAAATCATCCACAAAAATAATGAAATACTTATTTTTGTTGAGAGACAAGGTTTGCATAGGACCACATATATCTGCATGCACTAGTTCCAGTGGTTTACTTGCTCTCCATGATTTTCCTACTGGAAATGAATCTCTATGTTGCTTACCAAGAATACACCTTTCACAGACTTTATCAGTGGAACCAATAAGTGGTAACCCTTTGACCATTTGCTTGTTATATAACAATTTCAAGCCTTTCATATTCAAATGTCCATACCTTATGTGCCATAGCCAGGAACTATCATCATAAGAAACATTTAATGTTGTACTTTCTTCAGAAGGGAGATTGAAAGCAAAAATTCTGTTTTGCAGCATATTAGTCTTAGCAATAATTTTACTGTGATCATTTTTATCATAGATTATGCATTGCTTGTCCTTGAAAACAATTAAATATCCCTTTTCAAGGAGCTGCCCCACACTCAACAAATTATGTGCTAGACTAGGAACATATAAAACATCATTAATGTGCTTTGGTTTTCCTTCTTTTGTCTTCACAGCAATTGTTCCCTTACCTTTAGCTTCAACTGGCTTGTCATCTCCCAATAGTACATCAGATTTTGTAGATTCATCTATCTCTACAAAGCCATCTTTGTTTCCTGTCATGTGATTGCTGCAACCACTATCCATAAGCCACACCTCTTTGGAAACATTATTAGTTGAATTAGAAGCCAAGAATAAAGTGCCAACCTCTTCTTTTTCTTCAGAAAAATTAGCTTGTTGTGTTTGTTTTTTCCAACAATTTCTTTCATAATGGCCAAATCTTTTACAATAAAAACACTGAACTTGGGATTTATTAAATCTTTTACCTCCATCACTTTCATCATTACCTCTTCCTTTGTTGTATGCAGAAAAAAATCTTCCTCGACCTCTGCCTCCTCTGTATGTTTGTCCTCTTCCTCTTCCTCTTCCAAAAGTGTTCTGGCTTTCCTCATGAAAGGAACCACTTTTGTCTTTGAAAATATTTCCTCTTGCTTGAAAAGCTTGCTCAATAGATTTTTCAGAAGATCTATTGATTCTTTGCTCATGAGATTGAAGAGACCCCATTAGCTCATTCACAGACAACTGAGTTAGATCCTTAGATTCCTCAATAGCAACAACAACCCCATCAAATTTTGTAGGCAAACTTCTTAAAATATTCTCAACAATTTTTTGATCTTTTAAATCTTCTCCATAAGACCTAATTTCATTCACTATACCCATAACTCTAGTGAGAAAATCTTGAATAAATTCAGAGTTTTGCATGCACAAGGTTTCAAATTCTCTTCTTAATGACTGCAACTTAACAATTTTTACCTTATCACTTCCTTGATATGCTTGCTGCAAAGCATCCCATGCCTCCTTTGATTTTGTTACTCCAACTAGTCTGGGAAAAATAGAATCATGCACTGCTTGCTGGATTAGGAAGAGAGCCTTTGAATATTTCTTACGATTTTCCTTTAGCTGGTTTCTTTGGTCTTGAGTCCAGCGGGCAAGTGTGTGAGCATCTGGTTCTGTATATCCATTCTCTATGAAATCCCACAAATCTTGTGAGAGAAACAATGTTTTCATCTTAATGCTCCAAAAACCAAAGTTCTCACCTTTAAACATTGGTATTTGTGGCTAAGAAATATTCATATTGTTGGCCATTGCTACTAACTACTGAGCACTCCCACCAATAACTTGAATCTGCATAGGCTTCACAAAATTATGAAAACTCTTGCAAATGGCTTTCACAAACTTTTGAAACCTCCTGCCAACAACACACACTTTACATATAAATCAACTCTCTTAACCTAGCTCTGATACCATGTTAAATCTAGCAAGAGCATGCATATGAAAACATAAACAAAACCAATGAACAAAAATAAGAGAAGACTGATTCTCAATCCATGAGCTGAACTCTCATTGGAATCTCATATCTCCATAGGATCAATGAATACATTATTATATAGCCCACATATTTCTAATTTCATTATCCATTATCTGATTAATCTACTGTCCCTAATAATTTGCTGAATGATAACTGACTACATCTATAAATTTGCTGTCCTAATTCTGATAACTTAGAACACAAAATTTGCTGGCTAATTTGTTAGCAATTACATAGCTTTATTTTAAGCATTATCCTCAACAAAGGTTACATGCATTGGAAAAAAACCTCAAACCTATTCCAATGACTACTGTCCTCACAGGTATCAAGAATGTCCGGTGCATGCTTGCAATATATTCTGCTGAGGAATAGAGTACATTTGTATTAATGGTGGTCTGGCCATCAAACCTTTACAACAACAAACATATTTTTCAAATTTTTTTCTCTTGTTTATGGTTGCCACTACAGTATTTTACGTTTTAAAACATGATATTCTCATGCAGTTACAGCAATGACAAAAGTACTTGTTGTTACCAGCTTTTTCATATGAAAAGTTAGTTGTGTACTGTTAAAGAGTTTGTTGCCAACGTAAAGCATGGGAAGAGCTCAGGTCAAATAACGATCACTACTTATCAATTGTATCAGTATACATAAAATTATGTTTTCTTTAATATGTATTTATTTAAAAGAAAATTATGTTTTATTTTATATATATATATATATATATATATATATATATATATATATATTTATTTATTTATGATTTTATATGTGTTATAATGTTTATATAATTATATATTTATGATTTTATATGTGTTATAATGTTTATATATATATATATATATATATATATAGTTATTAATTATATTAATTTGATTTTACAAGTTTTGGAATATGTCTTAAAATTGTTTTTGTTTAGCTAAAAGCTACATCTTCCATAGTGAAATCATGCCCCATTACTGACCATAAATACTTACAATAAATTTACAATGTAACAAGATTCTTAATGATGGATATCTAACCTCACTTTACCATGGATATTATTGATTTGTAAATAGACTTTGTTACAATATCATGACTTATCAATACCACATGCAAAAAACTTTCTCATTTCATCAAAATGTTTTATAAATATCTTATTTTATTCAATTTTATAACATGTTTTACATTAAATCTAAAAACAAAAAAATTATAATTACTTTTGAGATATATCTAAAACCCTCTATTCTCACTACTACTAAAAATATTCTATCTATATTCCATAGAGATCAAATCAATTTTTTAATAATATTAAAATTAAAATAATTTTTATTTTTATTTTTTTATATATAGAAATGAGAAATTCATATAATATAAATAATATTACTAAGAATCAACCTAGATCCATTTTAATTATAGATATACTTAAATGATGATAGGTATCAAATCTGTAGAGGTGCAAATATTTCCTCAAGTTTCTCAATCAAAAATAAGTTTGCATCTTGAGAGATTTAATCCCTCACGGGTTTGGTAGATGTGAATTTAACATGGATCTATGTTGGTAGATATGTATGAGGTGTAAACTAGGATGGAACTTACCTTTGGGAAGTTAAACTGTTTCAAGGGCCGTCTCACAATTTTTATGGAGGGAAGATCATTCTTCCATGTAATATTGGGGCTAGCTCGGGTCTGGACACAAAGTAGTTGTGATAGCATCATCTTATGGATAGATAGATTTTCTTCTATCCAACATTAATAACGTCTTACCATACATAAATTATTTTTCCATCCAACATTAAAACTAACCTTAACTTAAATTTTACTTAATTATAAAGAAAAAAACACCTAATTATAACGAAAAATTAACATTAAAACTAACCACACTCTAAATTTCACTTCATTGTAAAGGAAAAAACACGTAATTATAAAAAATAAAAATAAAAATATCATGGTTAGATCGTTTCTTGCGTTGTATCTACGTTTGACTTCTTGATTTAAGTTGTATTTCAAAAGTTCTTGAACTTGGAAGTTAGATGTTCGTTTCTTGCGTTGTATCTACGTTTGACTTGTTGTTTAAGTTGTATTTCAAAAGTTTGAACTTGGATTTTTATATGATAGTGTTGTTAAATAATGTTGTAATATGTGAGAGATTGAGTGTATGGGATTTTTTATTTATTATTAAATGTAAGTAAAAATAATTATTATAAATAATAATGTTATTCATGAGATGAAGTTTGATGAATATTTTGTATTGAAATTTTCACAAGGGAGAGAATGACTAAGGGTTAGATGTTTCTTTTCATTATTAATATTTTCAGCAAGAGGATGTTTAAAAAAAGATTGTTTGATCTTTTTTCAAACTTAGCATATTTATCTAGAAAGATTTTGGGTATGAATTGGCTTATTTCTTTTTCATTTATATAATCATCTAGGGTGAGGTCTCAAAATGATTAACTAACTTTTCTTTATGCTTATTATTTTTGTTGAGAGAGATCTTAATGAAGGATTTTTCAACTTTTCCTTCGGATTAATTTTCTTAGCCTTAGTGAGCACAAGGAATAATTGGTTGACCCTTTAACAAGATTTACCTTTTCCTTAAGGAAACACATGGAAAAGTCAATTGACTTTTACCATTTTACATTATAAATACTAATAGGGTGAAATGATTGATGAACACTATCTCATATGATTTTTATATTGTATAATATACTTTTTCGTTAAACTTATACTTGATATGTTATGTTTAACAATCTTGAAGATGGTTTTATGTCAATTTATTTCATATAAAAGTATATATATATTTAGTTAATTATAAGTAAAAAATGTAGACTTATTGGTATTAACAAATTCAAGGAGATTTTCTTTCTTCAAGTAGAAGCAAAGCACAACATTGAAGAGCTCAAGAAAGAATGGGATGTTTAGTTATATGAATCACTCAACTTCTACATATATTTATATATTTATGAACTAAACTGAAACACTATAATTTCTAATGGCATGATTGTCTGTACAAATGTAATTAATAAAGAAATATTGCATGTCCAAATCGAGGTACTTAAGAAGAACACTTGCTTTCTGCTACAAATTGAGCCTCTTCAAAATTTTCAGTTTTCTTAGTGATATGTTTTTTATTGTTGTAGAACACAAGTCGAAAGGTACCTCATTTTGAAGAATTTTGTGACTACAAACTTGACAAACTAGCTCAATGCTCTTTTCAATATGTTATGGGTTGATAGGGTCACACCCAAAGCCATGTTAAGAACTTCCACCTTTTACCTGATTTACGACTAGGAAGCCATCCTTCCCTCCAACCTTCTCCACTCACTCCACCTTGCACAATCTATGCAAGATGTTGCTTCTTCCCCAATACAAAATCGAATTGATACATTGCTTAAGGTTGAGAAATAAAGGAACAAGGGAAAAGAGAGGTTCATTACCCATCAATAGGTGGTGAAAAGGTGGTTTGGAAAACATAAAGTTGACACTAAGAATTTGATGTGGGTGAGTTAATTCTGAAATAGGATAAAGCAAAAGAAGAAAAGAGGAGATATTCCAAATTTCAAACCATGTGACTTGGCCCATACTAGATTGTTGAAAGGTTGTGAAATGGAACATACTAATCGAAAAACAATGAAGGGTATGTAAGATACCCAACACCCCAATATTTGATAAGGATGGGGTTTATCTAGACCCAATATTGAAGATTAATTATGAGGATGTGGTTATCAAATTTCCTCTTTCGTTTGTCACCTCGAATCACCTTTTCTAATAGTGCCATCATATTTTGTTCGTCAAGAGATTTTAGATGATATAAACCTCATCCAAAACAGGGTTTTGGATAAGAAGTTATACCTATTTAAAGGTTTTCTGTTTAGGCCACCTCGGTCTCCATACTTCAATGTGACCCCACCTTATTGTTTTGTGTGGAAAACCTAGCTAGTTGAACATATTGGTTATTAGATCCCGGGATAAAATTTCTATGATAAACAAGCTTGATTTTGAATTTCTTGACCTAATAGTGGGTCATTAATTGACATTTACTAGCTATGTCATTTGTTACCCATCTTTCGGCTCCTTGGAATACCCTAATGCTATAAGAAATGGAAGTGACCAATGGTCGACAATTGTTACACTCACCATTTTATGCTCAATGGAACGATGGGATAATGGTTGGAACTTAATATTATCTTTTATATATGTATAAGCTGATATAAAATTATTGTATGAAATATATATGTTGAAATATTTTATTTAAAGTAGATATTAAAATATTTTTAAATACTAAAGAAATTACTATCTCTATTATAATGAAAAGAAAAGTGAAAATATAAGAATTTTAATACTTTGTTTGAAATGTCACATGTTATCTCTATGTTTAGCCTGGAATGAATGACACATCTTCTTCGTGTATAATTTCTATATTACTTTAGATTGCTAGACCATTGGAGGGTAAATGAGGATATCATCTTGAAGAATAAGGAAAATATTAAAAATATTACTACTTCCAAATTTAAGCATAAGTTGTGGGATGATAGAGGTAAAAAGGAAGCTAAGATATTAGAAGGAGGTGATCAACCCCAATCTTGAAATGCAAAATTATCTTTTTGTCTTGAGTAGCAATAAGAAGAAAATAAACATTGCCAAGATAAGAACTAATTTACATGAGCTCCAAAGTAAAATAGGGCGTTGGTATGTTCCCAAAATACATGGGATGAAAGAGTTTGTCACCTTTGGGATACTAAGAAGGTTGAAGATGAAAATCACTTTCTTGGATTTCCTAGCTTCTACTCACATCCATTCTAATTTTCATAATCTTTGCCACACTACCAACCTTGTGGACATGTTAAGTCAACAAAACTATGAGGATCTGCGAATACTTATCTCTCTTCTTTTCTATAATAAGAATAATGTGTTAAAGAATCTCAAGTAATCTCTTACTTTATGTTATTCTCAAATAATATATTAATATTATAATTAATTAATTAATTAAAATTCTTAATTAATGCTTGAGTATAATTAATATTAATATTAATATTAATATTAATTAATTTTATTTTCAATTTAATTAAAAAATGTTATATCCACAAATGTCATATCATATATAAAACTCACGTAGGTGATTCTTTTTATAATCTATAATAATAATATTAATAATTTAAAATAAAGTTATAATTTAGTTTTTTTTCATGATTTTATTTTTTTAATATTTCTACAATGTGAGATGTCTCATAAAGTCAGTGTCTTGATATTTATTATGAATTGATATTTAATTGTATCTATCATACATTTGATTTATATGACTGGATGGAATCAACAAAACATTTGGACAATGTGGGTTGTAGGGTTCAAAAAAATGTAAAGTGATACCATTGACACCATAATGGCAATGGAGATTAGGTTGACATGGATTAATTTTTTTTATAATAATAATAATAATTATAATTATAATAATAAAGTTATAATTGATTGATTTATTTATTTTTTGGCAAATTGAGATGTATCATAAAGTAAATGTCTTGATATCTATTATGAATTGATGTTTATTTGCATTTATAGTCATTTAATTTATATGGCTAGATAGAATCAACAAAAAAACTCTTACTGTGGGAAATGTAGGTTCAAAAAAATGTAAAGTGGCATTGCCCACACCCCATGATAATGAATATTAGGTTGGCATTTATTAATTCTTTTTATAATCAATAACAATAAAAATAATTTAAAATAAAGTTATAATTAATTTTTTTTAGCAATGTGAGATGTATCATAAATTAAATATCATGATATCTATTATGAATTGATGTTTATTTGCATTTATCGCTCATTTAATTTATATGGATGGATGAAATCAACAAAAAGCTTGGACAATGTGGGTGGCAATGGGGGTTTAGAAAAATGTAAAGTGATACCTCAAACACCCCAATAACAATGGAGATTATGTTGGCATCTCCAATAACTATGGAAAGTGAAACCACAAACATCCCATTAACAATGGAGATTAGGTTGGCATCTCTAATAGCTATGAAAATTACTTTAACATCTCTATTAATTTTTTTATAATAATAATAATAATAATAAAGAAAAAGTTATAATTTAGTTTTTTTTTTGCATGATTATTTTTATATTTTAGTAATTTGAAATATATCGTACAGTAAATATTTTGATATCTACTATGAATTAATATTTATTTGCATATATAAGACATTTAATTTATATGGCTAAATGTAATCAATAAAAAACTTAGAAAATGTGGGTGACAATATGGGTTTAGAAAAATGTAAAGATGTACGAGGACAACTCAATGACAATAAAAATTAATTTGACATCTATTATTGATTAATGTCTATCTATGCTTACCACTTATTTAATTTATATAACTAAATGACAATGAAAATTAGATTGACATCTATTAATGATTGAAGTCTATCCATTTTTACCATTTATTTGATTTATATAACTAGATTTAATAATAATAAAAATAAACCTCTACATTATAAGTCACTTCTTTAATTTATATAATTAAGTGGCAATGAAAATTACATATATATATATATATATATATATATATATATATATATATATATATATATATATATGTGTTATTGATTGATATCTAATCATATTTACCATTTATTTAATCTATATAACTAAATTTAGAAAATATATTAAATTTAGAAATATATTATAGTACCACCAAAGCCATAATGACAATTGATAGAGATTAAGTTGATATCTATTATAAATTGATATCTATTGTCTAACATTTATTTAAATATATTTAGATGAAACTAATAAAAAGGTCGGACAAAGTATATTCGAAAATGTACAACTAGCATTTGCACCAGATGTTGCAAAGGAAACATCGTAAGGCATAAAGTGTAGAAATCCATTATCCATGTAGTGTGTGCATTACGTCAATGACCTAAATATCAACATATCTATTCACTTTTTATAAATGTTGTAAACGACCTAAATTATAGAAATATTCTTAAATTTGTACCAATATTTATAGGCAAAAATATTTTTGTCTTTCGGATTTTCTAACACTTGTCAAACATTTTCATGTTATAAAGCAAAGTCTAGAAGTCATAAAACTTACAAGGTGGTGGAAAGTTTAAAATGGTGCAAAGAAAGATCAAGTTCGAGGGATACTCATGAAAACATTTAATGTTAGTAAACTAATGCTAGCATTAGTTTATTTGTGAAAAAATGTTAATCACAATGTAACTTATAACATAAGATATATGGGTTGAAGAATTGGATATCTATCTTGGGAAGAGGTTAAATAAAGTCTCAGACTTAAACATAAGGTATAATGTGAAATGCAATATGTGATTTCGACAAAACATTAATTTAAACAATGGTATATCATCATTTTTTGCAACTAATTAATTAAAAAACAAAAATACAATACTATAGTCTTTACAACCGAAAGGGGAAAGATTTGTAACATTGTAAAGGGACTAACAACATTGTAAAAATAGTTGATTCTTGAAGAGAAAACAAGATACTCCAAAAGAGCAATCACACCAAAAATCAAAATCAAAATTCTCTCCTTAAACTATTGGTCAAAATATAAGACATCATAGAATTGCATATTTGGGATCACAGTCGACGAAATTGGATTGTTACTAGGTGACAATGACTGAGATATGGTATCAAGTGATGGAATAGGTGATGTTCCCAGATTTTCCAAGATATCCAAAGGAATACCATATGAAAGCGGCCATTCAAGTACGAAATTGAGCAACTGATATCCATAAACAATCCTTAATTGATGAGGCATCATAAGGGGTCATGTCACAGGCACATCTGTTAAGGAGATAGAAGAGATGGAGCCAACACATGAATCTACAGGTCTAGGCATTTGCAGAATTTGTTGCATGGTAGACTGTAAAGTAGACTGAACACCAGTACTTGGAGAAGCGATATTTCTATGAAGGTTGGGTAGAGGAATTTGCATAGAAGACAATTTACCACCATAAATGGAAACATCCTGCACTGTTGGTTGATCCTGAGGGCTCTTTCGCTTTCGGTCATTTTTTCCTATATTACTTCATAATTGAAATAAAAAGGATCTTAGTCCACATTAATAAACTGAACAACTTTTCTGCAGCTAACACATGAATCTACAGGCCTAGGCACTTGCAGAATTTGTTGCATGGGACACTGCAAAGTAGACTGAATACCAATACCTGGAGAAGAGATATTCCCATCAAGGTTAGGTAGAGGAATTTGCATAGAAGACAATTTACCACCAGAAATGGAAACATCCTGCTCTGTTGGTTGATCCTCGGGGTTCTTCCGCTTTCAATCATTTGTTCCTGTATTACATCATAATTGCAATAAAAAGGATCTTAGTCCACATTAATAAACTGAACAACTTTTCTGCAGCCAACACATGAATCTATAGGTCTAGGCATTTGCAGAATTTGTTGCATGGGACGCTGTAAAGTATACTGAATACCAATACCTGGAGAAGAGATATTCCCATCAAGGTTAGGTAGAGGAATTTGCATAGAAGACCATTTACCACCGGAAGTGGAAACATCCTGCTCTGCTAGTTGATCCTCGTGGCTCTTTCTCTTTGCGTCACTTGTTCCTGAATTACATCAAAATTGCAACAAAATAGAACTTAATCCGCATTAATAAACTGAACTTTTCTGGATTCAACACATGAATCTACACGTCTATGCACTTGCAGAATTTGTTGCACGGAAGACTATAAAGTATACCGAGAAAAAGAATGGATACATTACTGAATCAGAAAACAAAGTTCAAATTTGAGAGGCTAATAAGTGAATGAAAAAGGATGGATATATTGCACAATCTGGAATGGAAATTTGAAAAAAAAAACAAATACCTCTTGTTGGAGTTACTGATGTTGATAGATCTGATGTTGAATATTTTATCATATGTTTGTAGGGATTCTAGAAAGTTCTATGGGTTAGTTTTGCCAAGTACTGAAAAGTAATACGTTATTTTTTCAATGTCAATTTGAAATGGACCAGTGATATTGGTGCCATGCTTTAGTGTTTTAGAGATCATTTTCTATTTATGTCCCAGTGTTTAAACAACTACGAGATAGAGAAATTTGTCTTTATTTGAAGAATTTTCAACTTCACAAAAAGTCAAAATGGCACAAGTATTTTTTGTTTTAGGAATTATCCAACATTTGTACCTCACTCTGCTGTAGTGGGATCATCTTCGAATATCTGAAAACAAATATCTAAACATTTTAATACTCACAATAAATTCCATTGTAGATCTTGATGTTCTCCCTGTGTTTTAGACATTATCCCATGTTAAAATGTCTATTAAGTATCTAATAGAGATGCAAGGAAAGAATTACCGAGAGAAGTTGCAAGTGGGTTAATGTAATGGTTGGAAATTCACAAATTGCTTGTGGACCTCCCAAGTCAACATGACATCATGGTTGCTGAAGGAGCACATGGTTACATTTGAGCATTTTTCTTTACTGACTCAGACTCAAAATCAGACATATTAGAGCATAATCATTTCAATGTTAAACCTTATAATAGCAATGAGAGGTTAAACTTAATATGGATAATGATAAAACAATTATTGCTTCTCCATTTTTTGTACAACTCAAAAATCATTGTTATCCATATTTTCTTATGTATGGAAGCAAGCATGTTCCTATTTGTTTGAAGCCCAATTTGTTCATCTCTAGGAATCTGCTCATCAAAAGGTTGGTGCTCTTAAGAAATTTTATTCACTACGGCTGGACCTGTACATGATGCATAAGAAGCTGAACCAAACACTCTTAGGGTAGGAAGACTACTGAAGAGGAGCAATGATGTCCTAAAATGATATGCAGTACTCCTGGAGTGGAAGAGTGGCTACCTTGGGTTCCTATGTGGGCACTCTGGAGAATCTAAAGGAGAAGTGCTGCTCTCTTGCTGTTATGTATATTGATATGCTTGTCGATGCCTGGAATAATGAAGGTCTCATTACCAAATATATAGATCTTGAGAAATCTCCTATCCCATTAAACAAGTATGCCTAAATGGGAGTGCTTTAATTCTAGTAGTGTTTGATTTCTCTCCTCCACATGATTACTTGTCCATATTATTAACAAACAAAAACTTCCTTTTGTCACATCGAGAGCTGTTCCCTTCGCAAGTGGTTCAGATCTCCTCAATGTAATAGCTGAAAAGAATTGTAAGAAATACCATACTTGAGATTGATTGGTGATTATCTTAGGCTTGAGAGTAGAGTTTAGTTGTAGTAAAATGCCTTTTCTACCATCCAAGCATGGTCTATTATCATTTTCCCAAAGCCACGTAATTTGTTGTTTCCCACCTTTGTCAAAATATTCTATGAAATCAAATGTATCAACTGACATGGCTTCAATTGAATGGAGCTATGATTATTTATCTGGTCATTTCTATGATGCATGTTCTTCGTTCGTTTTTGGTTGACATTTGTAGAGTCATTGCCTCGGGTCTATTACTTTTGAGTCATTTCTTCATCATGGAGAAAATCAGATCCCATTTTAATGTTCACCGTGAGTTTTTGCTTGAGGATTTGAGCCAACATCTTGATTCTCTTCATCATGGATTCCAAACTTTCAAGTTTATTTTCCACAATCCCAAAGTGGGTTCTCTGTCAGTAATGGGTTGTCTATAGGGATCCCTAATCATCGTGTCTCTGAGGTCATGGGTACCAATTGAGGAGAAAGGGTAGGAGGCATTTCCCTGCCTCCCATGTGAATGGGGACAACTGCATTTTCCCAGCCTTAGAAAGACAGCAGATGCCTCAGTTTTATAGAGGCCCCTTGCTACAGAGAAACTTCTCTAAAAACCTTTCAATGTCGAAAGGATAAACCAATTAACTTGCAAAGAGGTTAATCAATTTCTTTCATAATCACAACCACCTTAAGAACTGTTTACATATGGAAAGTTCAAAATCACATCAAAATTTTCTAAATCCTACCCTACGCAATATTTAATTCCAGCATGTTCAAAAACATTTCTTATGAATCACATCAAAATTTTCGAAATTCAACCCTACGTAATATTTAATTCCAGCATGTTCAAAAACATTTCTTATGAATCTCTAGGGATTTCTGTTCTGCAATCGTGAAGTATCTCAATTGTCACAAAACCTTAAAGAAAATTTTGAAATCTAATGTCCACAAAACCTAAAACAAAGACCATTTTACGCTCAACGGGTTGAAAGCTTGGAACATTTAATCTGCCCCTTCATCTTGAGCTTTGACAAAAGCTTCTTCGTCAACATTGCGACCAACAACACTTTTTGTCTCACTATAGACCGGAAAATGGGCTTCAGAATTTCCATCCTCTATAAGTTGGGCATGGGCAACATCTCCTTTATGTAACTTGTGGCGTTTCTTGGATGACATATCTCTTTCTTCCTTCACTGAATCATCTTTTCTTTTTCCAAGAACATTGTCTTTACCAGTCTCTGCTGTCTCCTACTCCTTTGTCTTTGCCATTCCTAACATGGACAGGTGTTTTTTCCCTGACATATGCAGCTCATGAAGATTTTATAGGCTTCCACAGTTAACCTCACAAAGAGAACACCACCCCACCAGTCCTTCTGGCTGCTTTTTCTGTGGCTTTACTACATATTTTAAACCCTTTTCCTTCAACTTTTTTAACCCGGATTGGTGCTTCTCCCCAAACACATGTTGTTTGGGAAGAACTTCCTTTGTGCTACAGGTAACATCACAGAGTGAGCACCACCCAGGGATCTTTGGAGTCTTAACATCCATATCTTTGATGCCTGAGATCTCCCTATGTGCCCTGTTTTTAGACTTTGGTTGCAATCCAGAATATGAGTTCTTACCCAACCTGGACTTGAAAATCTAAAAAGCATACCCAATGTTAGTAATAAAAATAGTATGCTCTATAATTTCCAATATGAAGATCGACCTCTCTGCATTTTCCCAGCCTCAGAAAGACAGCAGAGAGGTTGTTTTAATGCCTAGTGAATGTGGTATTGCCCTCAACAGTGATAAAGGCTCCCACAATATCAAACATTGCTCAATTAGTAAACAAAAATAATGGACAAATTACTGAAATAGTAAAAAACTTTTCTAGCACAATAAGAAAAGGTAGAAAAAGAATGGATACACTACTGAATCAGAAAACAAAGTTCAAAGTTGAGAGGCTAAGAAGTGAATGAAAAACGATGGATACATTGCACAATCTGGAATGGAAATTTGAAAAAGAAAACAGATACCTCTTGTTGGCGTGACTGATGTTGATAGATCTGATGTTGAATATTTTATCATATGTTTGTAGGGATTCTAGCAAGTGCTATGGGTTAGTTTTGCCAAGTACTGAAAAGTAATACGTTATTTTTTCAATGTCAATTTGAAATGGACCAGTAAATATTGGTGCCATGCTTTAGTGTTTTAGATATCATTTTCTATTTATGTCCCAATGTTTAAACAACTAAGAGATAGAGAAATTTGTCTTTCTCTAAAGAATTTTCAACTTCAAAAGAAGACAAAATGGCACAAGTATAATGGGTTGTCTGTAGGGATCCCTAATCATCATGTCTCTGAGGTCATGGGTATCAATCGAGGAGAAAGGGTAGGCGGCATTGCCCTGCCTCCCATGTGAATGGGGACAATTGCATTTTCCCAGCCTCAGAAAGACAGCAGGTGCCTCAGTTTTACAAAGGCCCCTTGCTACAGAGAACCTTCTCTAAAAACCTTTCAACGTTGAAAGGATAAACCAATTAACTTGCAAAGAGGTTAATCAATTCTTTCATAATCACAACCACCTTAAGAACTGTTTACATATGAAAAGTTCAAATTCACATCAAAATTTTCTAAATCCTACCATACGCAATATGTAATTCCAGCATGTTCAAAAACATTTCTTATGAATCACATCAAAATTTTTGAAATTCAACCCTGCATGTTCAAAAACATTTCTTATGAATCTCCAGGGATTTCATATAATGTTAGCTTATTTGAATGTATCATGACATATATTATAATTATTAGAGGTTGTATTATAGTAATACTTTTTTCACCTAATTAATAAACAACATCATTTTAAATTCTCTAGTATTAAAAAAATGCAAACATAATTCTTAACTATATGGAACTTTTTATTTTTTATTTTTTTTCCATGAGAAAAAAACTAAACATTCTTACAGTAATCATAAAATGTCTTACATGATCTTAGTTCATGATCTAGTCAAAACATAAAACGAAAGTATTGTTTTGAAAATCCAAAACATATAGCATGTTGAGTCGTTGTGGGTGAAAAGTATTGTTTTGAAAATCCAAAACATATAGCATGTTGAGTCGTTGTGGGCTAAAATCATGACAAGACTAAATATAGAATCTAGAAAATAAAACATGAAATTGAATATATAAATTACCCATAATAAAAGCTAAAATCATGACAAGACTAAATATAGAATCTAACATTATGCTAAACATATAAACTTTAATTATGGAAAAACTTGAATATCAAAACACTAAATCATGACAAGACTAAATATAGAATCTAACATTATGCTAAACATATAAACTTTAATTATGGAAAAACTTGAATATCAAAACTACCGAATCTCACGATTCATGGGATGGTGAGAGTAGAACTCATTAAGTGGAGGCTTAAATATTCTGATTTGATCAAAGTGTGTATAATTTTGGTGAAGTAAAATTGACAAAATGAAACGAGAAGAGAAGGGATATGCATCGAGAAATTGCAACAAATTTAAGGTCCATAATTCGTATTCTGGAATACCATGAAACAAATGAAATATTTAATAAAAAATAACAACACATAGTTCACCTCGAAAAAATATTTTGAGCTTCGATCTCCGTAAAATTGTCCTCTCGAATGCCATAGAAATATTTAATAATCAATAACCACACACAATTTACCTAAAAAAAAAGTTTTGAGTTTCAATCTCTGTAAAATTGTATTCTGGAATATTCTGGGATGCCATAAAACTTTTGAAATTTTTAACAACCAACCAACATTGCTCAGTTGTGCACCTCTAAACTCATCCAAAAATAACATCATTTTTAATGCAGGAACTCTCTAAAATCTATTACCAATGTTCATTCAAGTATAACATAATCTATCACCAATGTTCATTCAAGTATAACATTAATGTGAAATTTCTTATTACACTATTCAACTGACAAAATCTATTACCAATGTTCCTTCAAGGATAACAAGAAAGTGAAATTTCTTACTACATTATTCAAATGACAATATGGTAATCATTGTTACTTAATTTCAAATCTCAATACTCTGTACATCCCAATCATTTCTGTTTGCTTTCCTGCTGTAGTTCTTATAGGCGGCTCATAGATATAACAAACTTTAACATTACTCTCGGCATTACCATAAACAAAAATCTTCCCAGAACACTAAATCCTTTCAAGGGTTTTAGCAAGAGAACCCAGTGCCCTCCACACGTTTTCATTGGAATCACATTCCATCACTCCTTGCTGCAAGAAGAAACAACCAGACTTGCCAGTGGGCTTTTCCCTTCTCTTTATCTCCCATAGTCTCCAGTGTTGTCCATGCCCTTGTTTCTGGATCATAAACTTCCGCACTCCACCTGATTAGATCACGGCTAATAACGAAAAAATTGTCGCTGATGAAAGCACCAAAGCATTCATCCTCTCCTCGGTTCATGTCGGGAATTGTAATGGTCTACAAACAAATTGTAAACCACTGTGGGTCGTGCAAGGGGTTTTGATCTTGATCATCTCCGTCGGCAACGTAAATGTAAATGAGTCCATGCTCTGACATAGTGCCAAGAAGGTAAGCCACAACAAAAGCCGTTATACTGTATAAAGATTTTTCCCTAACCAACTATAAGCCCCAACAAAAACTGTTACATTGTAAAACGATTTTACTCTAACCAATCAAAACTCCCGTGGATGGTGGATAATATTTGAATCATGTAACACATAGATCAATGGTGAAAAACGGTAACCAATGAAAAACGGTAACCAACCAAAACTCACGTGGACGGTGAATAATAGTTCAATCGTCTAACACAAAGATCAACGGTGAAAAACGGTGGAGAGTGGCAATCAGGGGAGTCTAAGGGAAACGACTTACGGCGTAATTAGATGAAGATTCAACCAATTATGTATTTTTACAAAAGCATTATATCCCATTTACAATTATATGGTCTTTACCAATACGGTATGGAGGCCTGCACGCTTTCCTGTGGCTATATTCCTGGGACTGTCATCAGAGAAAATCTGCACGGAAACATAATAGATTAAATAGAAACTCTTACAATAGATGTTGTTGAAATGATATGCATAAGGTAAATAAAAATTGATGATGTCGAATTGCAGGTTGCCAGATTGGTTTGAGTCTAGATTACAATTGCGTACAACAGTCCCTTTGTAGCTCCTCTCCACTGAAAAGGGGCTGTTCGGGAACAGATGTATAATTGATCAGTATGTGGGATGTGATCAGACTAACAAACATCTCTTTCTTATTTAAACATCTCTGTCACACACCTTCAGATTTATGTTTTGGGACTCAATACAATATTCTCTTTGTAGATCCTCCTTGTTGAAAAAGGACTGTTTTCAGAGACAAGTTGATAATTGTGCAGTTTGTGGGACATGATCAGAGAAACATGCATATTTTTCTTGTGAAAATACCACTGCAACACAACTTCTCAAAAGACAACTAGGTCATTAACCCTGGGGGATTTTAGCAAGAATGGTCATTTTTAGAAAACGTATCGCTATAGGATACCCCTGTACCCTCACACTGGGGCCAAAGCAGAGGTGTTAGCTATCCTTCTTTGTTTACTAAGGGGGATTTGGTATAAACTTTTTACGGTACCTGGATGAGTCAATCTTTTCATGAAAAAATGGATAGCTGAAGGTGGCCATCAAAATCTTTGTTACCATACCGTTTTTTGTGGATCAGCGTTTGCAAGGCGAAGAGCCTGCTCCATGGCATCTTTTGAGGGCTTGCAAATTATGGATGTCTTCGGGATTGTAGAGTTATTAGCGGGCATATTCCATTCATTATTGCTTTCAGTAATATTTGAAAGAGGATTAAGTGTCTCAAAGCATATTATGCCTTCTAAGCAATCTTCTAATCCCAGCCTGTTAAGGACCTTTGCAGCATGAACTTTGTCACCGTTTGTAAATATCCGTTTTTGCAGAACAGAGTTACAAGTAGTTAATGAGCACGCTAATAAGTTTCCAAACAAAACCTAGGACTTCATTTAATATCATCGTAAAAATAATTTGAAGGGATCCATATGATCTTACAATTTTCCTCTGAGGCATGCTTAATAACAAGTTCTTCAGCATAGGATCTGGTTTAAGATTCTCATATGGCAATCTTCTGTGAACAAAACTATATAAGAAATGTTTGTTTCCAGTGAGTGAAACAGGATAGTGTGTAAGGCCAAAAGCAATCAATGGTATTCCAAACAGTCTAAACAATGAAAGTCAAATCACTGGCATTTTCTATGATTTTGTCGAAAGTTGAAACGTTAGATAACTGTAAATTTACCAACCAGAAGATGATACAATATTTCTTAGATACCTGTGGTAATCGTCATAATCAAATTCATAGCCCACTACCTGCGTAGAACAAAGAATACTGTCAAAATATGCAAGGAATTCATAAACATGAAAGTTGAGAAAAAGGTTCTCAATCCAATTGCAATTCCTAGCCATAACGTTGATCATAATTCCATATTTTAGAAATTGATATCGGTAGTAGTTATTAAATAAAGACATCTAGAACACCTTATATTTGCATTCATATATTATCATTAGCGGAGCAAGAAGAGAGTTCCTTGAGGCTTAAAGACCACAGATGAGAAACAGGGTTTCAGTCTCATGAATTTGCAAAAGGTATCCTAGCAGAGTAGTGGCCAGTAAAATCATAGAAAACCATGGAGTAATTATGGATAGTATGTCTCAGATGTTCTGCAGTCATTCCAGGAAGCAGATTCTGATTGAAAGCAGCTCATAACCCCACTCTTAAGCTACTTGCTAACTGATGACACATAAGGGACCCCACTCTTAAGCTACTTTCTAACCAATGACACATAAGGGGGTTGCTGAATTCCTCAGTAATCAGCTACAGAAGACTCCCAATGCTAAAAATCAGTCATTTTAACCTTAAAAGTTGAAATACCATGTTGAATTACATGAAACAATAGGGATTGAATGCTTACCCTGAGTCCGGCCATGGTTGTCCCATAAGTTTTATACAGCTCTCTTGCTCAAGTCAGGGACTTTGCTCTTTTCAACTCCCAGTTTTTGATTCACATAATCTGTCACACAACAACCAGATCACACACACAATTCAAACCTCAAAAGTTACCTCAATGGCTTAAGAGAAGTCTTAATTGCATCTACAACCCCAGTAGGGGTGGGGTGATCCAACTCTGTGTGTGCAACAGTGCGTTAGTTACAGACAATATATTGGGCGTGTTGAATATGAACACTAAGCCCATAGTCCATCTGGGTCTGATTACCTTCAAGTTGCAAAGTTGGAGATGCATATAACAAGCTCACGTAAATTCCAAGAAATTATTTGGTGGCAATCTAAATATGCAACTCCAAGCTTTCCGGGTTGCATTTCAGACTCTGGTTTAGATTAAAATCTAAAGATTAACATTTCCTTAAAAAGAACACTGAAATTACACAATTTTTTAGGGAAGATTAGCTACAAGATTACCTCTGATGTTGTTGGTGCATGCTGCAGCTAGTTCGAAGCTTAAGGGATATAATGTGTCATCCAGATCTAGAACAACGGATTGGAATCAGAAACGAATACATACAGCTTTAGATTAATACCATTGAAAAGGGAAAAACTTAAAAGCCAAAGAAAGAAGTGTGATGCTCACCAAACAGAAGGCAGTCACATCGAGGGCCCTGCTCTGTCAAGAGTCGATTCTCAGCCAACACCATTATGGATGACTCTACAATACATACACCAAAAAATTATCATCCCGATACACTGAAGTATATGCACATCAAAGGCATCAAAACAAGATAATTATGTTCCAATTATAAAACTCCGACAATTTCAGAAGAATCAAAGAAGATTGGCTCTAAAGAATACTAGATATGTTGAATATGGGGAGAAGAGCGAATGCAATAGGAAAGGAGGCAATGTATGTTGAAATAAAAAAACAGGGACTCGCAGAATAAAATGTAGTACAGAGGGGCATAAACAAGCTAACGATGTTAATGAAATGAAGGGGGGAATTGAAGGAGAACATTGGGTGGCTTAAATAGATCTCCGAACAGCTCAAATGAATTGCTGCGAATCTTCCGTATTGCAGTCATAGACTCGTGATTGACTCCGGTCCCCATCTTTTCACATTCATTTGTTGTCACTTTATTGGCGTGGAATTTGTCGAGGATTCCTCATATTTTCAGAAAACTCAAATTTAAAAATAAACAAGAAGGTAAGCCACAACAAAAACCGTTATACTATATAACCAATGAAAAATGGTAACCAACCAAAACTCACGTGGACGGTGAATAATACTTCAATCGTCTAACACAAAGATCAACGGTGAAAAACGGTGGGGAGTGGCAATCAGGGGAGTCTTTTCCAAAGGGAAACGCCTTACGGCGTAATAATACCACCAACAGCCGAATGGCCATTGAGATTACGTTGATATATTTGGATTAGGTGCATTGGGTTGTAGGGTAAGGCTAGGCGGTTGCCCCTTCCCCTCTTAACTCTTGACAGGTTGGTGGTCAAAGGTCATGGGGTTCCTTGCCATAATACCCATAGAACGGACCTTGGAAAACGTCCCAAAATGAAATTACGTAGTAAATCAAATTGATAATACTTCCTTCATAACTGCCTTGTGATGGTCGTGGGCTCACCGCAAGAAGCAAAGGGAGTGGCATTTGCGTGGCATGTCTACACCATTCCAACACCACAAGAATCCTTTCCGGTAGGATTCCAATTCTTGAAATTGGTCTCTCCAACCAAAAAATAAGTATGCTGAGATTGAGTTTTTACACTTACTAGCTCATTCTTTTCAAAATCTAGAATTCAAGGATTACAATATGATTTCAAAAATTACAAATTTATTTTAGTTGAATTTGAATTTTCAGGGGTGAGCTTGCTACTAATCAACCTTTACAAAAAGGTGAAGTCAAGTCTCTTTATTTATAAGGAGACAATCATGTAAACTAAATTTTTGGTAAATGTAGATAGACATCAATTCTTAATAATCATAAAAAAAAAACTTACTCATTTCATATTGCTAAAATTAAGCCAAGATCCAAGTTCCAACAATAAAAAAAAATCTCATCTCTGTGGTAGTTTTAGAAGTTCGTGGCTACGATGTGATCTTTAGCAAAGGGAAATAATTCTCGAGACATATAAGCACGAGACAAGTGAAGAAGGTTGGTGCTAGAGTCAAGATCCTGTATGAAATTGGGGTAGAAGATGCATGCACTTCCTTGAGGAGCAAGGCAGAGACTAGAGATATGGTGGTTGAGAGGGAGCATGTTAGACCTCTCAACATGCAACCTCAAAAGAAGCCTCAAGAATTTGTGGAGAAACCATAAATGGAGAGGCAGAAGGAGGAAGTGTGGAGACATCCACTAGAGAAAATACCTCCAGTAAGGAGAAATTTCAAGCTAAGTGGGTAGAGGGATAACATGCAGCTATACCTCTAGGAGCAAGGTGGAGCGATATAGATCCTTAATCCAAGAGTTGCATAAATTTGTGCACGGCCCATTGAGGCATTATCCTCATGGATCATTATCTTGCTATGGGGGGCCACAATATTTAGTAGTAGGAGGATTAGTGTCAGTCATATACTAACGAGTGAAGAGGAGTGATGACAGAAGAGCAGGAGGCTTGGTAGCAGATTCAGTAGCAACACAATTTTCCTAATAGACAGTTGTAGACACAACTGATACATTTTTTTGGATGTTTCTTAGTTGCAAAAGTTGCAATAGTAGCAAAAACAATGAGAGGAGTTGCATGCAGTACATTCCATAGGTGCATGATAGGGAGGGTTGATAATCTCTTTCTTGCTGAGAGGGAGTGTTGAAAATGCAGTAAGAAAGTCTCAATTTGGATTTTTCCTTAATGAAATTGAGGAAATTTGAAATTCGACATCAACAAACAAATTGGAGGAGCTAATTCAGGTGACATGGTTCTTGTCACTTAGTTAAGAGAACTTAATTTGAGTTAATGAGGTGAAGTTCAGTTTTCTTGAGTTGATTCCTAAAAAATAGGAGTCTAGCTCAGTTAATTCGAGTTAGGGGCATGAAGTTCAGTTGTGTGTAGTGATTCCTAAATTTTAGGAGCCTAGGTTGAGTTAATTTCAGTTGTAACAATTCAATTCAATTAAATTGAGTTATGGTCATTTAAACTAGTTCTAACTATTGAAGAAACTAGTGGAAGGTCAAGTTATGGAAGTGTGACTTAAACCACACTCAGTGATCATCAAGTTGACTGATCAAACGACCTAAATTAGTTCATGTATGTAGAGAATTTGAGTTACCTAGTTGAGATGGAGATTCCAAGGCAATGTACTATCACTTGTAGATTATTCTGAAGTGTACAAGTGGTGCATGCACTAAGAGGAAGATTGTAGAGGAATTGCGCAATCCAATTGAAGGAATTTCCTAATTAATAGGGGCCTAATTCCTTAAGGAGAAACACATGGAAATAAGAGCTTGGAGGGCTTGAAAACTGGCTAAGTGTTGGCCAGAGTCATCTAGTCAGGCAGAGGGATAGAATATACACTTGCAGGGTGTGCTCAAACTTGAGCAAGCATATGTATTTCATCTCCATTCTATGATTAATGCAATATAGATAGTAAGGGGTTTTGAGCAGTTGATTTTCCATAGATAAATATTTGTGCATGTGTGATGTTTCCTTTTTCATGTCGATGATTTGTGTTCTAGATGGTGAAGTAACTTCTAGAGATCAGTAGAGTATCTTCAAGTTTTGTGATTTAGTAAATTTCATGAGAAGTTTTGAATCTACACATTAATTTATATAGTTGTAAGGTCTGTCATATCCATTAATCCATCACATGAACGAATGAATTGATTGATAATAACCTTGCCGATATCATCAACGATCAATATTTGGTAATAATTATATGAGATGGATTTAATTTCTTTTCATTATTACAACCCAAAACTCAATTTATTTGCCAACTTTTCATTATTCTACATTTATCTTCTCCCATTACTTCTTTTCCATTCCACATTATCCTATGAAAATTCTGACAAAAGAATAAATTTTATGGCTTATAATTCTTAAACATTGAGGATGGCACTGGTAGTAATGATTGATCCCATTGGGGTTGAACTTTTGGAAGCATATCGAAAATGCAGAAAGAAATTTGAGAAAGCATATTGGTTACAATTTCTTGAGAAGTTTAAGCGATATGACATGGAAATCACTAAATCCTTTGATAAATCTTTTGATGGAGTTGAAGCAAACATTAGTGATGTTCAACTCAAGGTGATTTAATCTTTCTTGGTCGAGGCTAGTAAATTTCCCAAGACCAATGACAACTATTTTTAAAATTAGAAAATTAAAGGGGATACATTGAAAAAGTTCTTGATAGACCTTGAAATGGCAACAAATTGGTGAAAGGGTATGCCTGTTTATGTATTCAAAAGAAAATGCAGCGATATTCTCTTTATTATTCAAAAATTTATCACTTGCGAAGGTATATATGGTCTAATATTATTTTATCATGTTCGTCTCCTGATGCATTTTCAGAAAGGTCACGAAATAAGCTACCTTATTATCTCCTTAGTAGTACTAAAAATATGGCTTCTAAAATTCAGAGAAAATCCAAAAATATAGAAAGGAGTTTGTCTCATTTTAGACTCATCAAAATTTTAGTTTGAAGTAGAGTTATGCTAGAAAGGAGATATTTGGAATGATTTCCTTACGAGGAATCACTTCAAATCAGCTCCTAAGGCTTCACAGGAAACAAGTGCTCAAAGTCATAAAAAAAGACTCATTAGGGTTATGTTTTGAGAGACTCAAAACCATGAACCTATAGCAAAGTTAGTGATTAACCTTGTGATCGAGCCAATGGTTGACAACATTGAAAAATTTGAGCCATGGATAATTTTGAACTTGAAGATTCTCAATTAAAATACATAGTTGAAGAGAGGGTTTTCAGCGAGAATCCATGAAAATCTTGGGAAACATCATAGAAGAAGAATTAATTAAAGAAGGGGGCAAAGAAAAAAGTAAAAAATAAAAATGAAACCCCTATCTTTAAGAACACCCTGACTACAGGAGAGACCAAAATGAAAGAAACAATAAAATAAAATATTGTTGTGGAGGAAGAAGTTACGGTCATGGAAAATTTTAGGGGCTAATGTTTTCCAAGTGGGCTAATTTTCCATTATTTTCCACAAAAAATATTCGCCAATTTCCAATTTTATAAAAGACGATTCACCCAAATTTTAGAATATAAAATTATTTTACCTTAACAATCACCAACGTTATATAGAGACTATATATAAAATCATTATAAATTTGAATAATTTTACAAATATATCAATAAACATTTGATAGTTTGAATATTAAGGATTAGTGAGATTCGCCAACATTTTTAAACTTCAAGAAAATTTTCCATCCTTAAAATTTTCCTTGGTTACAGTAAATATAGACCTTGAATTTGGGGAAAAGCGTATAAGAGTTACTCATAGCATGACCAAAGGTGAAAAAGGATGTGAAATTGATAAACTTCAAATAATTAATATTGAGGACTCTTGTGGGGAAAATAATAGTTTACCAGAGAAGGCAAAAATTGAAAAAACAAAAATCAAGGATATATATTCCTTTGTCATCTATAAAACCACCAAAATAGAAGGAAAATAGTACTAAAATTTCCATTGCTCAACAAAGAGTTTACGAATACATTGAATATCTTGAAAAAGAGGTACAACAAGATCAAGTACAACCCCCTATCTATTCCCATATTTACAATCCATCAACATATCCTTTTCACAATCCATCAACATCACATGTTCATAATCCATCGACATCTCTTATTCATAATCCATCACCATCTCATACATAATAAATAACAATTGATACCTATGAATAGAAGGGCACAATGGAAAAATTAAGAGAAGAAATTAGAGAATTGGAAGTTATAGAAAGACACATAAAAACTGAGAATGGAGTCTTAAAGACATAAAATAAAAATATGTTAAAGAGGATGCAATATTGATAAAAAAATAATATAAAGTTTCAATAATCCAATAATAAATTATACTCAAATATTAAACATCTTATTGCTAAGATCCTCTTCAAGAAGCCAAGATGGTCTATTTCTATGAGGAAGAAGAGAGCTCCAAGTAGTAACTTGGTCATCCCTATCCAAGCTACTGAGACTATGGAATGCAAGAAAATAATTACAGTAAATTTGCAATTTTTCTTATGCACAAGGACATGCAATATCCTTAGCATGGGGGAATGTCGAGGCCTAAAAATGAACTCCTTTTGTCATTTTTGTAACCCTACTTTTTCTTGTTTTATCCTTAAAATCTTGCTAACGTCATAATTTTTCAAATCCAATGTTATCATTTGTGCAAAGTTCTTAAGTGGAAATTTTAAAGGTAAATATGCCCATTCCTCTATAGTTTTGTATGGTTATTTATAAAAAAATCCAAAATGACATAACTACATAAACTTACACATTCTATAGCTAGTTTTCCATTTTTGTAGCCAAAGCATAAGTTGTTATAGTTGTAGACGCGGCTCAACAAAAATCTAAATTAGAGGACATGGAGAAAAACTAAGATAAGGATCTCTACTTCTTGAGGGAAACTGGAATCCCTCCATGTCACCACAACAACATAGTCAAACCTACAATCAAATGGTGGCAGAGCATGTGCTCTGAAGCAAAATTCTTATGGTGAAAATAATGGATCAGATCACGAGAATCAAGTTGAGGGATTACATAGATTTGCATAAGAAATTCATGTATATCATCATGAATTTCTCATTCATGTATCATTGAATTAGATCCAAGAAATATTAAGTAATCATGTTGTTATAAAACTATGTGGTGATATTCTCAATTGTTGTTGTCTTAATATGTATAAATACCCATGGGCCCTACAATGAAAAATAAGTTGGGTTTGTTTTTGTTTTTTTTTGTCAAGTTGTTTGAGTTCTCCAAATATTACATTAGGCTTGACCTATGGCTTGATAAATCGCTACCTAGGGTCATTTAAGCTTCCAAAATCACTCGGGAATTGCCCTCAGCCTAGGCCACACCAACCCTTAACATGGTTACATTTTTTCCCATAGAGTGTCAAACCGGTGACCTTCACATCATGGAGTGACTTAATAATACACCCACTCACCATCTATTATTCTATGCCCCATGGGTGAAACAAGTTGGGTTTTATATGCAAGCATTCTAAAGTAATACAAACAATGTTGCTCACATGTTGTTGCGGATCTTTAATTCTCATGTGCAATGTGTTATTTATGAATACAATTATAACAACTTGTTTAGAAATCTAGAGTATTTATTTACTCCTCGTAAATGTGACCAAGCTAGGAAGGCCACCCTGTGACAAGGAAGCACATTGTTTTATTTTCCATTTTTTAATTAGTTTCACTTTGTTTCAGAACAAGTTTATTTATTTGTACATTAGCATTTGCATATTCGAAAACAATTCATTAGAGATAGTGATCACTTGAGTTTATTCTTCATAATTTATGTTCCTTACATTACATGTTTGATTCATTAGAATTTGAATTCAAACCTTAAATTTTAAATTTATTTGTGGTTCCATACAATGAAGGCTAATAACAAGTATTTTCCAATTGAATAGAAATTATTATTCACATATAAATCAAACATCATATTTACTAGACACATATATATTGAGTTTGTAAGAACTATTCTTAATAATTGTCTACATGGCATGAGAATCTTAAATTGTTTTAGAACCATGGCTATCATGGAATAGATAATTTGTTAATCTTTTTTATAGATTAGAATTTTACTTTCAAGTGAAGAACTTAGTAGTTTTATTTAGCAGCGAAAGCCTATCATATATCTTGCAGTGCATTTCACAAGTCTACCAACCCGAATTAATGAATTTAATGTAAACACAATTCTAGTACAATTGAAGCGAAAGCCTATCATATATCTTGCATTACATTTGACAAGTCTACCAACCTGGATTGATGAATTTAATGTAAACACAATTATAGTACAATTGAATTGACTGAGCGATAGCCTATCATATATCTTGCATTAGATTTCACAAGTCTACCAACTCAGATTGACGAATTTAATGTAAACACAATTCTAGTACAATTGAATTGACTGACATATTCTAGACTATTAAGAGAAAATAAAAATAAAAGTATGCATATGCTATTGAAAAAATATAAAATTAAAGTGTACATTTATAACAATTGAAATAATAAGTGATTAAAAATGCACACCTTCATCCTCATCCTCATCATTATAAATATACTCTCTACTCTTTTCCCACTGTCAAGAAAATGCCATCAACATTTTACGGAGTTTAAATCAATTTACTTGGAAATCCTTAAGGATCCTTTTTTTCTTTTGTTTTAAGTTAAATCTCCATCAATAAGTACTTATGATTGTATCATTGAAACATGTGAATACGTATTTTTCAATAAATGGAAATTATTTTATATGAGATATTAATAATGAGAATATTTTGTTATGTTACAAAAGTGATTATGAGTTAAGATGTTATAATTTGAGTTATTATTTCATTAAAGGTATCTTACACTTGTAGCTAATTTGAAAGCTATTATTTAGTTAAAATGTTACAAGTAAATGTATTTATTTTACCAAATTTGTCTGAGACTTGTCCTTAAACCTCTCACTTCTTTTTGTAATTATTAAGACAAAAGGAAGGTAAAGTGTTACAAATAAGGGTATCTCTTCCGCCAACTCTTCCGCCAAATTTATTGAATACTTGTCCTTAACCCTACCCTACCTACATTTTTGCAATCATTGATAGAAAAAGAAATCCAATTGCACAAATATATTATTAGAGAGGTCATAAATTTAATGAAAATGATCACATAAACCTAACAAACTAGCACCATCATTCATCATTAAAGAAAAAAAAAAATTTAATTCACCATGGTTCACAAAAAAATATAGAGTTAGAAAATCAACTTTTATAATCATGGAATGCTCCATGATCCAAGTTTGTTTATTCAAATCAATTTCATTTTTCTTGTTATATTGTTATGTGTGTTTATTTTGGTACAAGGCTTTCATAATGTTAATTTAATTACCAATAATCATTAGGTGAATAATAGGGATTTAATCTCCTCGAAATATTGAATAATTTTAGTAGGAGTCAAAATAGAGGGCGGATATTTAATTATTTCAAAGATAGTTATGCCCTTTTTTTTTCAATTTAATTAAAAAATTATTATATTCACAAGTGTCATTAAATTCTTATTGTTTATTATCTTGTTTTATATATATATATATATATATATATATATATATATATATATATATATAAATTATTTTATAAAAAAATATAAAATAAAATTATAATTTACTTAATTTTCATGATATATTTTTTTGTCATGTAAGATGTGTCATTAAGTAAGTGTTTTGATATCTACTATTGATTGTCAATATCTATTTGTGTTTATCATTATTTAATTTATGTGCTCAATCTTATGAAATCAGGCCAATAATAATGATATGGCTACCTTCCTAAACGAACCTGTTCCAATTACTACGATATAAGAATGCCTGCCTGCAATATATATTATCCTAAGTAATGGAGTACATTTGTATTAGTGGTGGCCTAGTTATCAATTGGTAACAGAAAATAGTCTTAAATTATTTACACATCCTTAAGTAAGTCAAAACTTATTCTTTTCAAGTATCAAATATCCATATAAATAAGCATATTTTATGACCAACTTTCTTTCCACAATATTTTACACATATGAATCTTATCCAAAGTTTTATATCCAACATTAATTCTTATGCTTTCATCTGATCATCTAGATATTCATATATCTTACAAAGAGCTTGCATCCTAACCTATTTCATTGATTCATCCCTTTACACGTATTAATTCCACATTACATGGAATGTATACTATCCATTGTCATAGTGATTCTTCCAAGAACCTTTCATAATTATGGTTGTTCTAGGATCATGATGATCCACCTAAGCAAGATGACTTCTTCTAACATAATGCTAGATAATGGTTGGATGATCAAAATTCAAAATGGTCTATCTATCCATCTATATAGATGACCTCTATAATGAAACTAAATCATATAAATTATAGACATGCTACTCTCATATGATTATTTCTATGATGCTATGCAAGACATACTATCATAAAATAAATATTAATCCCTATAAGGAACCTGATAGTAAGTGAACCTTCTTTAGTAGTAAAGATCCTTCACTTCTTCCTTCTTTGCCTTCTTATCAGGTTCTTCCACAGCTTCAATTACATGAGCTTCACTTCTTTCTATTCTCTTATAGCTACGTAGGCTTGGAAAATCCCTCTTAAAGTGTTGAAACTCATCGTGCTTAAAGCATTGAATCTTGGACATATATTTATTCTTGGAATTTCCAAACTTTTCTTTCTTCAACTTATTGACTCGGTTAGAAAGGATTGAGATTGATCATCTGATCCAATATCATCCTTGTCCATGATCCTTGATTCTCCCAATATGCACTGAGCTTGTAACTCAAAAAAGGGATTCGAATCCTTCTTGGAGTAAATGCTTGTTGCAAAGCTACTCCATTCTGGTGGCAATGTATTTAGTACACAGATAATTACTTTAGAATCAGTAATTGGTTCCCCAAGTCCTTGCATATGGTCTCTTAGTTGAGACACTCTCAGGATAAAGGATGTCACATCCTCATCCTTTGATTTCTTCATTCTATATAAATTGTTCCATAAAGACATGTTTTGTCCTATTATACTTACAAAGTACAAATTCACTAGCTTTTCATACATGGCCTTGGAAGTCTTCATGTTTGCAACAAATGGAACAAGAGAAGCCTTAATTGATTCAACTATGATCCTTTGAGTCCTTACTTCCCCTTTCTTGTACTTTTTCTATTTCTTGTGTCTTGTCATTGCTTGGATTAATGATTTCCCGAGTAACATATTCCACTACTTCTTGTTCTGTGAGTATCAAGTCAATTCTTTTCTTCCATGCTAGATAGTTTGATGCCCCAACAAGGTTATTTCTCTCCTTCCATAAAGAACCCATACGACTTGAAGATTAAAAAATGATGTAATAATATGATACTTACTTAAGAACAAGATTCTCATTGATGATGTATTCAAGCTTCTTAATTCCTTAAATATCATTAAAGAGACTTCAATGTTTTTGAAATATGTTTCCTAGGATTCTTCCAACAAAAAATTCCAAGGTCCTTGATGCCTTCTTAAAAAATTGCTTCCAAATAAATATTCTATCAAGAGAGATCAATACCCTTCTTGAACTTTTCCTTTGATGTAGTCTTGATCTTCCTCAATAGAAACCCTCCTACTAGGTATTCTACCAATGAGTACTCAACCCTTCTTGAAGTATTCTTCTTCACTCTCTTCTTGAGAGTTTCCTTTTTCCTTCCCCTTGAGAAGAAATTCCCTCTATTATCCTTCTAGCTGCCTTCCTTACTCACCTTCGTCTTGATACCATGTTAGAAAATGGATTGGCAACTATTAATCTTGTTTTCCTTAACCTTGATATTTTCTTATGAATCTTAATTATCTTACCTATTTTTGTTAGTTAGATCTTTTCATCAAACAATATCAAGAACAATAAAAAAAATAATAGAGGACACACATATTATGATCTCAACTAGGCCAAAGCCCTTCCAAGGGGAAAACCCAGAAACTCTTCTCTTCATAGAATCTGCTTCAAATGAGATACAGAGACCAAAACCCTAGATCTATCCTTCTCCTAGTACCAAACCATCCCTTCTTCATGTCCTTCCTCAATTCTGCACCAAACTACTACATACTGCAACTTCAACCTGCTAGCTTCAATACTGCAACTCGTTGTGCAACTTAAAACATGCAATTTCAACCTCTCAACTTCTCTAGAAACCCTAATCTAGCCTCCTCCTGAGACCTTCCTAGAGTAAGAAAACTCTCCCAAGGACAACGATGTCAATATAAGGTTTTCTCATTTCTAGCTACAAGATTTTGTAGTTCATCCTACTATAACTTAGACCTATAACTTTGGCCTCCTTCTACAACACCAAAAACACTAGAACTTCGTGTGTGTGAGAGAGGTAGAGCCCAAAACCTATATTTTTCGTACTTCTTTCTTCTCCTATACCTTATGTCTTCTTCTTCTTGCTTCTCAACTTCAGATCAAACTCTTTCTTGATATATCGAACTTGTGGAGTGAGAGTGATCCCAAATGAGAGGTCAAACTACTCCTTTATATATACTTTTCATGGGTTCAAATTCCCTCCTTTACACCGACTTGATGTTCCTAGGGTTGACTTGTACTTTGGAGCTTCTATGATTTTCTAAACTAAAAAATAATTCTTTTCACAAATATGTTTTTCCAAGAAGGGTTTTATAAAGATGGTGTTGACTCCTTTGACTCACGACAATAAATCCTAAGACCTAACAAACCATAGAAGTACAAAGAACATGATTTTACCTAGAAGACCATCAATAATGAGCATGCAACCCATGATTTAATAATAATAATTGTTCTTTTCTTTTCTTGTTTCTTACATAGGATACATATTGAAACAAGTACAACAATTATGAAGACTGAAACTAGTTACATTTCTCAACATTCTAGGTGTTGTATGTTTTTCTATTTTCCTTCATGAGTTTATTATTAGCCCAAGAGACCAGTAGATCTCAGAGTTAAGATGGATTTGATTTCTACAAATTATTATCAATAGAAGAGGCCTGTAGACCTCTGAGTTGTCATGAGTTGATAATTTATCAAGGGCCTCAATGAAAATGAATGGGAAAGTCCCTGTCCTATTTATTAGATATAACATACTTCCATTAGTGGATATAACATACGAAGATTGCTATTCCAAGGTTTCATCAGATTCTTTCAGCTCAGTTTCAAATAACTTTCATCCATAGCAGGATTTTAGTAGTTGTAGATTTTCAATAGCTATGCTCGCTATCTATAGCAATGGTCATTTCTCGTAGCTACTAGAAATATATTTTGAATTGTATTAGATAGAAGGTTAATAAAAGAAAACATATATTAAAACATATAGTAGTTTAAATACATCAACTTTAGAGTGTCCTCAAAACATCAAGCATCCCTATTCCAAGCTCAACAAATCAATCAAAATCGGCTAAAGGTAATAGAAGGTAACCATTTTAATTTTTTTATTAGAGATTATTAAAAATAGACTTATGGACATTTTAATTTTAACCTAAGCTCCAAAGAGGCATAATTCAAAATCCCTCTTCATAGATATGATAGTATTTAATTTCATAATTACCAATGTTGTTATTGAAAATGCAGCAAGAAAGTTTCAATTTTGATTTTATCTTAATCAAATTGAGGAAATTCGAAATTCCACATTAGAAGACAACTTGGAGGAGTTAACTGAGGTGACATGGATCTTGTCACTCAATTAATAACACTCGATTCGAGTTAATGAGTTGAAGTTCAATTTGCTTGAGTTGATTCCTTAAAAATAGGAGTCTAGCTCAGTTAATTTGAGTTAGGGGAATGAAGTTTAGTTGTGTGCAATTATTCCTAAATTTTAGGAGCCTAGGTTGAGTTAACTTTATTTGTAGCAATTTAATTCAGTTAAATTGAGTTATGGTCAGTTAAAATAGTTCCAACTGTTGGAGGAACTAGTGGAAGGTCAAATTGTGGAAGTGTGACTTCAACCACACTCAGTGATCATCCAAATAACTGATCAAGCAACCTAAATTAACTCATGCATGCAGAGAATTCGAGTTTACCAGTTGAGATGGAGATTCCAAGGCAGTGTACTATCATTTGTAGACTATTCCAAAGTGTACAGGTGGTACATGCAATCAGAGGAAGAACTTAGAGGAATTGCATAATCCAATTGAGGATTTTTTCTAATTAATAGGGGCCTAATTCCTCAAGGAACAACACAAGGAAATATGAGCTTGGAGGGCTTAAAAATTGGCGAAGTGTTGGCTAGAGTCAGTCAGTTAGGCAGAGGGATAGACTATGCACTTCCAGGGTGTGCTCAAGCTTAAGCAAGCGTATGTATTTCATATCTATTATCTGACTAGTGCAATGTATATAGTAAGGGGTTTTGAGAAGTTTCTTTCCCTAGATAAATCTATGTGCATGTGTGATGTTTCCTTTTCCATGTATATGATTTGTGTTATAGATGGTGAATTAACTTCCACGGATAAGTAGAGTAGCTTCAAGTCTTGTGATTTAGTAAATTTCATGAGAATTTTTTAATCCACACATTAATTTCTACATGGTATAAGAGTTGGATTCACTGTAGAGAAAATATTTCAAAGTTTTCATTGTAGGAGGTTCGAATTTGAAGATAAATGTAGCAGGATTTCGTTAGAGATGAGAAGATGGCATTCAATGGACTAAGGCTAGAGTATGCCTTGGAAGGCACCCCAAATTTTGTTTCATGCAAGGAACACATGCAATATTGGATGATAATGGCTTGCTAGAATACATCAAGATAGATGTTGCAAAACCTCAAGCATCTGGTGCACAAAATCTTGCTCAGTGGAAGAAAGATGTGGCCAGGGTGGGGATAATCATATTGGAGGGAGTACGGGATCATATTTTCTTGAATCTCCATGGAAAAGAAACTATGTTTACGATGTGGAAAAAACTGACATAATTCTTCGAGAATAGTAGTGACCACAGGAAGTTGGAACTCAAGGACACACTTCGAAGTATCAAGATGTAGAAGAATGCAATAATTCTGTAGTATCTGAGAAAGTTTACATAGTGTCGTGATCAACTTGCAAAGTCGGTGTTAATGTCCCTGAAGAATTCTTGGTAACTATAGCCCTTTTGAGCCTTCTCAAGAGTTGGAATAGCTATCAGGATTCAGTGAATGGGAGGGAGAAACTACTGAGTTTGGAGCACTTATGGTCTGATTTGGTGCAAGAAGAAATAAGGCAAAACACTAGAGATGGGACCTCATCCAAAGAATAGGAAGAGGAATTTGCATTAGTCAACAAAGGAATGGAGGCCAAGGGACATAAGTCCCAAGGTGAGGTTGAATCCTATCAAAGGGGGAAAGAAGAAAGACTCGTCCAAAATTAAGTGTTTCGATTGTCATGAATTCAGGCACTATGCCACAAAATGTCCACACAAGAAGGCAAGAACGAAGGAGCCTGTAGTAGCAACAACAGGTGAAGCCTTGGCTTCAAAGTTCGGGCTTGAATTTACTCTCATCGCATGGAAAGGAAAATGATGAGGAGTGTGTGGTACTTAGACTTAGGTGACTCGTTCCACATGACGGGGAATATAAAATTTTTCAGTGACTTGGAGGAGAAATATCTCCAAATAAAAATTGAGTTTGGAGACGACGGAAGGTATAGCATGACCGAGATTGGTACAATCACATTTCAGAGGGATTCTGGATCCCCTCTGAGACTCAATTATGTCATGTTCGTTCCAACAATAAAGAAAAATCTCATGACTGTGGTAGTTTTGGAAGTCCGTTGTTACAATGTGATCTTTAGCAAAGGGAAATAATTCTCGAGACATATAACCACAAGAAAAGTGAAGAAGGTTGGTGCTGGAGTCAAGATACTGTATGAAATTGGGGTAGAAGATGCATGCACGTCCTTGAGGAGCAAGGCAGAGACTAGAGATATGGTGTTTGAGAGGGAGCATGTTAGACCTCTCAACATGCAGCCTCAAAAGAAGCCTCAAGAAGTTATGGAGAAACCATAAATGGAGAGGCAGAAGGAGGAAGTGTGGAGACATCCATTAAAGCAAATACCTCCAGTAAGGAGAAATTTCAAGCTAAGTGGGCAGAGGGGTAACATGCGACTATACCTCTAGGAGTGAGGTGGAGCGATATAGATCCTTAATCCAAGAGTTGCATAAATTTGGGTAGGGTCCATTGAGGCATTCTCCTCATGGATCATCATCTCGCTACGGGGGGGGCCAAAATATTTAGTAGTAGGAGGATTAGTGTCAGTCATATACTAAGGAGTGAAGAGGAGTGTTGACAGAAGAGCAGGAGGCTCAGTAGCAGAGTCAGTAACAACACAATTTTCCTAGTAGACAGTTGTAAACACAACTGATACATTTTTTTTGGATGTTTCTTAGTTGCAGAAGTTGCAGTAGTAGCAAAAACAATGAGAGGTGTTGCATGCAGTACATTCCACAGGTGCATGATAGGGAGGGTTGATAAATCCTTTCTTGCTGAGAAGGATAGTTGAAAATGCAGCAAGAAAGTCTCAATTTTGATTTTTCCTTAATGAAATTGAGGAAATTTGAAATTCGACGTCAACAAACAACTTGGAGGAGCTAATTTAGGTGACATGGCTCTTATCACTCAGTTAAGAGAACTCAATTTGAGTTAATGAGTTGAAGTTCAGTTTTATTGAGTTGATTCCTAAAAAATAGGAGTCTAGCTCAGTTAATTCAAGTTAGGGGCATGAAGTTCAGTTGTGTGTAGTGATTCCTAAATTTTAGGAGCCTAGGTTGAGTTAATTTCAGTTTTAGCAATTCAATTCAATTAAATTGAGTTATGGTCAGTTAAACTAGTTCTAACTGTCGAAGAAACTAGTGGAAGGTCAAGTTATGGAAGTGTGACTTCAACCACACTCAGTCATCATCAAGTTGACTGATCAACCGACCTAAATTAGCTCATGTATGTAGAGAATTTGAGTTACCTAGTTGAGATGGAGATTCCAAGGCAATGTACTATCACCTGTAGATTATTCTGAAGTGTACAAGTGGTGCATGCACTGAGAGGAAGATTCTAGAGGAATTGTGCAATAAAATTGAGGGAATTTCCTAATTAATAGGGGCCTAATTCCTCAAGGAGAAACACAATGAAATAAGAGCTTGGAGGGCTTGAAAATTGGTTAAGTGTTGGCCAGAGTCATCTAGTCAGGCAGAGGGATAGAATATACACTTGCAGGGTGTGCTCAAACTTGAGCAAGCATATGTATTTCATCTCCATTCTATGATTAATGCAATATAGATAGTAAGGGGTTTTGAGCAATTGATTTCCCCTAGATAAATATTTGTGCATGTGTGATGTTTCCTTTTTCATGTCAATGATTTGTGTTCTAGATGGTGAAGTAACTTCCAGAGATCAGTAGAGTGTCTTCAAGTCTTGCGATTTAGTAATTTTCATGAGAAGTTTCGAATCTACACATTAATTTATATAGTTGTAAGGTCTGTCATATCCATTAATCCATCACATCAACGAATGAATTGATTGATAATAACCTTGCCGATATCATCAATGATCAATATTTGGTAATAATTATATGAGATGGATTTAATTTATTATCATTATTACAACCCAAACTCAATTTCTCTGCCAACTTTTCATTATGTCTACATTTATATTCTCCAATTACTTCTTTTCCATTCCACATTATCCTATGAAAATTCTAACAAAAGAATAAATTTTATGGCTTAGAATTCTTAAACATTGAGGATGGCACTAGTAGTAAGGATTGATCCCATTGGGGTTGAACCTTTGGAAGCATATCCAAAATGTAGGAAGAAATTGGAGAAATCATGTTGGTTACAGTTTCTTGAGAAGTTTAAGGGATATTACATGGAAGTCACTAAATCCTTTGATAAAGCTTTTGATGGAGTTGAAGCAAACACTAGTGATGTTCGACTCAAGGTGACTGAATCTTTCTTGGTCGAGGCTAGTAAATTTCCCAAGACCAATGAGAACTATTTTAAAAATTAGAAAATTAAAGGGGATACATTGAAAAAGTCCTTTATAGACCCTGAAATGGCAACAAATTGGTGAAAGGGTATGCGTGTTTATGTATTCAAAAGAAAATGGAGTGATATTCTCTTTATTATTTAGAAATTTATCACTTGTGAAGGTATATATGGTCTAATATTGTTTTATCATGTTCGTCTCTTGATGCATTTTCAAAAAGGTCATGAAATAAACTACCTTATCATCTCCTTAGTAGTATTAAAAATATGGCTTCTAAAATTAAGAGAAAATCCAAAAATATAGGAAGGAGTCTGTCTCATTTTAGACTCATCAAAATTTTAGTTTGAAGTAGAGTTATGCCAGAAAGGAGATATTTGGGATGATTTCCTTATGAGGAATCACTTCAAATAAGCTCCTGAATCTTCACAGGAAACAAGTGCTCAAAGTCATAAGAAAAGGCTCATTAGGGTTATGGTTTTAGAGACTTAAAACCATGAAACTCTGGCAAAGTTAGTGATTAACCTTGTGATCGAACCAATGGTTGACAACGTCGAAAAATTTGAGCCATGGATAATTTTGAACTTGAAGATTCTCAATTAAAAGACAAAGTTGAAGAGAGGGTTTTGGGCGAGAATCCACGAAAATCTTGGGAAACATCATAGAATAAGAATTAATTAAAGAAGGGGCAAGGAAAATTGTAAAGAATAAAAATGAAACCCTTGTCTTTAAGGACAACCTAACTACAAGAGAGACCAAAATGAAAGAAACAATAAAATAAAATATTGTTGTGGAGGAAGAAGTTACAATCATGGAAAATTTTAGGGGCTAATGTTCACCGAGTGGGCTAATTTTCCATTATTTTTCCACAAAAAATATTCGCAAATTTCCAATTTTATAAAAGATGATTCACCCAAGTTTTAGAATATAAAATTATTTTACCTTAACAATCGCCAACAATATAAAGAGGCTATATATAAAATCATTATAAATTTGAATAATTTTACAAATATATCAACAAAAATTTTATATTTTGCATATTAAGGATTAGTGAGATTCTCCAACGTTTTTAAACTTCAAGGAAATTTTCCATCCTTAAAATTTTCCTTGGTTACAGTAAATATAGACCTTGAATTTGGGGAAAAGCATATAAGAGTTACTCATAGCATGACCAAAGGTGAAAAAGGATGTGAAATTGCTAAACTTCGAATAATTAATATTGAGGACTCTTATGGGGAAAATAATAGTTTACCAGAGAAGGCAAAATTGGAAAAAAAAAATCAAGGCTATCTATTTCTTTGTCATCTACAACACCACCAAAATAGAAGGAAAATAGTCCTAAAATTTCCATTGCTCAACCAAGAGTTTATGAATACATTGAATATCTTGAAAAAGAGGTACAACAAGATCAAGTAAAACCCCCTATCTATTCTCATGTTTACAATCCATCAACATATCCTTTTCACAATCCATCAACATCACATGTTCATAATCCATCAGCATCTCCTATTCATAATCCATCACCATCTTATACATAATAAATACCAATTGATACTTATGAATAGAAGGGAACAATGGAAAAATTAAGAGAAGAAGTTAGAGAATTGGAAGTTCTAGAAAGACACATAAAAACTGAGAATGGAGTCTTAAAGACATAGAATCATGTTAAAGAGGATGCAATATTGATAAAAAAATAATATAAAGCTTAAATAATCCAATAATAAATTATACTCAAATATTAAACATCTCATTGCTAAGATACTCTTCAAGATTCCCAGATGGTCTATTTCTATGAGGAAGAAGAGAGCTCCAAGTAGTAACTTGGTCATCCCCATCCAAGCTACTAAGACTATGGAATGCCATGAAAATAATTACAGTAATCTTGAAATTTTTCTTATGCACAAGGACATGCAATATCCTTAGCATGGGGGACTGTTGAGGCCCAAAAATAAACTCTTTTTGTCATTTTTGTAACCCTACTTTTTCTTATTTTATCCTTAAAATCTTGTTGTGCAAAGTTCACAAGTGGAAATTTTAAAGGTAAATATGCCCATTCTTCTATAGTTTTGTATGTTTATTTATAAAAACAATTCAAAATGACATAACTACATAAACTTACACATTCTATAGCTAGTTTTCCATTTTTGTAGCCAAAGCACAAGTTGTTATAGTTGTAGACGTGACTCAACAAAAATGTAAAGTAGAGGACATGGCGAAAAACTAAGAGAAGGATCTCTACTTCTTGAGGGAAACCAAAATCCCTCCATGTCACCACAACAACATAGTCAAACCTACAATCAAATGGTGGCAAAGCATGTGCTCCGAAGCAAAATTTTTATGGTGAAAATAATGGATCAGATCACGAGAATCAAGCTAAGGGATTACATAGATTTGCATAAGAAATTCATGTATATCATCATGAATTTCTCATCAGTGTATCAATGGATTAGATCCAAGAAATATTAAGTAATCATGTTGTTATAAATCTATGTGGTGATATTCTCAATTGTTGTTGTCTTAATATGTATAAATACCCATGGGCCCTACAATGAAAAATAAGTTGGTTTTGTTTTTGTTTTTTTTCTCAAGTTGTCTGAGTTCTCCAAATATTACATCAGGCTTGACGTACGGCTTGATAAATTGCTATCTAGGGGCATCTAAGCTGCAAAAATCACTCGGGAATTTCCCCCGGCCTAGGCCACACCAACCCTTAACATGGTTACATTTTTTCCCACAGAGTGTCAAACCGGTGACCTTCACATCATGGAGTGACTTAATAATACACCCAATCACCATCTATTCTATGCCCCATGGGTGAAACAAGTTGGTTTTTATATGCAGACATTCTAAAGTAATATAAACAATGTTGCTAACATGAGTAATATAAACAATGTTGTTGACATGTTGTTGCTGATCTTTAATTCTCATGTGCAATGCGTTATTTATGAATACAATTATAACGACTTGTTTAGAAATCTAGAGTATTTGTTTACTCCTCGTACATGTGACCAAGCCAGGAAGGCCACCCTGTGACAAGGAAACACACTATTTTCTTTTCCATTTTTTAATTAGTTTCACTTTGTTTCAGAACAAGTTTATTTATTTGTACATTAGCATTTGCAGGTTTTCAAACAATTCATTAGAGATAGTGATCACTTGAGTTTATTCTTCCTAATTTATGTTCCTTACATTACATGTTCGATTCATTAGAATTTGAATTCAAACCTTAAATTTTAAATTTATTTGTGTGTCCATACAATGAAGGCTAATAACAACTATTTTCCAATTGAATAGAAATTATCATTCACATATAACTCAAACATCATATTTACTAGACACATATATATTGAGTTTGTAAGAACTATTCATAATAATTGTCTACATGGCATGAGAATCTTTGTTTTAGAACCGTGGCTATCATGGAATAGATAATTTGTTAATCCTTTTTATAGATTAGAATTTTATTTTCAAGTCAAGAACTTAGTAGTTTTATTTAGCAGTGAAAGCCTATTATATATCTTGCATTACATTTCACAAGTCTACCAACCCAGATTGATGAATTTACTGTAAACTCAATTCTAGTACAATCGAATTCTAGTACAATATATTCTAGACTATTAAGAGAAAATAATCTTATATCTTGCATTACATTTCACAAGTCTACCAACCCGGACTATTAAGAGAAAATAATCTTATATCACATTACATTTCACAAGTCTAACAACCAGGATTGATGAATTTAATATAAACACAATTCTAGTACAATTGAATTGACTAACATATTCTAGACTATTAAGAGAAAATAAAAATGAAAATATGCATATGCTATTTAAAAAATATAAAATTAAAGTGTACATTTATAACAATTGAAATAATAAGGGATTAAAAATGCACACATTCATCCTCATCCTCATCATTATAAATATACTCTCTACTCTTTTCCCAACGTCAAGAAAATGCCATCAACATTTTACAGTGTTTAAATCAATTTAATTGGAAATCCTTAAGGATCCATTTTTTTCTTTTGTTTCAAGTTAAATCTCCATGAATAAGTATTTATGATTGTATCATTGAAACATGTGAATACATATTTTTTAATGAATGAAAATTATTTTATATGAGATATTAATAATGAAAATATTTTATGATGTTACAAAAGTTATTATCAGTTAAGATGTTATAATTTGAGTTATTTATTTCATTAAAGATATCTTAAACTTGTAGCTAATTTGAAAGCTATTATTTAGTTAAAATGTTACAAGTAAATGTATTTATTTTACCAAATTTGTCTGACACATGTCCTTAAACCTCTCACTCCTTTTTGTAATTATTAAGACAAAAGGAAGGTACAAAATCAACTTTTATAATCATGGAATGCTCCATGATCCAAGTTTGTTTATTCAAATCAATTTCATTTTTCTTGTTATATTGTTGTGTGTGTTTATTTTGGTACAAGGCTTTCATAATTTTAATTTAATTACCAATAATCATTAAGTGAATAATAAGGATTTAATCTCCTCGAAATATTGAATAATTTTAGTAGGAGTCAAAATAGAGGGCGGACATTTAATTATTTCAAAGATAGTTATACCTTTTTTCTTTCAATTTAATTAAAAAATGATTTATTTAATTTATAGGGCTGGATAAAATCAACAAAAAAAAAATTGGGCAATGTGGGTTTAGAAATGTGATGTGACATCGCCTACACCTTAATGATAACTGAATTATGTTGATGTCTACTACAAATTGATGTCTATATGTGTTTACTAATTATTTAATTTATATGAATTGATGTGAAGCAATGTGGAGTTAGAAACTAATGTGACACCGCCTACACCTTAATGATAACCGAAATTATGTTGATGTTGACTAGATGACTACATAACCAAATTGATATCTATATGTGTTTACCAATTATTTAATTTATATGAATTGATGTCTATCTATGTTTGCAGGTTGGATGAAATGAAAATAAATTCCAGATATATATGGTTGAGTGAAATCAACAAAAGAATGACAATGTGGATCATAAATGTAAGGTGGTGGTACACACATCCCAATGACAATGGGATTAAGTTGATATCTATTATATATTGATGTCTATTTGTATTTCCTGTCATTTAATATATATGGTTGAATGCTTGGAGAGTGTGAGTTGTAAATTAGGTTAATATTAGTTATAAAATGATGTCTATTTGTACTTAACAATCATTTATCAAATCTTAAACAACGTGTGTTGGAGATTAAGTTATCTTTAGTATAGATTAATGTTTATCCATATTTACTAATAATTTAATTTATATAATTGACCCAAAAAGCTTGGACAATGTGGGTTGTAGATTAAGTTAATCTTTAGTATAGATTAATCTTTAAGTTAATTTAATTTATATAATTGACCTAAGAAGCTTGGACAATGTGATGTCTATTTGTACTTAACAATCATTTATCAAATCTTAAACAACGTGTGTTGGAGATTAAGTTAATCTTTAGTATAGATTAATGTTTATCCATATTTACTAATATTTTAATTTATATAATTGACCCAAAAAGCTTGGACAATGTGGGTTGTAGATTAAGTTAATCTTTAGTATAGATTAATGTTTATCCATATTTACTAATAATTTAATTTATATAATTGACCTAAGAAGCTGGACAATGTGGGTTTGAAAGTGTAACACATTACAACCAACAACCCAACAGGGTTGGAATTTCAAAATAAATGTACTGGTCAAATTTTTAACACCTCCCCACCAGTGTTACACTTTCAACAAAGAATTAACACCTCCCCACTAGTGTTTACACTTTCAACAAAGAAACTTGACCGTCCATGACAGGCAATTTACTCGCCAAATTCCATCTCTACAACCCATGACGCATCAAATTCCATCTCTATTGTATGAGAATAGAGGTAAGAAATTTACAAAACTTTAATTTTTTTTTACTGAACTGTGAATACTAATAAGAAGTGTAAAAACCGTCGAATTTAACTAGTGTATCTGTTTTGAAATTCATTCCAACCCTAGTAGAGTAAGGCTGGCCCCTCACCCCCTTCCCCTTTTTAACTTTAGACAACTTTAGTCGTCAATGTCATCGGGTTCCTTGCCATTAATACCCATTGAACGGGGATCTGTTGACCTTGGAAAACGGCCCCAATCGAAATCTCGCAGTAAATCACATTGATTGATAACAGCCTCGTGATGGTCGTCGGCCCACCGCAGGAGCGAAGGGAGTGGCATTTGCGTGGCATCACACGATTCCACGACAAGAATCCTTTCTGGTACGATTCTCATTCTTGAAAACCACTAGAAAAACTCTATAACTCGAGCCTTGCGGGGAGGAATAGGAATAGGAATATGAATCCCTCATTGAAATCAAATCCATTTTAATGAATGGGCCAACGAAAGGGCTTTGAAGCAGGACGCGCCAGAAAATGGCTGCTTGCAGTACTGTTACTGCTTATGCTCGCAGTAGCAACAGCAATTTTCTGCACATGCTTACGCTATTTGATTTCAGAGCAAAAACAGGACCGTGCAGCCCGCCATTGCATGAATGCCTGTAATCATGAATTAATGAACAGGCTGAATCGAAATATTGGTTTAAGCACAGGGGGTAGTGGGGGAGCCTCAGAGCTAATTCGTCCCCGCCGCGCGTTCAGATCGTACGAGGAATACATCGAATTGCAGCTGAACAAAACGCTGAATCCGAGGCTGAGGAAGCTGTGGACCAGCCGGGACTGGAGAAGAAAGGTCGATGTGTTTTCTGGCATGTTCCGGGGTCTCATGAAGGGTCAATTACTGAGACCCAGGTCGAAGGCGCTGTGTATTGGAGCGAGGGTGGGGCAAGAAGTGGTTGCCCTCAAAGAAATAGGAGTGCCTGACGCCATTGGCATCGATTTGGTTCCATATCCTCCTCTGGTAATCCATGGGGATATGCACAGCCACCCCTTCCCCGACAATACCTTCGATTTTGAATTCTCGAACGTGTTCGACCATGCTCTCTACCCGTCCCTCTTCGTTTCGGAGATCGAAAGGACTCTGAAACCCGGGGGAGTGGCCGTCCTCCATGTGACCGTCCACAAACGGGGAGACAAATATTCTGCAAACGATCTGTACAGCGCTGATCCACTCATTGCTCTCTTCAAGAATTCAAGCCTTCTTCACATCAGACGGGTTGACGGATTCGGCCTCGACACAGAAATCGCTCTGCGCAAGTTCAGTATTGATGCAACCGCTTCTTCAGTGGATTGAATTGTCTTGTCGAGAGAATTTTTGGGTAATTTGAGAGTGTAACCAAAATGGGGACCTTGTGATTTTCCTTGCGAATGTAATTTAATAGGGATGGTTGTGAAAATGAAATATTATTATGTTTGAAATGAGGCCAATAATAATGATATGGCCACCTTCCTAAACGAACCTGTTCCAATTACTACGCTATGAGAATGCCTGCCTGCAAGATATTATCCTGAGTAATGCAGTACATTTGTATTAATGGTGGTCTGGTTATCAAACGCTTTGCAAGATATTATCCTGAGTAATGCAGTACATTTGTATTAATGGTGGTCTGGTTATCAAACGCTTTCCAGAACAGACAGCAGACGTATTTTCCAACTGTTTTTAAGTTAGTTGTTGCGATCACAATATTTCAAGTTTTAAAGCATGATATTCTCATACAGTTACAGCAACGGTAGAAGTTGTTACCAGGTTTTTCATATGTAAAGTTAGTTTGTGTACTGTTAAAGAGTTTGTTCGCAAAACAAAGCAAGGCAAGGTTTGGATCTCAGCCAATCTCTGCTGGAGCAATTGTATCAGGCTATGTAAAGTATTGATTTTCTTTAATATATCTTTATTTAAAAAGGAGGTTAAAAGTTATTTTGGTTTCAATTCTTTTGTTAATTATTTATTAAAATTAGTTATAAGAGCTTTATTATGGAGATTATAATTTTAAATAATTTTTTTTTTATAAAAATGAATAACACTTTATTATATTAATTTGATTTTACAATATTACATTTATAATTTTTTTAATTATTTATTAAAATTAATCATAATAATCCTATTTTTTAATTATTTATTAAAATTAATCATAATAATCCTATTTTTTAGTTTATAATTTTAAATATATATATTTTTAATATAAAAATGAATAACATTTTATCATATTAATTTGATTTTACAATATTATATTTAGAGATATATGATGTGTAAATTAGTTGGTTTGTATGAGAATTAATTTTCATTTGGTTTTAGTCAAAACACAATATGGTTTTGATAGCATCATTTTATTGGGACACATCATTCTTCCATCTAATATTGCAGTTGACTAGGCACAATATGGTTGTGATAACATCATTTTATTGGGACACATCATTTTTCCATCTAACATTACGGTTGGCTCCAACTTAGACATGACATTCTTCCATTTAACATTGCAGTGGGCTCCAACCTAGACAAGACCTTGTTGTGATAATATTATCTCATTGATAAATAGATTATTCTTCTATCTAACACTAAAGCTATTTAACCTAAATTTAAGTTAATTATGATAATATAATTATATCTTATTAGTAAACAATTCTTTCATCCAACATGAACGTTAATATTAATCCCATCTAATAAAAAAAATCAAAATCAAAATCTATTTCACTGAGTTTATTTAAAACTTATCCCTGAAGCACCCCATTACTCTTTACAATCATTGATAAAAAATAAATACAAACACTCTACTCTTTTACTCTTTACAATCATTGATAAAAAATAAATACAAACACGCTACTCTTTGCAATCAATGATAAAATGACAAATACAAACACAAATATATTATTAAAAACCCTAATCTACAACAAAAATGACCACATAACCTCCATTCATTAACCTAAAAAACCATCATTCACCATTAATTTTTTTAGTTTATTTTTTATATATATCCATACACCATGGTTTACAAAAAAAATATAGAGTTAGAGGGTTAAAAGTCAACTTTTCTAAGAGTGGAAGAGTGGAATTCCCCGTGTTGTAGGTTTGTTCTTAAAATCAATTTTATTTTGTTTATTTAGTTAATATGTAAGTTTATTTTATAATAATTCTTTTATAATTATAATTTAATTATTAATAATTATTAAATAAATTTAATTTCTGTGTAATATTCATAAAATATGTAAATATTATTAATAAATAAAGGATTAAGATTTTTTTAAAATAGTTATGTTTTTTTTATTAATATTATATCGAGATATGTCATTAAAGTCTGATTGCTTATCATCTCTTATATATATATATATATATATAAATTATGTAGAAATGAATAATGTTTAATTATATTAATTTGTTTTGAATCAGTGACCGAAGAATCCACAGCATGAACATTTTTATACCAACGTTTCAAATCCCAAATGGGATCCATCATCACGTTATGAGAATGATGATAAAAGAAGAGCTACTAAGAAAGAATAAATAATGATTAGGATAAATTTTTAGGAACAACACACTGTCTACTTGTAATATTAATTAATTAATTTTATATAATTTAATTTAATTTTCTTTTATTTTAATAAATTACTCTTTTTTTTTTTATTAAAATTTTTGGAGGAGTTAATATATTAAACAAAACATAATGATTAAATTAGGGATTTGAACTAAAAACTAAAATTAGCTTATTGAACTAAAATATATTAATTTCTATATAAATTAAAATAATATATTAAACTAATTCATATTAACAATTATAAATAATAAATATTTATAATTGATTAATATAATAATTAATATATTAATTAATAGTTATATAGAAATTATTATATTATAGCAATATAATGCTAACTATTATATTAAAGGTTATATCTATAACAATATTAGGGTAATATATTAATTTTTATATAAATACTAGGGAAATATATTAATTCTTATATAATTTAATTAATATATTAACCAAATCATATTAACAATTATAAATAATTAATCTTTATAATTAGTTAATATATTAATTAATAGCTCTATAGAAATTAATATATTATAGTATTTAATGATAATTATTCTATTTTGATATTAATAAAAAGTACAGACTAATAACAGAGGAAAGAAGAGGGATAACTTACCTATTGAGTGCTTTACCTGGGGATGTGTTTGCGATTTTTATTTCCCTGATCAAGGGAAGCCAGCTCCCGCTAATCTCCATACCATTGTCTCTGTTCAGATTATGAGCATGCTTGATAATTTCAAGTGCTTCTAGATCTTTCGTCTCTGATGCTACTCTTCCCTTGCGATAATTGATGCGCTTTCCAGACAGATATGGTGCTTAGTCTTCGAGGAGTGCTCTGCCAAGGCTGAAGTACGAGATCTTCCGTTTCTAATATCAGCGCCATGTTCCTTGAGTCTTGTCTGGAGGGAGCGACCCGTTTCACCAATGTAGCTTTTTCCACAAGAACAATTTATTTTATAGACTCCTTTAAGCTGATGATTGTCAATATCATATTTTACAGACTTCAAACCTTGCCTGATAGTACCAGGTGCTGAGAAATGCGTGATAATGTTTTTCTTTCTTAAGATTTTAGCGATTTTGTCTGTAACTCCATGGATATAAGGTAGAAAAACTTTACCACATTGAGGTTGGTCTTGAGCCTTAGGCTCATGAGATAACAACTTTCTTTCAGCTTTCTCTATGGCTTTTTTAATTTCTTGTTCTTTGTAGCCTATACTCTTAAAAGTTAAAACTAGATGCTTCTTTTTTTCGTCCAGATGCTCCGAGTCAGAAATTTGAAGGGCTCTAATGGCAAGCGTGTTTAGAACACCAAACTTCTGGGCTGGGTGATGGTGGGAATCAGCATGGAGGTAACTTTCTGTGTGGGTTGATTTCTTGAAAACCTTATGGCCCAAAGAGCCATCCTCTTTTCTGATGATTAGAACGTCTAAAAATGGGATGCTCTTGTTTTCTTCAAGCTCCATCGTAAATTTTATTTCTGGAGAGATAGAATTTAAGTGAATGAAAAACTTGTCGAGTTCTGCTTTACCATGAGTCCATTTTATATTGGTATCATCGACAAACCGCTTCCACCAGGCTGGTTTTAAAGGATATGATTCCAGGGCCTTCTTTTCAAAGTATTCCATGTATAGGTTGGCCACGATTGGCGAAAGGGGTGATCCCATTGCCACACCGGATGTCTGCTCATAAAATATTCCTTGGAAGGTGAACACAGTTGACCTTAAGCAGATCTCAGCTAGCTTTGCAGTCCCTGGATCAGTAACATCTTTTATAACCTGAATGACTTCATCAAGAGGGATCTTCGTGAATAAGGATACCACGTCAAAGCTTACAAGGATGTCATCACGCTCCATCCCCTCATTTTTAATAAGATTCACAAAGTCCTGGGAGTCTTTGATGAATGAGTCAGTATTTCCGACAAGGGGTTTAAGAATTTTAGCAACATATTTAGCAAGTTCATAGGTTGGGGAACCAATAGTATTAACTATCGGTCTAAGGGGGAACCCTTCCTTATGGATCTTGGGTAATCCATAGATTCTAGGGATAGTTTCACAAGAGGGGATTAATTTCTTCTTTAATTTTTTGTCAAGGTTGGAATCTGAGATGATCTTTTTTAATTTGATTTCACAATCTTTGCAATGTTTTAAAAATGTTTTTGTTTGTTTAAAAGTTATGTTTGTGATGAGTAAAATCCTGTCTCATTACAATCATAAATACTTGTAATAAATTTATAATATAACAAGATTTTTAGTTATGGATATCTAACCGCACTTTACTATGGATATTACAGATTTGTAAATAGACATTGTTACATTACTATGGGCCAATACCATGGCTTATCAATATCACATACCAAAAAACTCTCATTTCATCAAAATGTTTTATAAATATTTTATCTATTCAATTTTATAACATTTTTTAAATTAAATATAAAAACAAAAAAATTATAATTACTTTTGAGATATATCTAAAACTCTATATCCTCACTTCCACTAAAAACATTCTTTCTATATTCCCTAGAGTTCAAATTAATGTTTTAATAATATTAAAATAAAAATAATATATATATATATATATATATAGAATTTTTTTTGTTGATATATCTAAAACTCTATATCCTCACTACCACCAAAAACATTCTATCTATATTCCATAGAGATCAAATCAATGTTTTAATAATATTAAAATAAAAATAGTATATATATATATATTTATTATTTATTTATTTATTTATTTATTTTTTTTATGTAGAGAGATGTGAAATTCATATAATATAAACAATATTATTAAGAATCAATGTAGATCTTTTTAAATAAAGATATACCCAAAATATGATAGGAATTAAATCTCTAGACATGCAAATCTTTCCTCAAATTTAACACTAAAAAATAATAGGAATCAAATTTTTAGAGGTACAAATATTTCCTGAGTTTCCTCTTCAAAAATAAATTTGTATCTTCAGAGATTTATTCTCTCACGAACTTGATAGATCTGATATTAACATAGATCTATATTGGTAAATATCTATGAAATGTAAACTAAGATTAAACATACTTTTAGAGAAATTAAATTAGTTCAAAAAAAGTATCACAATTCTTGTAACATAAAATTATTCTTCCATCTAATATATCTAATATAGTTGTGAAAACATTATCTTATTGATGAATAAATCGTCTTACTCACACATATTCTTGTGGAGAGAAAATCATTATTCCATCTAACATAATTGTGATAACATCATCTTATTAATAGGTAAATCGTACTACTTATACATATTATTCTTCGTCCAACATTAAAACTAACCGCAACTTAAATTTCACTTAATTATAAAGGAAAAATCCCCTGATTATTAAAAAAAAAAATTAAAAATAAAATATCATGGTTAGATATTCGTTTCTTGCGTTGTATCTACCTTTGACTTTTTGATTTAAGTTGTATTTCAAAAGTTCTTGGAATTTTATATGATATTGTTGTTAAATAATGATGTAATATGTGAGAGATTGAGTGTATGAGAGTTTTTATTTATTATTAAAGGTAAGTAAAATAATTATAAATAATAATATTATTTATGAGATGAAGTTTGATGAATTCTTTTATATTGGAATTTTTATAAGGGAGAGAATGATTAAGGATTAGATGTTTTTTTCATTATTAATATTTTGATAGGGAGTTTTAAAAAAGATATGTTGATTTTTCTTCAAATTTAGCATTTTTATGAAGAGGTATTTTGGGTATGAGTTGGTAAACTTTTTCTTGATTTATATTATTAGTTAGGGAATTAACTAGTTTTTTTTTCATGTTTACTATTTTGGTTGAGAGAGGTTTTAATGAAGGATTTGGCTCTTTATCATTTTACATTATAAATACTAATAAGGTGAAATGATTGATGAACTTTATCTTGTACAATATTTTTATTGTATGATATACTTTTCCATTAAAATTATACTTGATATGTTATGTTTAAAAATATTGAAGATGGTTTTATGTCAAATAATTTCATATAAAAGTATATATTTGTTTTTTTAATTATAATTAAAAAAATATCAAGATTTATTAATATTGACAAATTCGAGGAGATTTTGTTTCTTCATGTAGAAGTAAAGCACAACATTGAAGGGTTCGAGAATGAATGGGATGTTTAGTTAGATTAATCACTCAACTTCTACATATATCTATATATTTATGAACTAAATTGAAACACTATCATTTCTAATGGCATGATTTTTTGTGCATATGTACTTAATAAAGACATATTGCATGTTTAAATTGAGGTACTCAAGAAGACCACTTTCTTTCTGCTATAGATTGAGCCTCTTCAAAATTTTCAGTTTTCTTGGGGATATGTTTTTTATTGTTGTAGAACACAAGTTTAAAGAAACCTCATTTTGAAGAATATTGTGACTAGCAACTTGACGAACTTAATCAATGCTATTTTCAATGTGTTAGGGGTTGAAAGGGTCACACCCGAAGCCATTTTAGGAACTTCTCCCTTTTACTTGATTTACGACCAAGAAGCCATCCTTCCCTCCAACCTTCTCTCCTCACACAATCTATGCAAGATGTTGCTTCTACCCCAATACAAAATCGAATTGATACATTGCTTAAGCTTGAGAAATAAAGGAACAAGGGCAAAGAGAGGTTCATTACCCATCAATAGGTGGTGAAAAGGGGGTTTGGAAAACATAAATATGGCACTTAGAATTTGAAGTGGGTGAGTTAATTCTAAAATGGGATAAAGAGAAAGAACAAAAGGGGAGGTATTCCAAATTTCAAACCATTTGACTTGGCCCATACTAGATTGTTGAAAGGTTGTGAAATGGAACATACTAATTGAAAAACGATGAAGGTTATGTAAGGTACCCAACACCCCAATACTTCATTAGGGTGGGGTTTATCTAGACCCAATCTTGAAGATTAATTATGAAGATTTTGTTATCAAAATTCCTCTTTCGTTTGTCATCTCAAATCACATTTTCTAATAGTTCCATCATCTTTTGTTTTTCAAGAGATTTTCGATGATATAAACCTCATACAAAATTGGTTTTTAGATAAGAAGTTATACCCATTTAAAGGTTTTCTCTTTAGGCCATCTCAGTCTCCATACTTCAATGTGACCCCAACTTCTTGTTCTGTGTGGAAAACCTAGCTAGCTCAACATATTGGTTATTAGATCCCGGGCTAAAATTTCTATGACAAACAAGCTTGATTTTGAGTATCTTTACCTAATAGTGGGCCATTAATTGACATTTACTAGCTATGTCACTTTTTATCCATGTTTTGGCTCCTTGGAATACCCTAATACTATGAGAAATGGGAGCGGCCACTGATCAAAACTGATATGTTGACCATTTTATACTCAATCGAACAATGAGATAATGATTGGAGCTTTATATATATATATATATAATTTAATTTAATGTATATATCAAATTCCAATATATCATATTAAGAATTAAGAAGTAAATGATTGATATATATATATATATATATATATATATATATATCATTTACTTCTTAATTCTTAATATGATATATTTGAATTTGATATATACATTAAATTAAATTAAATTAAATACCTTGCTAGAGGAGCCCAAAGTATTCAGTATTAGGAGGATCAATGTCAGTCATATACTAAGGAGTGCAGAGGAGTGTTGACAATAGAGAAGGAGGCTCAATAGCAGAGTCAACAACAACACATTTTTCTTAGTAGACAGTTGTAGACACAATTGATTCAAACTTTTTTCGATGCTTCTATGTTGTAGTAGCAACAACAACAGTGAGAGGTGTTGCATGCAATACATTCCACAGGTGTAGGATAGGGGTGGTTGATAATCCCTTTCTTGCTGAGAGGGAGTGTTAAAAATGCAACAAGAAAGTCTCAATTTTGATTTTTCCTTAATCAAATTGAGGAAATTCGAAATTCCACATCAACAGACAACTTGGAGGAGTTAACTGAGGTGACATGGCTCTTGTCACTTAGTTAAGAACACTCAATTTGAGTTAATGAGTTGAAGTTTAGTTTTCTTGAGTTAATTCCTAAAAAATAGGAGTCTAGCTCAGTTAATTTGAGTTAGGGGCATGAAGTTCAGTTGTGTGCGGTTATTCCTAAATTTTAGGAGCCTAGGTTGAGTTCATTCATGGAGGCTTTACTCAATGAACCTCTAAGATATCACGTGTGTTCGTGGCATACTAAACAATACCCTTAATTTGACTACAGATTGGAAAATACCTCTAAAAATCACTTTATTTAACCCCCTACCAATACAAACCCAATAGACCTTCCCAATTTAAAAATCCCCTACTTTCACTAGATATTGCAGGCATCCATTTTTTCATTAACATTTTTTATACTCCTTTATATTTATATCCCTGTATTTTCATTAACAATGGTAGGCAGATTTTGCACTTAGAAAGCATAACATAAATATTAGGTAGTTGAAAACATGAAAGTTTTAATCAAAAAGAGGCAAATATAAGTTGATTGATTTACAAATACATACTATGGAAATTTTGAATGGAAAATCCATGGATTTTAACTCTTAATTGCATCTATCTTCTATTTAACAATGAAAAATATACACTACAACAATTCAAAACAAAACCTCGATAACCAACACAATGGTGAACCTTTCATCTCGCTTATGGAATAGGAAGAGAAGAGAAAGTACAATGAATATGGACACATGCAAACTCCTAGTTTGATCTCCTAATCTGATCATCTAGTGCACCATAGTTGCATTGTAAGAGTGCTAAGTAAGTTTGTCTCCATCAAAAGATGAACTGGAGCATGCAAGCACGTATCCCTCCCTTGAGATTTGTGTCCTCAACCTAAGATGGGAATTTCTCATGCATATGTATTCTATTTGACTAAGGATTTGCACCCTCTTAGTAAGAATAGATAATGCATACTAAAAATAAAAAAAGAAAAACTCTATCCAAAACTAAAATTTCTAAATTTGAAACAACGTCTAAAATGGAATTAACTGAAGGTGTGACATGCGTACCCTTAGCATGCATGCACCCTCTTCCAAAAGATAATATATTTCACTATCTCCTATGGCATGCATGTGCCCTCTACTAAGAAATAGTCAAAATCATTGTCTCCTTCACTTTCGTTCAACCTATTCATCATTAATGTAAGGAAAGGGTGAAGGTGCCATATATGTTGTCTTCTCTACTGCCCCATCATTGGGAGGATCACTAGTTGAGAAACAAATAAAAAATATTAACGCACACATTAGACATAGATCATAGAGGTATTAATAATGTGATGCATGTCTATTCTGGAGCAAGGTTGCTTGGGAGAAGGGGAGGAAGCGAGAAATGAGAGTGGAAGCGGGAAGTGGGAGTGGAAGCAGGAGCAAGGAGTGACATTTTCAAAAGCTCCTAGGTTGGGAGTGATTTTGGGAGTGAATTTTATATAATATATATTTTGATGGATATATGTCAACAAAATCATGTATAATGATGAATTTGTGATAAAAAACATAAAACATGGATTAAACCATATAACATCATTCATCTAGTAGTTATAATATTCATCAACCACAGGTCCACAAATTACAAGTTCTCATTTATATAGCATGTAAGGGTGCACATAACTAAAATAACATCGAGTGCAATCCATCTTTGAATCGAAAATACATCAACAAATAGGCTCTGGATGACCTCTAGCATCCAAAAAAATGCTACAAAAAATACCTACATATCATTAAAATCATTGCCTATCTTGGGATCTTTGTCATTAATATCACCCTCTAAGCATTAACATAAGATAGAAAAAATGTAGCATGTCAAGTCAATATTTTGTTTGAGTGACAGGTACATTTTTAGTAGGGTCATGATAGAGGAGTTTGAAAACCAATGTCACTAACATCAAGGTACATAGAGGGCTTGGTTCTCTTGATTAAATACAATTTCCATACCCTAGTACATGACAAAATCCAATGGAAACATTGCAATCCCCCTAATCCTGAAATCCTAAAAAACTAATAAGTATGTTGGATTTTGAGTGAGATCTAAAATTCTATTTTCCCCATATGAAATCTAATGAGGTTGGAACCACTCTCAAACATCCCGAGTCATTTCATGGTAATGTCAATACTAGGACCATAGGTTTGAATACTAGGCTACTATGGACCTAATATTACCATACTTTTTTCTTTTTCCCTCCCACTCTTGATACTCCCACAATGCTCCTAAACCTCTATTTCGCTCGCTCCCTTGTTTTTTTCATCTGCATGACCAATGTATTGTATAAGAAATACCTTATAATACACATATTGCTATACGGCATATAAAATACCTTTACCCCCCTACTATATGATCAATATATTATTTCATTTTTTCCTCTTTTTTTATGTCCCAATATGAACACACGTGATAAGGTATTGCTTTGTCAGTGAAACCCCCGTGAGTTAATTTCAGTTGTTGCAATTCAGTTCAGTTAAACTGAGTTATGGTTAGTTAAAATAATTCTAATTGTTGAAGGAACTAGTGGAAGGTCAAGTTGTGGAAGTGTGACTTCAACCACAATCAGTGATCATCCAGTTAACTGATCAATCAACCTAAATTAGTTCATTCATGTAGAAAATTTTAGTTAGCCAGTTGAGATGGAGATTCCAAGGCAATGTGCTATTAGTGGTAGACTATTTCGAAGTGTACAAGTGGTGCATGCAGTCAGAGGAAGAACCTAGAGGAATTACGCAATCCAATTGAGGGAATTTCCTAACTAATAGGGGCCTAATTCCTCAAGGAGCAATGCAAGGAAATAAGAGCTTGTAGCGCTTGAAAATTGGCTAAGTGTTGGCCAGAGTTAGCCAGTCAAGAAGAGGGATAAACTATACACTTGCAGGGTGTGCTCAAGCTTGAGCAAGCATATGTATTTCATCTTTATTCTCTTATTAATGTAATATATATAGTTAGGGGTTTTGAGAAGTTGCTTTCCCCTAGATAAATCTTTGTGCATGTGTGATGTTTCCTTTTGCATGTAGATGATTTATGTTCTAGATGGTGAATTAACTTTCACAGATCAGTAGAGTATCTTCAAGTCTTGTGATTTTGTAAATTTCATGAGAAGCTTTGAATCTACACATTAATCCATCACTTCAATGAATGAATTTCTTGATAATCACCTTGCCGGCCTCATTAACGATCAATATTTTGTAATAATTATATGATATGGATTTAATTTGTTATGATTATTACAACCCAAACTCAATTTCTCTACCACCTTTTCATTATTTCTACATTTATCCTCTCCCATTACTTCTTTTCCATTCCACATTATCCTATGAAAATTTTGACAAAAGATTAAATTTTACGGCTTAGACTTCCTAAAAATTAAGGATGACACTGGTAGTAAGTATTGATTCCTTTGGGGTTGAACTTTTGGAAGCATATCCAAAATGCAGAAAGAAATTTGAGAACACATGTTGGTTACGATTTCTTGAGAAGTTTAACGAATATGACACAGAAGTAACTAAATCCTTTGATAGAGCTTTTGATGGAGTTGAAGGAATCATTTGTGATGTTTGACTTAAGGTGATTAAATCTTTCTTGGTCGAGGCTACTAAATTTCCTAGGACCGATGAGAACTAGTTTAACAATCAGAAAATTGAAGAGGAGACATTGAAAAAGTTCTTGATAAACCCTGAAATGAAAACAAACTAGTGAAAGGGAATACTTGTTTATGTATTCAAAAGAAAATGGAGGGAAATTCTGTTTATTCTTCAGAAATTTATCACTTGCGAAGGGAGATATGGTATAATATTATTTTATCATGTTCATCTCTTGATGAATTTTCAAAAATATCACGAAATAAATCTAGCTTATTATCTCCTTTGTAGTATTAAGAATATGACTTCTAAAATTCAAAAAATTTCCAAAAATATAGAAAGGAGTCTATGTCATTTTAGACTCATTAAAATTTTAGTTTGAAGTAGAGTTATGCTAGAAAGAGATATTAGGGATGATTTCCTTATGAGGAATCACTTCAAATAAGCTCTTGAAGCTTCACAGGAAACACGTACTCAAATTCATAAGAAAGACTCATTAGGGCTATGGTTTTAGAGACTCAAAACCATGAACCTATGGTTGAGTTGGTGATTAACCTTGTGATCGAGCCAATGGTTGAGTCTGTCAAAAAATTTAAGCTTTGGATGGTTTTTTCCTTGAAGATTCTCAATTAAAATACATAGTTGAAGAGAGGGTTTTGAGCTAGAATCCACGAAAAAATGAAGAAAAATCATAGAAGAAAAATTAAGTAAAGAAGGGGGCAAAGGAAAATGTAAAGAAGAAATGAAACCCCTGTATTTAAGAACAAATTTACTACAAGAGGGACCAGAATGAAAGAAACAATAAAATAAAATGTTGTGGAGGAAGAAGTTATAGTAAAGATAAACCTTGAATTTGAGGACAAACCTATAAGAGTTACTCATATCATGAACAAAGGTGAAAAATGATGTGGACTAAACTTCAAATAATTAATGTCGAGGACACTGATGGATAAAATATTAGTTTACTAGAGAAGGTCAAAAATGGCCAAAAGAAATCAAGGATATCTATTCCTTTTTCATCTACAACACCACAAAAACAGAAGTAAACTAGTCCTAAAATTTCCATTGCTTAAAAAAGAGTTTATGAAAATATTGAATCTCTTGAAAAAGAGGCACAACAAGATGAAATACAACCCCCTATCTATTCCCATATCTTCAATCCATCAACATCTCCTTTTCACAATCTATTAACATCAGCTCTTCATAATCCATTAACATCTCCTATTCATAATCCATCACCATCTTCTACATACAATATATCATTTGATACTTATGAATAGAAGGGCACAATGGAAAAATTAAGAGAAGAAATTAGAGAATTGGAGGTTCTGGAAAGACACATAAAAAATGAGAATGAAGTCTTAAAGACATAGAATCAAAAGATGTTAAAGAGGATGCAATATTGATAAAAAAAGAATATGAAGCTTAAAGAAGCCAATAAGAAATTATATTCAAAGATTAAACATCTCATTGCTAATATCCTCCTCAAGAAGCCAAGATGGTTTATTGCTATGAAGAAGAAGAGAGTCTCAAGTAGTAACTTGGTTATCCCCATCCAAACTACTGAGACTATGGAATGCCAAGAAAATAATTACAATTCTTTTTGCAATTTTGGTTATGCATGAGGCCATGAAATATCCTTAGCATGGAGGAATGTCAAAAATGGACTCTTTTTGTCATTTTTGTAGTGCTACTTTTTCTTAGTTTATCCTTAAAAGCTTGCTACCATCACAATTTTTCAAATCTAATGCTATCATTTGTGCATAAGAATTATATCCGTGCTACAAAGGTCACAAGTGGAAATTTTAAAGGTAATTATGTCCATTCTTCTATAGTTTTGTATGTTTCTTTATAAAAACAATTCAAAATGACGTAGCTACATAAAGTTACACATTCTATAGTTGGTTTTCCATTTTGTAGCCAAAGCACAAGTTGTTATAGTTGTAGACATTGCTCAACAAAAATCTAAATTAGAGGACATGGCGAAAGAATAAGAGAAGGATCTCTACTTCTTGAGGGAAACCATAAGCCCTCCATGCCATCACAACAACTTAGTCAAACATACGATGAAATGGTGGTAGAGCATTGTGATCTGAAGCAAAATTCTTACGGTGAAAATAGTGGATTAGATCACGAGAATCAAGATAAGGGATTACATAGATTTGCATAAGAAATTCATGTATATCATCATGAATTTGTCATCCATGTATCATTTAATTAGATCCATGAAATATGAAGTAATCTTCTTATTATAAAAGTATGTGGCAATATTCTCAATTGTTGTTGTCTTAATATGTATAAATACTTATGGGACCCGCGATGAGAAAAAAGTTGGTTTTTGTTTGTTTGTCAAGTTGTCTATGTTCTCCAAATATTACATCAGGCTTGACCGATGGCTTTAGAAATCGCTACCTAGGGGCATCTAAGCTATCAAAATCACCCAATGATTACACTGGGCCTAGGCCACATCAACCGTTAACATGGTTAGATTTTTCACACAGAGTTTCAAATTGATGACCTTCACATCATGGAGTGACTTAATAATACACCCCATCACCATATATTCTACACCCAGTGGGTGAATCAAGTTGGTTTTTATATGCAAACGTTCTAAAGTAATATAAACAATGTTGTTGACACATTGTTGATCTTTAATTCTCATGTGCAATGTGTTATTTATGAATACAATTATAGAAATTTCTTTATCAATCTAGAGGATTGGTTTACTCCTCGCAAGTGTGACCAAGCCAGGAAGGGCCCCTTGTGACAATGAAGCACACTGATTTCTTTCCCATTTTTTACTTAGTTTCACTTCATTTCAGAACAAGGTTATTTATTTGTATATCATTCACAGATTTTCCAAACGATTCATTAGATAATGATCACTTGAGTTTATTCTTCATAATTTAAGTTCCTTACATTACATGTTTAATTCATTAGAATTTGAATTCAAACCTTAAATTTTAAATTTGTTTGTGTGTCCATACAATGAAGGCTAATCACATTTATTTTCCAATTGAATAGAAATTATTATTCACATATAAATCAAGCATCATATTTACCAAACACATATATACTGAGTTTGTAAGAACTATTCATAATAATTGTCTACATGGTACGAGAATCTTAAATTGTTTTAGAACCATCGCTATCATGGAATAGATAATTTGTTAATACTTATTTATAGATTAGAATTTTACCTTAAAGTCAAGAACTTATTAGTTTTATTTAGCAGCCAAAACCTATCATATATTTTGCATTACATTTCACAAGTCTAACCTATCACATATTTTGCATTACATTTCACAAATCTACCAACCCATCATATGTGTTTGCATTACATTTCACAAGTCTAACCTATCATATATTTTGCATTACATTTCACAAATCTACCAACCCGCATTGTAAATCTAATATAAACACAACTCTAGTACAATTGAGGGGCTCACATATTCTAAACTACTTAGAGAAAATAAAAATAAAAATAAAATTAAAATATACCTTTATAACACTAGATAATTAAAAATGCACACCTTCATCCTCATCCTCATAAATATACCCTCTCCTCTCTTCCCACTTTCAATAAATTTCCATCAACATTTTAAAGAGTTTTAATCAATTTACTTGGAAATCCTTAAAATTTATTTTTATCTTGTGTTTCAAGTTAAATCTCCATCCGATTTAATACTTATGATTGTATCATTGAAACGTGTGAATAAGTATTTTTCAATGAATGGAAATTATTTTATATGAGATATTTAATAATGGGAATATTTTGTTATGATATGAAAATTATTATCAGGTTAAGATGTTATAAGTTGGGCCAGGGTTATTTATTTCATTGAAAATATCTAAAACTTGTATCTAATTAGATAGTTATTATTTAGTTAAAATGATATAAGTAAATGTATTTATTTTACCAAATTTGTCTAAAACTTGTTTTTAAACCTCTCACTTATTAAGACAAAAAGAAAATAAAATATTACAAATAAGAATATATATTCTACCAAATTTATTTAATACTTATTTAATACTTGTCCCTAACTTTGCCTTGCCTACATTTTTGCAATAGTTGATCGAAAAAGAAATCCAAGCACAAATATATTACATAAACCTAACCAACCATCATTTATCATCAAAGAAAAAATAATTTTAGTTTAATTCACTATAATTTTAATTTAATTCACCATGGTTCACAAAAATTATAGAGCTAGAAAATCAACTTTTACAATCATGGATGGTTCATAATTCAAGTTTGCTCATTCAAATCAATTTCATTTTTTTTTGTTATGTGTGTATATTTTGGTACAAGATTTTTAGAATTTTACTTTAATAATCAATAATTATTGGGTGAATATTAGAGTAAATATTAAATATTTTTAATAGTAGTCAAAATAGACAGTGGACATTTATTTCAAAATAATTATGTTCGATTTGTTTTCAATTTAATTAAAAAAATGTTATATCGACAAGAGTCATTAAATTCTTATTATATATATATATATATATATATATATATATATATATATATATATATATATATATAGATTCTTTTTATAAAAAAAATGAAGTTATTATATATATATATATATATATTTTGGCCATGTGAGATGTATCATAATGTAAGTGTTTTGATATCTATCATTAATGGACGTTTATTCATGTTTACGATTATTTAATTTACAGAGTAAGTTTAGGAAATGTGGATTTAGAAGTGTAATCTGACATAGCCTACACCTTAATGACAACTTAAATTATGTTGATGTCTATTACAAATTTATGTCTATATGTGTTTACCAATTATTTAATTTATATGAATTAATGTCACTCTATATTTATAGGTTGGATGGAATAAAAAAAACTTGACAATGTAGATTCAGATTTATATAGCTAAATGAAATCAATAAAAGATTGATAATGTGGTGGTGCACACGTCCCAATAACATTGGAGATTAAATTGATGTCTATTATACATTTATGTCTATTATACATTGATGTCTACTATATTGGGGAGAATCACTTAGGTGCATAAGAGGCTGATGAACCACCAAGAGTTTCCTTGCGGCTAAAGCTTTGGTGTTTGTCTCACTGATGACCCACCCGGGGAGGTGTTTTCTTCCACCTATAAATAAATTATCCACTAATGAAACTTCCTTTAACGTAGACTATTTTCTCCTACAAGTTAGTTGAAAATGATTTTTTGTGCGATATCCTCGCATGAATCTTATATCTGTTTGTAAATTTTGCAAGTCTGAGTGGGAAATTATGTAACTAGTGGATGAAGGTTATGTGACCTTGTGTCATCCTTTCCTAACTTAAGAAACTATTTGGTTTATCTTCCAAAGAACTCCACCTCAATCACTAGAATCTGGCTCAGGGGTGATAGTGGCATGTAAGACTTGGTTGCAACAATATATGTTATATTGGGTGGAGAATCGAAATCTTAGTCATAGTTGGAAATCTTCTATACTTTGTAAGATAAGTAATGCTCCAAATATTGCAATTAAATGTGTAAAATATGTTTATTGTGTTGGCTACAAACTTATAATAATGATAATTTAATGATCAAAGGTGTGGTTTAAACTTGTGAATCAAATTAGGAATGAGACTTCCTGTCTACCTGTGGAATGTTGATTTCCTATGGGAATTATGTGTTAGAAAATGGATAGTGGCAACTATTAGTCTTGTTTTCCTTAACCTTGATAATTTCTCATGAATAATAATTATCTTAAGGAATTTAGACTTCTGTGATCCATAACATTGTATAGATAATCTTCGGCAAAATCACATAACCAATCTTTTGTCGACGCTTTTCGAACCAACCAGTGTGGTTCATCGTCAGGACAAGTTGAAGAACCAATCCGGATTAGCTGATTAAATAGAGTGTGCAGAGACTCCAACGGCTATATTGCCAACGGCTAATTTGACCTAAGGATCCCGGTCAAACCACTAATTTAACTATTAACATTTCTATAAATAGCTAAAACAGTTAAATTTGTTAATTATATCTAAGATTAAAATCATTTAATCATATGAGTATTAAATATAATGGTCATATATTTATTAGATGATCTATAATTATTATTATTCTACTATTATTTAAGTATAAATAAACGATACTCTTAGAATTTAGTTATCTTAGGTAAAATTATACTATTTTAATATTTATTATTTACATATAATGGTCCTATATAATAGCTAAAACAGGTAATTATAAACTTTAATAATAGAATATTGAGTATATATTGAGTAATTAATAAATATAATTCGGTTATTTATATATTAAAGGAGACATTGTTTACCAATGACCATTAGGTTTAAAAGAGAATTAGATAGTAGTATAAATAAATATATATATGATATAACAATAATATTGTTATTCTAGTATTAATAAACGTGAATATTACTTTATTCTAATAATAATAATTTTTTTAATAAGAACTCTATTTATTATTGATATTATGAATTATTAAATAAATATGGATTCATTAATAAACATAGGTGATTATTGAATAAATAATTGAATGGTAAATTTTTTTTTACCGAAGATAACTAAATTCTAAGATTAACATTTATTTATATTTAAATAATATTAGAATGATAATATTTATAGATTATTATACTTAAAAAATAAAAGAAAATAATAAACATGGATATTATATTTTTCAATAAGTTTAATCTTAGATATTATTACAGCTATTTTTATGTTTATAATTACCTGTTTTAGCTATTATATAGGACCATTATATGTAAATAATAAATATTAAAATAGTATAATTTTACCTAAGATAACTAAATTCTAAGAGTATCGTTTATTTATACTTAAATAATAGTAGAATAATAATAATTATAGATCATCTAATAAATATATGACCATTATATTTAATACTCATATGATTAAATGATTTTAATCTTAGATATAATTAACAAATTTAACTGTTTTAGCTATTTATAGAAATGTTAATAGTTAAATTAGTGGTTTGACCGGGATCCTTAGGTCAAATTAGCCGTTGGCAATATAGCCGTTGGAGTCTCTGCACACTCTATTTAATCAGCTAATCCGGATTGGTTCTTCAACTTGTCCTGACGATGAACCACACTGGTTGGTTCGAAACGCGTCGACAAAAGATTGGTTATGGGATTTTGCCGAAGATTATCTATACAATAATTATCTTCTTTATGTTATTTAGTTATAAATTTTCATCAAAGAATATCAATAACAATAACAACAACAATATAGGGCACAAATATGAGGCTCTCAGCCAGGGCAAAAACCTTCCAAGGGGAAAACCTAGAAACTTTTCTTTTCTTAGAATCTGCTTTAGATTACATACAAAGAAATAAAACCTAGACAATTCCTTCTCCTAGTACCAAGTCAACCCTTCCTCAAGTCCTTCCTTGATTTTGCACCAAAATGATACATCCTTAAACTTTGACCTACTAGCTTCGATATCGCAAATTGTGCTACAACTTCGACCCTACAATTTTAGCCTAACAACTTCTCTGGAAACTCTAACCCAACCTCCTTAAGAACTTCCTAAAGGAAGACAAATCTCCCAATGTTAATGAGGTCCATAAAGGGTTTTCTCCTTTCCACCTATAATATTTTGCACTTCTTCCTACTGCAACTCGGACTTGCAACTTCAGCCTCCTTCTGTAGCACTAGAAACCTTATAACTTCGCATGTGTGAGAGAGATAGATCTAAAAAACATGTATTTTTTGTTCTTCCTTCTTCTCCCAGACCTTTGGTCTTCTTCTTCTTTCTTCTCAGCTTCAGATCGAACTCTTTCTTTATAGATCGAACATGTGGAGTGAGAGTGATTCCAAATGAGGTCAAACTGCTCCTTTATATAGGCTTTTCAAGGGGTCAAATTCCATCCTTTAGGAAGACTTGATGTTCCGAGTGTTAAACTGTACTTTGGAGATTCCAGGACTTTCTAAACTAAAAAATAATTCTTTTAACAAATATATCCCAGAAGGGTCTTATAAACATGATGTTGACTCCTTTGGCTCAAGACAATAAATCCTAAGACCTAACAAACCCTAGAAGCATTATGAACATGATTTTACCTAGAATACTATGAATAATGATAATGAAACCCATGATTTAATTATATATCTATATATATATATATATATATATATATATATATATATATATATATATATATATATATATATATATATAGATATAGATATATATATATATATATTGTTACATAGGATACATATTGAAATGAGTATAACAATTAGGAATATTGGAACTAGTTACATTTCTCAATGCTCCCTCTTAACTAGGGAGGTATTCATAATTGCACAACTAGTACAACATGATGTCTCAAGATGAATAGTTCTCACAAGAAGAGTCAAATTTATAAGCCATATTGTAAGCATCATCATCATGACTAGCATTATCTCTAAGGCCTAACTAAACAAGCTCTTCTTTAATCAAGAGCATTATACTAGGAGGCTTTATGTGTGATGTCACAAAACCTCTAGAAGGTACATACCCCATCCATATGTCTACAAGGTATTTCCTTTTTAGGGATATTCTTATCTTGAATCTCCAATCCTGAGTCCTCAAAGAATATCGATCCTCTTTGACCACTCTTCTCTTGGATATCGGTCCCATCCTCAAAGAGTCTCAATACCTTTCCTTTCTTGAATGCTGTATCCTCGAGGAAGCCACATATGCTTATCCAATCCTTTATCATTCTCTCTTCATTACCTGAAGAGGAGAATGCACATGTGAGGTACAACATCACTCCCGCTCAACTAGAGAGGGCATCCCTATTCTTCTTTAATCTTTAGAATATAACCTTGCTCCTATACAAGCGGACTCCTTTAATCATTTTCTAAATAAGAGGAGATATAGACTTCCTTTCTATTTTGGAAGTCATCATCACAAGCCTTACAAATTGTATTCATAAGAGTATCAAATACCATTTATTCATAGCTTCCCGAATCCCTCTATCCTCTGCATCATCGAGTTTTATTTCTTTCAAGGTATCATGTAGCCACCTTCTCTTTTCAATATTGTGACAAGTTCTAGGCCAATCTTCTTTCTCATGAATTTATTCTTCAATATGAAGGAATTACATTGAGATTTCCCAAACTTTGAGTTGATCATAGATTCTTCTTGAAAATGATCTTCCTTTAACCTCTAGGTTATCTTATCGCACTGCTACCTTTTAATCACAAGATGTCCATACCTTGAATTCACAGTTTCTAGGTACTAGATATCGAGCTTCCCTTAATATCCTTCATCCATACAGTTGAACTTGCCTCAATTTCCATCATATATTCCTGCAACTTCTTCCAGCTAGAAAAATAATATGTTAACTAGATAACCAACAATAATGAAAATAAGAATTACCTCATGATGATGACGTTCTCGTTCCATCAACATCCTCATAAACCATCTCCACTTGTGTTACAAATCCATTTGGGCACATCAACCCCAACCTACAGATCAATATTATTAGGGCCCATCAAACCCTAATTCAGTTGTTACATGCCCTAAAGAAGTCAACCATCAGAATGCTTAGTTTCCTAAGAAGTTTCATGACTAAAATCATCCATAAACTACCTCTAAGAAGATCAGTGTACGTAGGCCTTCATTAGGGTGCGCTACAATGTAAACCATACACTGATAGGGTGCTATGCAGCGCAATTGGTCCCTCTTTGTCCCGCGCTGGGTGAATTTGAGTGAATTTCCATGAGGGTTTGAAAGATTCCTTATCCATTGGATGCCTCTAGAAGTTTCTCATTGCTAACTACTCCTTTGAGCTCGTATTTGGATGAGGAAGGGAGTTAAGGAACATCAATCCCTTATCCCTTCCTCCATGGAACTAAATTCTAAGTTTAGGAGGGCATTCATTGTCACCATTTATCGCATAAATTCCTTCATTCACTTATAAAAATACCACTCATCTAAGTGATCAGGGGCTGGAAATTATTGAATTATAGGGAGATGCTATTAGTATGAGACTTGAGTCAATTTCAAGTATTCTAATGATGTCAAAATGTCTTGTTTTTTATGAGGAGATGATGGGATTGAACTGGAGGAGTGATGCTGAATCAAGCAAATTGGGTTGTAACTCTTCCTTTTAGTAATAAAGTGTTCAAAGCTTTTTCCATATGCTTGTGTTATTCATTTATGCTTTCATATGTGTATCATGTACTAGATTCCATGCTATGTTTAATCAATAGATCATTATCATATGATTTGATTGGTTTTTGTCTTCTGTCTGTGTGCAGGTACTCTTCAAGCGGATTAAGTACGGAGAGGAGCGACATAATTGATCAAGGGAGATAAGGAGTAAGCAAAAGCTACAAGTAGGATTCTTTACCTCTTATTTAATCTATTGATCATAGAAAAAGTAGAGAATGCTTTGCACTATTGTTCTAGACTTAGCTACTAGTCTAGGGGTTTAAGCGTTTATCCGTAGACACTTAAACTTCCCAAAACAAATTGGCGACTCCACTGGGGAAAGATAACCTTTCTTAGTAGCTTATTCACCTCCTTAGACACCTTGGCATACTTTACTCGTTGTAATTCAGCCTTTTGCATTGAATTTTGCTCAAAATTTGAGGTTAGATGACTCTTGAGTGGCCTCACAGGAATCAACGCAGGCTAGCCTTAGAGACAGTGCTCTACAGCGTAGTTAGGCCTTCTTTGACTTGCAATGAGTGACCTTGAAATATTTCAATTAGTGTAGTTGGGCCCTCTTTGACCTGTGCTGATTAATAATGAAATCATTGAAATCAGCGCAGGCTTTAGTGAGAGACAATGCTCTGTAGTGCAGTTAGTCCCTCTTTGACCTGCGCTGATCAACCTTAGGTCAAATTCCAACCTTTGGATTGAGATTTTGCCAAAATTCTTCTGATTTCTTGCTCGCTGAATGTCAATGATGTCATGTCTCAGAAAATAGGTTTTCATCTGCTTAGCTAGCCCTACTTTGATTGGATTAATTAATGTTTCTTTAATGTTTTCTTTGTCATTATCGGTCTATAGTCAAAGTTAGTTTTCGGTCGATTGATCTTTGTCAAAAGAAAGTGCCGTAAAGTCGTCTTTTCCTTTGAAAATTGAATTGTCATAAACTCTTCATTCGTAAAATATTGATTGACTGATGTGTATATGATTAATCTTCGTTCGAAAGAAAGTGTTGTAAAGTTGTCTTTTCCTTTGAAACTGAATTGTCGTAAAGTCTTCATTCATAAAAGATTGATTGATTTATATGTGCATATGGTTTGTCTTTTCGTCGAAAGTGTCGTAATTCCTCATTTCTTTGAAATCGAAAGTGTCGTAAATTCTTCCTTTCCTTGAAAAGAAATTGTCGCAAAATCGTCATTTTTATGAAAAGAGATTTTTGATCGATTGTGCATATTTCCTTTTTTTTCATCATAACATTAAGGGATTTGAAAAGAAAAACTTGCATTGTTCATATTGTAGTTTGTGAATGCTTGAAAGGAATAGCTAGGGAAATTGCATTAGTTGTGCTCTTTGCTCTTTGTCAAAGACCTGATTGCTCTATCCCTACTAGCTAAGGATTTTCATTGTTAAATTGAATGGAAAGAATGCTTATCATATTAGTTGCATTTTAGGAATTGAAAACATAAATCACGTGGTGAACCTTGAAAGGAAAATTCTAAAGAAGATCAAATTAAAATTTATCTGAATTTACCTAATGGAGCATTGTCACCTAATGAAAAACATTTAGAGGTATAGGCTAGAGACATGTTCCGGTGTCGTAAAACAAAGCAGTTGTCGCTAACTTGTTTTCAATACATCCCGAGTGTGATACCTCATTCCATGTATGTGAGTATATCGTAGCTCGTCCACGTACCTTCGGGTATATAGGGCGGTGTTACAATACGTAAAGTATATGGGAATGCTCTCACTGTGCGGTTTTGCATTAGACAGTGCTTATACAGACTGGGCCTCCACGTACCTTCGGGTATATATGGGAGGACAACTCTAGGTTGTTATCCATCCTTAGGTAACCGAGTCAGCCGCCTTGTACACTGTGATACACCGAACACAACATTCGGGGAGATTGCCTACCTGTACTTCTTGGTTCGCTAGGAGGTATTCTGCAGTTCACAGTTGCTTGGTAAACCTTTTTGCCTAGATTATCCCTCTTTTGTTTTGTTATGTTACTTTGATTAAAATAAAATTAATTGACCGCGGATAACATCCTCCTTGCTCGCTCCTTAGTTGATCTTAGGTTGAACATATGGTGACAAATCTAGAGTCCACCGATCAAGGAATTCCTTTTGATGGGAATCCTAGTCCTTTTCCTCCTTTCAGAAATATTGGTGCTCCTTATATGGTTACATTGTCCCTTCCGGGATTTACCATTGGCTTGCTAGTATGGTTATTTTCAACCTCGTTGGTTCAAAATGTCGTGATTTCTCTGCAATCGAGTACACCTCCAACTAGACAAAATCAACCTACAGTTGATCCTAACGTTGACCCTTTTCCTTCTTCCTCAGTTGTTTCTTCCTCCCCTTCTTCTTCTTCGCTTGGTGAAAGTATTGGTACTAGTAACCAGGTGGCTAAGAAGAAGAAGAAAGGGAAGAAGAAGAAGAAGAAGCAAATTCAGCAAAGGGGCAATGAAGCAACCATTTCTTTGAATGCAACATCTGATGAGAAACCGTCCATCAAGCCTCACAAAGTTCGATATCCATGAAAACTTTGTGCAGCAGACCATCTTCTTCGAAATTGTCTTGATATTCCTCAAATCTTAGAAGATTGGTCTTCTCATTCACATCATCCTATGCCATCAACTTCTAGAGATCATGTTGGTGACACACCATCAACTAGTGGTGGTAAAGTTCATGGAAAGAAGGGTAAAGTTAAGTTTCCTTGTAGGTTATGTGAAGGGAATCACCCCATTCTCCTTTGTCCCTATCTGGATGAAGCCAAAAGAGTGTTGGATAATCGTCTTGTTTCACCACAACGACTTCCATCTGCTTACAGGAAACTCTCCCTAAATCCTTCACTAGTTAATAAATTGACTGACAAAAATCAACCGTTGGTAGAAACCACTCTCTCCGAAAGTGAATCCTATGATTCTATACCCGACCCAAATCAATAAGTCGAGGTAACAGTTGACATTTCACCTTCAGCAAATCATACCTTTCCCGAAGAGAGTGAATATGATACCACTCAAGTTCTTTTTGTTTCTTCAGATTCTAATGAGCTTGGGGGTAGTCCTCCTGTTCCATCAAGACAGGAGGAAAATCCTCCAGTTCTCGTAACTCAAGGGGTTAATTCTCCCGTTTCTACAGTACCCCCTCCAAGTAGTCTAGTCACTTCCTTTGATTGGAATCGACTGGCAGGATTCTGTCTTCCTTCTTATGTGCCTTTCCATATCATAGTACAAGTTTGTAATATGATTGTATCAGGCACTATTATAGATGAAGGTGTGTCTGTGAGTATCCTTTCCTCAACTGCTTGGCAAGCGCTTGGTTCACTACCACTTGTGCCAGTTACCCAGAATCTGTTGGCTTTTAACAGAGGAACCAGTCGACCATTAGGGATCCTCCCTTAGTTACCTATTACTTTGGGAGGAAAAATCATTTATCTAAACGTGATGGTAGTCCCAAGTCCTTTAGATTACAATTTACTTCTAGGGCGCAACTATGTTTATGACATGGGAGCTATTGTTTCAACACTCTTTCGAGTGATTTGTTTCCTGCATGAAGGCAGAATTGTCACTGTTGACCAGCTTTCATTTCCCGGTCCAAATATGGCTTCCAGTGAACCATCTTCCCTAAATGGTCCTTTTGTACCAATGGTATCATCCCTGCCATGGGTTAATTATGTGGCAACCTGTTCCATACCTACATCAATTGACGATCAATTCAGTGATGTTGTACATCATGTACTGGGGCCATTGGAACCAGTTCTCTCCTTCATGACCTATTATGAGTTGTGATTGAATATGAGGATAGTTCGTTGTCTTGTGTCAACTTCGTTAAAAAATGAAACAAGGAGTATGAGGATGGTTCTAATGAAACAACCCCCATGAGGATAGTTCCTTGTCTTGTGTCAAGCTCATTAAAAAATGAAACAAGGAGTATGAGGATAGTTCTTTTACTGTGTCAACCTCGTTAAAAAATGAAACAGGTTCATGAGGATAGTTCCTGGTCTTGTGTCAACCTCGTTAAAAAATGAAACAAAGGGTATGAGGATAGTTCTTTTACTGTGTCAACCTCATTAAAAAATGAAACAGATCCCATGAGCATAGTTCCTTGTCTTGTGTCAAGCTCGTTAAAAAATGAAACAAGGAATCTGAGCAGAGTTCCTTGTCTTGTGTCAAGCTCATTAAAAAATGAAACAAGGTCCCAAGTTCCAAGTCGAGTCTTTGATTAGATCTTGTAAAATCCCAGTCGAGTCTTTCACTTGATCTCGTAAAAGAACCTTCATTCCATCCACTTGATAGCCATGAGTAGTCTACTTAGGTGAATGTAATGAAGCTTGGGGGGCATGCACCTAATGGTAAAGTTAAGTTTTCCTGTAGGTTATGTGAAGGGAATCACCCCATTCACCTTTGTCCCTATCTGGACGAAGCCAAAAAGGTGTTGGATAACCGTCTTGCTTCATCGCAGCGACTTCCATCTGGTTACAGGAGACTCTCCCTTTCATCATGCTGGGGGCATGTAAACCAATCTCAAGCATAGTTTTTTCATTTCAAGCTTGTGTAAACATGAAACTGAATTCAAGCATAGTTTTTCTTTCAAGCTTGTATAAACATGAAATTGAATCCACGCATAGTTCCCTATGGTTCAAGCTTGTGTAAAAATGAACCCATTTCCATTTTAACCCTTGTGATTGCCATTCTATCAGCCTTTTCTATCAGATGAACCTTGGTTGTTTCATTCCATCACCACCATCTCTTTGGCCGATCATATGCTTTCACTTGGTTGTTTTACCTTTTTTGAGGAACAGTTCCAATGAGTGGTCCTATTAGCCAGCGTCTTCACATAAATCAACATGTTTTGAGAAGTTCCAACATCACTGGAACTAGTTTCTACCCTAGACACCACTCGTTCCTCAAACCGTAGTCTTCTTTAAGCTCTTTTCAAACTCTCTAAATATGAAAATATTGCCGAGTGCTTGTCCTTTCCATCTCGTTAACGAATTGGGAATGATATCTCTCTTGTATTATTTTACACTATTTTCAGACATGAGAGATTAATTTATGAAAAAGAACTTGTGGAGTTTCCTTTTCATCCCCTTTCAAACTCCCTAAACATGAAAAGGACTGAGTTATCTTTGTCGTTAAACTCGTTAAAAACATAAAATAGCGACAAACTTGTCCATCTAGAGAAGACCGATTTCACCTTCGCTAGACTTGTTAAAGCATCAAATAGCGATGTATTCACCCAAAGGGTGAAATTATACAACAATCATATGTTATCTTCCTTAAGCTTGATAAAAAATAAAGAGGTACTAGTCATCAATCACTGGGGAAAATTGGAAAAAGGGGAAAACACTTTATGGTAGCAAGTTGCTCTTGAACATGACACTTTCACCTCATCACAATGACTATGTGGGTTGGGTCATTCAACTTGATGGTTATCACACCGTTGGTCTATCATACCATCCATCACTTTGTTTTGGGTAAATGCTACCAATTCCTCTTAATGTCACTGACATGTTCAAGAGAAGTCATTCAGTTCAAACTTCATCCTTTGCAATATCGTAAACCTTCATTTTCATGACTGCCATTCCTAAGCCTTGTGTCGTCAGTCGATTTTTCATCTCAAAAATAATTTACCCCATTTCGTGTCGTTGATGTGGGATACATTAAGGCCCTCCTGTGACGAGTCGCATCTTGTTGACATCAGCACATTATCCAAGAAGTTGACATAGAAACACCCCTTCAGTCCCTTGAGGCTTGCATACATCAATGGCAGGTTTCTCGCTTCCAGCGATAGGTTGACATCACTGGATTTCGACCGAAAGAATTTGTATGGTGTTCGAAATCAAATCATTTATTCACACCATGCGAAATGTACTGTAGTACCTTGAGGGTCATTATCATTATCGGTGATTCCTCTCGCATCTGTTAACGACTTACATCATTGGCTGGTAATTAGATGATGTCTTTCCATGTTCGACTTCAGATCATCTATTCACATGGTTAGACTTGTACTTGAGCGAAAGATTGAATGAGATTGAAGACCTCGGATCTAGTTTCATCCATCTGGGTTGCGATATTTTCAGGAGTACTAAATCAAATGTACAATGGCCTTACATTCATGGTCATCCATTCATGGGTCTATATCTGTAGATGACTATATTTGTACATGTAATGAAAGTTTATAAGCTGAGCATGGGTATGCCTTCCCTCAGCAAGTTCATGAGAAAAAATCAAATTATCATGACATGTATTGTAATTGATGCAGGTCACCTTCTACTTTGAAACCTCCTCTCCACATGATAAAGCATTTCACTCGACATAGATATTTACGACTTCATGATTTAGGGGGCAACTGTTACAGATCCATTTGGGCACATAAACCCCAACCTACAGATCAGTACTATTAGGGCCCATCAAACCCTAATTCTGTTGTTACATTTCCTAAAGAAGTCAACCATCAGAATGCCTAGCTTCCTAAGACGTTTCATGACTATAATCATCCATAAACTACCTCTAAGAAGATCAGCGCAGGGAGGCCTTCATTAGGGTGTGCGGCAATGAAAACCATACACTGATAGGGTGCTATGCAGTGCACTTGGTCCCTCTTTGGCCTGCGCTGGGCGAATTTGAGCGAATTTCCATGAGGGTTTGAAAGATTCCTTATCCATTGGATGCCTCTAGAAGTTTCTCAAGGCTATCTGCTCCCTTGAGCTTGTATTTGGATGAGGAAGGGAGTTAAGGAACATCAATCCCTTATCCTTTCCTCCATGGAACTAAATTCTAAGTTTGGGAGCGCATTCATTATCACCATTTATGGCATAACTTCCTTCATTCACCTATAAAAAGACCACTCATCTAAGTGATCAGGGGCTAGAAATTGTTGAATTATAGGGAGATGCTATTAGGATGAGACTTGAGTCCATTTCAAGTATTGTAATGATGTCAAAATGTCATGTTTGTTATGAGGAGAGGATGGGATTGAACTGGAGGAGTGATGCTAAATCAAGCAAATTGGGTTGTAACTCTTCCTTTTACTAATAAAGTGTTCAAATCTTTTTCCATATGCTTGTGTTATTCATTTATGCTTTCATATGTGTATCATGTACTGGATTCCATGCTATGTTTAATCAATAGATCATTATCATATGCTTTGATCGGTTTTTGTCTTTTGTCTGTGTGTAGGCACTCTTCACGTGGATTAATTACAAAGAGCAACGAGATAATTGATCAAGGGAGACAAGGAGTAAGCGAAAGCTACAGGTAGGATTCTTTACCTCTTATTTAATCTGTTGATCATAGAAAAAGTAGAGAATGCTTTGCATTGTTGTTCTAGACTTAGCTACTAGTCTAGGGGTTTAAGCATTTATCCATAGACACTAAAAATTCCCAAAACAACTTGAAATTTTCTTCATGCATCAGAGTGCCCAAGGATAAAACTTGATTACCAAGTTACAACTTTTCTTTCAGAGAATCTATTCGATGTTAATTATTTAAAGATATTCTAGAGGAAGTCTTAAATTATTTACACATCCTTAAGTAAGTCAAAACTTATTCTTTTCAAGTATCAAATATCCATATAAATAAGCCTATTTTATGACAAACTTTCTTTCCACAATATTTTACACATATGAATCTTATCAAAAGTTTTATATCCAACATTAATTCCTATGCTTTCATCCGATCATCTAATATTCATATATCTCACAAAAAGCTTGCATCCTAACCCATTTCATTGATTCATCCTTTTACAAGTATTGATTCCACATTACATGGAATGTCTACTATCCATTGTCATAGTGATTCTTCCAAGAACCTTTCATAATTATGGTTCTTCTAGGATTATGATGATCCCCCTAAGCAAGATGACTTCTTCTAACATAATGCTAGATAATGGTTGGATGATCAAAATGCAAAATGGTCTATCTATCCATCTATATAGATAACCTCTATAAAGAAACTAAATCATGTAAATTGTAGACATGATACTATCATATGATTATTTCTATGATGCTATGAAAGACATACTATCATAAAATAAATATTAATCCATATAAGGAACTTGACAGTAAGTGAACCTTCTTTAGTAGTAAAGATCCTTCACTTCTTCCTTCTTTGCCTTCTTATCAGGTTCTTCCACTGCTTCAACTACATGAGCTTCACTGCTTTATTTTCTCTTATAGCTATGTAGGCTTGGAAAATCCCTCTTAAAGTGTCGAAACTCATTGCGCTTAAAGCATTGAATCTTGGACATATATTTATTCTAGGAATTTCCACAGTTTCCTTTCTTCAGCTTATTGACTCAGGTTAGAAAGGATTGAGATTGATCATCTGATTCAATATCATCCTTGACCTTGATCCTTGGTTCTCCCAATATGCACTGAGCCTGCAACTCAATAAAGGGAGTTGAATCCTTCTTGGAGTAGATGCTTGTTGCAAAGCTACTCCATTCTGGTGGCAATGCATTTAGTACACAGATAATTACTTTAGAATCAGTAATTGGTTCCCAAGTCCTTGCATATGGTCTCTTAGTTGAGAGACCCTCATGAGAAAGGATGTCACATCCTCATCCTTTGATTTCTTCATTCTATATAAATTGTTCCTTAAAGACATGTTTTGTCCATTGTACTTACAAAGTACAAATTCACTAGCTCTTCATACATGGCCTTGGAAGTCTTCATTTTTGCAACAAATGGAACAAGAGAAGCCTTAATTGATTCAACTATGATCCTTTGAGTCCTTACTTCCCCTTTCTTGTACTTTTTCTATTTATAGTGTCTTGTCCTTGCTTGGATTAATGATTTCCTGAGTAACATATTCCATTACTTCTTGTTCTGTGAGTATCAAGTCAATTCTTTTATTCCATGCTAGATAGTTTGATGCCCCAACAAGGTTATTTCTCTCCTTCCATAAAGAACCCATACAACTTGAAGATTAAAATATGATATAATAATATGATACTTACTTAAGAACAAGATTCTCATTGATGATGTTTTTGAAATATTTTTCCTAGGATTCTTCCAACAACAACTTCCAAGATCGTTGATGCCTTCTTAAAAATTTCATTCCAAATAAATATTCTATCAAGAAAGATCAATACCCTTCTTGAACTTTTCCTTTGATGTAGTCTTGATCTTCCTCAATAGAAACCCTCCTACTAGTTATTCTACCAATGAGTACTCAACCCTTCTTGAAGTATTCTTCTTCACTCTCTTCTTGAGAGTTTCCTTTTTCCTTCCCCTTGAGAAGAAATTCCCTCTATTATCCTTCTAGCTACCTTCCTTGTTCACCTTAGCCCTGATACCATGTTGGAAAATGGATAGTGGCAACTATTAATCTTATTTTCCTTAACCTTGATATTTTCTTATGAATCTTAATTATCTTACCTATTTTCCTTAGTTAGATCTTTTCATCAAACAATATCAAGAACAATAAAAACAATAATAGAGGAAACAAATATTATTATCTCAACCAGGCCAAACCCCCTCCAAGGGGAAAAACCAGAAACTCTTCTCTTCATAGAATCTGCTTCAAATGAGATACAAATACCAAAACCCTAGATATGTCCTTCTCTTAGTACAAAACCATCCCTTCTTCATGTCCTTCCTTGATTCTACACAAAACTTCTACATACTGCAACTTCAACCTGCTAGCTTCGATACTGCAACTCATTGTACAACTTAAAACCTGCAATTTCAAGCTCTCAACTTCTCTGGAAACCCTAATCTAGCCTCCTCCTGAGACCTTCCAAGAGTAAGACAACTCTCCCAAGGTCAACGATGTCAATATAAGGTTTTCTCTTTTCGAGCTACAAGATTCTGTAGTTGATCCTACTATAACTTAGACTTGTAACTTTGGCCTCCTTCTACAACACCAAAAACACTAGAACTTCGTGTGTGTGAGAGAGGTAGAGCCCAAAACATATATTTTTCGTACTTCTTTCTTATCCTATACCTTATCTATTCTTCTTCTTGCTTCTCAACTTTAGATCAAACTCTTTCTTGATATCTCAAACTTGTGGAGTGAGAGTGATCCCAAACGAGAGGTCAAACTACTCCTTTATATATAATTTTCATGGGTTCGAATTCCCTCCTTTACACCGACTTGATGTTCCTAGGGTTGACTTGTACTTTGGAACTTCTAGGATTTTATAAACTAAAAAATAATTCTTTTCACAAATATATTTTGCCAAGAAGGGTTTTATAAAGATGGTGTTGACTCCTTTGACTCACGAATATAAATCTTAAGACCTAACAAACCCCAAAAGTACAAAGAACATGATTTTACCTAGAAGACCATCAATAACGAGCATGCAACCCATGATTTAATAATAATAATTGTTCTTTTCGTTTCTTGTTTCATACATAGGATACATATTGAAACGAGTACAACAATTATCAAGACTGAAACTAGTTACATTTCTCAACATTCTGGGCGTTGTATGTTTTTCTATTTTCCTTCATGAGTTTTTTATTAGCCCAAGAGACCAGTAGATCTCATAGTTAAGATGGATTTTATTTCTGCAAATTATTATCAATAGAAGAGGCTTGTAGACCTCTGAGTTGTCATGAGTTGATAGTTTCTCAAGGGCCTCAATGAAAATGAATGGCAAAGTCCCTGTCCTATTTATTGGATATAACATACTTCCATTAGTGGATATAACATACGAAGATTGTTATTCCAAGGTTTCATAATATTCTTTCAACTCAGTTTCAAATAACTTTCGTCCATATAAGGATTTTAGTAGTTGTATATTTTCAATAGTTATGATCACTTTCTATAGCAATGGTCATTTCCCGTAGCTACTAGAAATATATTTTGAATTTTATTAGATAGAAGGTTAATAAAAACAAACATATAATAAAACATATAGTAGTTTAAATACATAACCTTCAAAGTGTCATCAAAACATCAAGCATCCCTATTCCAAGCTCAACAAATCAATCAAAATCAGCTAAAGGTAGTATAAGGTAACCATTTTAATTATTTTATTAGGGATTATTAAAAATAGACTTATGGACATTCTAATTTTAACTTAAGCTCCAAAGAGGCATAATTCAAAATCCCTCTTCATAGATATGATAGTATTTCATTTCATAATTACTAATGTTGTTGTTGAAAATGAAGCAAGAAAGTTTCAATTTTGATTTTGCCTTAATCAAATTGAGGAAATTCAAAATTCCACATCAGAAGACAACTTGGAGGAGTTAACTGAGGTGACATGGATCTTGTCACTTAGTTTAATAACATCAATTTGAGTTAATGAGTTGAAGTTCAATTTGCTTGAGTTGATTCCTTAAAAATAGGAGTCTAGCTTAGTTAATTCGAGTTAGGGGCATGAAGATTAGTTGTGTGCAATGATTCCTAAAGTTTAGGATCCTAGGTTGAGTTAACTTTATTTGTAGCAATTTAATTCACTTAAATTGAGTTATGGTCAGTTAAAATAGTTCCAATAGTTGGAGGAACTAGTGGAAGGTCAAGTTGTGGAAGTGTGACTTCAACCACACTCAGTGATCATCCAAATAACTAATCAATCAACCTAAATTAACTCATCCATGCAGAGAATTCGAGTTTACCAGTTGAGATGGAGATTCCAAAGTAGTGTACTATCAGTTGTAGACTATTCAAAACTATACAGGTGGTTCATCCAATCAGAGGAAGAACCTAGAGGAATTGCATAATCCAATTGAGGATTTTTTCTAATTAATAGGGGCCTAATTCCTCAAGGAACATCACAAGGAAATAGGAGCTTGGAGAGCTTGAAAATTGGCTAATTGTTGGCTAGAGTTAGTGAGTTAGGCGGAGGGATATACTATGCACTTCCAGGGTGTGCTCAAGCTTAAGCAAGCATATGTATTTCATATCTATTTTTTGATTAATGCAATATATATAGTAAGGGGTTTTGAGAAGTTTCTTTCCCCTTGATAAATCTATGTGCATGTGTGATGTTTCCTTTTCCATGTATATGATTTGTGTTATCTATGGTGAATTAACTTCTGCAGATTAATAGAGTAGCTTCAAGTCTTGCGATTCAGTAAATTTCATGAGAATTTTTTAATATACATATTAATTTCTACATGGTATAAGAGTTGGATTCACTGTAGAGAAAATATTTCAAAGTTTTCATTGTAGGAGTTTCGAATTTGAAGATAAATGTAGCAGGATTTTGTTAGAGATGAGAAGATGTCGTTCAATGGACTAAGGCTAGAGTATGCCTTGGAAGGCACCTCAAATTTTGTTTCATGCAAGGAATGCACGGAGGCAATATTGGATGACAATGGGTTGCTAGAATACATCAAGATAGATGTTGCAAAACCTCAAGCATCTGGTGCACAAAATATAGCTCAGTGGAAGAAAGATGTGGCCAAGGCAAAGATAATCATATTGGAGGGAGTACGGGATCATATTTTCTCGAATCTCCATGGAAAGGAAACTATGTTTACGATGTAGAAAACAATGACATAATTCTTCGAGAATAGTAGTGACCACAGGAAGTTGGAACTCAAGGACACATTTCGAAGTATCAAGATGTAGAAGAATGACATAATTCAATAGTATCTGAGAAAGTTTACACAGTGTCGTGATCAACTTGCAAAGTCGGGGTTAATGTCCCTGAAGAATACTTGGTAGCTATAGCCCTTTTGGGCCTTCTCAAGAGTTGGCATAACTATGAGGATTCAGTGAATGGGAGGAGAAACTACCGAGTTGGGAGCACTTATGGTTTGATTTGGTGCAGGAGGAAATAAGGCAGAACACTAGAGATGGGACCTCATCCAAAGAATAGGAAGAGGACTTTGCATTAGTCAACGGAATGGAGGCCAAGGGAAATAAGTCCCAAGGTGAGGTTGAACCCTGTCAAGGGGGAAAGAAGAAAGACTCGTCCAAAATTAAGTGTTTCGATTGTCATGAATTCAGGCACTATGCCACAAAATGTCCACACAAGAAGGCGAGCATGAAGGAGCCTATAGTAGCAACAACAAGTGAAGCCTTGGCTTCAAAGTTTGGGCTTGAATTTACTCTCATCGCATGGAAAGCAAAATTATGAGGAGTGTGTGGTACTTAGACTCAGGTACCTCGTTCCACATGATGGGGAATATAGAATTTTTCAGTGACTTGGAAGAGAAATATCTCTAAATGAAACTTGAGTTTGGAGACGACAGAAGGTATAGCGCGACCGAGATTGGTAGAATCACCTTTCAGAGGGATTCTGGATCCTCTCTGAGACTCAATTATGTCATGTTCGTTCCAACAATAAAGAAAAATCTCATCTCTGTGGTAGTTTTGGAAGTCCGTGGTTATGATGTGATCTTTAGCAAAGGGAAATAATTCCCGAGACATATAACCATGAGACAAGTGAAGAAGGTTGGTGCTAGAGTCAAGATCCTGTATGAAATTAGGGTAGAAGATGCATGCACTTCCTTGAGGAGCAAGGCAGAGACTAGAGATATGGTGGTTGAGAGGGAGCATGTTAGACCTCTCAACATGCAGCCTCAAAAGAGGCCTCAAGAATTTGTGGAGAAACCATAAATGGAGAGGCAGAAGGAGGAAGTGTGGAGACATCCACTAAAGAAAATACCTCTAGTAAAGAGAAATTTCAAGCTAAGTGGGCAGAGGGATAACATGCAGCTATACCTATAGGAGCAAGGCGGAGTGATATAGATCCTTAGTCCAAGAGTTGCATAAATTTGGGCACGTCCCATTGAGGCATTCTCCTCATGGATAATTATCTTGCTACGGGGGGGCCACAATATTCAGTAGTAGGAGGATTATTGTCAGTCATATACTAAGGAGTGAAGAGGAGTGTTGACAGAAGAGCAGGAGGCTCAGTAGAAGAGTCAGTAGCAATACAATTTTCCTAATAGATAGTTATAGACACAATTGATACATTTTTTTGGATGATTCTTAGTTGCAAAAGTTGTAGTAGTAGCAAAAACAATGAGAGGTGTTGCATGCAGTACATTCCACAGGTGCATGATAGGGAGGGTTGATAATCCCTTTCTTGCTGAGAGGGAGTGTTGAAAATGCAGCCAGAAAGTCTCAATTTGGATTTTTCCTTAATGAAATTGAGGAAATTTGAAATTTGACATCAACAAACAACTTGGAGGAGCTAATTCAGGTGACATGGCTCTTGTCACTTAGTTAAGAGAACTCAATTTGAGTTAATGAGTTGAAGTTCAGTTTTTTTGAATTCATTCCTCAAAAACAGGAGTCTAGCTCAGTTAATTCGAGTTAGGGGCATGAAGTTCAGTTGTGTGTAGTGATTCCTAAATTTTAGGAGCCTAGGTTGAGTTAATTTGAGTTGTAGCAATTCAATTCAATTTAATTGAGTTATGGTCAGTTAAACTAGTTCTAACTGTTGAAGAAACTAGTGGAAGGTCAAGTTGTGGAAGTGTGACTTCAACCACACTTAGTGATCATCGAGTTAACTGATCAACCGACCTAAATTAGCTCATGTATGTAGAGAATTTGAGTTACCTAGTTGAGATGGAGATTCCAAGGCAATGTACTATCACTTGTAGATTATTCTGAAGTGTACAAGTGGTGCATGCACTGAGAGGAAGATTCTAAAGGAATTGCGCAATCGAATTAAGGGAATTTCCTAATTAATAGGGGCCTAATTACTCAAGGAGAAACACAAGGAAATAAGAGCTTGGAGGGCTTGAAAATTGGCTAAGTGTTGGCCATAGTCATCCAATCAGGCAGAGGGATAGAATATACACTTGCAGGGTGTGCTCAAACTTGAGCAAGCATATGTATTTCATCTCCATTCTATGATTAATGCAATATAGATAGTAAGGGGTTTTGAGCAGTTGATTTCCCATAGATAAATATTTGTGCATGTGTGATGTTTCCTTTTTCATGTCGATGATTTGTGTTCTAGATGGTGAAGTAACTTCCAGAGATCAGTAGAATATCTTCAAGTCTTGTGATTTAGTAAATTTCATGAGAAGTTTTGAATCTACACATTAATTTATATAGTTGTAAGGTTTTTCATATCCATTAATCCGTCACATCAACACATGAATTGATTGATAATAACCTTGCCGATGCCATCAACGATCAATATTTGGTAATAATTATATGAGATGGATTTAATTTCTTATCATTATTACAACCCAAACTCAATTTCTTTGCCAACGTTTCATTATTTCTACATTTATCTTCTCTCATTACTTCTTTTCCATTCCACATTATCCTATGAAAATTCTTACAAAAGAATAAATTTTATGGCTTATAATTCTTAAACATTGAGGATGGCACTAGTAGTAAGGATTGATCCCATTGGGGTTGAACTTTTGGAAGCATATCCAAATGCAGAAAGAAATTTGAGAAAGCATATTGGTTACAATTTCTTGAGAAGTTTAAGCGATATGAAGTGGAAGTCACTAAATCCTTTGATAAATATTTTGATGGAGTTGAAGCAAACATTATTGATGTTTGACTCAAGGTGACTGAATCTTTCTTGGTCGAGGCTAGTAAATTTCCCAAGACCAATGAGAACTATTTTAAAAATTAGAAAATTAAAGGGGATACATTGAAAAAGTTCTTGATAGACCCTGAAATGGCAACAAATTGGTGAAAGGGTATGCCTGTTTATGTATTCAAAAGAAAATGGAGCGATATTTTCTCTATTACTCATAAATTTATCACTTGCGAAGGTATATATGGTCTAATATTGTTTTATCATGTTCGTCTCTTGATGCATTTTCAAAAAGGTCACGAAATAAACTACCTTATTATCTCCTTAGTGGTATTATAAATATGGCTTCTAAAATTCGAAGAAAATCCAACAATATAGAAATGAGTCTGTCTCATTTTAGACTCATCAAAATTTTAGTTTGAAGTAGAGTTATGCTAGAAAGGAGATATTTGGGATTATTTCCTTACGAGGAATCACTTCAAATCAGCTCCTAAAGCTTCACAGGAAACAAGTGCTCAAAGTCATAAGAAAATATCATTAGGGTTATGGTTTCAGAGACTCAAAACCATGAACCTATGGCAAAGTTAGTGATTAACCTTGTGATCGAGCCAATGGTTGACAACGTTGAAAAATTTGAGCGATGGATAATTTTGAACTTGAAGATTCTCAATTAAAATACATAGTTGAAGAGAGGGTTTTGAGCGAGAATCCACGAAAATCTTGGGAAACATCATAGAAGAAGAATTAATTAAAGAAGGGGGCAAAGAAAATTGTAAAGAATAAAAATGAAACATGTGTCTTTAAGAACACCCTGACTACAGGAGAGACCAAAATGAAAGAGACAATAAAATAAAATATTGTTGTGGAGGAAGAAGTTATAGTCATGGAAAATTTTAGGGGCTAATGTTTGCCCAGTGGGCTAATTTTCCATTATTTTTCCACAAAAAATATTCAGCAATTTCCAATTTTATAAAAGATGATTCACCCAAATTTTAGAATATAAAATTATTTTACCTTAACAATCACCAACGTTATATAGAGACTATATATAAAATCATTATAAATTTGAATAATTTTACAAATATATAAATAAACATTTTATAGTTTGCATATTAAGGATTAGTGAGATTCATCAACGTTTTTAAACTTAAAGAAAATTTTCCATCCTTAAAATTTTCCTTGGTTGCAGTAAATATAGACCTTGAATTTGGGGAAAAGCGTATAATACTTACTCATAGCATGACCAAAGGTGAAAAAGGATGTGAAATTGCTAAACTTCAAATAATTAATATTGAGGACTCTTATGGGGAAAATAATAGTTTACCAGAGAAGGCAAAAATAGGAAAAAAAAAATCAAGGATATCTATTCCTTTGTTATCTACAATACCACTAAAATAGAAGGAAAATAGTACTAAAATTTCCATTGCTCAACAAAGAGTTTATGAATACATTGAATATCTTGAAAAAGAGGTACAACAAGATCAAGTACAACCCCCTATTTATTCCCATATTTACAATTCATCAACATATCCTTTTCACAATCCATCAACATCACATGTTCATAATCCATCGACATATCCTATTCATAATCCATCACCATCTCATACATAATAAATACCAATTGATACTTATGAATAGAAGGGCACAATGGAAAAATTAAGAGAAGAAATTAGAGAATTGGAGGTTCTATAAAGACACATAAAAGCTGAGAATGGAGTCTGAAAGACATAGAATCAAAATATGTTAAAGAGGATGCAATATTGATAAAAAAATAATATAAAGCTTAAATAATCCAATAATAAATCATACTCAAATATTAAACATCTCATTGCTAAGATCCTCTTCAAGAAGCCAAGATGGTCTATTTCTATGAGGAAGAAGAGAGCTCCAAGTAGTAACTTGGTCATCCCCATCCAAGCTACTGAGACTATGGAATGCCAAGAAAATAATTACAATAATTTTACAATTTTTCTTATGCACAAGGACATGCAATATCCTTAGCATGGGGGAATGTTGAGGCCCAAAAATGAACTCTTTTTGTCATTTTTGTAACCCTACTTTTTCTTATTTTATCCTTAAAATCTTGCTAACGTCATAATTTTTCAAATCCAATCTTATCATTTGTGCAAAGTTCACAAGTGGAAATTTTAAAGGTAAATATGTCCATTCTTCTATAGTTTTGTATGTTTATTTATAAAAACAATTCAAAATGACATAACTACATAAACTTACACATTCTATAGCTAGTTTTCCATTTTTGTAGCCAAAGCACAAGTTGCTATAGTTGTAGACATGGGTCAACAAAAATCTAATTTAGAGGACATGGAGAAAAACTAAGATAAGGATCTCTACTTCTTGAGGGAAACCGAAACCCCTCGATGTCACCATAACAACATAGTCAAACCTACAATCAAATGGTGGTAGAGCATCTGATCTGAAGCAAAATTCTTATGGTGAAAATAATGGATCGGATCACGAGAATCAAGTTGAGGGATTACATATATTTGCATAAGAAATTCATGTATATCATCATGAATTTCTCATCCATGTATCATTGAATTAGATCCAAGAAATATTAAGTAATCATGTTGTTATAAATCTATGTGGTGATATTCTCAATTGTTGTTGTCTTAATATGTATAAATACCCATGGGCCCTACAATGAAAAATAGGTTGGTTTTGCTTTTGTTTTTTTTGTCAAGTTGTCTGAGTTCTCCAAATATTACATCGGGCTTGACCTATGGCTTGATAAATCGCTACCTAGAGGCATCTAAGCTGCCAAAATCACTCGGGAATTGCCCCTAGCCTAGGCCACACCAACCGTTAACATGGTTATATTTTTTCCCACAGAGTGTCAAACCGGTGACCTTCACATCATGGAGTGACTTAATAATACACCCAATAACCATATATTCTATGCCCCATGGGTGAAACGAGTCGGTTTTTATATGCAAACATTCTAAAGTAATACAAACAATGTTGCTCACATGTTGTTGCTGATCTTTAATTCTCACGTGCAATGCGTTATTTATGAATACAATTACAATGACTTGTTTAGAAATCTAGAGTATTTGTTTACTCCTCGTACAAGTGACCAAGCTAGGAAGGCCACCCTGTGACAAGGAAGCACACTGTTTTATTTTCCATTTTTTAATTAGTTTCACTTTGTTTTAGAACAAGTTTATTTATTTGTACATTAGCATTTGCAGATTTGCAAACAATTCATTAGAGATAGTGATCACTTGAGTTTATTCTTCATAATTTATGTTTCTTACATTACATGTTTGATTCATTAGAATTTGAATTCAAACCTTAAATTCTAAATTTATTTGTGTGTCCATAGAATGAAGGCTAATAACAAGTATTTTCCAATTGAATAGAAATTATTATTCACATATAACTCAAACATCATATTTACGAGATACATAGATATTGAGTTTGTAAGAACTATTCGTAATAATTGTCTACATGGCATGAGAATCTTAAATTTTTTTAGAACCATGGCTATCATGGAATAGATAATTTGTTAATCATTTTTATAGATTAGAATTTTACTTTCAAGTCAAGAACTTACCAGTTTTATTTAGCAGCGAAAGCCTATCATATATCTTGCATTACATTTCACAAGTCTACCAACCCGAATTAATGAATTTAATGTAAACACAATTCTAGTACAATTGAAGCGAAAGCCTATCATATATCTTGCATTACATTTCACAAGTCTACCAACCTGGATTGATGAATTTAATGTAAACACAATTCTAGTACAATTGAATTGACTGACATATTCTAGACTATCAAGAGAAAATAATCATATATATTGCACTATATTTCACAAGTCTACCAACCCGGATTGATGAATTTAATGTAAACACAATTCTAGTACAATTGAATTGACTGACATATTATAGACTATTAAGAGAAAATAAAAATAAAAATATGCATATGCTATTGAAAAAAGGATAAAATTAAAGTGTACATTTATAACAATTGAAATAATAAGTGATTAAAAATGCACACCTTCATCCTCATCCTCAACCTCATCATTATAAATACACTCTCTACTCTTTTCCCACTGTCAAGAAAATGCCATCAACGTTTTACGGAGTTTAAATCAATTTACTTGGAAATCCTTAAGGATCCTTTATTTCTTTTGTTTTAAGTTAAATCTCCATCAATAAGTACTTATGATTGTATCATTGAAACATGTGAATACATATTTTTCAATAAATGGGAATTATTTTATATGAGATATTAATAATGAGAACATTTTGTTATGTTACAAAAGTTATTATCAGTTAAGATGTTATAATTTGAGTTAGTTATTTCATTAAAGATATCTTAAACTTGTAGCTAATTTGAAAGCTATTATTTAGTTAAAATGTTACAAGTAAATGCATTTATTTTACCAAATTTGTTTGAGACTTGTCCTTAAACCTCTCACTTATTTTTGTAATTATTAAGACAAAAGGAAGGTAAAATGTTACAAATAAGGGTATCTCTTCCATAAAATTTATTTAATACTTGTCCTTAACCCTACCCTACCTACATTTTTGCAATCATTGATAGAAAAAGAAATCCAAATGCACAAATATATTATTGGAGAGGTCATAAATTTAATGAGAATGATCACATAAACCTAACAAACCAGCACCATCATTCATCATTAAAGAAAAAAAAAATTTTAATTTAATTCACCATGGTTCACAAAAAAATATAGAGTTAGAAAATCAACTTTTATAATCATGGAATGCTCCATGATCCAAGTTTGTTTATTCAAATCAATTTCATTTTTCTTGTAATATTGTTATGTCTGTTTATTTTGGTACAAGGCTTTCATAATTTTAGTTTAATTACCAATAATCATTAGGTGAATAATAGGGATTTAATCTCCTCGAAATATTGAATAATTTTAGTAGGAGTCAAAATAGAGGGTGGGCATTTAATTATTTCAAAGATAGTTATATGCCTTTTTTTTTCAATTTAATTAAAAAATTATTATATCCAGAAGTGTCATTAAATTCTTATTGTTTATTATATATATATTATTTTATAAAAAATATAAAATAAAATTATAATTTACTTAATTTTCATGATATTTTTTTTGTCATGTAAGATGTGTCATAAAGTAAGTGTTTTGATGTCTACAATTAATTGTCAATGTCTATTCGTGTTTATCATTATTTAATTTATGTGCTCAATCTTATGAAATTAGGCCAATAATAATGATATGGCTACCTTCCTAAACGGACCTGTTCCAATTACTACGATATGAGAATGCCTGCCTGCAATATATATTATCTTGAGTAATGGAGTACATTTGTATTAATGGTGGCCTGGTTATCAACTGGTAATAGACAACAGTCTTAAATTATTTACACATCCTTAAGTAAGTCAAAACTTATTCTTTTCAAGTATCAAATATCCATATAAATAAGCATATTTTATGACCAACTTTCTTTCTACAATATTTTACACATATGAATCTTATCAAAAGTTTTATATCCAACATTAATTCCTATGCTTTCATCTGATCATCTAGATATTCATATATCTTACAAAGAGCTTGCGTCCTAACCTATTTCATTGATTCATCCCTTTTCACGTATTAATTCCACATTACATGGAATGTCTACTATCCATTGTCATAGTGATTCTTCCAAGAACCTTTCATAATTATGGTTCTTCTAGGATCATGATGATCCACCTAAGCAAGATGTCTTCTTCTAACATAATGCTAGATAATGGTTGGATGATCAAAATGCAAAATGGTCTATCTATCCATCTATATAGATGACCTCTATAATGAAACTAAATCATGTAAATTGTAGACATGCTACTATCATATGATTATTTTCATGATGCTATGCAAGACATACTATCATAAAATAAATGTTAATCCCTATAAGGAATCTGACTGTAAGTGAACCTTCTTTAGTAGTAAAGACCCTTCACTTCTTCCTTTTTTTCCTTCTTATCAGGTTCTTCCACTGCTTCAATTACATGAGCTTCACTTCTTTCTTTTCTATTATAGCTATGTAAGCTTGGAAAATCCCTCTTAAAGTATCGAAACTCATTGCACTTAAAGCATTGAATCTTGGACATATATTTATTCTTGGAATTTCCAAACTTTTCTTTCTTCAACTTATTGACTTGGGTTAGAAAGGATTGAGATTGATCATTTGATCCAATATCATCCTTGACCTTGATCCTTGATTCTCCCAATATGCACTAAGCTTGTAACTCAATAAAGGGAGTTGAATCCTTCTTGGAGTAGATGCTTGCTGGAAAGCTACTCCATTCTGGTGGCAATGCATTTAGTACACAGATAATTACTTTAGAATCAGTAATTGGTTCCCCAAGTCCTTGCATATTGTCTCTTAGTTGAGAGACTCTCATGAGAAAGGATGTCACATCCTCATCCTTTGATTTCTTCATTCTATATAAATTGTTCCATAAAGACATGTTTTGTCCTATTGTCCTTACAAAGTACAAATTCACTAGCTTTTCATACATAGCCTTGGAAGTCTTCATGTTTACAACAAATGGAAAAAGAGAAGCCTTAATTGATTCAACTATGATCCTTTGAGTCCTTACTTCCCCTTTCTTGTACTTTTTATATTTCTTGTGTCTTGTCCTTGCTTGGATTAATGATTTCTCGAGTAACATATTCCATTACTTCTTGTTCTATGAGTATCAAGTCAATTCTTTTCTTCCATGCTAGATAGTTTGATGCCCCAACAAGGTTATTTCTCTCCTTCCATAAAGAACCCATACAACTTGAAGATTAAAAAATGATGTAATAATATGATACTTACTTAAGAACAAGATTCTCATTGATGATGTCTTTAAGCTTCTTAATTCCTTAAATATAATTGAAGAGTCTTCAATTTTTTGAAATATGTTTCCTAGGATTCTTCCAACAACAACTTCCAAGATCCTTGATGCCTTCTTAAAAAATTGCTTCCAAATAAATATTCTATCAAGAGAGATCAATACCCTTCTTGAACTTTTCCTTTGATGTAGTCTTGATCTTCCTCAATAGAAACCCTCTTGCTAGGTATTCTACCAATGAGTACTCAACCCTTCTTGAAGTATTCTTCTTCACTCTCTTCTTGAGAGTTTCCTTTTTCCTTCCCCTTGAGAAGAAATTCCCTCTATTATCCTTCTAGCTGCCTTCCTTATTCACCTTCACCCTGATACCATGTTGGAAAATGGATAGTGGCAACTATTAATCTTATTTTCCTTAACCTTGATATTTTCTTATGAATCTTAATTATCTTACCTATTTTCCTTAGTTAGATCTTTTCATCAAACAATATCAAGAACCATAAAAACAATAATAGAGGACACACATATTATGATCTCAACCAGGCCAAAGCCCCTCCAAGGGGAAAACCCAGAAACTCTTCTCTTCATAGAATCTACTTCAAATGAGATACAAAGACCAAAAACCTAGATCTGTCCTTAGCCTAGTACCAAACCATCCCTTCTTCATGTCCTTCCTCGATTCTACACCAAACTGCTACATACTGCAACTTCAACCTGCTAGCTTCGATACTGCAACTCGTTGTGCAACTTAAAACATGCAATTTCAACCTCTCAACTTCTCTGGAAACCCTAATCTAGCCTCCTCCTGAGACCTTCCTAGAGTAAGAAAACTCTCCCAATGTCAACGATGTCAATATAAGGTTTTCTCCTTTCCAGCTACAAGATTTTGTAGTTCATCCTACTATAACTTATACCTATAACTTTGGCCTCCTTCTACAACACCAATAACACTAGAACTTCGTGTGTGTGAGAGAGGTAGAGCCCAAAACATATATTTTTCGTACTTCTTTCTTCTCCTATATCTTATATCTTCTTCTTCTTGCTTCTCAACTTTAGATCAAACTCTTTCTTGATATATCGAACTTGTGGAGTGAGAGTGATCCCAAATGAGAGGTCAAACTACTCCTTTATATATACTTTTCATGGGTTCAAATTCCCTCCTTTACACCGACTTGATGTTCCTAGGGTTGACTTGTACTTTGGAGCTTCTATGATTTTCTGAACTAAAAGATAATACTTTTCACAAATATGTTTTGCCAAGAAGGGTTTTATAAATATGGTGTTGACTCCTTTGACTCACGACAATAAATCCTAAGACCTAACAAATCCCAGAAGTACAAAGAACATGATTTTACCTAGAAGACCATCAATAATGAGCATGCAACCCATGATTTAATAATAATAATTGTTCTTTTATTTTCTTGTTGCTTACATAGGATACATATTGAAATGAGTACAACAATTATGAAGACTGAAACTAGTTACATTTCTCAACATTCTGGGTGTTGTATGTTTTTCTATTTTATTTCATGAGTTTATTATTAGCCCCGAAGACCAGTAGATCTCAGAGTTAATATGGATTTGATTTTTGCAAATTATTATCAATAGAAGAGGCCTGTAGACCTCTAAGTTGTCATGAGTTGATAATTTCTCAAGGCCCTCAATGAAAATGAATGGGAAAGTCCCTGTCCTATTTATTGGATATAACATACTTCCATTATTGGATATAAAATACGAAGATTGCTATTCCAAGGTTTCATCAGATTCTTTCAACTCAGTTTCAAATAACTTTTGTCCATAGCAGGATTTTAGTAGTTGCAGATTTTCAATAGCTATGTTCACTTTTTATAGCAATGGTCATTTCCCATAGCTACTAGAAATATATTTTGAATTGTATTAGATAGAAGGTTAATAAAAACAAACATATATTAAAACATATAGTAGTTTAAATACATCAACTTCAAAGTGTCCTCAAAACATCAAGCATCCCTATTCCAAGCTCAACAAATCAATCAAAATCGGCTAAAGGTAATATAAGGTAACCATTTTAATTGTTTTATTAGAGATTATATAAAATAGACTTATGGACATTTTAATTTTAACCTAAGCTCCAAAGAGGAATAATTCAAAATCCCTCTTCATAGATATGATAGTATTTCATTTCATAATTACCAATGTTGTCGTTGCAAATGTAGCAAGAAAGTTTCAATTTTAATTTTACCTTAATCAAATTGAGGAAATTTGAAATTCCACATTAGAAGACATCTTGGAGGAGTTAACTGAGGTGACATGGATCATGTCACTCAGTTAATAACACTCGATTCGAGTTAATGAGTTGAAGTTCAATTTGCTTGAGTTGATTCCTTAAAAATAGGAGTCTAGCTCAGTTAATTTGAGTTAGGGGCATGAAGTTTAGTTGTGTGCAATGGTTCCTAAGTTTTAGGAGCCTAGGTTGAGTTAACTTTATTTGTAGCAATTTAATTAAGTTAAATTGAGTTATGGTTAGTTAAAATAGTTCCAACTGTTGGAGGAACTAGTGGAAGGTCAAGTTGTGGAAGTGTGACTTCAACCACACTCAGTGATCATCCAAATAACTAATCAATCAACCTAAACTAACTCATGCATGTAGAGAATTTGAGTTTACCAGTTGAGATGGAGATTCCAAGGCAGTGTACTATCAGTTGTAGACTATTCCAAAGTGTACAGGTGGTACATGCAATCAGAGGAAGAACCTAGAGGAATTGCATAATCCAATTTAGGACTTTTTCTAATTAATAGGGGCCTAATTCCTCAAGGAATAGCACAAGGAAATAAGAGCTTGGAGGGCTTGAAAATTGGCGAAGTGCTGGCTAGAGTCAGTCAGTCAGGCAGAGGGATAGACTATGCACTTCCGAGGTGTGCTCAAGCTTAAGTAAGCGTATGTATTTCATATTTATTATCTGACTAATGCAATATATATAGTAAGGGGTTTTGAGAAATTTCTTTCCCCTAGATAAATCTATGTGCATGTGTGATGTTTCCTTTTCCATGTATATGATTTGTGTTATAGATGATGAATTAACTTCCGCAGATAAGTAGAGTAGCTTCAAGTCTTGTGATTTAGTAAATTTCATGAGAATTTTTTAATCCACACATTAATTTCTACATGGTATAAGAGTTGGATTCACTGTAGAGAAAAAATTTCAAAGTTTTCATTGCAGGAGGTTCGAATTTGAAGATAAATTTAGTAGGATTTCGTTAGAGATGAGAAGATGGCGTTCAATGGACTAAGGCTAGAGTATGCCTTGGAAGGCACCCCAAATTTTTTTTCAGGCAAGGAACGCATGGAGGCAATTTTGGATGACAATGGGTTGCTAGAATACATCAAAATAGATGTTGCAAAACCTCAAGCATCTGGTGCACAAAATCTTGCTCAGTGGAAGAAAGATGTGGCCAAGGTGGGGATAATCATATTGGAGGGAGTACAAGATCATATTTTCTCGAATCTCCATGGAAAAGAAACTACGTTTACAATGTGGAAACCACTGACATAATTCTTCGAGAATAGTAGTGACCACGGGAAGTTGGAACTCAAGGACACACTTAAAAATATCAAGATGTAGAAGAATGACATAATTCTGTAGTATCTGAGAAAGTTTACACAGTGTCGTGATCAACTTGCAAAGTCGGTGTTAATGTCCCTGAAGAATTCTTTGTATCTATAGTCCTTTTGGGCCTTCTCAAGAGTTTTCATAGCTATTAGGATTCAGTGAATGGGAGGGAGAAACTACTGATTTGGGAGCACTTATGGTTTGATTTGGTGTAGGAGGAAATAAGGCAAAACACTAGAGATGGGACCTCATCCAAAGAATAGGAAGAGGACTTTGCATTAGTCAACAAAGAATGGAGGCCAAGGGAAATAAGTCCCAAGGTGAGGTTGAATCCTGTCAAGGGGGGAAGAGGAAAGACTCATCCAAAATTAAGTGTTTCAATTGTCATGAATTCAGGCACCATGCCACAAAATGTCCACACAAGAAGGCGAGCACGAAGGAGCTTGTAGTAGCAGCAACATGTGAAGCCTTGGCTTCAAAGTTTGGGCTTGAATTTACTCTCATCGCATGGAAAGAAAAATGATGAGGAGTGTGTGGTACTTAGACTTAGGTGCCTCGTTCCACATGCCAGGGAATATAGAATTTTTCAGTGACTTGGAGAAATATCTCCAAATGAAAATTGAGTTTGGAGACGACAAAAGGTATAGCGCGACCGAGATTGGTACAATCACATTTTAGAGGGATTTTGGATCCCCTTTGAGACTCAATTATGTCATGTTCGTTCCAACAATAAAGAAAAATCTCATCTCTGTGGTAGTTTTGGAAGTCCGTGGTTATGATGTGATCTTTAGCAAAGGGAAAGAATTCTCGAGACATATAACCACGAGACAAGTGAAAGGTTGGTGCTGGAGTCAAGGTCCTGTATGAAATTGGGGTAGAAGATGCACGCACGTCCTTGAGGAGCAAGGAAAAGACTAGAGATATGGTGTTTGAGGGGGAGCATGTTAGACCTCTCAACATGCAGCCTCAAAAGAAGCCTCAAGAAGTTGTGGAGAAACCATAAATGGAGAGGCAGAAGGAGGAAGTGTGGAGACATCCACTAAGGTAAATACCTCTAGTAAGGAGAAATTTCAAGCTAAGTGGTCAGAGGGATAACATGCAGCTATACCTCTAGGAGCGAGGTGGAGCGATATAGATCCTTAGTCCAAGAGTTGCATAAATTTGGGCAGGGTCCATTGAGGCATTCTCCTCTTGGATCATCATCTCACTACGAGGGGGCCAAAATATTTAGTAGTAGGAGGATTAGTGTCAGTCATATACTAAGGAGTGAAGAGGAGTGTTGACAGAAGAGCAGGAGGCTCAGTAGTAGAGTCAGTAGCAACATAATTTTCCTAGTAGACAGTTGTAAACACAACTGATACATTTTTTTGGATGTTTCTTAGTTGCAGAAGTTGCAGTAGTAGCAAAAACAATGAGAGGTGTTGCATGCATTACATTACATAGGTGCATGATAGGGAGGGTTGATAATCCCTTTCTTGTTGAGAGGGAGTGTTGAAAATGCAGTAAGAAAGTCTCAATTTTGATTTTTCCTTAATGAAATTGTGGAAATTTGAAATTCAACATCAACAAACAACTTGGAGGAGCTAATTCAGGTGACATGGCTCTTGTCACTCAGTTAAGAGAACTCAATTTGAGTTAATGAGTTGAAGTTCAGTTTTTTTGAATTCATTCCTCAAAAACAAGAGTCTAGCTCAGTTAATTCGAGTTAGGGGAATGAAGTTCAGTTGTGTGTAGTGATTCCTAAATTTTAGGAGCCTAGGTTGAGTTAATTTTAGTTGTAGCAATTCAATTCAATTAAATTGAGTTATGGTCAGTTAAACTAGTTCTAACTGTTGAAGAAACTAGTGGAAGGTCAAGTTGTGGAAGTGTGACTTCATCCACACTCAGTGATCATCGATTTAACTGATATCGACCTAAATTAGCTCATGTATGTAGAGAATTTGAGTTACCTAGTTGAGATGGAGATTCCAAGGCAATGTACTATCACTTGTAGATTATTCTGAAGTGTACAAGTGGTGCATGCACTGAGAGGAAGATTCTAGAGGAATTGTGCAATCCAATTGAGGGAATTTCCTAATTAATAGGGGCCTAATTACTCAAGGAGAAACACAAGGAAATAAGAGCTTGGAGGGCTTGAAATTTGGTTAAGTGTTCGCCAGAGTCATCCAGTCAAGCAGAGGGATAGAATATACACTTGCAGGGTGTGCTTAAACTTGAGCAAGCATATGTATTTCATCTCCATTCTATGATTAATGCAATATAGATAGTAAGGGGTTTTGAGCAATTGATTTCCCCTAGATAAATATTTGTGCATGTGTGATGTTTCCTTTTTCATGTCGATGATTTGTGTTCTAGATGGTGAAGTAACTTCCAGAGATCAGTAGAGTATCTTCAAGTCTTGTGATTTAGTAATTTTCATGAGAAGTTTTGAATCTGCACATTAATTTATATAGTTGTAAGGTCTATAATATCCATTAATCCATCACATCAACGAATGAATTGATTGATAATAACCTTGCTGATATCATCAACGATCAATATTTGGTAATAGTTATATGAGATGGATTTAATTTCTTATCATTATTACAACCCAAACTCAATTTCTCTGCCAAATTTTCATTATGTCTACATTTATATTCTCCCATTACTTCTTTTCCATTCCACATTATCCTATGAAAATTCTAACAAAAGAATAAATTTTATGGCTTAGAATTCTTAAACATTGAGGATGACACTAGTAGTAAGTATTGATTTCATTGGGGTTGAACTTTTGGAAGCATATCCAAAATGCAGAAAGAAATTTGAGAAAGCATGTTGGTTACAATTTCTTGTGAAGTTTAAGGGATATGAAATGGAAGTCACTAAATCCTTTTATAAAGGTTTTGATGGAGTTGAAGCAAACATTAGTGATGTTCGACTCAAGGTGACTGAATCTTTCTTGGTCGAGGCTAGTAAATTTCCCAAGACCAATGAGAACTATTTTAAAAATTAGAAAATTAAAGGGGATACATTGAAAAAGTTCTTGATAGACCCTGAAATGGAAACAAATTGGTGAAAGGGTATGCCTGTTTATGTATTCAAAAGAAAATGGAGCGATATTCTCTTTATTATTCAAAAATTTATCACTTGCGAAGGTATATATGGTCTAATATTGTTTTATCATGTTTGTCTCTTGATGCATTTTCAAAAAGATCATGAAATAAACTGCCTTATCATCTCCTTAGTAGTATTAAAAATATGGCTTCTAAAACTCAGAGAAAATCCAAAAATATAGAAAGGAGTCTGTCTCATTTTAGACTCATCAAAATTTTAGTTTGAAGTAGAGTTATCCATAAAAGAGATATTTGGGATGATTTCCTTATGAGGAATCACTTCAATCAGCTCCTAAAGCTTCACAGGAAACAACAGCTCAAAGTCATAAGAAAAGACTCATTAGGGTTATGGTTTCAGAGACTCAAAACCATGAAACTATGGCAAAGCTAGTGATTAACCTTGTGATCGAACCAATGGTTGACAACGTCGAAAAATTTGAGCCGTGGATAATTTTGAACTTGAAGATTCTCAATTAATAGACATAGTTGAGGAGAGTGTTTTGGGCGAGAATCCATGAAAATCTTGGGAAACATCATAGAAGAAGAATTAATTAAAGAAGGGGGCAAGGAAAAATGTAAAGAAAAAAAATGAAACCCTTGTTTTTAAGAACAACCTGACTACAGGAGAGACCAAAATGAAAGAAACAATAAAATAAAATATTGTTGTGGAGGAAGAAGTTACAATTATGGAAAATTTTAGGGGCTAATGTTCGCCCAGTGGGCTAATTTTCCATTATTTTTCCACAAAAAACATTAGCCAATTTCCAATTTTATAAAAGACGATTCACCCAAATTTTAGAATATAAAATTATTTTACCTTAACAATCGCCAACAATATATACAAACTATATATAAAATCATTATAAATTTGAATAATTTTACAAATATATCAATAAATTTTTTATAGTTTGCATATTAAGGATTACTGAGATTCACCAACGTTTTTAAACTTCAAGAAAATTTTCCATCCTTAAAATTTTCCTTGGTTACAGTAAATATAGACCTTGAATTTGGGGAAAAGTGTATAAGAGTTTCTCATAGCATGACCAAAGGTGAAAAAGGATGTGAAATTGCTAAACTTCAAATAATTAATATTGAGGACTCTTATGGGGAAAATAGTAGTTCACTAGAGAAGGCAAAATTGGCAAAAAAAATCAAGGATATCTATTCCTTTGTCATCTACAACACCACCAAAATAGAAGGAAAATAGTCCTAAAATTTCCATTGCTCAACAAAGAGTTTACGAATACATTGAATATCTTGAAAAAGAGGTACAACAAGATCAAGTACAACCCCCTATCTATTCTCATGTTTAAAATCCATCGACATATCCTTTTCATAATCCATCAACATCACATGTTCATAATCCATCGACATCTCCTATTCATAATCGATCACCATCTTATACATAATAAATACCAATTGATACTTATGAATAGAGGGGCATAATGGAAAAATTAAGAGAAGAAATTAGAGAATTGGAAGTTCTAGAAAGACACAAAAAAACTGAGAATGGAGTGTTAAAGACATAGAATCAAAATATGCTAAAGAGGATGCAATATTGATAAAAAAATAATATAAAGCTTAAATAATCCAATAATAAATTATACTCAAATATTAAACATCTCATTGCTAAGATACTCTTCAAGGAGCCAAGATGGTCTATTTCTATGAGGAAGAAGAGAGCTCCAAGTAGTAATTTGGTCATCCCCATCCAAGCTACTAAGACTATGGAATGCCAAGAAAATAATTACAGTAATTTTGCAATTTTTCTTATGCACAAGGACATGCAATATCCTTAGCATGGGGGAATGTTGAGGCCCAAAAATAAACTCTTTTTGTCATTTTTGTAACCCTACTTTTTCTTATTTTATCCTTAAAATATTGCTAACATCATAATTTTTCAAATCCAATGCTATCATATGTGCAAAGTTCACAAGTGGAAATTTCAAAGGTAAAGATGTCCATTCTTATATAGTTTTGTATGTTTATTTATAAAAACAATTCAAAATGACATAACTACATAAACTTACACATTCTATAGCTAGTTTTCCATTTTTGTAGCCAAAGCACAAGTTGTTATAGTTGTAGATGTGGCTCAACAAAAATCTAAATTAGAGGACATGGCGAAAAAGTAAGAGAAGGATCTCTACTTCTTGAGGGAAACCTGAATCCCTCCATGTCACCAAAACAACTTAGTCAAACCTACAATCAAATGGTGGCACATGCTCTGAAGCAAAATTCTTATGGTGAAAATAATGGATCGGATCATGAGAATCAAGCTGAGGGATTACATAGATTTGCATAAGAAATTCATGTATATCATCATGAATTTCTCATCCATGTATCATTGAATTAGATCCAAGGAATATTAAGTAATCATGTTGTTATAAATCTATGTGGTGATATTCTCAATTGTTGTTGTCTTAACATGTATAAATACCCATGGGCCTTACAATGAAAAATAAGTTGGTTTTGTTTTTGTTTTTTTTGTCAAGTTGTCTGAGTTCTCCAAATATTACATCATGCTTGACCTATGGCTTGATAAATCGCTACCTACGCGCATCTAAGCTGCCCAAATCACTCGGGAATTGCCCCCGGCCTAGGCCACACCAACCCTTAACATGGTTACATTTTTTCCCACAGAGTGTCAAACCGGTGACCTTCACATCATGGAATGACTTAAAAATACACCCAATCACCATCTATTCTACGCTCCATGGGTGAAACAAGTTGGTTTTTATATGCAAACATTCTAAAGTAATACAAACAATGTTGCTAACACGTTGTTGTTGATCTTTAATTCTCATGTGCAATGCATTATTTATGAATATAGTTATAACGACTTGTTTAGATATCTAGAGTATTTGTTTACTCCTCATACATGTGACCAAGCCAGGAAGGCCACCTTGTGCAAGAAAACACATTGTTTTCTTTTCCATTTTTTAATTAGTTTCACTTTGTTTTAGAACACGTTTATTTATTTGTACAATAGCATTTGCAGATTTACAAACAATTCATTAAAGATAGTGATCACTTGAGTTTATTCTTCATAATTTATGTTCCTTACATTACATGTTTGATTCATTAGAATTTGAATTCAAACCTTAAATTTTAAATTTATTTGTGTGTCCATAGAATGAAGGCTAATAACAAGTATTTTCCAATTGAATAGAAATTATTATTCACATATAACTCAAACTTCATATTTACGAGACACATATATATTGAGTTTGTAAGAACTATTCATAATAATTGTCTACATGGCATGAGAATCTTAAATTGTTTTAGAACCATGGCTATCATGGAATAGATAATTTGTTAATATTTTTTATAGATTAGAATTTTACTTTCAAGTCAAGAACTTAGTAGTTTTATTTAGCATTGAAAGCCTATTATATTTCTTGCATTACATTTCACAAGTCTACCAACCTGGATTGATGAATTTACTCTAAACACAATTCTAGTACAATTGAATTGACTAACATATTCTAGACTATTAAGAGAAAATAAAAATGAAAATATGCATATGCTATTGAAAAAAAGATAAAATTAAAATGTACATTTATAACAATTGAAATAACAAGTGATTAAAAATGCACACATTCATCCTCATCCTCATCATTATAGATATACTCTCTACTCTTTTCCCACTATCAAGAAATGCCATCAACATTTTACAGAGTTTAAATCAATTTAATTGAAAATCCTTAAGGATCCTTTTTTTTTTTTCTTTTGTTTCAAGTTAAATCTCCATCAATAAGTATTTATGATTGTATCATTGAAACATGTGAATACGTATTTTTCAATGAATGGAAGTTATTTTATATGAGATATTAATAATGAGAATATTTTATTATGTTACAAAAGTTATTATCAGTTAAGATGTTATAATTTGAGTTATTTATTTCATTAAAAATATTTTAAACTTGTAGCTAATTTGAAAGCTATTATTTAGTTAAAATGTTACAAGTAAATGTATTTATTTTACCAAATTTTTTGAGACTTGTCCTTAAACCTCTCACTTCTTTTTGTAATTATTAAGACAAATGGAAGGTAAAATGTTACAAATAAGGGTATCTCTTCCACCAAATTTATTTAATACTTGTCCTTAACCCTACCTTACCTACATTTTTGCAATCATTGATAGAAAAAGAAATCCAAATGCACAAATATATTGTTGGAGAGGTCATAAATTTAATGAAAATGATCACATAAAACTAACAAATCATCACCATCATTCATCATTAAAGAAAAAAAAAAAAATTTAATTCATCATGGTTCACAAAAAAATATAGAGTTACAAAATCAACTTTTATAATCATGGAATGCTCCATGATCCAAGTTTGTTTATTCAAATCAATTTCCTTTTTCTTGTTATATTGTTATGTGTGTTTATTTTGGCACAAGGTTTTCATAATTTTAATTTAATTACCAATAAGCATTAGGTGAATAATAGGGATTTAATCTCATCGAAATATTGAATAATTTTAGTAGGTCTCAAAATAGAGGGCAGACATTTAATTATTTCAAAGATAGTTATGCCTTTTTTTTCTTTCAATTTAATTAAAAAATTATTTATTTAATTTATAGGGCTCGATAAAATCAACAAAAAAAAAAAAATTGGGCAATGTGGGTTTAGAAATGTAATGTGACATTGCCTACACCTTAATGATAACATAAATAACCGAATTATGTTGATGTCTACTGCAAATTGATGTCTATATGTGTTTACCAATTATTTAATTTATATGAATTGATGTGAAGCAATGTAGGTTTAGAAACTAATGTGACACCGCCTACACCTTAATGATAACTGAAATTGATAACCGAAATTATGTTGATGTGGACTACAAATTGATATCTATATGTGTTTACCAATTATTTAATTTATATGAATTAATGTCTATCTATGTTTAGAGGTTGGATGAAATGAAAATAAATTCCAGATTTATATGGTTGAGTGAAATCAACAAAAGAATGACAATGTAGATTCATAAATATAAGGTGGTGATACACACATCCCAATGACAATGAGATTAAGTTAATATCTATTATATATTGATGTCTATTTGTATTTCCTGTCATTTAATTTATATGGCTGAATGCTTGGAGAGTGTGAGTTGTAAATTAGGTTAATATTAATTATAAAATGATGTCTATTTGTACTTAACAATCATTTATTTATATGGTTGAATAGAATCAACACAACAAATCTTAAACATCGTTTGTTGGAGATTAAGTTAATCTTCAGTATAGGTTAATGTTTATCTATATTTACTAATAATTTAATTTATATAATTGACCCAAGAAGCTTGGACAATGTGGATTGGAGATTAAATTAATCTTTAGTAGAAATTAATGTTTATCCATATTTACTAATAATTTAATTTATATAATTGACTCAAAAAGCTTGGACAATGTGGGTTACACTATTTAATTTATATAATTGACTCAAGAAGCTTGGACAATGTGGGTTCCAAAGTGTAACGCATTACAGCCAACAACCCAACAGGGTTGGAATTTCGTAACACCTCCCCACCAGTGTTTATACTTTCTGCACATGCTTACGCTATTTTGATTTCAGAGCAAAAACAGGATCGTGCAGCCCGCCATTGCATGAATGCCTGTAATCATGAATTAATGAACAGGCTGAATCGAAATATTGATTTAAGCACAGGGGGTAGTGGGGGAGCCTCAGAGCTAATTCGTCCCCGCCGCGCGTTCAGATCGTACGAGGAATACATCGAGTTGCAGCTGAACAAAACGCTGAATCCGAGGCTCAGGAAGCTGTGGACCAGCCGGGACTGGAGAAGAAAGGTCGATGTGTTTTCTGGCATGTTCCGGGGTCTCATGAAGGAACAATTACTGAGACCCAGATCGAAGGCGCTGTGTATTGGAGCGAGGGTGGGGCAAGAAGTGGTTGCCCTCAAAGAAATAGGAGTGCCTGACGCCATTGGCATCGATTTGGTTCCATATCCTCCTCTGGTAATCCATGGGGATATGCACAGTCACCCCTTCCCCGACAATACCTTCGATTTTGAATTCTCGAACGTGTTCGACCATGCTCTCGAGTCTCTACCCGTCCCTCTTCGTTTCAGAGATCGAACGGACTCTGAAACCCGGGGGAGTGGCCGTCCTCCATGTGACCGTCCACAAACGGGGAGACAAATATTCTGCAAACGATCTGTACAGCGCTGATCCACTGATTGCTCTCTTCAAGAATTCAAGCCTTCTTCACATCAGACACAGAAATCGCTCTGCGCAAGTTCAGTATTGATGCAATCGCTTCTTCAGTGGATTGAATTGTCTTGCCGAGAGAATTTTGGGGTAATTTGAGGGAGTAACAAAAATAGGGGGCCTTGTGATTTTCCTTGCGAAGGTAATTTAATAGGGATGGTTGTGAAAATGAAATATTATGTTTGAAATCAGGCGAATAATAATGATATGGCTACCTTCCTAAACGAACCTGTTCCAATTACTACGCTATGAGAATGCCTGCCTGCAATATATTATCCTCAGTAATGGAGTACATTTGTATTAATGGTGGTCTGGTTATCAAAGCCTTTCAAGAACAGACAACAGACGTATTTTCCAACTGTTTTTAAGTTAGTTGTTGCCATCACAATATTTCAAGTTTTAAAGCATGATATTCTCATACAGTTACAGCAACGGTAGAAGTTGTTACCAGGCTTTTCATATGTAAAGTTAGTTTGTGTACTGTCAGAGAGTTTGTTCGCAAAACAAAGCGAGGCAAGCCTTGGATCTCAGCCAATCTCTGCTGGAGCAATTGTATCAGGCTATGTAAAGTATTGATTTTCTTTAATATATCTTTATTTAAAAAGGAGGTTAAAAGTTTTTTTGGTTTCAATTCTTTTGTTAATTATTTATTAAAATTAGTTATAATAGCTTTATTATGGAGATTATAATTTTAAATAATTTTTTCTTTATAAAAATGAATAACACTTTATTATATTAATTTGATTTTACAATATTACATTTATATATTTTTGGTTAATTATTTATTAAAATTAATTATAATAATTTTATTTTTAATATAAAAATAATAACATTTTATCATATTAATTTGATTTTACAATATTACATTTATTGACATTTAGAGATATATGATGTGTAAATTAGTTGGTTTGTATAGGAATTAATTTTTATTTGGTTTTAGTCCAGAGACAGTGATAGCATCATTTTATTGTGACACATCATTCTTCCATCTAATATTGCAGTTATCATATTAATTTGATTTTACAATATTACATTTATTGACATTTAGAGATATATGATGTGTAAATTAGTTGGTTTGTATAGGAATTAATTTTTATTTGGTTTTAGTCCAGAGACAGTGATAGCATCATTTTATTGTGACACATCATTCTTCCATCTAATATTGCAGTTGGCTAGACACAATATGGTTGTGATAGCATCATTTTATTGGGACACATCATTTTTCCATCTAACATTGCAGTTGGCTCCAACTTAGACAGGGTATTCTTCCATCTAACATTGCAATGGGCTCCAACCTAGACAAGACCTGGTTGTAATAGTATTATCTCATTGATAAATAGATTATTCTTCCATCTAACATTAAAGCTATTTAACCTAAATTTAATTTAATTATAATAATATACGGTTTTTTCATCCAACATGAAAATTAATGTTAATCCCATCTAATAAAAAAAAACTGAATCTAAATCTAATAAGAAAAAAAAAAAAAATAGCCAGAAAATAAAATAACATATAATATTAAATGTTCGTTTCCAGCAGAGAAATAGAGAACCTGAACAACACTGTTACAGTAACAAGTATTCCCTAGTTGTGGAGACCAACGTATCCGTTTTCCTGGTTCGTAGAAAAAGAAGCTGAACTCACATAATGGGCGTACTTCGAAGCCTTAGAATAACGAATCCAAATCCAGTAAATTCATCAAAACTTTTTACAAGAATCGTCATAGCTTTTCTGGTTAACGAGCAGCGGAATATGGATGAATTTCCAACTCAGGATTTATAGGGAAATGGAATTTGGAAATACTGACGCCTGTGTATTGCGTCCCCGCTGCCTACATTTCTAATATTAGCCCGCAGCTTTCTGCACTTTGGATTTCATCCATCGCATGCAGTAATAATAATAAAAAAATTGGTAGTAATCAGAATATTAAAGACACTAGTTGTTTTAATTGTAATTTTTTGAAAAAATTTCTAGTTTATTTTCGGATTTAATTTGTCAATGGTAAAGATTCATTGAAATCATAAATTTGATGGGTGAACTCTGCAGAATCGAAGTGCTCCAGGGTTTTTCAAGGTGTTGAATCCATATATGAAGTCAAAAAACCAGTTTAAACAATAAAAATCAAGATTTCACCACAATTCTTTTTGCCAGATTCCAGCCACCCCAAATTCCAAAAGGTCCCACTTAAAGACAACTCATTAAAGAAGAGTGTTTTTTTTTGTTTATTTAAATTAATCTCATATCTAAAAGTTTATTGATTTATAATTATTTTCAAGCCTATAATAAGCTTTCCATCATATATTATCCCTTTGTTCAATGTTATAATTCAAGCTAAGCCAAATATAGATATTGATTCCAAGATATTTATAAGAAGGCATTTCCTCCAAGTTGTTGATTCATATATAAAAGTATCATATGTGATCTTTTTGGATTTAATTACATGACTTTCATTTTGTCCATATTGACAATCATACCCATTTTGGAATAGATATCTTGGAAGATTCTTAGTTGCTTGCGTAGATCAGAAAGATTCTTTGCCAAAAGAAAAATATCATCGGCATGAAGAAGAAGAGTGATAAATATATCAATTGGAGTTGGGCCAACACAACCTATTTCCTCCAAACACTTTTTAACTTATCAATGTATATGCCAAAAAGGGTAGGGGATGAGGAACACACTTGTTGGACTTTGATATTGTAGTTAATTTCTTCTGAGAAACCCTCAATCCTCCTAAAATTCTAAATGACATTCTCACCCTTGTCATAGTAGCCCTCAACTAAAAAAGGAACCTCTATCTCTTCCAAATGTTTTTCTTATGAATAGTGTCAAAAACCTTTTTAAGGTCAACAAAACAACATAGGGGATTGATTTTATTAGTTTGACACTCCATTGCAATGATCATGAGAGTAACAAGGTGGTCCATAGTTGAATGATATCCCTTAAACCCAGCTAGGCCTTTAGCTATTTTTGTGTGGTTTCTTAGATAAAGGCTAATATTCGTTTCCAAAGTAATTCTATATAGGTTGGCCAAAACATGGCTAATCATAGTGGTCCCATAATTAGAGGGAATTGTTTTATGACTACTTCTAAAAATATGTATAATGAGATTTTGTGTCCATGGTTTAGGGAAGACTCATTTCATGAAGATTTGACAATTCAAATTTTCAATTCCAACAAATTTTCACTAGATTTAGAGCCAATTTTATCATAAATATGTCCATTAAAAAGAAAAAAACATAAAATATTCACACTACACTAATAAGGAAAAATAAGAATGAAAATGTGCATATGTTATTGAAAAATAGGAAAAGTGTATATTTACAACAATATGAACAATAAATAATTAAAAATGCACACCTTCATCCTCATCTTCATAATTATAAATATACCCTTTATTTAAAACTTATACCTAACTTGAAAGCTAGTATTTATTTAAGATGTTACAAATATGACAAAAGAACATTAAGATGTTACACCCTACTTATTTTTTACAATTATTAAAACAAAAAAATTTAAGATATTACCAATAAATATCTATTCCACCAACTTTATTTAAAACTTGTCCCTAAACCAACCCCATTACTCTTTACAATCGTTGATAAAAAATAAACCAACCCCATTACTCTTTACAATCGTTGATAAAAAATAAATACAAACAGGCTACTCTTTGCAATGAATGATAAAAAGACAAATACAAAAACCCTCAACTACACTGAAAATAACCACATAACCTCCATTCATTAACATAAGAAACGATCATGCATCATTTTTTATTTTTTATTTTTTATTTTATATATATCCCTACACCATGGTTTACAAAAAAATATAGAGTTAGAGGGTTGAAAATCAACTTTTCTAAGAGTGGAAGAGTGGAATTCTCCGTGTGGTAGGTTTGTTTCTTTGGTTTATTTGGTTAATATGCATGTTTGTTTTATAATAAAGTTTTTATAATTATAATTTAATTATTAATAATTATTAAATAAATTTAATGTTCATGTAATATTTTTAAAATATTTAAATATTTTCAATAAATAAAGGGTTAAGATTTCTTTTAAAAATAGTTATGTTTTTTTGTTTTTTAAGTTAATTAAAATAATATTATATCTAGATATATCATTAAAATCTGATTGCTTATTATTTTGTTAAATGTTTTTTAAATTTATATATATTATTTATACAATAATTTTTTAATAATTAAATAATAATAATAATTTAAAATAAAGTTATAATATAATTAATTTTTATGGTTTTTTAAGCGGATAATATAAGATGTATCATAAAGTAAGTGTCCTAATATCTATTATGAACATACATGATACTACCGCTGACAATGAAGATTAAGTTGATATCTATTATAGAAAGATGTTTTTACTAATAAATATTTTCATTATCATTGATATGTTGATATCATTATATTATATTATATTTGTAAATCTATAATATTATATTTGTAAATCTATAATATTATATTTGTAAATCTATATTGTTTAAGCTTTTGTTAATTCTATCTAATTATTTAATTTATAACCACCCAACAAAATTAGGAAAAAACTTATATAGTGTATTACCACTGATAACCGAATAACAATAGAGATTAAGTTGATATTGATGTTACATCTGGACGGAATCAACAGAAAGCTTTTACAACGTGGATTCATAAATGTAACGTGGTACCACCGACACCGAGTGGCAATGGAGATTAGGTTGAGATATTTGGATTAGGTGAATTGGGGTGTAGGGAAAGGCTGGGCCCTACCCTTTTTACTCGAGACAAATTTGGTGGTGAAGGTCATGGGGTTACTTGCCATTAATACCCATAGAATGGGGGATCTGATGACATTTGAAAACGGCCCCAAATGAAATCACGGGGTAAATCAAATTGATAATACCTCCCCCTCGTGACGGTTACACTGCGAGAACTTATTCATAACTGTCTCGTGATGGTAGTGGTAAATATTTTTTACTATTAATCCACTCCAATGATAATGGTAAGGCTGCATGCACTAAAAAAACCTCAAACCTATTCCAATTACTACTGTCCTCTCAGGTATCAAGAATGCCTGCTGCCTGTCAGCAATATACTCTCCTGAGCAATAGAGTACACCTGTATTAATGGCGGTCTGGTTCTCAAACCTTTACAACAGCAAACGCATTTTTCAATTTTTTTTTTCTGTGGTTATGGTTGCCACTACAGTATTTTAAGTTTTAAAACAAGATATTCTCATGCAGTTACAGCAATGGCAGAAGTACTTGTTGTTACCATGTTTTTGATATGAAAAGTTAGTTGTGTACTGTTAAAGAGTTTGTTGCCGAGGCAAAGCATGGCAAGAGCTCAGGTCCAATAACGATCGCTACTTATCAATTGTATCAGTAAACATAAAATTATGTTTTCTTTAATATATATTTATTTAAAAGAAAATTATGTTTTATTTAATATATATTTATTCAAAATAATTATTATTTATTATAAGTAATTACTTGTAATTTTTTTTCGTAGTAAGCACCTACAGGGATTTGAACCAATAACTTATAGTTTTTAACAATGCACTCATTCATCGTCAATCCAAAGCCCCGTAGGCCTTTACCAATCTTTGCACATGGTAAAATCTTGATTTGAAGTTATGGATATCTAACAATACTATGGATATTACTGATTTGTATAGACAAATACTATGGAATACCATGGCTTATCTATACCACATACCAAAAAACTTTCCCATTTCATCAAAATGTTTTTAATGAGATATATCTAAAACTCTATATCCTCACCACCACTAAAAACATTCTATCTATATTCCATAGAGATCAAACCAATATTTTAATAATATTAAAATAAAAGTAATTTTTTTAAATAAAGAATTATAGATTTTTTTAAATAAAGATATACCCAAAATATGATAGGAATTAAATCTCTAGTGTCACGACCACAATCTAACTTAAAAAAAAATTTATTACCTAACCCTTACAGATCACTTGCCACCGTGATCACAAGGTATTCGGTTCATGGTAAAACATTATAATTTATGCATTTTATTTAATTCACCTGCATATGATACGACTTGGCATTAGGTTGGTTTCCACGCGGGTTTGCTCACGCTACACCTACCCACTCCAGCACTATGCCATAACCTATGCCATAACCTTATTGTATTGCATTCTTGTTTATTTAACGCGGCACCAGGTGGAAGGCGGATGTTAATCCAGCTCATCCATCCTGTGGCCAGGTGGAAGGAGGCCATGTGATTGCCATGTGAACGTTCAGGGTTGTACAACTATGGTTTCCGCGCCAACCTCCCCGCCCATACGAACGATGGTGATCAATCCGTGTAATCGTAGGGCTCAGATTGATCGAGGGTTTGACCTTCAGCGTATATTCCGCTGAGTTCTTCGGCCTCAGTTCATTTGCGTCCAGAATGTGCCTCTGCTCAGCAGAGCTTCCTCCGCACTGTTCCAGTTACACCTCTCTCGTTCAGGTATGAATCTAACTGTTGTAAAACACTAACACACAGGTTACAGTCTTACACCCCTACAGTTCATTACATTTTTCATTGCACCTGCGTTTTTCTCTATTACAGATAATGAATAACTTATTTCCTGTGCAGGAGGGTTTGGATCTTCCAGCCTCTACTGCCTGCGGAAAGAGGGTGCTGGCCCACGGTCAATCCAGGTGAGTTCTTATTCTTGCAGGCGCAATTATATAAAGAATATCTATGATTAGGTGGATTGAAGGTCTCCACAGGCCGGACGAAACTTATGTCCTGCTATTCCTGCTTTTCTCAGGTCTTATTGTTATTTGTTCAAGCCCTTGCTGCGATTTACAGGCGGCTCTCCCCATGCCAGACCTGTATCTCGTGAAACCCTGAGGGTTCAGCTATTTTGCTTATGGCTGCAAGCCATTTGTAAATTTATGTAGATGGGTACTTGAATCTGAGTCCAAATCTCTGTTTTGAGTTGATACCGTTAATTCAGGGTTTATATGTTCAAATATTTGCATGTTTTAATAGAACCCTTATGTTCTGGACTTTAGTCCCTTTCGGCTCCTGAAGCTATTAATATGAATGGTTTACCTGTGTATTGATCTTTGTATGCACGGCTACAGTCTCTTAATGAAGTAACGTATGATTTCTTTTATGCTGCCGGCTATATCGAAGCTACTCTGTTTATTTGATGTTAAATTTAAAGGTTCTCATGCACATGCCTGTGTTATTCCTCGAGGTTTACCCACTGTCTATTACTACAGTTTAATATGATCATGCATATGAAGTTAATATCGATGGACTTGCCACAGGGAGGGTTTGTTCTGTTTCGAACTTGGTATGACTGTCGACTCCTTCGTTTGAAGTTTAATCTTATGGCAAGAACTCGGGTCTATTATGAGTAGCTAGGTTAATGCATCAGATTTGGTATTCGATTCTTTACCATATTTCATATTTTCTTAATGCGGCTGTAGGGTTAAGGCTTGCATTCGGGTTGATGAATGCAAGACGAACCCCTTTGCCACACACAGGGTGTTATACCCGCGACCATGATGTTTAAGCCGGTAGAGGCATAATGTTAATTTTCCAGTTTCCGTATCATATTAGAATCATACTATTAATCTGTAAGTACATTAATGCTCTTATATTCATAACGTCAGCCTGCATGTAACGTTAACGCACCATCTTTGCACAGCTATTTAATACTTGCTGTAGTTATTGCTCCCCTTACACAGCTTTATATTATTTGCTATATTTTCGTTCATCTCACACAGTTATATAATATGGTGAAACGTTCCGTGGGTTGAGCTATGAGCATAACCCTTACGGCCGTTCCAGATACTTTTATTTCTCTGAGTTATTGTTTTATCAGAGGGCCTCGACCCTTTTATTTAACCATTCTAGTCTATACCGTGATAATTTAATTCCAAGTCAGATCTGCAGATAGACTATATGTATTAACCTATATGACAGCTCCACTACCACTGTTTGATGTTCAGCAAGATTAATAATTAACTGCAGCAAATAACCAGATAAGAGACTTAAATACCTGAACCGGTCTGAGTGCTATCTTTGCTTGTTACGCAAGTCAGAGTTATTTAAGAACACATACCTGTAATCTGCTACCGTCGTGCCTTCTTCAGAGAATCACCTGCAATGGTTTTTCTCTTATCCTCCCAACCTTGAGATCCACTTCACTGGATTCTCCCCCCGAGCCGTCTTGCAGGCCTGCAGCCCTCAACAAGACTCTTGCACCTCTGTGCTAGGTTATCTGGTCATTACCAGACTTAACCTCTTTTCTTTCTCTGCTCTCTCATGGAATTCCTCTCTCTGCTTGTTCCTCAACAACCCAGAGACTTTTCCTTCCCAGGACTTTTCCTTGGGTGAGAAGCAGTTGCATCAGTTTTATAACTGATTCACTAAAAATAGAAATCCTCCTTCAGGAGGCTGCCAGCATTTTCAAGAACATACACATGTAACATAATTCAATAATCAACTTTTCATTAATAATGTCATTCAAACAATGAGTAACCACTTCACAGTTTTTACCATAGTAATTATCCAGATTTACAAGTTACCAGGGTCATTACATCTTCCCCCCCTGGGATTGGACATCGTCCCGATGTCTTCTCTCATTAAATAAGTGTGGGTAAACTTTCCTAACGAGTTCTTCGTCTTCCCATGTAGCCTCCTCAGGCCCATAGTGCTGCCACAACACTTTAACTTGGGTAATAACCCGTTTCCGCAGCGGCACTTCTCTCCGGTCGAGAATGCTCTGTGGTTCGACCAGAACCTCGCCTTCCGGTTCGACCTGCAGGCAATCAATACTTTTATTCAGTTTCCTATTACATGTAGCTGCATAATAAAGACAACCGGATTAATTCTTACCTGCACATCTTGCCATTGAATGACATGTTTAGGATCATAGACATATTTTTTTAGAACAGAAACGTGAAACACATTATGAATCCTAATGTGACTTGGCAAGGCAAGTTGGTAGGCCACTGGCCCTACTCTAGCCAAGACCTGAAAAGGTCCAAAGTATCGAGGAGCCAGCTTAGCGCACCCACTCCACTGCAGGGTGCTCCTTCTGGTTTGAATCCTCACAAACACATGGTCGCCAACTTTGTATTCCGTGAATCTTCTTTTCCTGTCCGCAAAGCTTTTCTGTCTGTCTTGTGCAGCTTTCAAGTTTGCACGCACCTTTCTCACCATGTCTTCCATGTCTTTAAGCATTTCCGGACCCAAATTCAGCTTGTCTTCAGGTCCACCCCAACTTGAGGGTGTGCGACACTTTCGTCCATACAGGACCTCAAAGGGACTTAGCTGAGTCGAAGTGTGATATCCATTATTATACCCAAATTCGACCAGATGTAAATATTCTTCCCATTGACCTGGTTTCAGCATTACATACGCCCTCAACATATCTTCCAGCACCTGATTCACTCGCTCGGTTTGACCATCGGTCTGCGGATGATAAGCTGTGCTGAAATTCAGCTGAGTACCCAACTCGGCAAACAATGTCCTCCAAAAAGTAGAGGTGAATTTCACATCGCGATCTGATATAATTACCTTTGGTAATCCATGCAGTCGGAACACATTTTGCATGAAGAGATGAGCAATCTGCACCGCCTTGTAAGTGGACTGCACAGGGACAAAGTGCGCTGGTTTACTTAACTTATCAACCACTACCATGATAGAGTCGTTGCCCTTCTTTGTTCGGGGCAACCCTGTTATGAAATCCATGGAAATGATTTCCCATTTCCACTCCGGAATGGGCAAAGGCTGTAGCAGTCCAGCGGGATGCTGATGCTCTGCCTTAATTTGCTGGCATTCCAAACACCGTGCCAAGTACTCAACTACTTGTTTCTTCATTCCTGGCCAATAGTATTCCTTCTTAAGCGCAGTGATCATCTTTTGGTACCCCGGATGACCAGTGTAGTGGCTGATATGAAACTCATCCAGAATCAGCCTTCTAAGGTTATTTGCATCAGGTACATACATTTTCTTATTAAAAAACAGCATTCCAGCACTATTCAGTGTGTATCCTTGCTGTAATTTTTCCTTATCAGATTGCTGTACTTGCTGTTTTAAGTGCTGGTATTCAGAATCAAGACCAGCTGCTGTTTTTAATTGCTCAATTAATGAACTCTGCCATTTGCTGACCGAAAGTTCGCATAAACAATGAACCTTCCGACTTAATGCATCCGCCACTCGGTTTTCCTTGCCCTTTAAATGCTTTATGTCGAAATCAAATCCACTTAGAAAATCTGCCTAACGACCTTGTCTTGCATTCAAGGTAGGTTGGCTGAAATAATGTGTCAAGCTGTGATGATCTGTTAACAGCAGGAATTTCCTCCCTAAGAGGTAGTGTCGCCACATTTTCAGCGCATGAATAACAGCTGTTAATTCCAGATCGTAAGCAGAGTACCTCTGTTCATGCTCCTTCAGCTTCCTTGATTCATACGCTATTACCTTTCCTTCCTGCATTAATACTCCTCCCACACCCTCCTTGCTCGCATCAGTGCATACCACATAATCCTTATTAGGATCAGCGATACTCAAAATGGGTGCAGTGGTAAGTAGGTGCTTCAGGCGGTCAAAACTCTGCTGACATTCTGATGTCCACCTAAATACCTTCCCCTTTTTCTGTAAGGAGGTAATAGGATAGGCTATCCTAGAGAAACCTTCCACAAACCTCCGGTAATATCCAGCTAATCCCTTAAAGGATCTGATATCAGCAACATCCTTGGGTATGGGCCATTCCATAATGGTTTTTATCTTCTCCGGGTCTACAGCAATTCCTTCCTTAGTAATCACGTGTCCCAAATACTGAATTTCCTTCTTGAAGAAATCGCATTTGCTGAACTTAGCATATAGCTGATGTTCTCGAAGGGTCTGCAACACCAACCTAAGGTGCTCTTCGTGTTCCTGCTGGGAGCGAGAGTATATCAGAATATCGTCAATAAATATCAGCACAAATTTGTCTAAAAACCGATGAAACACGCTGTTCATCATACACATGAAGGTGGCAGGTGCATTGGTCAAACCAAAAGGTAGCACTACAAATTCGTAGTGCCCATAGCGTGTCCGGAAAGCAGTTTTGGCAATGTCCTCATCTTTAATCCTGATCTGATGATAACCAGATCGCAGATCAATCTTGGAAAACACTTTTGCCCCTTTCACTTGATCAAAGAGTTCATCTATCCTGGGTAAGGGGTACTTGTTTTTGACCATGAGCTTATTCAGCTGCCGGTAATCTATGCACATGCGCAGGGTCCCATCCTTCTTCTTCACAAATAATACCGGAGCTCCCCAGGGTGATACACTGGGATGTATGTACTGTTTATCCAACAACTCTTGGAGCTGCATTTTCAACTCTGTTAACTCTGGTACGCTCATTCGGTAGGGTGCCCGCGATACTGGTGCTGCCCCCGGTATCAGCTCTATAGTGAAGTCTATGTCCCTCTTTGGAGGCAGCCCCGGTACCTCTTCAGGAAAAACATCTGTAAATTCCTGTACCACTGGAATATTGTCTAATGCAGACATCTTATCTTTCTGGTTTGCATAGCCAACTTGTATGGCATAGATATGACATTTCTTTCTAATACATTTAGCTAACTGAGTTGCAGTGATAGGTCGAATCTGAACAGGATGTTTAATTCCCTGCAATTCTTGCTGCTGCCCCAAATCATCCTTGTAGTATATGGTCTTGGTTTTGCAATTCACCAATGACCAGTGCTTTTCCAGCCAATCCATACCAATAAGAATGTCATAAGAGCCTAATGGAAGTACATTCAGGTCTGCTGTTACGGGCTGTCCAGCTATACTGAAAGAACAGTTATTAACTTTAGCTAAAACCCGCCTTTTGGCTCCCGTAGCTAACTGGACCAACCATGGGTTTTTGAACTTTTCCGGTGGTAGCTTACAATGTTCCACTACTTTTGGACTAACATAACTTAAGGTAGCTCCTGGATCAATAAGTACAGCTACAGAAAGGTTTGAAATCTTACCTTCGAATTCCACCATGGAAGGTTGGTATTCCGCTTGCCGGTCCTCTAAGGCTGCATTAATTCTTGGTACGCTGCGCGCCACATCCCCAACAGTTGAGGCTTCATGGATTTGAGATATTTGATCAGCTCCTTTACGCTGTGGACAATTCCTAGCGTAGTGCGGTCCTCCACACACCCAGCACTGAACTGGAGGTCTGGTTCCCTCAATCTCTGATCTAGCAGGTGGTTCGCTGATTCTGCTTTCGCTTGGCTTAGCTCGGAAGGTGCCTTTGGTTATGTTTCTGCTGATCTGACCCTTCCCAGCCCCCTTACTGCCATTTCCACGGCTGCCTTTGTTGTTTCCAGCAACTCTGTTGCCTTTTCTCTCATTCCATCTCTTGTTTGGAATGTCTCCTTTCTGTTTGTTCTGCTGATAACAAATTCTAGCCTTTCGAATTGCCTCATCCATAGTTCGGGGATTGTCAAACTCAATCCGTTCCCTTATGTAAGCTGGTAGGCTACTCACGAACCTCTGCACCTTGGCCTTCTCCTCCTTTATGTATGGCACATAGCGAAGCAAAGAAGTGAAGCGATTTATGAATTCATCCATGGACTGCTGTCCTAATCGTAAGTCATGGAATTCTCGCGCCTTCTCATCATAGAAGCGCTCAGTTAAATACCTCTCCTTAAAGTATTTCTGAAATTTTTCCCAGGTTATGCTTTGCTCACTTACTCCCTTCACGATTTTAATCTCTTCCCACCACAAGGTGGCTTTGCCTTGCAGCTGGAAAATGGCCAGCCGCGCCTTCAGATTTTGATCATATTCGTACAGTTGAAAATATTTGTTAATGTTAATCAACCAAGCTTCTGCTGCTTCTTCCTGCTCACCATCGAAAAGTGGAGGTTTGATTTTTCGGAATTCTCCTTGTAACTCCATTTTCTGCCTCTTTGAGGTTTGCTGTTCCTGCACATTATCAGAATGGTCTTCCTGTTCTTCTGAAAGCTCAGGTGCATAATCCCGTTCTTCAGTTCCCCTTTGCTGTTCCGCACTGGGGTTGGCTAAGGGTGGATTTTGTTTGTCTGACAAGCTTTTCAATATTCTTTCTTGCTCCATTGTTAATCGGGCATTGTCCTCTCGTAGACGCGCCATTTCACTTTTTAGCTCTTGGACTGTTTGCAGTATCGCCAGATTGGTACTGCGTGTCTCAGCACCAAGTTGTACCCACAGCTCAGCATTTTCTTGAGGGATGCCGCCAGCTCCCGGCATTTCCTCCATCTTGCTTATTAGCTGTTAGCAGATGGCTGTCTCTGTATGGGTCTCCTAATTGGTACACAAGAAAGTCAATTAGCTGCATTGTCTTCATATATACATTATAAGATAATCTTTACTGTTCCAGAGGCCACAGTTTTGAAACCTCTGCTCTGATACCACATTGTCACGACCACAATCTAACTTAAAAAAAAATTTATTACCTAACCCTTACAGATCACTTGCCACCGTGATCACAAGGTATTCGGTTCATGGTAAAACATTATAATTTATGCACTTTATTTAATTCACCTGCATATGATACGACTTGGCATTAGGTTGGTTTCCACGCGGGTTTGCTCACGCTACACCTACCCACTCCAGCACTATGCCATAACCTATGCCGTAACCTTATTGTATTGCATTCTTGTTTATTTAACGCAGCACCAGGTGGAAGGCGGATATTAATCCAGCTCATCCATCCTGTGGCCAGGTGGAAGGAGGCCATGTGATTGCCATGTGAACGTTCAGGGTTGTACAACTATCGTTTCCGCGCCAACCTCCCCGCCCATACGAACGATGGTGATCAATCCGTGTAATCGTAGGGCTCAGATTGATCGAGGGTTTGACCTTCAGCATATATTCCGCCGAGTTCTTCGGCCTGAGTTCATTTGCGTCCAGAATGTGCCTCCGCTCAGCAGAGCTTCCTCCGCACTGTTCCAGTTACACCTCTCTCGTTCAGGTATGAATCTAACTGTTGTAAAACACTAACACACAGGTTACAGTCTTACACCCCTACAGTTCATTACGTTTTTCATTGCACCTGCGTTTTTCTCTATTACAGATAATGAATAACTTATTTCCTGTGCAGGAGGGTTTGGATCTTCCAGCCTCTACTGCCTGCGGAAAGAGGGTGCTGGCCCACGGTCAATCCAGGTGAGTTCTTATTCTTGCAGGCGTAATTATATAAAGAATATCTATGATTAGGTGGATTGAAGGTCTCCACAGGCCGGACGAAACTTATGTCCTGCTATTCCTGCTTTTCTCAGGTCTTATTGTTATTTGTTCAAGCCCTTGCTGCGATTTACAGGCGGCTCTCCCCATGCCAGACCTGTATCTCGTGAAACCCTGAGGGTTCAGCTATTTTGCTTACGGATGCAAGCCATTTGTAAATTTATGTAGATGGGTACTTGAATCTGAGTCCAAATCTCTGTTTTGAGTTGATACCGTTAATTCAGGGTTTATATGTTCAAATATTTGCATGTTTTAATAGAACCCTTATGTTCTGGACTTTAGTCCCTTTCGGCTCCTGAAGCTATTAATATGAATGGTTTACCTGTGTATTGATCTTTGTATGCACGACTACAGTCTCTTAATGAACTAACGTATGATTTCTTTTATGCTGCCGGCTATATCGAAGCTACTCTGTTTATTTGATGTTAAATTTAAAGGTTCTCATGCACATGCCTGTGTTATTCCTCGGGGTTTACCCACTGTCTATTACTACAGTTTAATATGATCATGCATATGAAGTTAATATCGATGGACTTGCCACAGGGAGGGTTTGTTCTGTTTCGAACTTGGTATGACTGTCGACTCCTTCGTTTGAAGTTTAATCTTATGGCAAGAACTCGGGTCTATTATGAGTAGCTAGGTTAATGCATCAGATTTGGTATTCGATTCTTTACCATATTTCATATTTTCTTAATGCGGCTGTAGGGTTAAGGCTTGCATTCGGGTTGATGAATGCAAGACGAACCCCTTTGCCACACACAGGGTGTTATACCCGCGACCATGATGTTTAAGCCGGTAGAGGCATAATGTTAATTTTCCAGTTTCCGTATCATATTAGAATCATACTATTAATCTGTAAGTACATTAATGCTCTTATATTCATAACGTCAGCCTGCATGTAACGTTAACGCACCATCTTTGCACAGCTATTTAATACTTGCTGTAGTTATTGCTCCCCTTACACAGCTTTATATTATTTACTATATTTCGTTCATGTCACACAGTTATATAATATGGTGAAACGTTCCGTGGGTTGAGCTATGAGCATAACCCTTACGGCCGTTCCAGATACTTTTATTTCTCTGAGTTATTGTTTTATCAGAGGGCCTCGGCCCTTTTATTTAACCATTCTAGTCTATACCGTGATAATTTAATTCCAAGTCAGATCTGCAGATAGACTATATGTATTAACCTATATGACAGCTCCACTACCACTGTTTAATGTTCAGCAAGATTAATAATTAACTGCAGCAAATAACCAGATAAGAGACTTAAATACCTGAACCGGTCTGAGTGCTATCTTTGCTTGTTACGCAAGTCAGAGTTATTTAAGAACACATACTTGTAATCTGCTACCGTCGTGCCTTCTTCAGAGAATCACCTGCAATGGTTTTGCTCTTATCCTCCCAACCTTGAGATCCACTTCACTGGATTCTCCCCCCGAGCCGTCTTGCAGGCCTGCAGCCCTCAACAAGACTCTTGCACCTCTGTGCTAGGTTATCTGGTCATTACCAGACTTAACCTCTTTTCTTTCTCTGCTCTCTCATGGAATTCCTCTCTCTGCTTGTTCCTCAACAACCCAGAGACTTTTCCTTCCCAGGACTTTTCCTTGGGTGAGAAGCAGTTGCATCAGTTTTATAACTGATTCACTAAAAATAGAAATCCTCCTTCAGGAGGCTGCCATCATTTTCAAGAACATACACATGTAACATAATTCAATAATCAACTTTTCATTAATAATGTCATTCAAACAATGAGTAACCACTTCACAGTTTTTACCACAGTAATTATCCAGATTTACAAGTTACCAGGGTCATTACATCTTCCCCCCCTGGGATTGGACATCGTCCCGATGTCTTCTCTCATTAAATAAGTGTGGGTAAACTTTCCTAACGAGTTCTTCGTCTTCCCATGTAGCCTCCTCAGGCCCATAGTGCTGCCACAGCACTTTAACTTGGGTAATAACCCGTTTCCGCAGCCGCACTTCTCTCCGGTCGAGAATGCTCTGTGGTTCGACCAGAACCTCGCCTTCCGGTTCGACCTGCAGGCAATCAATACTTTTAATCAGTTTCCTATTACATGTAGCTGCATAATAAAGACAACCGGATTAATTCTTACTTGCACATCTTGCCATTGAATGACATGTTTAGGATCATAGACATATTTTTTTAGAACAGAAACGTGAAACACATTATGAATCCTAATGTGACTTGGCAAGGCAAGTTGGTAGGCCACTGGCCCTACTCTAGCCAAGACCTGAAAAGGTCCAAAGTATCGAGGAGCCAGCTTGGCGCACCCACTCCACTGCAGGGTGCTCCTTCTGGTTTGAATCCTCACAAACACATGGTCGCCAACTTTGTATTCCGTGAATCTTCTTTTCCTGTCCGCAAAGCTTTTCTGTCTGTCTTGTGCAGCTTTCAAGTTTGCACGCACCTTTCTCACCATGTCTTCCATGTCTTTAAGCATTTCCAGACCCAAATTCAGCTTGTCTTCAGGTCCACCCCAACTTGAGGGTGTGCGACACTTTCGTCCATACAGGACCTCAAAGGGACTTAGCTGAGTCGAAGTGTGATATCCATTATTATACGCAAATTCGACCAGATGTAAATATTCTTCCCATTGACCTGGTTTCAGCATTACATACGCCCTCAACATATCTTCCAGCACCTGATTCACTCGCTCGGTTTGACCATCGGTCTGCGGGTGATAAGCTGTGCTGAAATTCAGCTGAGTACCCAACTCGGCAAACAATGTCCTCCAAAAAGTAGAGGTGAATTTCACATCGCGATCTGATATAATTACCTTTGGTAATCCATGCAGTCGGAACACATTTTGCATGAAGAGATGAGCAATCTGCACCGCCTTGTAAGTGGACTGCACAGGAATAAAGTGCGCTGCTTTACTTAACTTATCAACCACTACCATGATAGAGTCGTTGCCCTTCTTTGTTCGGGGCAACCCTGTTATGAAATCCATGGAAATGGTTTCCCATTTCCACTCCGGAATAGGCAAAGGCTGTAGCAGTCCGGCTGGATGCTGATGCTCTGCCTTAATTTGCTGGCATTCCAAACACCGTGCCAAGTACTCAACTACTTGTTTCTTCATTCCTGGCCAATAGTATTCCTTCTTAAGCGCAGTGATCATCTTTTGGTACCCCGGATGACCAGTGTAGTGGCTGACATGAAACTCATCCAGAATCAGCCTTCTAAGGTTATTTGCATCAGGTACATACATTTTCTTATTAAAACACAGCATTCCAGCACTATTCAGTGTGTATCCTTGCTGTAATTTTTCCTTATCAGATTGTTGTACTTGCTGTTTTAAGTGCTGGTATTCAGAATCAAGACCAGCTGCTGTTTTTATTTGCTCAATTAGTGAAGTCTGCCATTTGCTGACCGAAAGTTCACATAAACAATGAACCTTCCGACTTAATGCATCCGCCACTCGGTTTTCCTTGCCCTTTAAATGCTTTATGTCGAAATCAAATCCACTTAGAAAATCTGCCCAACGACCTTGTCTTGCATTCAAGGTAGGTTGGCTGAAATAATGTGTCAAGCTGTGATGATCTGTTAACAGCAGGAATTTCCTCCCTAAGAGGTAGTGCCGCCACATTTTCAGCGCATGAATAACAGCTGTTAATTCCAGATCGTAAGCAGAGTACCTCTGTTCATGCTCCTTCAGCTTCCTTGATTCATACGCTATTACCTTTCCTTCCTGCATTAATACTCCTCCCACACCCTCCTTGCTCGCATCGGTGCATACCACATAATCCTTATTAGGATCAGCGATACTCAAAATGGGTGCAGTGGTAAGTAGGTGCTTCAGGCGGTCAAAACTCTGCTGACATTCTGATGTCCACCTAAATACCTTCCCCTTTTTCTGTAAGGAGGTAATAGGATAGGCTATCCTAGAGAAACCTTCCACAAACCTCCAGTAATATCCAGCTAATCCCATAAAGGATCTGATATCAGCAACATCCTTGGGTATGGGCCATTCCATAATGGTTTTTATCTTCTCCGGGTCTACAGCAATTCCTTCCTTAGTAATCACGTGTCCCAAATACTGAATTTCCTCCTTGAAGAAATCGCATTTGCTGAACTTAGCGTATAGCTGATGTTCTCGAAGGGTCTGCAACACCAACCTAAGGTGCTCTTCGTGTTCCTGCTGGGAGCGAGAGTATATCAGAATATCGTCAATAAATATCAGCACAAATTTGTCTAAAAACCGATGAAACACGCTGTTCATCATACACATGAAGGTGGCAGGTGCATTGGTCAAACCAAAAGGTAGCACTACAAATTCGTAGTGCCCATAGCGTGTCCGGAAAGCAGTTTTGGCAATGTCCTCATCTTTAATCCTGATCTGATGATAACCAGATCGCAGATCAATCTTGGAAAACACTTTTGCCCCTTTCACTTGATCAAAGAGTTCATCTATCCTGGGTAAGGGGTACTTGTTTTTGACCATGAGCTTATTCAGCTGCCGGTAATCTATGCACATGCGCAGGGTCCCATCCTTATTCTTCACAAATAATACCGGAGCTCCCCAGGGTGATACACTGGGACGTATGTACTGTTTATCCAACAACTCTTGGAGCTGCATTTTCAACTCTGTTAACTCTGGTACGCTCATTCGGTAGGGTGCCCACGATACTGGTGCTGCCCCCGGTATCAGCTCTATAGTGAAGTCTATGTCCCTCTTTGGAGGCAGCCCCGGTACCTCTTCAGGAAAAACATTTGTAAATTCCTGTACCACTGGAATATTGTCTAATGCAGACATCTTATCTTTCTGGTTTGCATAGCCAACTTGTATGGCATAGATATGACATTTCTTTCTAATACATTTAGCTAACTGAGTTGCCGTGATAGGTCGAATCTGAACAGGATGTTTAATTCCCTGCAATTCCTGCTGCTGCCCCAAATCATCCTTGTAGTATATGGTCTTGGTTTTGCAATTCACCAATGACCAGTGCTTTTCCAGCCAATCCATACCAATAAGAATGTCATAAGAGCCTAATGGAAGTACATTTAGGTCTGCTGTTACGGGCTGTCCAGCTATACTGAAAGAACAGTTATTAACTTTAGCTAAAACCCGCCTTTTGGCTCCCGTAGCTAACTGGACCAACCATGGGTTTTTGAACTTTTCCGGTGGTAGCTTACAATGTTCCACTACTTTTGGACTAACATAACTTAAGGTAGCTCCTGGATCAATAAGTACAACTACAGAAAGGTTTGAAATCTTACCTTCGAATTCCACCATGGAAGGTTGGTATTCTGCTTACCGGTCCTCTAAGGCTGCATTAATTCTTGGTATGCTGTGCGCCACCTCCCCAACAGTTGAGGCTTCAAGGATTTGAGATATTTGATCAGCTCCTTTACGCTGTGGACAATTCCTAGCGTAGTGCGGTCCTCCACACACCCAGCACTGAACTGGAGGTCTGGTTCCCTCAATCTCTGATCTAGCAGGTGGTTCTCTGATTCTGCTTTCGCTTGGCTTAGCTCGGAAGGTGCCTTTGGTTATGTTTCTGCTGATCTGACCCTTCCCAGCCCCCTTACTGCCATTTCCACGACTGCCTTTGTTGTTTCCAGCAACTCTGTTGCCTTTTCTCTCATTCCATCTCTTGTTTGGAATGTCTCCTTTTTGTTTGTTCTACTGATAACAAATTCTAGCCTTTCGAATTGCCTCATCCATAGTTCGGGGATTGTCAAACTCAATCCGTTCCCTTATGTAAGCTGGTAGGCTACTCACGAACCTCTGCACCTTGGCCTTCTCCTCCTTTATGTATGGCACATAGCGAAGCAAAGAAGTGAAGCGATTTATGAATTCATCCATGGACTGCTGTCCTAATCGTAAGTCATGGAATTCTCGCGCCTTCTCATCATAGAAGCGCTCAGTTAAATACCTCTCCTTAAAGTATTTCTGAAATTTTTCCCAGGTTATGCTTTGCTCACTTACTCCCTTCACGATTTTAATCTCTTCCCACCACAAGGTGGCTTTGCCTTGCAGCTGGAAAATGGCCAGCCGCGCCTTCAGATTTTGATCATATTCGTACAGTTGAAAATATTTGTTAATGTTAATCAACCAAGCTTCTGCTGCTTCTTCCTGCTCACCATCGAAAAGTGGAGGTTTGATTTTTCGGAATTCTCCTTGTAACTCCATTTTCTGCCTCTTTGAGGTTTGTTGTTCTTGCACATTATCAGAATGGTCTTCCTGTTCTTCTGAAAGCTCAGGTGCATAATCCCGTTCTTCAGTTCCCCTTTGCTGTTCCGCACTGGGGTTGGCTAAGGGTGGATTTTGTTTGTCTGACAAGCTTTTCAATATTCTTTCTTGCTCCATTGTTAATCGCGCATTGTCCTCTCGTAGACGCGCCATTTCACTTTTCAGCTCTTGGACTGTTTGCAGTATCGCCAGATTGGTACTGCGTGTCTCAGCACCAAGCTGTACCCACAGCTCAGCATTTTCTTGAGGGATGCCGCCAGCTCCCGGCATTTCCTCCATCTTGCTTATTAGCTGTTAGCAGATGGCTGTCTCTGTATGGGTCTCCTAATTGGTACACAAGAAAGTCAATTCGCTGCATTGTCTTCATATATACATTATAAGATAATCTTTACTGTTCCAGAGGCCACAGTTTTGAAACCTCTGCTCTGATACCACATTGTCATGACCACAATCTAACTTAAAAAAAATTTATTACCTAACCCTTACAGATCACTTGCCACCGTGATCACAAGGTATTCGGTTCATGGTAAACATTATAATTTATGCACTTTATTTAATTCACCTGCATATGATACGACTTGGCATTAGGTTGGTTTCCACGCGGGTTTGCTCACGCTACACCTACCCACTCCAGCACTATGCCATAACCTATGCCGTAACCTTATTGTATTGCATTCTTGTTTATTTAACGCGGCACCAGGTGGAAGGCGGATGTTAATCCAGCTCATCCATCCTGTGGCCAGGTGGAAGGAGGCCATGTGATTGCCATGTGAACGTTCAGGGTTGTACAACTATGGTTTCCGCGCCAACCTCCCCGCCCATACGAACGATGGTGATCAATCCGTGTAATCGTAGGGCTCAGATTGATCGAGGGTTTGACCTTCAGCATATATTCCGCCGAGTTCTTCGGCCTCAGTTCATTTGCGTCCAGAATGTGCCTCCGCTCAGCAGAGCTTCCTCCGCACTGTTCCAGTTACACCTCTCTCGTTCAGGTATGAATCTAACTGTTTTAAAACACTAACACACAGGTTACAGTCTTACACCCCTACAGTTCATTACGTATTTCATTGCACCTGCGTTTTTCTCTATTACAGATAATGAATAACTTATTTCCTGTGCAGGAGGGTTTGGATCTTCCAGCCTCTACTGCCTGCGGAAAGAGGGTGCTGGCCCACGGTCAATCCAGGTGAGTTCTTATTCTTGCAGGCGTAATTATATAAAGAATATCTATGATTAGGTGGATTGAAGGTCTCCACAGGCCGGACGAAACTTATGTCCTGCTATTCCTGCTTTTCTCAGGTCTTATTGTTATTTGTTCAAGCCCTTGCTGCGATTTACAGGCGGCTCTCCCCATGCCAGACCTGTATCTCGTGAAACCCTGAGGGTTCAACTATTTTGCTTACGGCTGCAAGCCATTTGTAAATTTATGTAGATGGGTACTTGAATCTGAGTCCAAATCTCTGTTTTGAGTTGATACCGTTAATTCAGGGTTTATATGTTCAAATATTTGCATGTTTTAATAGAACCCTTATGTTCTGGACTTTAGTACCTTTCGGCTCCTGAAGCTATTAATATGAATGGTTTATCTGTGTATTGATCTTTGTATGCACGGCTACAGTCTCTTAATGAACTAACGTATGATTTCTTTTATGCTGCCGGCTATATCGAAGCTACTCTGTTTATTTGATGTTAAATTTAAAGGTTCTCATGCACATGCCTGTGTTATTCCTCGGGGTTTACCCACTGTCTATTACTACAGTTTAATATGATCATGCATATGAAGTTAATATCGATGGACTTGCCACAGGGAGGGTTTGTTCTGTTTCGAACTTGGTATGACTGTCGACTCCTTCGTTTGAGGTTTAATCTTATGGCAAGAACTCGGGTCTATTATGAGTAGCTAGGTTAATGCATCAGATTTGGTATTCGATTCTTTACCATATTTCATATTTTCTTATTGCGGCTGTAGGGTTAAGGCTTGCATTCGGGTTGATGAATGCAAGACGAACCCCTTTGCCACACACAGGGTGTTATACCCGCGACCATGAAGTTTAAGCCGGTAGAGGCATAATGCTAATTTTCCAGTTTCCGTGTCATATTAGAATCATACTATTAATCTGTAAGTACATTAATGCTCTTATATTCATAACGTCAGCCTGCATGTAACGTTAACGCACCATCTTTGCACAGCTATTTAATACTTGCTGTAGTTATTGCTCCCCTTACACAGCTTTATATTATTTGCTATATTTTCGTTCATCTCACACAGTTATATAATATGGTGAAACGTTCCGTGGGTTGAGCTATGAGCATAACCCTTACGGCCGTTCCAGATACTTTTATTTCTCTGAGTTATTGTTTTATCAGAGGGCCTCGGCCCTTTTATTTAACCATTCTAGTCTATACCGTGATAATTTAATTCCAAGTCAGATCTGCAGATAGACTATATGTATTAACCTATATGACAGCTCCACTACCACTATTTGATGTTCAGCAAGATTAATAATTAACTGCAGCAAATAACCAGATAAGAGACTTAAATACCTGAACCGGTCTGAGTGCTATCTTTGCTTGTTACGCAAGTCAGAGTTATTTAAGAACACATACCTGTAATCTGCTACCGTCGTGCCTTCTTCAGAGAATCACCTGCAATGGTTTTGCTCTTATCCTCCCAACCTTGAGATCCACTTCACTGGATTCTCCCCCCGAGCCGTCTTGCAGGCCTGCAGCCCTCAACAAGACTCTTGCACCTCTGTGCTAGGTTATCTGGTCATTACCAGACTTAACCTCTTTTCTTTCTCTGCTCTCTCATGGAATTCCTCTCTCTGCTTGTTCCTCAACAACCCAAAGACTTTTCCTTCCCAGGACTTTTCCTTGGGTGAGAAGCAGTTGCATCAGTTTTATAACTGATTCACTAAAAATAGAAATCCTCCTTCAGGAGGCTGCCAGCATTTTCAAGAACATACACATGTAACATAATTCAATAATCAACTTTTCATTAATAATGTCATTCAAACAATGAGTAACCACTTCACAGTTTTTACCACAGTAATTATCCAGATTTACAAGTTACAAGGGTCATTACATCTTCCCCCCCTGGGATTGGATATCGTCCAGATGTCTTCTCTCATTAAATAAGTGTGGGTAAACTTTCCTAACGAGTTCTTCGTCTTCCCATGTAGCCTCCTCAGGCCCATAGTGCTGCCACAGCACTTTAACTTGGGTAATAACCCGTTTCCGCAACGGCACTTCTCTCCGGTCGAGAATGCTCTGTGGTTCGACCAGAACCTCGCCTTCCGGTTCGACCTGCAGGCAATCAATACTTTTAATCAGTTTCCTATTACATGTAGCTGCATAATAAAGACAACCGGATTAATTCTTACGTGCACATCTTGCCATTGAATGACATGTTTAGGATCATAGACATATTTTTTTAGAACAGAAACGTGAAACACATTATGAATCCTAATGTGACTTGGCAAGGAAAGTTGGTAGGCCACTGGCCCTACTCTAGCCAAGACCTGAAAAGGTCCAAAGTATCGAGGAGCCAGCTTGGCGCACCCACTCCACTGCAGGGTGCTCCTTCTGGTTTGAATCCTCACAAACACATGGTCGCCAACTTTGTATTCCGTGAATCTTCTTTTCCTGTCCGCAAAGCTTTTCTGTCTGTCTTGTGCAGCTTTCAAGTTTGCACGCACCTTTCTCACCATGTCTTCCATGTCTTTAAGCATTTCCGGACCCAAATTCAGCTTGTCTTCAGGTCCACCCCAACTTGAGGGTGTGCGACACTTTCGTCCATACAGGACCTCAAAGGGACTTAGCTGAGTCGAAGTGTGATATCCATTATTATACGCAAATTCGACCAGATGTAAATATTCTTCCCATTGACCTGGTTTCAGCATTACATACGCCCTCAACATATCTTCCAGCACCTGATTCACTCGCTCAGTTTGACCATCGGTCTGCGGGTGATAAGCTGTGCTAAAGTTCAGCTGAGTACCCAACTCGGCAAACAATGTCCTCCAAAAAGTAGAGGTGAATTTCACATCGCGATCTGATATAATTACCTTTGGTAATCCATGCAATCGGAACACATTTTGCATGAAGAGATGAGCAATCTGCACCGCCTTGTAAGTGGACTGCACAGGAATAAAGTGCGCTGCTTTACTTAACTTATCCACCACTACCATGATAGAGTCGTTGCCCTTCTTTGTTCGGGGCAACCCAGTTATGAAATCCATGGATATGGTTTCCCATTTCCATTCCGGAATAGGCAAAGGCTGTAGCAGTCCGGCTGGATGCTGATGCTCTGCCTTAATTTGCTGGCATTCCAAACACCGTGCCAAGTACTCAACTACTTGTTTCTTCATTCCTGGCCAATAGTATTCCTTCTTAAGCGCAGTGATCATCTTTTGGTACCCCGGATGACCAGTGTAGTGGCTGACATGAAACTCATCCAGAATCAGCCTTCTAAGGTTATTTGCATCAGGTACATACATTTTCTTATTAAAACACAGCATTCCAGCACTATTGAGTGTGTATCCTTGCTGTAATTTTTCCTTATCAGATTGCTGTACTTGCTGTTTTAAGTGCTGGTATTCAGAATCAAGACCAGCTGCTGTTTTTATTTGCTCAATTAATGAAGTCTGCCATTTGCTGACCGAAAGTTCGCATAAACAATGAACCTTCCGACTTAATGCATCCGCCACTCGATTTTCCTTGCCCTTTAAATGCTTTATGTCGAAATCAAATCCACTTAGAAAATCTGCCCAATGACCTTGTCTTGCATTCAAGGTAGGTTGGCTGAAATAATGTGTCAAGCTGTGATGATCTGTTAACAGCAGGAATTTCCTCCCTAAGAGGTAGTGTCGCCACATTTTCAGCGCATGAATAACAGCTGTTAATTCCAGATCGTAAGCAGAGTACCTCTGTTCATGCTCCTTCAGCTTCCTTGATTCATACGCTATTACCTTTCCTTCCTGCATTAATACTCCTCCCACACCCTCCTTGCTCGCATCGGTGCATACCACATAATCCTTATTAGGATCAGCGATACTCAAAATGGGTGCAGTGGTAAGTAGGTGCTTCAGGCGGTCAAAACTCTGCTGACATTCTGATGTCCACCTAAATACCTTCCCCTTTTTCTGTAAGGAGGTAATAGGATAGGCTATCCTAGAGAAACCTTCCACAAACCTCCGGTAATATCCAGCTAATCCCATAAAGGATCTGATATCAGCAACATCCTTGGGTATGGGCCATTCCATAATGGTTTTTATCTTCTCCGGGTCTACAGCAATTCCTTCCTTAGTAATCACGTGTCCCAAATACTGAATTTCCTCCTTGAAGAAATCGCATTTGCTGAACTTAGCATATAGCTGATGTTCTCGAAGGGTCTACAACACCAACCTAAGGTGCTCTTCGTGTTCCTGCTGGGAGCGAGAGTATATCAGAATATCGTCAATAAATATCAGCACAAATTTGTCTAAAAACTGATGAAACACGCTGTTCATCATACACATGAAGGTGGCAGGTGCATTGGTCAAACCAAAAGGTAGCACTACAAATTCGTAGTGCCCATAGCGTGTCCGGAAAGCAGTTTTGGCAATGTCCTCATCTTTAATCCTGATCTGATGATAACCAGATCGCAGATCAATCTTGGAAAACACTTTTGCCCCTTTCACTTGATCAAAGAGTTCATCTATCCTGGGTAAGGGGTACTTGTTTTTGACCGTGAGCTTATTCAGCTGCCGGTAATCTATGCACATGCGCAGGGTCCCATCCTTCTTCTTCACAAATAATACCGGAGCTCCCCAGGGTGATACACTGGGACGTATGTACTGTTTATCCAACAACTCTTGGAGCTGCATTTTCAACTCTGTTAACTCTGGTACGCTCATTCGGTAGGGTGCCCGCGATACTGGTGCTGCCCCCGGTATCAGCTCTATAGTGAAGTCTATGTCCCTCTTTGGAGGCAGCCCCGGTACCTCTTCAGGAAAAACATCTGTAAATTCCTGTACCACTGGAATATTGTCTAATGCAGACATCTTATCTTTCTGGTTTGCATAGCCAACTTGTATGGCATAGATCTGACATTTCTTTCTAATACATTTAGCTAACTGAGTTGCAATGATAGGTCGAATCTGAACAGGATGTTTAATTCCCTGCAATTCTTGCTGCTGCCCCAAATCATCCTTGTAGTATATGGTCTTGGTTTTGCAATTCACCAATGACCAGTGCTTTTCCAGCCAATCCATACCAATAAGAATGTCATAAGAGCCTAATGGAAGTACATTCAGGTTTGCTGTTACGGGCTGTCCAGCTATACTGAAAGAACAGTTATTAACTTTAGCTAAAACCCGCCTTTTGGCTCCCGTAGCTAACTGGACCAACCATGGGTTTTTGAACTTTTCCGGTGGTAGCTTACAATGTTCCACTACTTTTGGACTAACATAACTTAAGGTAGCTCCTGGATCAATAAGTACAGCTACAGAAAGGTTTGAAATCTTACCTTCGAATTCCACCATGGAAGGTTGGTATTCCGCTTGCCGGTCCTCTAAGGCTGCATTAATTCTTGGTACGCTGCGCGCCACCTCCCCAACAGTTGAGGCTTCATGGATTTGAGATATTTGATCAGCTCCTTTACGCTGTGGACAATTCCTAGCGTAGTGCGGTCCTCCACACACCCAGCACTGAACTGGAGGTCTGGTTCCCTCAATCTCTGATCTAGCAGGTGGTTCGCTGATTCTGCTTTCGCTTGGCTTAGCTCGGAAGGTGCCTTTGGTTATGTTTCTGCTGATCTGACCCTTCCCAGCCCCCTTACTGCCATTTCCACGGCTGCCTTTGTTGTTTCCAGCAACTCTGTTGCCTTTTCTCTCATTCCATCTCTTGTTTGGAATGTCTCCTTTCTGTTTGTTCTGCTGATAACAAATTCTAGCCTTTCGAATTGCCTCATCCATAGTTCGGGGATTGTCAAACTCAATCCGTTCCCTTATGTAAGCTGGTAGGCTACTCACGAACCTCTGCACCTTGGCCTTCTCCTCCTTTATGTATGGCACATAGCGAAGCAAAGAAGTGAAGCGATTTATGAATTCATCCATGGACTGCTGTCCTAATCGTAAGTCATGGAATTCTCGCGCCTTCTCATCATAGAAGCGCTCAGTTAAATACCTCTCCTTAAAGTATTTCTGAAATTTTTCCCAGGTTATGCTTTGCTCACTTACTCCCTTCACGATTTTAATCTCTTCCCACCACAAGGTGGCTTTGCCTTGCAGCTGGAAAATGGCCAGCCGCGCCTTCAGATTTTGATCATATTCGTACAGTTGAAAATATTTGTTAATGTTAATCAACCAAGCTTCTGCTGCTTCTTCCTGCTCACCATCGAAAAGTGGAGGTTTGATTTTTCGGAATTCTCCTTGTAACTCCATTTTCTGCCTCTTTGAGGTTTGCTGTTCCTGCACATTATCAGAATGGTCTTCCTGTTCTTCTGAAAGCTCAGGTGCATAATCCCGTTCTTCAGTTCCCCTTTGCTGTTTCGCACTGGGGTTGGCTAAGGGTGGATTTTGTTTGTCTGACAAGCTTTTCAATATTCTTTCTTGCTCCATTGTTAATCGGGCATTGTCCTCTCGTAGAAGCGCCATTTCACTTTTCAGCTCTTGGACTGTTTGCAGTATCGCCAGATTGGTACTGCGTGTCTCAGCACCAAGCTGTACCCACAGCTCAGCATTCTCTTGAGGGATGCCGCCAGCTCCCGGCATTTCCTCCATCTTGCTTATTAGCTGTTAGCAGATGGCTGTCTCTGTATGGGTCTCCTAATTGGTACACAAGAAAGTCAATTAGCTCCATTGTCTTCATATATACATTATAAGATAATCTTTACTGTTCCAGAGGCCACAGTTTTGAAACCTCTGCTCTGATACCACATTGTCACGACCACAATCTAACTTAAAAAAAATTTATTACCTAACCCTTACAGATCACTTGCCACCGTGATCACAAGGTATTCGGTTCATGGTAAACATTATAATTTATGCACTTTATTTAATTTACCTGCATATGATACGACTTGGCATTAGGTTGGTTTCCACGTGGGTTTGCTCACGCTACACCTACCCACTCCAGCACTATGCCATAACCTATGCCGTAACCTTATTGTATTGCATTCTTGTTTATTTAACGCGGCACCAGGTGGAAGGCGGATATTAATCCAGCTCATCCATCCTGTGGCCAGGTGGAAGGAGGCCATGTGATTGCCATGTGAACGTTCATGGTTGTACAACTATGGTTTCCGCGCCAACCTCCCCGCCCATACGAACGATGGTGATCAATCCGTGTAATCGTAGGGCTCAGATTGATCGAGGGTTTGACCTTCAGCATATATTCCGTCGAGTTCTTCGGCCTCAGTTCATTTGCGTCCAGAATGTGCCTCCGCTCAGCAGAGCTTCCTCCGCACTGTTCCAGTTACACCTCTCTCGTTCAGGTATGAATATAACTGTTGTAAAACACTAACACACAGGTTACAGTCTTACACCCCTACAGTTCATTACGTTTTTCATTGCACCTGCGTTTTTCTCTATTACAGATAATGAATAACTTATTTCCTGTGCAGGAGGGTTTGGATCTTCCAGCCTCTACTGCCTGCGGAAAGAGGGTGCTGGCCCACGGTCAATCCAGGTGAGTTCTTATTCTTGCAGGCGTAATTATATAAAGAATATCTATGATTAGGTGGATTGAAGGTCTCCACAGGCCGGACGAAACTTATGTCCTGCTATTCCTGCTTTTCTCAGGTCTTATTGTTATTTGTTCAAGCCCTTGCTGCGATTTACAGGCGGCTCTCCCCATGCCAGACCTGTATCTCGTGAAACCCTGAGGGTTCAGCTATTTTGCTTACGGCTGCAAGCCATTTGTAAATTATGTAGATGGGTACTTGAATCTGAGTCCAAATCTCTGTTTTGAGTTGATACAGTTAATTCAGGGTTTATATGTTCAAATATTTGCATGTTTTAATAGAACCCTTATGTTCTGGACTTTAGTCCCTTTCGGCTCCTGAAGCTATTAATATGAATGGTTTACCTGTGTATTGATCTTTGTATGCACGGCTACAGTCTCTTAATGAACTAACGTATGATTTCTTTTATGCTGCCGGCTATATCGAAGCTACTCTGTTTATTTGATGTTAAATTTAAAGGTTCTCATGCACATGCCTGTGTTATTCCTCGGGGTTTACCCACTGTCTATTACTACAGTTTAATATGATCATGCATATGAAGTTAATATCGATGGACTTGCCACAGGGAGGGTTTGTTCTGTTTCGAACTTGGTATGACTGTCGACTCCTTCGTTTGAAGTTTAATCTTATGGCAAGAACTCGGGTCTATTATGAGTAGCTAGGTTAATGCATCAGATTTGGTATTCGATTCTTTACCATATTTCATATTTTCTTATTGCGGCTGTAGGGTTAAGGCTTGCATTCGGGTTGATGAATGCAAGACGAACCCCTTTGCCACACACAGGGTGTTATACCTGCGACCATGATGTTTAAGCCGGTAGAGGCATAATGCTAATTTTCCAGTTTCCGTGTCATATTAGAATCATACTATTAATCTGTAAGTACATTAATGCTCTTATATTCATAACGTCAGCCTGCATGGAACGTTAACGCACCATCTTTGCACAGCTATTTAATACTTGCTGTAGTTATTGCTCCCCTTACACAGCTTTATATTATTTACTATATTTCGTTCATCTCACACAGTTATATAATATGGTGAAACGTTCCGTGTGTTGAGCTATGAGCATAACCCTTACGGCCGTTCCAGATACTTTTATTTCTCTGAGTTATTGTTTTATCAGAGGGCCTCGGCCCTTTTATTTAATCATTCTGGTCTATACCATGATAATTTAATTCCAAGTCAGATCTGCAGATAGACTATATGTATTAACCTATATGACAGCTCCACTACCACTGTTTAATGTTCAGCAAGATTAATAATTAACTGCAGCAAATAACCAGATAAGAGACTTAAATACCTGAACCGGTCTGAGTGCTATCTTTGCTTGTTACGCAAGTCAGAGTTATTTAAGAACACATACCTGTAATCTGCTACCGTCGTGCCTTCTACAGAGAATCACCTGCAATGGTTTTGCTCTTATCCTCCCAACCTTGAGATCCACTTCACTGGATTCTCCCCCCGAGCCGTCTTGCAGGCCTGCAGCCCTCAACAAGACTCTTGCACCTCTGTGCTAGGTTATCTGGTCATTACCAGACTTAACCTCTTTTCTTTCTCTGCTCTCTCATGGAATTCCTCTCTCTGCTTGTTCCTCAACAACCCAGAGACTTTTCCTTCCCAGGACTTTTCCTTGGGTGAGAAGCAGTTGCATCAGTTTTATAACTGATTCACTAAAAATAGAAATCCTCCTTCAGGAGGCTGCCAACATTTTCAAGAACATACACATGTAACATAATTCAATAATCAACTTTTCATTAATAATGTCATTCAAACAATGAGTAACCACTTCACAGTTTTTACCACAGTAATTATCCAGATTTACAAGTTACCAGGGTCATTACATCTAGACATGCAAATCTTTCCTCAAGTTTAGCACTTAAAAATAATAGGAATCAAATTTTTAGAGATGCAAATATTTCTTCGAGTTTCCCACTCAAAAATAAATTTGTATCTTGAGAGATTTAATCTTTCACGAACTTGATAAATCTGATGTTAACATGAATCTATATTAGTAAATATGTATGAAGTGTAAACTAGAATGAAACATATTTTTGGAGAAATTAAACTAGTTTAAAAAGAGTATCACAATTCGTGTAACATAAGATTATTCTTCCATCTATTGTGAAAACATATCTAATACAGTTGTGAAAACATCATCTTATTGATGAATGATCGTCATACTCATACACATATTCCTGTGAAGAGAAGATCATTATTCCATCTAACACAATTGTGATAACATCATCTTATTAATAGGTAATTCGTACTACTTATACACAGATTATTCTTCGTCCAACATTAAAACTAACCGCAACTTAAATTTCACTTAATTATAAAGGAAAAATCCCCTGATTATTAAAAAAATAAATTTAAAAGTAAAATATCATGGTTGATATTCGTTTCTTGCGTTGTATCTGCCTTTGACTTTTTGATTTAAGTCGTATTTCAAAAGTTCTTGAACTTGGAATTTTATATGATATCGTTGTTAAATAATGATGTAATATGTGCGGGAGAGAATGAATAAGGATTAGATGTTTTTTCATTATTAATATTTTCATAGGGAGTTTTAAGAAAGATTGGTTGATTTTTCTTCAAATTTAGCATTTGTATGAAGAGGTATTTTGGGTATGAGTTGGTTCACTTTTTCTTGATTTATATTATCAGTTAGGGGATTAACTAATTTTTTTTCATGTTTACTATTCTTGTTGAGAGAGGTTTTAATGAAGGATTTGGCTCTTTACCATTTTACATTATAAATATTAATAAGGTGAAATGATTGATGAACTTTATTTTGTATAATATTTTTATTGTATGATATATTTTTCCATTAAAATTATACTTGATATGTTATGTTTAAAAAGATTGAAGATGATTTTATGTCAAATAATTTCATATAAAAGTATATATTTGTTTTTAATTGTAAGTAAAAAATGTCAAGATTTATTAATATTAACAAATTCAAGGAGATTTTGTTTCTTCATGTAGAAGTAAAGCACAACATTGAAGGGTTCAAGAATGAATGGGATGTTTAGTTAGATTAATCACTTAACTTCTACATATATCTATATATTTATGAACTAAATTAAAAACTATCATTTCTAATGGCATGCTTTTTTGTGCATATGTAATTAATAAAGACATATTGTTTTGTGCATATGTAATTAATAAAGATATATTGCATGTTTAAATCGAGGTACTTAAGAAGACCACTTTCTTTCTACTATAGATTGAGCCTCTTCAAATTTTTTAGTTTTCTTGGTGGTATATTTTTTATTGTTGTAAAACACAAGTTGAAAGGGACCTCATTTTGAAGAATATTGTGACTAGCAACTTGATGAACTAACTCAATGCTATTTTCAATGTGTTAGGGGTTGACAGGGTCACACCCAAAGCCATTTTTGGAACTTCCCCCTTTTACCTGATTTACGACCAGGAAACCATCCTTCCCTCCAACCTTCTCTCCTCACTCCAACTCACACAATCTATGCAAGATGCTGCTTCTTCCCCAATACAAAATCGAATTGATACATTGCTTAAGCTTGAGAAATAAAGGAACAAGGGCAAAGAGAGGTTCATTACCCATCAATAGGCAGTGAAAAGATGGTTTGGAAAACATAAATATGGCACTTAGAATTTGAAGTGGGTGAGTTAATTCTGAAATGGGATAAAGAAAAAGAACAAAAGGGGATATATTCCAAATTTTAGACCATCTGACTTGGTCCATACTAGATTGTTGAAAGGTTGTTAAATGGAACATACTAATTGGAAAACAATGAAGGGTATGTAAGGTACCCAACACCCCAATACTTGATTAGGGTGGGGTTTATCTAGATCCAATCTTGAAGATTAATTATGAGGATTTGGTTATCAAATTTCCTCTTTCGTCTATCATCTCAAATCACATTTTCTAATAGTTCCATCATCTTTTGTTTGTCAAGAGATTTTCGATGATATAAACCTCATCCAAAACCATTTTTTGGATGAGAAGTTATACCCTTTTAAAGGTTTTCTCTTTAGGCCATATTAGTCTCCATACTTCAATGTGGCCCCAACTTATTGTTCTGTGTGGAAAACTTAGCTAGCTCAACATATTGGTTATTAGATCCCGAGCTAAAATTTCTATGAAAAAAAAGCTTGATTTTGAGTTTCTTGACATAATAGTGGGCCATTAATTAACATTTACTAGCTATGTCATTTTTTATCCATGTTTTGGCTGCTTGGAATACCCTAATGCTATGAGAAATAGAAGTGGCCACTGGTCGATAACTGATACGTTGACCATTTTATACTCAATCAGACAATGGGATAATGACTCTCTCTCTCTCTCTCTCTCTCTCTCTCTCTATATATATATATATATATATATATATATATATATATACATATACATACATACATATACATACATAGATATATATACATATATATATATACATATATATATATATATATATCTATATATATATATATATATATATACATATACATATACATATACATATACATATACATATATATAAAAAGATAAAATAGATATTAAAATATTTTTAAATAGTAATGAAAAAATGAAAAGTGAAAATATAATCATTTTAATAGTTTGTTTGAAATATCACATGTTAACTCTATGTTTAGCTTGAATGAATCACACATCTTCTTCTTGTATAATTTCTATATTATTTTAGATTGCTAGACCATTGGACGGAAAACTAGGAGATCATCTTGAAGAATAAGGAGAATATAAAAAATATTACTACTTCAAATTTAAGCATAAGTTATGGGAGGATAGAGGGAAAAATGAAGCTAAGATATTATAAGATGGTGATCAACCCAATCTTGAAATGAAAAATTATCTTTTTTGTCTTAAGTAGAAATAAGAAGAAAATAAACATTGCCAAGATAAGAACTAATTCTCATGAGCTCCAAAGTGAAATCATGTGTTGGTATGCTCACGAAACACCTTGGGATGAAAGAGTTTGTCACCTTTGGGATACTATGAAGGTTGAAGATGAAAATAAGTTTATCTTGGATTTGCTAGCTCATACCCACATCCATTCTAATTTTCATAATCTTTGCCACACTACCAATCTTCTTGACATGTTAAGTCAACAAAACTATGAGGATCTAAGAATGCTTCTCTCTCTTCTTTTCTATCATAGAAATAACATATTAAAGAATCTGAAGTAATCTCTTAATCTGAGCCATTCTAAAATAATCTCTTAATATTATAATTAATTAATTATAATTTTTAATTAGTTGTAGAGTATAATTAATATTAATATTAATTAATTTAATTTTCAATTTAATTAAAAAAAGTTATATATATATATATATATATATATATATATATATATATATATATATATATATATATATATATATATATATATATATATATATATATATATATATATATAATAATAATAATAATAATAATAATAATAATAATAATAATAATAATAATTTTATACTTTAGTTTTTTTTAATATTTCTACAATGTTAGATGTATCACAAAGTAAATGCCTTGATATATTCTATGAATTGATATTTATGTGCATCAATGAGGCATTTGACTTATATGGCTGTATGGAATAAAAAAAAAATCTTGGACACGGTGGATAACAATGAGGTTCAAAAAAATGTAAAGTGGTACCACTGACACCCTAATGGAAATGGAGATTAGGTTGTATGGCTGGATGGAATCAGAAAAATCTTGAACAATTTGGGTGACAATGAGGTTAAAAAAAATGTAAAGTGGTACTATTGACAACCTAATGACAATGGAGATTAAGTTGACATTGATTAATTATTTTTATAATAATAATAATAATAAAAAAGTTATAATTTATTTATTTATTTTTGGAAAATTGAGATGTATCATAAAGTAAATGTCTTGATATCTATTATGAATTGATGTTTATTTTCATTTATTAGTCATTTAATTGATATGGCTAAATAGAATCAATAAAAAAACTAGGTGGTGAGAAATTCACATTTAGAAAAATGTAAAGTGTCACCACCCACAACCCATGACAATGAAGATTAGGTAATAATAATAATAATTTAAAATAAAGTTATAATGAAGTTTTTTTTCCATGATATTTTTTTAGTAATGTGAGATGTATCATAAAATAAATGCCTTGATATCTATTATGAATTGATATTTATTTTCGTTTATCAATCATTTAATATATGGATGGTTGAAATCAACAATCTTGGACAATGTGGGTGACAATGGGGATTCATAAAAACATAAAGTGATACCACAAACACCCCAATAACAATGGAGATTACGTTGACATCTCCAACACCTACAGAATGATACCACAAACACCCCAATAATAATGGAAATTAGGTTGGCATCGCCAATAAATATGGAAATTATGTTGGTATCTATTAATTCTTTTTATAATAATAATAATAATAATAAAGAAGAAGAAGTAGTTATAATTTAGTTTTTTTTTCATGATTATTTTTATATTTAGTAAAGTAAGATGTATCATAAAGTAAATATATTGATATCTAGAATGAAATAATATTTATTTGCATTTATGATACATCTAGTTTATATGACTGGATGTAATGAACAAAATCCTTAGACAATGTGGGTGACAATATGGATTCATAAAAATGTAAAGTTGTACTATGACACCTCAATTACAATGAAAATTAAGTTGGCATCTATTATTGATTGATGTCTATCTATATTCACCACTTATTTAATTTATATAATTAATAACAATAAGAATTGGGTTGACATCTATTATTAATTGATGTCTATTTATATTTACTACTTATTTAATTTATATAACTAAATTTAATTAAAAAACTACCTACACATTGTGAGTTTAGAAATATATTGAGTTTAAATATATATTAGAATATAACCAAAGCCACAATGATAATAGATAGAGATTAAGTTGGTATCTATTATAAATTGATATCTATCTTCTACCAATCATTTAATTATATTTAGATGTTCAACAAATAAAAAGGTCAAACAATGTATATTCTGATGTAGTTTTATCCCCGCACATACCCACAGTAAGCATAAACATGCATAAATACACCTGTCCCAAGTATTTGACTCACAAAGTAGTCAAATCTTCAACCATACATGGTTAAGGCCCTTTTAGCCATAGTTCCTTTTATATCGGAACCAATCACCCTGCTTAAACCTCCTATCGGGAGTTAAATTAATCCTCAAGCCTTCATTTATCCATTTATTAAAGTCTTCCGTTATATCCTTCTTATCGAGACTCTATCACCCCGTAGAAACCTTCGTTAACCTTTATAAACCCTTAAACCACACATATATAACCTTTCCCTTTCAAAACCTTGGTTCATATATGTTATATCGCATGAAATGCTCTATCGGCACTATTTTCCTTCTAAACCCTTTTATAAAGGAATTATGTGCATAACACACTTTTTTCTGCCTTTCGTACGACTTCTGCATAGATCCCGAGACACCACCCTTATCGCTGATCGCAATCAACTCCTACGCGTGCACCCCCCCCCCACACACACACACACATATATATCATCACCTCTCCGACTCCGATATGCGACTATCGGACCACTTACACCACCTTTTTACATTAAATGACTCACAAAACACTTTCATGGAATACAAAGGAAATTCCGCTCTGAACCCTTTATTCAGATTTCAAAAACTATATACCTGCATTCATAAACTCATCAGGTCCGCTCCTCTGTATTAACTCTTCCGCTGCTCTGATTTCCGACCTCTGATCCCTCTGATCACCCATTTTATCGCTATCGGTGTATCGGCCCTTAGCTATTCCATTATCGCTAGTCCTTTGGCCTCTCCGATATGCGATAAGCGATCACTTTTGGACTGTTGATTTGGACTCTCGATCTGACGGTCCAGGATCCATCGCATTATTGCAATCACTCTTCTCGATGGTTGGACCCCTACCACTTCAAAGCGCCAATCCGGTCAATCTTTTGGACCTGATAAGAGTATAAGCCACTCTTTATAATATTTCAAGTCTGGATTCTAAATGTGACTATGTTTTGTGCTCATTTTTAGTGTAAGTTGGGTTTTATACTTGTGGGACTTAAACTGAGCAATAAACTCCGTCGATGCGATATTTCGCTTTGCTCCTCAGCAACATCATCTGGACCATTGATCTTCCATATCCAACGATTGCTGAGTGTCGATGCTTCGCTTCTCGCTCCTTTTTACTTAGTTTTTACGCTAAGTCTTCAGTTCTTCCATGATTTAGCTCCTCTTCAAAGGTTTCAATTCCTTCACTGTTTCCGCTGTGACTCCCTCCTGAGCTTGATTTCTGTGATTTTTATCATTGACTATGGACTCTATTTAATCTCTCAATGGATTCAAAGATCCATCATGAACCGCTTGGCTCGTTCTTCTCCTCTATACTCTGCCTCGACTCTGCCTGCAACCTCTGTTACAAAACCTACGAGTTCACACAATAATCAATCAATAGACACACGATTAACACATTTCCACACTTAGAATCGAATTCCTCTATATATAAACATATAAACAGTTGATTATATAACAAGACTCTCTTTCTTGTGGCCTGATCTTCTGCTATCAGTGGCCTCCTCCTCCTTCTACCCGTAGGCTTACATATATGCTAGGAAGTTCTGTTCAACTCATCCTGGTTTGACTCCTAAATCTATTGAACTGACTCCTAGATGTACTCTATCCTCTATGTCCACTTCTAACTCATTAAATTCCTAAAATCTCTCTCTTGTTCCTCGGATCATGAACTACTTTAAGAGTTGGATTTGACTTCTAACTCTTTATCATTACTAGTCATTCATGTCCTCCTTATTCGAGAGCATTTACAAGATATCTCACACATCTAATTTGATTCCTATTTTAATCACTCAAAGCCTAATATTACATCAATTTATCACTTAGGAATCAAACCTCCTAAAAACACATGACCCCCTATGTCTACTTAATTACAATGATTTTCTCTTGGGTTGAATTCTCCTGCATCAAACTCCCAAAGTAGAAAATGTTCATGATCTCCTGATCATGTGTCTTTTGATCTTTATCTTCCTGGATCCCACACTTTGTTTTGTATCTGCCCAAATATCTTGTTCCTTTGTTGCTTCTTTACTTCTGCTGTTTTTCGCTCCCTCTTCTTCTTCTTGTCAATCAAGTTCATACTCTGATTGATCATGCTTCTTGTTGCTATCATTTTTCTCCATTTGGACTGCTTCATCATCAATTGCCACATTTCTTCAATTTCTTTTTCCAGCACATCTTTGGACTAGTCCATGTTCCGCTTCTTACTTCTGCCTCCTTCTCTTTGTTTCAGGTTGTTGCTGCTGTCCACTAATTCTTTAAACTGCTGCTGGTTACTTTCTCTTTGTAGCTGTTGGTTTACTTTTTCTTCTTCTTTTGCTCTTGTTCCAACTTTGGCTTTGCTTACTCCAACTTTTGTTTTGACTCCTTTGCTGACTACCTCCCTATCATCCTTACCCTCTTTCATGATTGTTTATGTCTACACTAAATCATGACTGTCCAACATTCCTTCTAGCAATTTAGCATCTCTGTTCCATGGATTGAATTCATCCACATAATTTTCTTCTCTCATCTTTATTTGGCTTCTCATCTATGCCAAATCTCCTTTAGTACCTGCAACTAAACCTGCATTCACAAAACACTTGTTAAAATAAAAAACATAAGGCTTCAGTGCCTTATCTTCCTTTGGCAACAATTCAGTTTGCTGCTCTGTTTCTTTCCCCTCTGTCAACACATCAGTATGCTGATTTGAATTCTCAAAAGAACTCATGAGACTGTCAACTAGTCTCTCTTCCACATCATTTGCTCTAATGATGTCTTCCTACTCTTGTCCACTGTAGCAAACTCTTTCCTTTTCAATGTTAATCTGCTGAACTCTCATTATCATCTCCTTTTTCTTATGATTGTCATTCATGACAATTTTCTTGTCTTCCATTTTCAGCAATCTCTCTTGAAAATCTATTCTCTACTTTTCCAACTCCCTTCTTTGAAAATCTAATTTTCTGTATAACTCAATAATTTCAATTGGAGTAGATTTTGGAAATTTCACACAATTTTCCACACCTTCCTTTGTTATTGATAAATAATTAGATGCCCTTTCTCCCTTTGTTAAGTCCTTTGCATAGACTTCTTCCTTCTTAAAATCTTTAAGTAGATGTCCTTCTCGTTTTCTGACTGTCTCAACAGCTCCCATGGCTATTTCCACTGTGCTTATCATCATGGTGAATTGATGGTCCTTTACTATGTTTTCATCTAACATAGTCTCTTTTTCTTCAGTACATTTTGCCTTGCTGTCCCTCTATAACTCTTCTCCCAGAGTTATCCTTGTCTCATCATCTTCATTAATATTCTCCTGCATTTGTTTTTCATCAATAACATTAATCAAACTCATTTGATTACCTTTTTGAGACAATATTCCTTCATTCTTCATCAGAATAAGATCATGATTCTTCATCTCTATGACAACTTCTTTAGACTCATCCATAGACTTTTTCTTCTGTATGCAGTCAAATTCTTCTTCTTCTGAGAAGTTTTATTTGTCACCTTTACTTCTAAATCTTCATCTACTTTGAAGATATCTTCAAAAGGCTAATTTTCTCCTACAATATCTGCCATCATACACAAACTATCAGTTTTAAAAATATAAGACTCTGTGGTCTCACTTGATGCTTTAGCCATCATATCTCCATGCTGTTCCAAGTTTTCTTTATGACTCAGAAATTCTTTGATGGTCTCCTCTTCAATCTCTTCAAGCCCTTCACTTGGTTGCTTGATATCTTTCCTCAACTGTATATGAGACCTATCTATCTCATCTTCTTCCAGAACAAAATTTAGATTCTACTTGTCTTCTTTCTTCTTTATGATAATATCAACAAATTGTCCTTCACATGTTTCACCTGAAAACATACACAAATTATCAAATTTAAAATCATCAGAACTTTTGGTCTCACTTGAAGTTTCAGTCTTCAAGTCTTCATCTTCAGTTAGCATCTCCTTATGCTGTTTTGAACTATTCCAATAGTCCATTAGATCTTCACTTGATATCCATTTTTTAGCTTCAGTGTAGTCTTCACTTTCTCCCAGAATTTCTCCCTGTTCTAGTTCACAAATGGACTCTTCCCTTTCCAACTCAACTTCCTTGTGTTTTTCCATCAGCCACCTTACTTGCTTTTGTTGTAGCCTTCTCTACATCTCATGCCACTCCACTAGCTTCTTCCTCATGATCCAACCTCGTCTCTGGCTTTCTTCAAGTATCCTCCTTAATGCATCGAGTTTTTCTTTTAACTCTGTAATCTCTTTGTCAATTTCCTCTTGACTCATCCTTTTTCCATTTACCTTGGCATCCTCTTTCTTCATCTTTCTTCTGCTGTGGCTTCTCTTTGAACCTTTGCTGTGACTATTATTAGCCATATTCTCCTCTTCTCTCTTCATGAGCTCCTCATTTATCTGCAACAAGCCTCTGCAACAGCTAGTCCTCCTTGCTGTAATCTTACCTTACTAAGCTCTCCTCACTCAGTCTTTTTGGTAAGCACGAGTCCTTTGTTTGGAACCTCCTCTTGAGCAACACCTTTGCTCCTTCTAGGCTTCTGCAATTTCTCACTCTCTCTTGAGAACACTTCAGTTGTCCTCTCTGTCCAATCTCTTGTTGGATTCTTTAGGTTCACTGCCACTTCTCTATCAGAGTGTTTTCCTTACTCTGTCTTCAAGAACACATCTGGTTCTCCTCTCACAACTTCTCTTGTTGTCACCTGTGCATTAGTATAAAAACACACATTCTCAATTTAAAACAGAACATATTACCTCACCTTCAAGATCTCAGCATGATCTTGTTTCACCATTCCACCTGTACTTTGAATGGATTGTCCTCTGTTTCTTGCATTTGCAAGTTCTGCTACACATCACCTCTGTGTGCCTTCCTTATGTTATATTAGAATCTGATACTTCCTCGCCTACATAAACACCTTAGCACATAACTCTACTTTTAATTCTTTCACATAGAATTTTTCTGTTCTGTTTAACCCCAACGGTTTTAATTACAATTCTTCTCTGATACCAAATGATGCAGGGTTACCCCCACACATACCCACAGTAAGCATAAACATGCATAAATACATTTGTCCCAGGTATTTGACTCACAAAGGAGTCAAATCTTCAACCATGCATGGTTAAGGCCCTTTTAGCCACAATTCCTTTTATATCGGAACCAATCACCCTGCTTAAACCTCCTATCAAGAGTTAAATTAATCCTCAAGCCTTCATTTATCCATTTATTAAAGTCTTTGATTATATCCTTCTTATCAGGACTCTATCACCCCGTAGAAACCTTCGTTAACCTTTATAAACCCTTAAACCACACATATATAACCTTTCCCTTTCAAAACCTCGGTTTATATATGTTATATCGCATGAAATGCTCTATCAGCACTATTTTCCTTCTAAACCGTTTTATAAATGAATAATGTGCATAACACACTTTTTCTCGCCTTTCGTACGACTTCTACACAGATCTCGAGACACCACCCTTATTGTTGATTGCAATTAGCTCCTTCACGTGCACAACGCACACACACACACACACACAGACACACACACACATATATATCATCACCTCTCCGACTCCGATATGCAACTATCGGACCGCTTACACCACCTTTTTACGTTAAATGACTTGCACAACACTTTCACGAAATACAAAGGAAATTCCACTCTGAACCCTTCATTTGGATTTCAAAAACTATATACCCTCATTCATCAACTCATCGGGTCCACTCCTCCGTATTAAATCTTCCGCTACTACGATTTCCGACCTCCGATCCTTCCGATTGCCGATTTTATCACTATCAGCATATCGGCCCTTAGCTATTCCACTGTCGCTAGTCCTTTGGCCTCTCTGATATGTGAATAGCGATCACTTCTGGACCTTAAATCTGGACTCTCGATCCGACGGTTCAGGATCCATCGCATTATCGCATTCGCTCTTCTCGATGGTTGGACCCATACCACTTCAAAGCACCGATCCGATCAATCTTCTGGACCCGATAAGGGTATATGCCACTCTTTATAATATTTCATGTCCGGATTCTAAATCAAACTATGTTTTGTTCTCATTTTTAGTGTAAGTCGGGTTTTATACTTGCGGGACTTAAACTGAGTAATAAACTCTGCCGATGCGATATTTCTCTTTGCTCCTCAGCGACATCATCTGGACAGTTGATCTTCCAAATCCAATGGCTGCTGAGTGTCGATGCTTCACTTCTTGCTCCTTAATTTTACTTAGTTTTTACGCTAAGTCTTCAGTTCTTCCATGATTTAGCTCCTCTTCAAAGATTTTGATTCCTTCACTATTTCTATTATGACTCCCTCCTGAGCTTGATTTCTATGATTTTTATCACTGACTATGGACTCTATTTAATATCTCAATTGATTCAAAGATCCGTCACGAACCGCTTGGCTCATTCTTCTCCTCTGTACTTCACCTCGACTTTTCCTATAACCTCTGTTACAAAACCTATGAGTTCACACAGTAATCAATCAATAGACACATGATTAACACATTTCCACACTTAGAATCAAATTCCTCTATATATAAACATATAAACAGTTGATTACATAACAAGACTATCTGTCTCATGGCCTGATCTTCTGCTATCAATGGCCTCCTCCTCCTTCTGCCCGTAGGCTTACATATATGCCAGGAAGTTCTGTTCAACTCATCTTGGTTTGACTCCTAAATCTATTGAACCGACTCCTAGATGTACTCTATCCTCTATGTCCACTTCTAACTCATTAAATTCCTAAAATCTCTCTCTTGTTCCTCGAATCATGAACTACTTTAAGAGTTGGATTTGACTTCTAACTCTTTGTCATTACTAGCCACTCATGTCCTCCTTATTCGAGAGCATTTACAAGATATCTCACACATCTAATTTGATTCCTATTTTAATCACTCAAAGCCTAATATTACATCAATTTATCACTTAGGAATCCAACTTCCTAAAAATACATGACCCCCTATGTCTACTTAATTACAATGATTTTCTCTTGGGTTGAATGCCCCCGCATCATATTCGAAAATGTAAAATAATACAACTGACACCCGAATGGAATGGAAATGGGGATTAAGTTGATATGTACTCTGGATTGATGTTTGCCCATGTTTATCCAATAATATATTTACGATGATAGGCATCCCTCTTATTAGAATCGAACACTTTAATTATTTTGTTAATTAATTATTCTAGTGGTATGATTAAAAATAAAATATGTTGTTTTAATTATTAAATCAATAGATAGAATGAATGGAGGTAATTTCCTTGCATATTTAAATCAAATTATTAAATGATATATATATATATATTTTATCAAATTAAGATTAGAAACTTACTGTGCCATTAATAATTCACCATGTATAATGATTAGTGAGAAATAAATTTTGAACTAAATTTTATATAACATAAATTTAGTTCTAAAATGTCTAGCTCTTTGCATTCCCAAATGTATCCCTGTTCTAAAACGTATGATAGTGGAAGAGTTCACAGAATAGTTACATGGATGAATAAGTGGTAACATTTCATTACATAATAAAAATATGTTATTGGGATTCATGTTGCCCTATTGAATTATTATTGTTGGAAAAAGATACACGTCTCATGTTTGGCTGTATGGTTGTAGAAGTAACTCCACCTGTTGTCGGTTCTATTAAATGGTGAGATGTGTTTATCACTAGTTTCCGAGCCATCTAGAATTCTTTTCGTAACAAATCAACCTACTCAAATAGGGTTTTATAAAAACAAGGGGAGTTGTGAAGCAACAGGTTATCTAGACTTCTTTTCGTAACAAACCAACTTACACAAACAAATAGGGTTTTATAAAAACAAGGGAGTAGTGAAGCACCATGTCTCTGCCCATGTCTTGAATGCAAAAATTAAAATCAATTGAAGAAAGTAAAAGTCACTCTTAGGAATGCAAAATTGAGGACTGGGACAAGATTTAGAATTCTTTGATCAAGAAAATGAGAGTAGTTGTAGTGATCTGAATTGATCAAGAAAATGAGAGTAGTTGTAGTGCTCTGAATTCATTGAAGTTTAGTTTTGCAGGTCTCTTCGAGCATACTAGAGACTCAACCAATCATTTCTCTAGAAGAGAATGGGGTGATCACATATGTTGTGGCTCATCTGTAAGCACAAAAATCTAGAAAGTATGTCCCAATTGGGTACTTGACATGAAAAATGTCAAAGAATGTTCTCAAGTAGCAAGTAGCAAGTTTATATGCCATAGAATTTTATGTTTTGGCCCTTGATGACAGTTTGGCACTTGATGAGAGTTCCTAGCATGGTATACATGGTTGTCAAATTTATTGAAGACAAACATGACAACTCTGCTATTTTTTTGCTACTAACTAGACTGTAGTTGGCACTGTACCTAGAACATGGCATTGGCATAAAATGAGGTGCCAAAAGAATCAATACAATCTATTATACAAAAAGTTTCCAGAGAAAACAAACAAACAATATCAATCCCTAGTCCCCTTTGTTTCACAATGAAACCAATTGGAAATCAGTTAGTTTATACTAAAATAAACCAACCTTACAAACATCTTCCAGTGAAAATCCAAATGGAATAACTGCAAAACAAAACAAGCTAGGTTTCAATAGATTATGTACAAATAAAAATACAAGAATTTGGTCAATTTGGCCAAGTTTTCAAAGAGATTTATAAGCACTAGTAGTTGAACCTTTGTATGATATTAGAACATCACCATAATGGGATTAGAGCCTAATGATCTTAGCTTATATTACAAACAAGAGCTATATGGAAACCTTAACCATGTTAGTATTAGCCCTTGTAACAAAGCTAGTGATATCACTTTCGCATCTATTGAAGTAATGGTGTTTTCTCTTCAGTTAATCATAATGAAACCATTGACCTTTGCTTACTATTACATGTATACACATGTTCATCCCATTTTCCTATAAGCAGATATATAAGCTTAATACGAGCTAAATATAACTACAAAGTTTATCATGGGTATAGCTTATATGTAATTAGTCATGTAACTTCTTACACAAATAAGGTAACTAGTACCAACCATATCACTTAAGTAGTATCTCTTACATATTTTCAGTTATCACAGATCAAGACTTGCTTAATGTTACGCTAGGTGGAAGGCATCTTTGGTCAGTTACTGGGGTGTAGTATTCCAAGTAAACAGGGAATTTGTGGTGTTATGTTGTAAGAGCTTTGGTTTTGTGCAAGCAAAAGTCTATCATTCAGCTAGTGCTCCGAAGAAATCATGTCAAAGTTTATCTATCATGCTGGGTGTGATGAGTCTTATCCTTGGAACAAGGAGGGTTATAGAGCTATATATCATAAGGTCCTAGATAGCCTTGATAAGAAGCATGATGTCGTTGTATGCTTTGAAGGAAATTACAAAGATATTAGAGAATAATCCCCGAAGGGTTTAGGTTTGGATCAAATCCCATATATCCTTGGAAAATTCCCAAGCAAAGAGGGAAGGAAAACAATGAACAATAAGTGGGGTCCTTAGAGCAGGCAAGACCCAAAAAAGAGTGCCCAAATGATCATATTATGATTTAATTCTAGAGGGGTCGGGAGTGACTTCTTGAATTGGAAAAGTAAAGTCTGTAATCAGGTACTTTATAACTTAAGGTTCATACCATGTTAAGGTTATACATTAGCAGGATACAACAATACTTATGATCCTATGCTTAGAAATAGTGAAATACACTCTGTACTAATTAGGGAAACAAAGTCCATGTTAAATAAACTTGCAAACTTTAAAGGGTGACCTTAAGAAAGTATGGTTTTACAGGTAGGAGAAACATGCATAAGCATGCACAAAGTTGAGTAACCTGAAAATGTAGGCATAAGTTGTTGTGAGTTCCTATTTCAAACTCAAATTCTTGCTGGAGATTATTTCTTTCAACCCTTAGAGAAACTTACAGATGAATTTTATATAACATAAGAACCAGTAAGCAACAAGCAAGTAGTGCCAAAAATTACCACAAAAAAATATGCATGTTAGATTCAATCTTGGAAAATGTCTTAGATGGTCTTTTCCCAACATCACAAATCCTTTGAAAATAATGGTTCCTTGCAAATATTTCAACAACCGTGTAACAAATCAAGTATGGATGGAAAAATATCTGGAGCCATTCTTTGGTAAATGGAGGGAAACATCATTTCCATTGGCATCTCATGCAATTGGGATTCTTAGAATAAGTGAAATACTTGTACTATCCCTATATAATCAGTGGTACTTGGAATATGATGATTATCACAGCTTGAACCACAGGGTAAGGGTAATAAAGCTTACTTACCTGATCTCTCCATAACTAGAGCTTATTGATTATGTCTATACTTACTGGTCACTAAGCTTAAGTAAGCCACAAGTAAGATACTGTATATCTGTAATTAATGATCACCTATCAAGGTTGTACTCATCTTCTACAATGGTAACAACTCATATCCAGTAAAGGTAATGGTTCGTATAAGCTTACAAGATCATGTAGAGTAACTGCTTAGTTAGAGTCATAGTGTTCATTGGTCACTACTTAGTTACAGTCCAAGCAATACAACATGGAAGCTATTCTTTCTATAAACTTTAAACCTCTACTAGTCCGTAATGATAGTGATTTGATTAGGTAAAGTAAGTAACACTTGTTTCTCTATAACTACTTACTACTGGTTCCATTGATATGGCTTACATTATACTAAATACTCTCTCTCTATTATTCCCATGGTTAATAAGTACTAGCTATATTAGTGAACACTAGTTAGAATAGAGAAGCTTTTATTACGTGAATGAAACACATTGGACAGTACATGATATGTTTCAATAAAGCTTACAAGGAGTAACAGCTTTGAATAGACGGGATTAGTACTAAGCAGCTTAGATATGATGAAGCTGCAAGCTATCAGTATAATGATCTCGATATAAGTAATACATACCTTACATAGGTAATCCTAGTCATATATGTTACAATGGTGAGACTAATTACTACTCTTCTATATAAGTATACATAAGATTATGTCTGTAATAAAGTAGAATCAATCATAATAGAGTAGAATCCATAACAAGTTGTAATAATGTTCATTACTGGCATAGTTGAAGTCAATGAATCCCATTAATGTGGTAATAGCTGTAAAAATGAACCTGATCCAAGCATAACCATAATCAATACCTCACCATTATTGATAAGAGAACATGTAGTACTTATCTATATGGATATGTTTAAGCTACAGGTCTCTAAAGGTAACAATACTTGGTAAACAATTGTTATATCCTTATTTATAATATGGTGCTTAATAGTTATGATCAAATCCCATATGTCTAATCACTAGTGTTAGCAACAGGATATGGATCTATACTTGTCATTCTCGTTGATGTTTCATTTTGGCATCCAATTCCATGCCATTCAATTGAGGGCCTCCTCGTGATTGCCTTCAAATTCAACTTCGATTTATCTAGTTGGGGGGGGGGGGGGGTGTTGCAGTGCTTCAGCACGACACGACACCATAGTAGGTAAAGATCTTCCTGAGTCAATGCATAAAAATTCAGATATAAGCCACAATTATGTTGGGATCCATCACTCATGATCCAGAACGCTAGTCCAAACACAATGCTATCTCATTTTTCTACCAAATCTCAAATGAATGTAATGCTTATTTTGAACCCTACAACCTAGACGGACCAAGATCACAAAAGCATGAAACTAACTTGTAAAAATCAAGGAGGATTTTTACACCAAAAAATATGAGTTTACTCAACAATCGATGAAGTAACATCCTAACTAGGATCCTAGTAGGCTTTGGATCTTATTTTGAAGGGAGCACATAATTTGATAGTACCTATTGAAAACCAAAAAAGGCTGAGCTTTAAAAATATTGGGCAAAAAATTACCTCTGTTGGAACTCTCTCCTCTCCAAGCCATGGTGGGAAGGAATTCTGCTAGAATAAGAGTATCCTGGCTCCTTCCCTCTATGACAATTGAAGATGTGGGAATAGTAAATCAAATTACCTCCACTGGAACACTCTCCTCTACAAGCCATGTTGGGAAGGAATTCTGCTGGAATAGGAGTATTCTCGCCCCTTCACTCTATGACAATTGAACATATAGGGATAGTAAATCATGAGGTTCTTATGGTGGAGTATGAGAAACCTGCAAGTAGTGCATTGCAGATGATCTAACTAGCATCACACACCCAAACACAATATCAATAGTGGAACATGATCTCTTGCATGGTCCCAAGCTCATTGGTGAGATATCGCCTTCTACTTTGATGTATTGTGATGAGACTGTAGCCCTTTCCCTCACCACACTTTCTGCAAGGGATTTCATGTTCTATGTTGACTGTGGAGGACCCCTAGGATATCTTTTTGATTTTGTGAGGAGGAGAATTCTTGCATCACATTATTTTTGTGGCATGTCTTCAGTCATAGAAGACACTGAATTTTTTACCCCGTGTTACACAGTATTTTGTCACACCTCTCGCATTTCCCCGTGACATACCTTGAAGTGCCCAAAACATGACCATCATGCAATGTACTCATTCATATATGTTGCTCAGATCCTCCCTAAAGCAATAATTAGAAAATGCCTTGAGCTTCCCCTGAAGGAAAATGCTCTAAAACCCTAATTTTAGAATCATCACTCTTATCATACTGAAAACCGCGACGGTCACTAGTTGCACTACACTAGACCCGTTATGCCATCGCTCTGTTTACTTATATACCTGCGATGATCCCTAAAAGGAAATTTTACAAAACAAGATGAGAAGCTTCGTGATCTAGAAGCTTTTAGAGTGACGAGCTGGAGGTTGTTCGGCACAGATGAGGTCGAGTTCTCCCAACTTGGACTCTTGGTCTTATCCCTATGAGCTACCTCCTTGAGATGAGGGCCTTCTCCTATCTTTGGAGAGATCCTAACTCCCTTTCCCTGCCTATATATGCATCTTTTCCCATTCCCAAATGGTTGGTCTTTGTCTATTTGAACCCTTATGCTAAGATTATGCCTATATGCTACTCATTTGGCTTGGAGAAGGAGTGCTTGGAGAGCTTATTTTGGACTTGGACATTCATTCAAGGAGAGCCTATTAACATCAAGGCTTGGTTGTATGCTTCCTCCTTTATTATATTAATATACAACTATTGGTTCATTTTCCATAAATGTGTATGCTCATGCATCATTTATCTTAACACTCGTTGATCTGTTAAGTAGGTTACTTTTGATTATGCTATTTATATTTGTATTCCTTATTGTGTCTTGATCTCTTTTGCAGGTGCTTAAATGCTAGTAGCAGCAGGAACGAGCCCGTGACGCAAGTGATTCAAGGTCTTCAACAAAGGAAGATGTGATAGCATCAGAATGAGGTAGGCTATCTTCTTCGTCTCTCTTTCAATTGTAACTTAGGGAAGTGTCCAGTAGATTGTCACATAGCTTTCTAGTCCCACTCATTGGGATGGAGGGATCATCTCTGTTTGCAGAGAGGGATTTCCTAGACAAAAAAATGACGACTCCGCTGGGGAAGCTATAACCCTTTCCATCAAATCATTCACCATTATTTTGTGATGAATTTGACCAACCGTCAGTTTTCTAGTTTGTTTGCTTCTATGTAACTATTTCCACTTGCTAGTGATTGCTTGAGGACATTCAGTTTTGTCTGATCATGAATATTTTTTTTTTAAATTTTTTCATCGTTCTTCTCGCCCATCGCAGGTTTACCCCTCACATTCGCAATTCCTTCGCTCATTATTTAATTACAATTGCAATTATTACTGTTTCATCATTGTTTTGACTATAAAATGCGCGATGATCCCAGAGCATAAGATAAATCATGGTTTTTCTTCTTGTTCTCAGTATTTTTTCCCCCTGTTAGTGATCTTCTAGTGTGTCTATGGTGTACTTGTCCTGATTGTCATGCTTGACTGATTGCAATTGTCCCTTTATTTGGTTTATGTGTGTTTGAAGCTTGTTTGCTTCCTAGAGTTTCTAGGGTTTCTATGTCACCCTCCACTTATTGGTTGGTCTGCTTCTCGGAGATCGATTACTCCCGTTCAAGAGTCTTTTGTATCAGGACATATTTTATAAGTTACTTTTGGTTCTTTGGTGTGAAATTGTTTTCATTAGTGTCAAATCATATTGATGCTTTGAAGATTGTTTTACTTCCATTGTCAAGCATAGATCACAAATTGTTTGCTTTGGTTGAACTGAAAGAACATGCTTGTTATCATTCTTATGTTTCGGAAAGTGAAAGTGTTTGTCATTTAAGTATTTTCGAGACATTTCTTGCATTCAAAATCATAAAGTGAAAGAGTTTTTCATGTTTAGTGAGTTATTTGCATTTCCATTTACTTTTTTCATTCATTTGCATTAATTGAGTCAAAATGAAAGGAAAATAATTATTGCATCTTAGTGAAAAGAAAGAGATTTTCATTTCTATAGGATTGCATGTTGGCATTGCATTTTTTAGTGGAATGAAAGATTAGATTTTATTTTTACATGTTGCATTGGAAATAATTGTGTTGGTGCATTTTGGATTGTTTGATGCATTGCTTGATTGTTTCTCTTCTTTTTTAACTTAGCCTTCATCAAATGAAAATGTTTCATTTTCATCATTTAGTTGCATTCTAGGAACATGTGACATCGTTGAGCCATCAAAATTAAAACTTAATTCAAGATTAAATTAAAATTTACCTCAATTAACCTAAGGAGCATTTGTCACTTCACGCAAATATCTAGAGGTCTAGGCTAGAGATGTGTTGCGACGTCGTAAAACATAGCAGCTATCATTAACTGCCTGCAGTGTATCTCAGGGGTAAAATCCCATCCGATTATGGAAGTATATAGAAGGTTCTCCAGTACTTTCAGGTATATCAGAGGCACTTCAGTATGAAAAGTATATAGGGGCGCTCTCATCAAATGGTTCTACATTAGACAATGCTAACATGGACTTGTGCTCCCCATACCGTCGCGTTTATATTAGGAGACCCCATTAGCTTTCTATCCTTTAGCTATAGGTAACTGAGTCAGCCACCTTGTAAACGTGATACATCGAACACATCATTCAGGGAGATTGGCCACCATACGTTAAGTCCTTGGTTTTGGCTAGGGTGTATATTGCGGTTCACGGATACTTGGTAAACCCTCTTGCGTAGTTTTTACCATTTTTTATTTATTTGTTGTTTCGTGTTAATAAAATTAATTGTCAATGATAACATGTTGAACCCATGCAGTTGCTTCTTGGCCCAATATTGAGTAAATCCTTGTAAATTTTAATTTTAATCAGCCCTCAACAAATCATCTCTACTTCTTCTGCTCTTGAGAGAAAGTCATCGTGGATGAACCATTGAGCTCACCCCAAAGTTCTCCTTTGTTGTTTGGTACTAAAGGATATTCATAAGGAGTTCATCTAGAACTTCCTCAATCACTTGAAGCTCAAGGTTTTGAAATTGGGATTGTCCCAAGTATCCAACCTCTTGCTTGTCATCCACCACCTTTGGATTCCTTGTCACCTTAAGAATTTGATCTAGAAACCCCTGAGAGTCCACAGAGGTCTGTCTTTTATCCACCAAATCCCTTGTTTGATCTCATTGTGATATCTCCTCAACATCCTTACAATCCTTACGATCAAGCTGGTGTTCCTTTGGAGTTATCTCCTCGTACATCTCAGATTCCTCCTCGCTAGTTGTTTCCACCCATGGATTCAGAAGGTGAGATCCCAACCTCTCCTTAAGGTCATCTAGAAGTTTCCGCTACTCACACTCCTCATGTTGATGAAGATCAATAATATGACATTCCTCCAGAAGGGTTTCCTTTTACGGGAAGAGTCCCATCTCACACACTTCCTGAAACCAATGGGCCTATGCTTCCACATGGTTATATAACCTTAGCTCAATTAGTTTTAGGAACTCCTAGTGCTTCATATTTATTTCAAAATCCTATTTGGTCATCAAATTCCATGCCCACTACTGGTCTATTTGTCTCAAAAGTGACCTCTCAAATTCCTGTACAAACTGCTGTTATGTCAGTGCCGGTTCAACTGACAATTCCTTCGCAACATGTACTATCATTTCAACCTTCAATTCCAATACAATCGACTATTTCAGGTCAGGCCTCCATAAGTTCCTCCACCCCTCCTTCAAGTGGACAGAATGTAGCACCGCTTGGGGGGGGGCAATCCAAATATTCCTCTTGTGTCAGGTGGAACCCATGTGAGTGGATCACAATCACATGGGTGGAGTTAATAAACCTTATTTTGGTGGTATTCCTAACCCCGTTGATCCATCTGGGGTGGGTAATATCTAGTATCAACACCCTTACACAGCTTAGATTCCACTCCAACAGGCTTATGTCCCATATGGTTCGAAAGATTTGCAAAATACACCTTACATTCCACAAGTAGGAGCCTATGTCCAACTTGGTCAATCCACTATTCCTGGTGGATATGGTCAGATCCAATTCAGAAATTACCAATACCCACAGGGTATCCCTCAAGGAATTTTCCAACAACCCTTGCAGCAGCAAGAGAAACCGTTACAGCAACAACGACAACATTTGCAGTGGCACGGGAAACCTTTGCTGTAGTATCAACAACCTTTGCAGTAGCAAACACAATTTGTTCAATAGCCCACTCAACCCTTGTATCCGCAAGGCTAGCCTTTGCAGAAGCAAGGCCAACCTTTGTAGTAGCAAGGCCAACCTTTGCAGTAGGAAAGCCAACCTTTATAGTAGCAAGGTCAATCTCTGCAACAGCAAGCTCAACTTGTATATCAAAAAGGTCAAATCTTGCAGACACAAGGTCAACCCCTACAGTAGTATGGCCAATTTGTACATATCTAGGGTTAACATGTACAACATCCTTACATTCCATATGCCACATATAATGATTATCAATGGCCTATGGTAGGTCAATATCAAACCTACCCTAGAAAAAATCCACCTTATGGTCAAGGTACCCCTCAGTGCAGGAAAAATCAAGTCTCCTATAGTCAAAATCCTTCGCTATGGGGGCAGAACCCTTACCAGCAAGGTTGGAATCTATAGGTTGGGCCTCCTCAAAGGCCTTACATGCCCTTTACTTTGTAATTGCCATTTTTAGCTACATTGGAACTACTTGATGTCTTGAGGCTTACTAATGATCCCATTTTTCATTCGCCTTATTGGCCTTCAATTCTTACTAAAATTTTGAGTGATTGCCCTAAGTTCGAAGGAAAATCTAAATAGGACCCTCAAGCCCATGTGATGACATATCACTTATGGTGTTCTTCAAATTCCTATGTTGACGATTCTATTGGTCTCCACCTCTTTTAGAGAACCTTAACAAGTGTCGCCAAAAAATGGTATATTGAGTTTCCTAGAGCTACCTATGTCGACTTTAACTCTTTGGCTATGGCTTTCCTCACCCACTTCCAATTGTCGGTTCGATGTGAAACTGGCGCTCATTTTCTCACATCTCTGAAGCAAGAAACTGTGACCCAAATTTCAGATCATATCCATGAATGGAGATGTCGGCGTCGCCTCATCAAATTCGAAATTCCTGGTGAGTTGTTAATTGAATGGTTCACCAAATCATTCGTAAACAAAATTGTCACAGATATATCAATGGGTGCATGTGTTATTGAGGACCAATCTATTTCCTATGATTAGTGTCTAGACTTAGTCTATTCACAATTTTCCACGCTATATGAGATGTTGCCTGATGCTCCAACACCATCTTCGGATCCGACATCTTCCAAGTCTCCTAATGTACCACTTGTTGATGGTATAATTGGGTCAGTGTCTCAGACTTCCATTAAAACTTCTTCGAAGAAAAAATATGTTTCAGACACTTGTTCCAATCATCCTTCAAAAAATTCATCAAATCCTAGTAAAACCTCCGAAGTCCATGCCATCCAGTCTATCGCAACAGATAAATCCTCGAAAGCTAAGAAAAAGGGTAAAGGTGAAGGCAAATCCAATACCCCAAAACAAGATCTTCCCAAGTCATCTACTGATGATGCTTCCAAATGAAAGCCAAAATATCCTTGCCTCATTTGTGAGGAAGACCATTATACCAAGGATTGTCCTTGATGTGTTGTAGTTAATGGTTTATTGAAAGGGACTCTGACTGTTTTGAAAGAACCCTTTCCATATCAACAGACTCAGTTGCTAGACCAACCACAATCCTCTGCCTCCTCTGGTTCTCAAGTTTTCATGATGCAAGGTTCATCACCTATTTCTATCGCTACTCAATCAAAAGACTATCAAACCCCTGAAAAGCAGACGGTGGAGAAAGAAGTCATTGATATACCTTCTACTTCCACTCCACCTAGTTCTAGTTCACTCCATATTGAGAAACCTAACAATGAATGTGTGATCTGATCACCTCCCAAAGGTGTGCTTCAGAAATGATCCTATAATCTGAATGTTAGAGAAGCACAACATTATAATATAGTCGAAGATTTAGCTGAAGCACCTTCGATGATGTTTGCTTTGGAAGTTATCAAAACATGTCCAATGCATCAGAAAACATTATTGTTTGCTATAGGAGCCATTGATCCCGTCGATTCTAGTCTAATTACTTTTGACCTTGAAAACCATGTTCCTCGTCTTCCTCATCAGATTTATTTCTGATTCAAGTTATTATAAAAGGAAAGATGATCCATCAAACTCTCATTGATGAAGGTGCTTCTACCTCCATCATGTATGTTTTGGGTTGGAAGGACATAGGATTTCCTCCCCTTAACTAGTCCCCGAACACTTTGGAGGCCTTTGATGGCAGAGGCTCCTGTCTGTATGGTATTCTCACAAATTTTCCTATCACATTGGAAGGAAAGATTGTTGAGCTAGAAGTGGAGGTTGTCGATGCAAGTCTCAGTTATAACCTTCTTCTCGGGTGAAGATGGACCTATGCTATGTTTTGTTTGGTTTCTTATTTGTTCTGGGTGCTTCGACTTCCTCATGAAGGAAAAATTTTCACCGTCGACCATATGCATTTTTTCTCTTTCGGTACATTGAGTGGAAATGTCCCGTATGTGGGAAATACCGAAGTTCCATATGAGAGCGCGGGGGCAAGTCTTTTTAAAGATTCTTATTTAATAGGTACTTTTACTCTCCCACCTCCGAATATCACTTTGATCAATATGATCTCTATTTCTACATATCATTGGATTATTCCTTCTCTGGATTAGATTGATTCGTTTGGTGATTCTATGCCATTAAGTCCATTAGAACAAGCTTATCAAGAAATTGTCTCAGCTTCAATGACTGCTTTAGAAAGTCATGCTGTTTTCAGTATGAACCTGGATACTTATGTGCAATCTCCTTGGCTTGGTTCTTGGGATTCCACGGATCCTTTGAGGGAGACATTCCCCACTGATGAGAGTATTGTTGAGGCTATGTCTCTTGATGAAACTCCTTGGAATGATCTTCATCATTGTTCTTCGTTTCTTCCAAGCCTAAGTGAAATTCCTTCGTGTCTTAAAGATTTCGTTTCTCATAACCTGACGCATCCACTTCAAACACCTATTTTTGTGCACGAATTCTTGTCTGAGGGTAATATGGGAAATATTACTACAACCATGCCTCTCGACATTTCCATTAAACCTGGAATTGTTGAGAATATTCATATTGGGGTTTCCTATTCTCTCGATGAGATAAGGGTTTACACCGAACTTTTCAAATAATTTCGCGATGTCTTTGCATGGTCATATGAGGAAATGCCTAGTATTTATCCAGCTATTGTGGTGCATGAAATACCCACATATCCTGGTGTGAAGCCTATTTGTCAACAACTTCATCCTGTGCATCCTAGGAAGGCTGCTGCTATTAAGGCAGAAGTTGAAAAGCTTTTAAAAGTTGGTTTCATCTATCCAATCCCATTGACAGATTTGGTTTCTAAAATTGTGTCTGTTCCTAAAAGGCAGAGAACAATCCAAGTTTGTGCTGATTACCACAACATCAATTGTGCATGCCCGAAAGATAACTATCCCACTCCATTTATCGATCAAATCATCGATGAGTGTGCTGGGAGTGAGATTTTCTCTTTTATGGATGGATTTTCTGGTTACAACTAGATCAACATCTCACCCGCTGATCAATGCAAGACGACCTTTATCTATCCATGGGGAACTTTTTCCGATAAAAATCTTCCTGTCAGTTTGAAAAACAATGGTGCTACCTTTCAGACAACAATTTCCTATGTGTTTCATGATATTCAGAACATTGTTCAACCTTATCTAGATGAATTACCAGCCCATTCTGCTAAGCGTCATGACGATTCAAATCACCTAAGATCCATATTTTTGTGATGAAGACATTATAACATCCGTCTTAGTCTGCATAAGTGCATTTTTTGCGTAGAATCTAGTCAACTCTTGGTTTTTTTGGTATCTCACAAAGGTATCCGAATAGATCCTCTAAAAGTTGAGGCGATTGTAAACCTAGCCCTCCTACCTCACTGCTTCAATTGCAAAGTTTGCAAGGAAAGGCTAATTTTCTTCGTCATTTCATTCCTAACTACGCTAAACTCGACAAGGATTTTACTCGCTTGGTTAAAAAGGGATCCCATTCATTTGGGATGAAATTTCCCAACAATACGTCGATGCCCTAATAAACACACTCATCAGTGTTCCTAATTGCACTCCCCTGATTATCGACGCAATTATTTCCTTTACTTGGCTGCAACTAATAGTACCATTGCTATGGTATTGTTTCAAGATGATGACGATGGTAACGAACATGTGGTTTATTATTTAAGCTAGAATATCGTTGACACTGGAACTTGATATGATCATGTCGAGAAACTTGCTTGGCAGTAGTCCATGTTGTTCAAATATTTCGTCGTTATAATATTCTACAGAAAACCAAAATGATTTTTTATTGCAACCCCATGACCTATATTTTGACTTATCAATTACTTGGGGGAAAATAATCTAAATGGATTGTTACCCTGCAAGAGTTTGATTTGGAGTTTACTATCACCAAATCAAATAAATCACTTGTTTTTGGCGAATTGATATGCACCCTTCCTTCCACAAGAACTTCTATGGCTTTTACTGAGTAGATTCCTGATGAAACTTTGTTTCTCACAAACAATCTTGACCCGTGGTATGGAGATATTATTGTTGTCTTCAGACCAAAACCTTCCGATCCGAGTTGTCTTGACTTAACCAATGCTGCATTCAACATTAGTCCCAACCCTATCAGATTCTTGGTGATACGTTATACTAAGTCGGCGTTGACTCTGTTCTTTGCATATGTCTAACACTTGAAGAGGCTTAACGAGTCTTCAATGATTTCCACACTTGGGCATGTGGTTTTCACATGTCAGGGTACACTACTGCTCAGAAAATCCTCTGTGCCGGTTATTTCTGGCCTTCCATTTTCAAGGACTATATTTTGGTTGTTCAAAAGTGCCATGAATGCCAGATTTTTAACCGTAAGTAGCATGCCCTGCCAACACCCTTACACCCAGTCATTACCTTTGGCCCATTTGCTAAATGGGGCATATATTTCATGACATGTAACCCTCGCTCGACGGGGGGGCATGTCTATATCATGGTCACCATTGACCACTTCACTAAATGGGCTGAGGCGATGCCCACATATAGTGCTAACGGTATCACTACTGCTCAGTGCCTCTTCAACCATGTCATAGCCCATTTTTGCGTCCCTCAAGCAATTGTAATTGACCATGGTTCACATTTTTGTTAGTACATGATTGCAGAGCTGACTAATCAGTTGGGTCTTCATCATGATAGCTCAACTCCTTAATATCCACAGGCCAATGGCCAAGTCGAAGCAATTAATAAAGTTCTGATTACTATTCTTCAACAAACCATTGGGAAGGATAAAAAGGATTGGAATCAGATGCTATTCTTGGTTCTCTGAGCTTACCAAACTTCAACTAAGACAACCACTAGATTTACTCCATTCCAGATGGTTTATGGTTTAGAGGAAACACTCCCAATTGAATGTGAAATCCCTTCATTGAAATTAGCTATCGAACTTCTGCCTAATACCTCGCATAAAGAGGAGTGCTTACTCTACCTTGACAGGCTTGATGAGACCCATCACATTCCTATGATGGTGATTGAAGACTAAAAGAAACATGTCAAAGCTCATTTTGATCAAATCGTTTCTCCACGCACTATTGCTGAAGGCGACCCGGTCCTCCTTTATGATCAGGCTAAAGATACATTCGGTGCTGAAAAGTTCAAACCTTTGTGGCATGGGCCATATGTCGTAAAACGTGTCTTGCAAAAAGGTGCCTATGAGCTAGTTGATTACGAAGGAAATGCATGGTCACAGCCCCACAACTGGTTGTATTTGAAAAAGTATTATGCGTGGAATTTGTGTAATTACTTTTTGTACATTAGTGTGTGAATTTATTGGTGTGTGATTTTTTATTTTTGGTGTGATTGTATTCTTTACAGATGCGTTTTCTACTTACCTTGTGTTCTACTTGGTTTGCATATGTCGTCAAATCATTATGTTGGTTTTGCTGATGATGCTTGTCGTAGCACACAAAATTTGTCTTCCGTAACTTGGGCACTCATTTCCCCTGATGGTGAGTTGATTGATTTGCAAGGTATTTGCCTGAGACAAACAACTAACAATATTGCTAAATATAGTGCAGTTATTGAACCATTTTCAAAAGTAATTTCTCTTGGCATTAGATATTTAGTTGTTAAGTTAGATTCACAACTCGTTGTGTTACAGTTAAATAATCATTACTTAGTAAGAAATCCATAGATTTTGTGTATGTATCTACGTGTTCAATTACTGGAAAGAAATTTTGATTTTATCACATATCAACATATTCCACGCAATTTGAATACATTAACATATGCATTAACAAATTATGTTCTTGATAGACATTTGTGTAATTTATAAAACTAATCATATCATCATGATACACGGACACATAAGTAGAAAATAAAACATGCATATATATATATATATATATATATATATATATATATATATATATATATATATATATATATCGTGTATGTCAGAGTGTTTAACATCAAAATCTCAAAAATAAAGTGTTCCAGGACACTTGGCTTTCAAAGCCTACAACATGTGCAAAAATAACTAGAAAAGTTATGCGCCTACATGATTCTCACGATAACACGAGACTTCCCTAATCAGTCAGCCAAATAGCCAACAAATTCTCATAGATACCCCTTTTATGTGCATATGATAGCACAATGGCAGATCGTCTATAGTTGCGTATTTTGAAATTCCTTGAGTGATCACATCCAAATTGAGTTCCATTTCTCTTATGGGGTATACTCCTTCCTCATAGGGAGAATCTACTACCTGCTAGGTTAATCATCTTGCTATTGGCGACATGCCAGGTGGCCTTCCTAGTCCAACATCTACACATTCATCACAAGTTAAATCACAGTTACAAATTTACAATCTTTTTTATAAAAACTTGCAAAATCCAAAAACAAGTTTTACCTAGTTCAGTCCACTGTTCGCCCGGTGGCAGTAGTAGATCTAGGTCCCATCTAAAATCTATGCTTGCATAGGCATAGTTGTCCACAACAATCAATTGGCGATGCAGCCAAATGAAAAAATGCAGAGGGAAATGCATCTGCTGACCCCCTCCTCCTCGAGGAATGAGTTCACTCCATCTGACTAGTCTCGGATCTTGTGGATTAGGATCTGGTACCTCTGTCCACTGATACCAAAACAAGGGCACATTCTCTAGAAATAAAGTAACCAAAATCGAACCAAAGCCAAATTGTTTCAAGTTTCCTCACTTACCCTTGGTCAACTGCCTCTTCATATTGGCCAGTAACCCCGAACACCAGTTGAATATTGTTGGAGTGAGGGATTCTACTGCATACTGGAATTGGGATTTCAAAGTCTCATGTAAAGCTTGCATCCCATCTACGCGAGCTATGGTGAATAAGATCGTCCTTGGGGGAAGATTTCTGATTGTCACTATCTTCACCTTCCTGCCCATTGTCATCTCGGCACTTGGGCAATGTCTCGTGACTAGAGTATTGGTGCTCTCACCTCTAGGACGAGACCCGAAGAGTTGAACCCTTTCTCCTCTTCTCGACAATCCAGTGATGAAGTAAATATATGTTTCCTCCAACTCCAACTCCTGGTCCTCAATAATGAAGATTTCCTTATCAATATCCCATAGATTGATCAAGTAGTGTAGCAGTTCATTTTGTGCTCTAAGGCCTATAGTCTGGAAGAACTTCAGCAAACCATTGTTCCTCAAAACATTGAGACATTTTGGATTGGTTGCCTAGTGGTCTTCCACCTCATGGCATCTTTCCTTCCATTCTAGAACCATGTTGGCAAAAATCTCCTACATAACATCATTACACATCAGGTAAATTCTTTTCCATGGAGTAAAATTCAGACATTTTGCTTTAAAAGGAAGTTTTTCCTTAAAAAACTCTGGACTAGAACAATCGCGAGGAAATTTTGGCTCAAGGGTGACCATTGTAGGTCTGATGAGAAAACTTGTGATGATCGCCCACGCGTTTAAAAATCAAAATCCCTCCTTTTGGTAAGAAAAATCCAATGAAAATGCATAAAAATGTAATGAAATTCAAGAGCAAAGACAGAGCTCATACTTGCTGCTGACAGTTTGAGAAATGATGCCCTAGATCTCTCATACTGTTTGCTTGAAAATAAAGGAAAATGGGGTAAAAATGCATTCTCAAACTTTAGTGCAATGGTAAAAATATTTTTGACTTGTAGTCTATTTATAAGTTTTAAATTCTTTTTTGCCATTGTTTTATATTTTATTATTTTTCTCGATGTCAGTGATCGGCGGTTGTTTTTTTGCAGTTACAGGTACATTTTGGTGGATAAAATGATTATTATTGATTGATTCAATGAGTTTTTGTTTTATCTCTTTTCAGACTCATTAAAAACAAACGAACAAGGAATCCTCTTGGAGTCATCTTTAAGATCTTTTTTGACTCTCGAAACATGAAAAGATCGCTGAGTACTTATATTTTCAAACTCATTAAATTAAATGAATTGACACCATCTCATTATACATTTGGCCCTTTTTTGGGCTAAGAGTGACTATTTACGAAAAAGGTACACCTTGGTTAACATGGTAAAGAGGTTCTCTCGAATATTGTTTTCTAAATTTTCGGGTTCGAGGAACAAATTACAAAAAGGGACATGATGGAGTTTTCTTTTTCATCTCTTTTTCAGACTCTCTAAATATGAAAAAGATACCGAGCTATTATTCCATCGGACTCGTTAAAATTTTTATGACAAAAGACTCGTCACCATAATGAGAATGAGTTTATCCTTCCTAGGGCTCGTAAAAATGACTAGGATGGATTCATTTGAAGAATGAACTTATATGGCAAGCATATGATATCCCCTTCAATCATATGATAAAAATAATTGGTGTACTTGCTAGAAATAGTGGGGAAAAATGAAAATGAAACATCCTTTGTATAGGCAGCATGTCACTCTTAAACATGGCACTCTTCTGCTTCTCGTGTCGAGTTTGGGATATCCTCACTGAGTCACTTGTCCTCTCGGGTTTGAGTGATCCATTTTTTCCTCTCATCTGACCATTCCACTTCATCATCACAACATTTGGTAGTATGATTGAGTCAAATGCTGCCACACTCCGAAGTCATGTCACCAATGTTCAAGAGAAGTCTTATCTTCAGTTTACCACGTATACATTGTCTGACCCTTTTCTATAGTCTTGGATCTTATTCATTTCATTCCACTTTATTCCTCATTTTGTGTCGATGATAGGGGACTCATCATGGACTTCCTTCGATGGGTCACTTCATGTCTACTTTAGCTCATATCCAAGAAGATGACTTAGAGACTCCCTTTCAGTACCTTAGAGCTTGCATGCCTTAATGGAAAGTTCTTCGCATCCAACGATAGGTTTTCATCATTGGCCTTCAATCAGATGATTCCATGAGTGTTCGACTTTAGCTTCATTTTCACATTCACGGATTGTATTGTCATACCTTAAGAGCCATTATCATTATTGGTGGTTTCTCTAATGCCTATTAACGGTCCACATCATTAACCGGTAATCAGGTAGTTTTATAACATGTTCGACTTCGACATGTTCATTCACATGTTAGGATTCGTACTTTGATCGGGTAGGGATGGAGTGCAAGACCCTGAGTCTTGTCTGATATGACTCAGGTTGTGTGGAGTTATGTATTATTCATGATTGTACACATGTTTCTGCTATACAAATGGCTGTGACCATACCGTGGGACTTTACATTTATAGTGATCCTTCTATCTTGGATAACTGTGTCCATACCTTGGATCTTAGATTTACAGATGATCCTTTTCATTTGGATGGTTGCGCCCATACCATGGATCCTTTTACATAGTCCTTATTATCCGGATGGCTGCGTCCATACTATGGATTCATGTTTGATATCAGATATGTATATGTATATGCATCCACTGTTTGCAGGTCTCCTGACAATGTTTGTTCTCGTCCTTTGCAAAAGCTCGTAAAACATCTCAACCATCACTCTTGTTTCAGGGAAAACTAGTGTTGATTCGAACTGCTAGTCCCACTAAGATGGGTAGCTATCTTAGAAACAAACAATGAAAGCTTTTCAAGAGTTCCTTTAAGTGTGATAGATGGAAGAGAAGAAAAGAGGACCAACCTGGATCTTCCGCTTTGATCCTAACTTGATTTCTCCTTCCCTTGATAGAATTTGCCACTCCTCTCCTACTTGTCCCACTTCAAAGAGTACCTATAGAGTCAAAGTAACAACAAACTATCAAAGCATATCTATATAAAACATCATAAGCAAAGTGGAATCAGAAACACATTGACCATACAATTGCATTCATAAACAATAAGATTCACAAATACACGATTATATGGAGGAAAACTCAAAGAAATTTATTAACAGTAATGTAAGAGAGGATTACAACCCAGCTGTCTGATACTGCATCATCCTCCCAATTGTAGAAGCCCTCTTCACCTCATGAACAAGAAAATCACCCAAAAATGCAATGACTCTTCTCACCAACAAACCAACAACGCTTCCTTACAAAATACAAAATTCCAGCCTCTAGATTTCTCAGATGAGGGATCCATTTATAGATGTCTTGCAAGGGTGTGAGTTAGCCCTAGGTTTTTGATTAGTGTCATTCCACTGATAGTTCTTGGTTCAACTTGGAGATTTCATTGATCTTTTACTCATCCCTGGGTGAATTCAGAGAGGCAAGTGTCACAGGAGAAGTTTATGGAAGATTCCATGATCATCCACCTAGAAAACTATCTCTGCCATTTGTCTATTCTCTCTCATTGCACCCCACAGAAGGCCATTTCACTATGCATCGCACCTTGCCCATGGAGCAGTCTGTATGGTCCAGTTTTGGCCAGTTTTGAGTAGTTTTTCAGGTGGAACTTCTGGGAAATGATGTAATCAGTTGACCATGATCCTTTAGGGTATGAACCAACACTTTTAGGGACTTAAGGAACCCTTAGTTTATGGACATATGAGTTTGGGGTTGTAGTTCCCAAATATGTCTATAACAGCTGTCCCCTAAAGCATGAGGGCGTAAATCCTTTGATGTCAGGTGAAATGCTTTATCATGAGGATCCTAGGTATTCGAACTGAAAGGTGACCTGTATAAGATACAATACAATACATCATGATCATATTATTTTCATGATCTGGCTGAGGTGGGCATTCCCATGCTCAGCTTTAGAAATTCATTTTCATGTGCATAGGATAGACAATTGTCTGTTGTTGCAGATTGGTGATTCTTCGCATGAAGAGTCATCTTCCCTAGCTTAGATGACTATCTGTGCAGCTTCTATGTGCAATTGATATTTTTACTTTCCTGAATATATCGCAGCCCAGATGGATGAAATTAGATCCGAGGTCTTCAAAACTGGTCCAATATTTGCCCGATGTACAAGTTGATCCATGTGAAAAGATGTTCCGAAGTCGAACATGGAAAGACATCGTCTGATTACCAGCCACTGATATAAGCTGTTAACAGACGCGAGAGGAATCACCGATAATGATGATGATCCTCAAGGTACTACAGTACAATTCATGTGGTTTGAATATATGAGCTGATGTCGAACACCACGCAAAGTCTTTCAGTCGAAGGTCATTGATGTAAACCTGTCGCCAGAAGTGAGAAAATTTCCATTGAGGCATGAAAGCTTCAAAGTACTGAAAGGGTTGTTTCTAAGTCAACTTCTTGGATAATGAGCTGATGTCGACAAGAAGTGATCTATCATAGGAGGGCCTTGATGTATCCCACATCTACGATGCAAAATGGAGCAAATGATTTTTATGGAGGTGAAAACGATTTGATGATATAAGGTTCAGGAATGGTGGCCATGAAAAATGAAGGGTGGACGTAATGCAGTGGATGAGGCGTTTGCTGGATGGCGAATTCTTTGAATGACTTCTCTTGAACATATTGGTGACACTGATATGGACTAGTAGCGTTAACCCCATGGATGGCACGGCGGACCAATGGCGACGGTGAATGGAAAAACCCAACCCAACTTAATCACGGTGATGGAGTGAAATTGTCATGTTCAAGAGTGACTTGCTACCAATAAATTTCTTCAAGTTTTCTTCCCATTTTTCCCTAGTCATTGCTGACCAGTACCTCTTTGTTTTTGAAAAGCTTGAGGAGGATAACATATGCTTGGTCTATAATTTTCCCTTCGGGCAAACCTGTCACTTGTGTTTAGCGAGCCTAGCGTCAGTGAGACTTGTTCTTGTCTGGGTGCACAAGTTTGTCGCTATTGTTTTAACGAGTTTAACAAAAAAGATAACTCAGTCCTTTTCATGTTTAGAGAGTTTGAAAAGGGATGAAAAGGAGACTCCAATAGTCCTTTTTCATGCCATAATCCCTTCAGTCTGAAAAAGTATAAAATAATACGAAAGGGACGAAATTTCGATAGTTTTAACAAGCCGCAAAGCCAAGTGCTCGATATTTTTGTTTGATAATCCCTCCTGTCCAAAAGATTAAAATATATGAGAGGTATGGTGTTCCCTTTACTTTAACGAGTTGGAAAGGCCAATAGCTCGAAAATATTTTTATATTTAACGAGTCTAAAAAGAGTTTAAAAGGGACTCTAAAAGGGACTCATTTCTAAGGAACGAGTGGTATTTCTGGGTAGCATCTGGTTCTAGGTAAGTTTGGAACTTCGCAAAACATGGCAGTGTGAAGAGGGTGGCAATCAAAATCACTCGTCGCAGATGTTCCTCAAAAGAGTAAACAATCAAGTGGAAGCATATGGTCAGCCAAATGAAATGGAGGTGACGGAAGGAACACAACCAAGGTTCAAAAGGGTTGATAGCAAAGTGATCACAAAGGTTATTTACCAAAGGCAAGTTTATTTTTTAATGAGCTTGAACCATGTGCCAACATGTGCTCAGTGCAGGTTGATTTTTTAATGAGCTTGAACCTTGCGGGAACATTGCTCTTGATATTGGTCAACGATATTCAGTTTACCATTTAACACGTTAGATTCTTTCTTTGGTCATTAAACCTGCTCAATTGCTCCATCAAATTGATTAGAAATACACATATATATGCCTGAAAATTGAATTAAAAACTAACCTTTTACTTGAAGTACGTGAATAGTAACATAAAATTAGTTTTACCTCTCATTTTTACCATTTCATTTCAAATTTGGGATTTGGAGCTCTAGAGTATTTTTCCCCCTCAAACTTCATTGGCTAATTTCGGGAGATCCGGTGGACTATTCTCCGTGCCGTCAAGACCAGGTAGGAGCTAACCTTGAGCTCTTCATTTTCATTCCATCTTTTTCTAATTTTGAGCAAGTTTTCCCTTTTTTCTGAGTCCCCGGGGTTTGAAGAAATCATTCTCCCATCATCGCACCTGCCCTATATCAAAAGGTGCGATGCATACTAAGCTGTACACTGGCCAGTCAGTATGCATCTCACCTAGTCCAAAGGCAAGGTGCGATGGGCGCAGAAGGGAAACTTTGCACAATAATTTTCCATGAATTTTTTGTCTGTTTTTGCTCAAATTTGGATTCTAATTCATCTTTTGTCTGTGACTCAGAAATTTGTTGGATCAAGATAGTCGTCATGTGGCATGAACGTGAGCGAAACTGTGGTTTTCGCAAATTCTTCCATATATCTAGCACGAGGCAATAAATCAGTTTGTTGCAGTATTTCCTTGATGCATGGGATCCGATCAACCAGGTATTCCAGATTAGAGGTAAATCCATCCCACTGACAGTCGAGGACATCTACTTTTTGACGGGGTTATCAAGGTGTGGTGCCCCTCTTTCACTGTTGGGATCCACCCGTGGGGGCGAATAGTTGAGAGATTATATCCATCAGCTTTTTAGAGATGGATCTCAGCCTAGTAGATATGGCAAGATCAATATCTGGGACGTCACTGATTGGCCTCTCAGGACCATTTTATTCACCTTTGCTAGATTGGCTAGTAGTGCAACTCTTCATTTGGCAAACAGATCTTATGTGCAATATGCTTTAGAATGCTTGGAACCAAAGGTATTCAACTGGTGTGATGCAATACTTACGGTGATTAAAGAACAACTCTCTAAGGTAAAGAATGGAAGATCCAAGAACTTCGGGTATGGTTCCATGTTGACTTCTTTTGCCTTAGAGAGGATCCCACTAATGCAGCTGCATCATATTTCACTAAGATTGCCAGCACCGAGGAACCCAGGATGCAGAGATGGGTTGATCTCATGGCCAGACATGCTGGTCAGCCACAGATTACTTTCTCTGATGCCTTCTTTGAGTGGTTCGACCGTCAGGAGATGGTCTTCTCAGAGTATCCATATGTCAGGATGGACTTCCGAGGTGACTTGGATTTGGTGTTGTCGGTTGGCGAGCAGTGGGGTGTGATAGGTAAAAATGATTTGACCATATCTTTGTTTATCAGTTTTATAATATTTTTGTGATTTATCAAGACTAATTGAACTCATGTACTTGTGCAGATGTTGGGCCAGTGCGACCAGCAGCACGCCCAAGGGCGATAGCTGGCGTTCCAGTAGGAGAGGCTGTAGGGAGGGTTGTCCTTCATGATCTAGACATAGCAGAGACCCTAGCAGTATTGCAGGATCAGATCGAGGGTCTTACCCTTGGTATTCAGGATGTGAGGACTGATGAGTTACCTCTGAGGCTACAACGCCATACTACTGGCGTTCTGAGTCGATGGACTAGGCTCTTGCGTATGATCACACAGGAGATGACCTATTATCACCAGCATCATTAGTATAGGATGCTTTTCTGCATTTACTTTTGAGTTTCTTGGTTGCATCACTGATTTTTCCTTGTACACAAAACATTATGTGAAACTATAAACAGTTATATATTTTTTATTTTTGGAGTTTATTTTGTTTAAGTTATGTGATCCAGTTGCAAATGTTGATATGGAATGCTTTTCTTTACAAATGCTGCAAATGTTTGTCTAACACATAATTCGCTAATGAATTAGTTAAAGTGTTTAAGTTTATGGAAATGTGTTGATATTGAATGGAATCAAACTGCCTTTCTAAAATCTTGACCCTTAGGAACATATGATAGATAGCTGGGTTCTGAATCGAATAGACGCCAGTAAGTTGTAGAATGATGAGTTGCGAATCTAGCCTGACAACAAGTCGGCGTATGCCATGTGAAAACACATCAGAGAGAAGCTCTATCAACACATTGTACTCAGCGATGTTGTTCATCGATTGACCAATACATATCCCTCTGAAACTCACTAACTTGCTGCTTGGATCAAAGATGGCCCAGGCTGTAGAAGATAGGTTCCACGTTCTACGACTAGCTCCATCGACGTACCCAAAAAATGTTTCCAAAAAGTCCGACATCTGCAATAAATGCAAAGTGGATTACTTAACCAAAACGACAACTCTTGATGAAAACAAAAATGAAACAAAAACATATAAAGAGATTTCCACACTTGATCAAGCATAGTATCGCTTAAGATACAACTCGTTTCAGGGTTGCGACAAGGGAATTCCATCGTAATCTACCGGCTCGCAGGCTCCTTTTGCTAATACCCATTTACCAATGTAGGGGCCCATCCATAATGATTGGAGCTTACCTACTCCTAATTTATCAGAGTCATGATTGTAGAGTAAGACTAGGTCACCTTCTGAGAAGACACGAGGCTTGACTTTTTTGTCAAATTTCACTTTCAAACGTTTCTTATGCACTTCGTTAGCCAGTGCAGTGTCACAACGGGTTTCATCCAAGCAGATTAGTTCCAAGAAACAAGCCTCTTCCTCTGAAGTTTTGGGAAGTAGATCGTTTGCAAGCTTGAGAGATGAAATCTCACACTGAATCGTAAGACAGCTTTCGGACCGTACACCAACTGAAAAGGCGTAAATCCTGTCACATTTCTCACTGAGGTTCTATATGCCCATAGAGATGAGTACAATATTAAATGCCAATCCCGTTTGTGGGCTCCAATAATTCTCTGCAACATGCGCTTAAGGACTTTGTTGATCGCTTCAACCTATCCATTGGCCTGTGGATAATATGGAGTAGAACTATCATGGGACAGTCCTAATTTGGTATTCAATTCAACCATCATGTGATTTCGAAAATGCGATCCATGATCTGTGACTATAGCTTGTGGAACACTGAACCTAGAGACTACATGATTGAAAAAGAAAAGAGCAGTCATTTTGCCATTGTTGTTTAATGTAGGCATGGCCTCAACCCATTTTGTAAAATAGTCGATAGCGACTATGATATACCCATGCCCCACGGCCAAGGTGGGGTTACATGTCATGAAATCTATGACCCATTTGGCGAATGGCCCAACAACAACTATTGGATGCAGTGGTGCAGGTGGTAATCTGGTTTTGTGATCAAAAATTTGACAAGCATGGCAACTTCTTACTGCTATTATGCAATCTTTGAAGATAGTAGGCCAGAAGTAGCTAGCTCGCAAGATTTTCTGTGCAGTCACGTAACCAGATAGATGCCCCCCACATGCACCTGAATGATAGTCATTCATGACTTTTTCGGCCTCCTCATGCATGAGGCACCTTCGCAGAACTGTATCAACACCATGACGGTAAAGTGTATCACCGACGATCATGTAGTATTTTTCTTGGTATCGAGTACGCTATTCGGAGTGAGAGGTGTCAGGCCTAAAGGTTTGGGTTTGGAGATAGATTAGTATATCTCCATACCATGGGTCACTTGATGATATCAGAAACAATGTTTCATCCACGATCAATGCTTTAGATGTTAAATCGTTGGACGATGATGGGAGGTCGCAAAGTAACTCCGCGAAGACTAGAGATTTCTTTGATTTGGATTTGGTGAATTCAAGATCAAACTCTTGCAAAATGGCTATCCATTTTGAATACTTGCCCCCTAGCAATTGACGTGACAGGATGTAGGTCATAGGGTTGCAATCTGACAAGATGGTAGTTTTGCGAAAGAGTATATAGTGTCAAAATCTTTGTACTGTTTGAACAGCTACCAAAGCCAGCTTTTCAACATAGGAGTACTCGCTTTTCGTATCATTTAAGTTTCGGCTTAAATAATACATAGGATGTTCTATTCCATTGTCTTCTTGTACTAAAACCATTGCGATGGTTGTATCTATGGCAACGAGATACAGGTTAAAGTCTTTTTGATAATTAGGAGGATACATTAATGATGCTTTTACTAGGGAACTTTTCAAAGCATCAAAGGAAGCTTGCGCAACCTAATCCCAGTTGAAGGGTACTTCTTTGTTCAAAAGACATGTATAACCTTTAGCAAGTTCGGTGTAATTTGGAATGAACCTCCTTATAAAGTTTGCTTTCCCTTGGAGTTTCTGAATCCGAAGCAAATTTGAAGGTGGAGGCATGTCGATGATTGCCTAACCTTACATGGGTCGAGTCAAATTCCATCATTAGAAACTATGAATCCAAGTAACCGACCAGAACCAACACAAAACACACACTTGTGTGGATTGAGTCTATCTTGTAGTGTCGAAAATGTAGAAAAGTAGCTCCCAAATGCTGCAGATGATCAGTTCGCTTTCACGAATGAGTCGGTAAAATATGGTTGAACGATGTGTTTGATGTCATGGAAGGCGTAGTTCATTACCCTCTGAAATGTTTCCCCTACGTTATTCAAACTGAAAGGTAGTTTGCGGTACGTGAATGTGCTCCACGGACATATAAATGCAGTCTTCGACTAGTCCTGTGGGTAGATATTGATTTGATTGTATCCGGAAAATCCATCCATAAATGAAAAGACTTTGCATCTGGCATATTCATCAATTATCTGGTCGATGAAGGGTGTAGGGTAGTTTTCCTTTGGACAAGATTGATTTACATCCCTGTAATCGACACACACTCTAATCTTTCCTTGCTTTTTCATCACAGGAACAATATTTGATACCCAATCAATGAGAGGAACGAGGTAAATGAAACCAGCATGTAAAATTTTTTCAACTTCTGCCTTAATGGCAACGACTTTCTTTGGGTGAACTGGTCAAAGCCGTTGTCGTACTGGTTTGACATCTAGATACATCTTGATTTCATGTTTAATGATGCTCAAGTCAATGCCTGGAATTTCTTGGTATGACCAAGTAAAGACATCTCTGAATTCGCGAAAGAGAGTGCAATATATTTCTAGTTCTGAAGGAGAATAAGATTTTCCAACATGTATATTCTCTACAACATCTGGTTTGGTCGAGATATTGATGGAAATATTTTCTTCAATATTGGACAGATTTCGCTCTGATTCCACCGTATTTATAGTATTTGATAGAAAATCAAAAACTGAAGGATGATTAAGGTCATTAGAGTAATCCTTGTTGTTATCTTGAGGTCGGGAACGATGGTGGTGATCTTCCCATGGTGTCTCTCATATCATCATTGACTGAATGATTCCTTCATCTGTAGAATGTACATACAACCAAGGATCAGAAGAGGTACCATAATCTAGAGACCTATCTATCCAAACGCTTACCAAGTGTTGATTTGGGTTTGCTACCCATGCCAAAAATATTGATTGCTACAACAATTCTATGGGGCTTGGGGGCAAAACCTGGCGATGATCCATGCTAAAAAAATGTTTGGAATTCTTCTTAATCTTTGACGATGTAGAAGATATCATGTGACAGGTTTCCACTATGGCCACTTCTGCCAGATTACTCGGAGGCGGAAGGGAAAAAGTACCCATTAAGGAAGGGTCTTTTAGGAGACCTACTCCGATACTTTGAAGTGATTGAGAGCTTACATGGATCAATTGAATGCTTCCAGTAACTTGAGAACTGTTGGGGAGGAAAGTTAGTTGGTCAATGATTGTGATTCTGCCTTGAAAGGGGAATGCAATCTTTCTAAAATATGTTGACACAACAGTAGCCATAGCATAAATCCAGGGCCTCCCCAGTAGAATGTTTAGTCAAGGTTTCCATCAATGACCTCGACTTCAATTTCTACTATCTTGCCACCTAGTTTGATTTGCAAGTTACTTAATATCCCATATGGTGTGTATGTTCTTCCATCGAATGCTTTTAATGTCGTTGATGATCGTGACAAGGGTGGAGAGCCTAAGGTTTTGCAGCAACTCATTGACATAATATAGGTAGATGCTCCCTCATCAATGATTGTTCAATGAGCAATTTTGTTGAAGGCTTTTACCTATATGAGGAAAGCGAGGTGTGCTGGTAACTGAGGTTCGTATCCTTTATGATTAAAGGCCACTATATTGGAATCCGTTGGATCAATCCCACCTATCGCTGATAACAAAGCCTGTTTTTGGGATGGGCAATTCTGCAGTACTTCAAGTGTCGACATAGCGGATGGCGATTGGGCCAGATCTTCCACTATATTATAATTCTATGCTGCTCAAGCACAAGGATTAAATTTTGATTTATGTACTACTCCCTTAGGCAGTTTTATTGTTAATTTAGGAATGATTGGTGGAACAACTTCTGATGAAGTTGTTGTCGAACTGCTGGGTTGATCTGTAGCCTTGCTTTTCAATGATTGTGGATTTCCATAATCTTTATTCCTTGTAGATATCAAAGTGTCATTTTTCTGTTTTGAGATGGATAGCATAAGCACTTGGGATGGGGAAGCACGATCATTAGAAACCGGGTTAGTTTCTGGATTTGGAAATGGATCAGTCAATAGTGCTGAGGTATTTGAAGTCTTTTTGAAAAACTTCTTGACTTCAGCTTGATGTGGACAATCTTTTGTGTAATGGTCCTCATCACATATGAAACATGGCTGATTAGGTTTCTTCTTTCCAGTAGGGTTTCTAGAAGGTTTCTCAGGAGTTGAATCCTCCTGTTTCTTCTTTTTGTTTGTCCCTTTCTTCTTGCCCCCTATTTGCTTAGGATTCTTTCCTTTGTCGGTTGATACGACATTGAACTTCGAGGCGAAAGGTTCTTCATATGCTTTTTGAATAGAAACTTTATGGGCTTTCTTAGATGTAGCCTTTGTGGTTTTCGTGCTTGTCTTACCTATCACGCCATCGTTGACATGAGAGTCTTTGTTTGATTTAGGAGGGGGAGGAACGGAAAATTCCAGTCTAGGAGCGTCAGGAATTTTGTCGTAGAGTGTGCCAGACTGAGTATAGATCAAGTCTAAATATTGTGCATGAGCAATGACTTGCTCTTCAGTGAAAACTCCTCCCTTAGCCACATCCTCTGTAATAGAGGGTAACAATGACTTTATAAACCATTCAGCTAAAAGCTAATCACGAATGTACGTCTTCACAATTCTTCGACGACACCACCACTCATGAATATGATCAGATATGTGAGTGGCTGTTGTCTGTTTAAAGTTGGTAAGGAGTTCTGTCCCTGTTTCGTACCTTATGGGTAACTGAAAATGGGTTAAAAAGGTAGTGGCAAGGGTGCTGAAGTTATCAAACGAAGCTCTAGGCAGTTCTATATACCATTTAGCTGTTGGACCAATTAACGTTCACTAAAAAAGGCGAAGCCTAATCGAATCATCATTCAGGGTGTTGGATGAACACCACAAATGGAATGTCATCACATGATTCGATGGATCTTCACCTGGATTTCCATTGAATTTAGGAATATCAGAGGGAAGTTTATGAGGAATCGCAAGCCACCAAGGGGCGTAAGTAATTGGATCATTCATCAACTAGTTTAGATCTGGTAATTCTAGAGTTTCTACAAAGGGTAACTGTTGATTCAGGTTAGGCAAAGCATACCCAGGATTAGATGGAATCACCTGAGCAGTAGGTCTTTGCATACCAGCATAATGTATTTGATGCTAGTAACTTTGATAAGGTTGATTGGCATAACCATTATAGTATGGTTGTTGATAACCACTTTGGAAATGTGGTTGCCCATTACTTGCAAAGCCTTGTTGCTCAGGTCCTAGGTATGATTGTTGGAATTGTGGTTGTTGATATTGTACTAGCCATGGTTGTTGAACCATTTGCTGTTGTCCAATACTGGATGATTGACCAAGATGCTGAGTGATAGTTCCTGTTTGAGCCTAAGTCACTCCAGATAAGGAGGCACTAACCTAAGGTTGTGATTGAATCGCTGAGACAAGAGGTTGTTGTATTGCAACCTGAGAGACTTGAGGTTGACATACAACAAGTAGCGCTTATACTTGCGATACAGTCACAATAGTAGGTGTAGTGGGAATATTCAACACAAGATGGACTGGTTGCATTGAATATACAACCCTTGGTTGTTGAGGCAGTATTGGTACCCAACCGCTGGATGTAATTCCAGTTTGACCTGAATTTTGTTGTAAACTCTCATATGGTTGTTCTCTAGGTGGGAACAATGAATAGACATACTGCCCCCGATATGGTGGCAATCCAATACTTAAAGGGTATATTGGCCATTGAAGACACATTGGATAAACTTGTTGAGTTTCAACATAATAAATAATAGATGAGATTCCGGATGAAGAAATAGGAACAAACCATGTCGTCGAAATAGTCCCTGAGTGGACTCCGGCTTGTTGTTGATAACTAGTTGGGATAGATGGCATACCATCAAACATTGTAGGAATGACAATAGGATGCTTCGCCATAGCTGTGTTAGTTGACACAGTTCTAGATGTTGATGGTTGTTCAGACATATTTAGTTTATCCAAAAGATTTCCTAGCGATTCAATAAGAACTTGCGATAAAGGATAATTACAAGGACTAACTTCTGTAATAGAAGGATGTAGGTGGATCCCAGTTCCAAAATGCACTGGGGTATTGGGTGGAAGATCCTCTACTATCTCTTCTATAGCAATCAATCCAGGTGGAAGAGGTAGACCGTCAGGTCCATAAAATATTTCTGGAGTCGAAGAAAGTGTAGCTTCTGTAGTAACAGATACTGGAGGGGTGACACCTTCTGAATTCTGGAACTCAACTTCCAGATGTTTAGGCAAGTGAACTTCAGTTTCTGGATCAGTCCTAGGTGGAGATGCTTCAAGAATAGAGGTGTCTACCGTTACACTAGGATCAATTCTAATGTCCTCTTGTAACTGTGGAACTTTCTCTGTAAAGGCAGATGTACCAGAGATAATTGGAGTAACTGTAGTCTCTGACGATTTTGAAACACAAGTTTCAAATAAATCAGGTGAATTAGACTCAGTTAAACGAGACCGTTTTGACCGGGATGGTTTTGTTTCTGGGGTCAAAGATGGTTGACTCGCTAGCCTCCATGAACGACAGGGTTTTGATTGACTTTCTTCCATGATTGCGGATTACTTGATCAACTCAAAATTTAAAGGGGAAAAATGTTATTACGATTTAAATGAATTTTAAGACACTTTGACGCAACTTGCTTTTTCAATTTTTAAGAGTCGAGAAAAATCTAAAGGTGACTCTAGTTGCCTTTGATTTTTAATGAGCCTGAAGTGACAAGAGTTCAGATGTACCTGTTCTTTTAAGGAGCCGAAAAGGAACAAAAGTGACTACTCTGGAAATCTAGACAAAGGGTTTACCAAATCGATTGTAAAACTGCAAAATACACCTTGGTGATAAATGATAGAGAAATTACCAAGGACTTATGTACGACAGTCAATCTTCCCGAATGTTGTGTTCAGTGCATTACGATCGATAGGGCAGCAGACACGCCTTCATAAGGATAAAGGATATCAGCCTATTGTGGTCTCCCAATATATACTCGACGGTACGGGGAGCACAAATATGTATTGGCACTTGTCGTATCAAAGAGGAGGAATCACCCAACCTTCGATGAAAATGATAGTTACAAGGTTTTACGACGCCGGAACATGTCTCTATCCTAGACTTCTAGATGTGTTGCATTACGTTCCAAAGCGTTTTTATGTTCATTGAGGTTTATTTTAGAGTTGATCTTGCTTAGAAGTTTATCTTTCAAGGTTCACCATGTGATGTAGATGTGAAATTCCTAAATATGCAATCTAAAATGATAAACAGTCATTTATGTTCTTTTAGCAATGAAAATCATAGCTACAAAGGAAAGAAGATAATGGTTTTCTTTCAGCAAAGAGCATAGAGCACACACTAAATGCACTTTCATAAATCAAATTTTGCATGCAGTCAAAATGCAGATGCACATGCATGTATTTGTTTTCCACTTTCTTAATATGTGAATGATAAAAAGGAAAGCTAAGTATAGATCTAAACTATTTTTTTTTTAAGTGACATTTATAACAATTTCTTTTCAAAACGAAAGGAAGACTAAGATGACACTTTTCGATTTCGATTTGAAAACTATTTTTGACACTTCAAATACTAATAATTTCAAAATCAAGTACAATGAAAAAAATAAAATCAACTATCTAGAAGAGGAAGACTTTACGACTCTCTTCTTTTGATCCAAAATGACAATTACGACACTTGCATAAAAAACGACAGTTCGATTAGGCTACTTTCGACAAAGGAAGACTGTAAATGATTGAAAAATACACAAAAACATTTACAATTCCTAACTGATGGAGGCTGAAATATGTGAAGGAAGAAGGTTTCAACAAGAAGATATTGATCATGTATAGAAAAACTACTGAATAACGCTGAAAACAAAGAGCAAAAAACCAACTTTCAGAGAAGAAAGCAGTATCACTCAATCATCGCACCTATAACACAGGGAAACAGGGATGCATCTCACCTGCAACACATGGGAGGTGCGATGCATCCAGGTTGCACAGTTACAGACAGTGCGATGGGCCAGGGAGCGGAATTGAGCTTGGTTTTTGCTCAAAACTTGCAGCTAAGTTCAATGATTTAGGCTGAGTAATGATGGAAAGTAAAAACAAAGCATAAGGGTAAGATCTGATGAGGTTCTGAGCTACCACAAGGGCACATAAAATTCTTTGTAAGTCAGATGTTCAGTTCGTAAACCAACTCGGAGATTGACTGAAGCAGCATTCATCTACTTTGAAATTTCATAGCAAAGGCGTTTCGAAGGCTAGCTGGATAACTTCAAGCTCCGTCTGTAGTTTATAAATCAAACAAAAAACAAACAAAACAAACTATTCGTTCCCTGGTGGAGTCACCATTTTGTTTCACAGAAAACTAGTGTTGATTCGAATTGCTAGTCCCACTAAGATGGGTAGCTATCTTAGAAACAAACAATGAAAGCTTTTCAAGAGTTCCTTTAAGTGTGATAGATGGAAGAGAAGAAAAGAGGACCAACCTGGATCTTTCGCTTTGATCCTAGCTTGATTTCTCCTTCCCTTGATAGAATTTGCCACTCCTCTCCTACTTGTCCCGCTTCAAAGAGTACCTGTAGAGTCAAAGTAACAACAAACTATCAAAGCATCTCTATCTAAAACATCATAAACAATGCGGAATCAGAAACACATTGACCATACAATTGAATTCATAAACAATAAGATTCACAAATACATGATTATATGGAGGAAAACTCAAAGAACTTTATTAATAGTAATGTAAGAGAGGATTACAACCCAGGTGTTTGATCCAGCATCATCCTCCCAATTGTAGAAGCCCTCTTCACCTCATGAACAAGAAAATCACCCAACAATGCAATGTCTCTTCTCACCAACAAAGCAACGACACTTCCTTACAAAATACAAAATTCCAGACTCTAGATCTCTTAGATGAGGGATCCATTTATAGATGTCTTGCAAGGGTGTGAGTCAGCTCTGGGTTTTTGATTAGTGTCATTCCACTGATAGTTCTTGGTTCCACTTAGAGATTTAATTGATCTCTTACTCATCCCTGTGCGAATTCAGAGAGGCAAGTGTCACAGGAGAAGTTTCTGGAAGATTTCATGATCATCCACCTAGAAAACTGTCTTTTCCATTTGTCTATTCTCGCTCATCGCACCTCACAGAAGGCCATTTCACTATGCATCACATCTGGCTAGTTTGGCAGTCAGTATGCTTCACACCTCGCCCATGGAGCAGTCTGTATGGTCCAATTTTGGCCAGTTCTGAGTAGTTTTTCAGGTGGAACTTCTAGGAAATGATGTAATCAGTTGACCATGATCCTTTAGGGTATGAAACAACACTTTTAGGGACTTAAGGAGCCCTTAGTTTATGGACATATGAGTTTGGGGTTGTAGTGCCCAAATATGTCTATAACAACTCCCTGTTCTGCCTTCATGCTTTAGGGGGAATCTGTTACACAATATTTTGTCACACCTCCCACACTTCCCTATGACATATCCCAAAGTGCCTGAAACATGACCATCATGCAGTATACTCATTCAGATATGCAACTCAAATCCTCCCTAACACACTGATTGGAAAATTCCTTGAGCTTCCCCTTAAGGAAATGGATCTAAAACCCTAATTTTAGAATCATCGCTCTTATGATATTGAAAACTGCGATGGTCGCTAGTTGCACTACACTGGACCCGCGATGCCATCACTCTGTTTTCTTATATACTCTTGATGATCCCTAAAAGGATTTTTTCCAAAAGAATATGAGAAGCTTCGTGATCTAGAAGCTTTCAGAGCGATGAGCTGGAGGTTGTTCGACGTAGAAGAGGTCGAGTTCTCCCAACTTGGCCTCTTCGTATTATCCCTATGAGCTACCTCCTTGAGATGAGGGCCTTATCCTATCTTTGGAGAGATCCTAACTTCCTTTCCCTGCCTATATATTCATCTTTTCCCATTCCCAAATGGTTGGTCTTTGTCTATTTGCACCCTTATGCTAAGATTGTGCCTATATGCTACTCATTTGGCTTGGAGAAGGAGTGCTTGGAGAGCTTAGCTTGGACTTGGACATTCATTCAAGGAGAGCCTATTGACATAAAGGCTTGGTTGTATGCTTCCTCCTTTATTCTATTAATATACAACTGCTGGTTCATTTTCCATAAATGTGTATGCTCATGTATCATTTATCTTAACACTCCTTGATCTGTTAAGTAGGTTACTTTTGATTATGCTATTTGTATTTGCATGCTTTGTTGTGTATCGATCTCTTGTGCAGGTGTTTAAACAATGTGAGTAGCAGGAACGAGCCCGTGAAACAAGTGATTCAAGGTCTTCAACAAAGGATGATGTGATAGCATCAGAACGAGGTAGGCCGTCTTCTTCGTCTCTCTTTTCAGTTGTAACTTAGGGAACTGTCGAGTAGATTGTCACGTAGGTTTCTAGTCCCACTCATTGGGCTAGAGAGATTGTCTCTGTCCACATAGAGGATTGCCTAGACAACACCTTGTATGTTCTCTGTCAACAAATAAACCTATAGGTACAAAAAAAAGATTACATAATAGCATAAACAAAAGTAAAGTGCTTAACACGTGGGCCAACAAATGGTAGTCCTTAGTGTATAGAATAATGTTATTTTCCACATATGATATTAATGAAAATACAAGAGAAACATTAAAAAAAGTCTAATAAAAATATGAAAGTTCTAAAGTAAGCATGAGAGAATCACATGTAGCCCACATTCTTTAGTGAATCTACTGCTTACAGATTCAGAATGCCAGGGCTCCAGGGAATCTATTACTCAACCAGTGCAATGAGCAAGACTCAAATAAGATGGATGAGAGAAAGGGTTGCACTCTACTCTTGTCTACATAGAATTTATAGGTTGGAAATTGCATAGGTTAGGAATTTCATTGTTTTTGGGAATAGTTATGGCACCAAATTCAATTTTAGATTTCATGCCAATAACCCAAGTCTTTCAAGAAGCATATTGAATTCTCAGTGATATAGGTTTGATTGACTGAGATTCAAATCCTGCTATGGAGACAACAAAGGCATAATCCACTACATAAAATACAAGGGGTATCTCTCGCTAAACCTGGTCTCCTCTCAACACATTCATTCATAAATAATCTGTTCCAGTAGCTAGGCAGCAGAAGGACATTGAATCCATTAGATTGAGGCACTGGTTCTAGAGCAACACATATTTGGTAGTGAAGGAGTGGGAACCGATTTTCAATTTGAATAGGCAGTTGGTGACCACACAAGCATTGTGAGTTAAGTTACCAGGCCTACCAATCGAGCTCTGGCAATAACAACATTCTGTGGCTCAATCAAGAAATTTTGGGTAAGTTCATTTGCTTTGGCCCAAACCATTATGTCAATTATGAGAAAATCGCAGTACAGATGTGTGTAGATATGGATTTAAGGAAGGGCTTGTAAGACATATTGGTGTGATAGTTTATGAAGGATGGAATTTGTCATAAATTGGTTTTTTTTTAAAAATAAACCATTTTGTTTTCACTGGTGTCATTAGTATGGAAATCAAGGTTCAAACCCAGAAATGGACTCTGGACTCTAGATGACTAAAAGAATAATCTGACTATGGAATCGAGTTGCCAAAAAGAATAAACTACATGCCTGTACAAAGAAAATAAAATGTAGCACTTTTTTTTTTGTTTTTATTTTTTAACGATTCCTTTTAGATTTTTTTCGTTGTATTTAAGCGCCAACTGCAGGGATTTCAAAGAAATTATGGTACCTTTGGAAATTTTTGGAGTGGAATGTGTATCCACGGGCATAACAGAGACATGCAATGTAGGGGGCTTGGGAAACGATGATTCAATTTTCTCCTCGAGAACTTTGTTAAACTTCTTCTATTTGGCATAAAGTGTTGCCTTGGCAGTCCTTATTTTTAACTAAAGATAACGCTTCTCACATACAGTCTTCACTGGCGTGGCCATGGCATGGCACCGCCAATGTTTTCCCTCCTACCTTTTACAGCACAAGTCGTCATCGTCCATGTTGTGGAAAAGCCCAAAATTTTGCAGGAATTCGAAGATGCTGAAGAGTTTGATGTCGAGACCTCCCAGTCCTCTATAGGGAGTGCAAGTGGAAACATGTAGTTTAGCTTCCACGCCAGTCCAAGTTCGATTCCTGTGAAGGCCTACGAGGGTTTGAAAAGTGCATATATCTTTGATAGCATGATAAATACCACTTCCAAGCCTTGTGTGTCTCTATCCAAAGGTCCTACCCCATGCTGCCATGGAACATGGGGCTCTACCTCAGATGGATTTGGAACTACGCGAAGGGAAGTTGCCTCTACTACAAGCTCTTGAACATGCTATAAAACTAAAATGGATGTTGCAGATTTGGAATAGGGGACTCTACCTCAGAGGGCTTTGGAACTATGCAAATAAAAGTTACCTCTTCTACAAGCTCTTGAACAAGCTATAAAACTAAAAGGGATGCTGCAGATTTGGACCAGAAATCTGAGAGCATAGCCATCTAAGCAAACAATTGTGTGCGAGATCGAATGAAGCCAGACTTTGGTAGGCTCTGATACAGGATTTGGTGACAAAGAGAATGTGAAGTGAAGACAAGTGGAGTATGGTGTCTAAACATGTGTGAGCCATGTGTAAACCTTCAACAACCTTTTAAACATGAAGATATGTGTTTAAAGATATACTCTTAATTGGTATAAACATAAAATGTTTGCTAACTAATGTTAGCATTAGTTAAGAGAAACTAAAAACCCTGTGAGACTCTTTGTATCAATTGACATTTACTCTAAGTTTTAGTACATCTTGCCTCGATATGAGGCCAAATAAGACCTCCAAGTTGTGTATTGGTTGAAATAACGACTGGATGAAGCTCATAGGTAGATGAAAAAGTGCTTTATAAGATATAAATCGAAAACATTAAGTTAAATTGAGTTGGATAACTTTGGTTTTTGTGTAGGGAATAATGCAACGATGAAAAATGATTGCAATAGTCCCTGCCATCCTCGAAGGGGTAGGGACTAAAAATAATGAATAAATACTAGATAGGTTTTGATTTTTTATATAAACCATAGAATAAGTAATATGTCTTTGATGATGTTTGTGGCAGGATGGCCACCACATAAATTGTGAAGCAAAGACGAAATGGATTCTTCCATGCGCTACAACTAGTCACATGGTCGTGTTCTTTAGGATGAGAAAATACATTCTAAAATGTTCACCTCCTTATTAATTTTTATTTCCCCTCTCTATCCCTGGTATTATTTTTATTATTTTTACACATAAAAGGTTTTTAAGGTCTTGATTTTTGAAAAAATGATGGGCGAACACATTTGAAACATTAAAGTTTCATTGTGAATGTAGGATTTTCGAATAGGGTTTTAGAATGTATATTCCCAATCAATTCAGCAGAATTGTAAATGTATAAATTCAAACTAGAAGTGCAAATAAATTCAATAATAATTTTTAACCTATGTAGTAGAGAAAGTCTATGCTAATGCAATGCATTGGCATTGGAATTGACAAAAAACACATTGTGATGCTTAAGCAATGCTAGAGTGGAAATACTATGGGAGGTGGTATTTATTTGTGGAATGGGACAAAATATTTAATCTTATCTCTGATAACCACATATTATGTAAGGAGGGCACGATCTCTCTCAACAACATTATGAAATGAGAGGAAAGTATGCTTTTATTTTTTTCTCTCAATAAGAATTGTTTAAAAATCGTTGCAGGCCACTTTGAAGAAACCAAGAAGGCAACATAATTAAAACCAAAAAAAATTATGTTTCCTCATCCATCAGTGTTGCTCCTTGGTTGAGACACCACAGTTAAAAGCACAAAAAAATATTTTCCTTCAGTTCATTGGTTGAAGCACCAAAGCACAAAAAATTATTTTCCCTCCATCTATCATTTTTGCTCACTCTTCTATATTTTTCTTCAAGTTAGGGACCTTAAATGTTTAAACTATATAAATCTCAACAAAATATTTATTATTTGTTTTTAAACTTCCATCACATAATTCCTCTAGTTATAAACTTTTAATAAATATAAGAAAAGAAATATGTCGACTTGACATTTTCTTAACATTTTAGACTTAAGATTGAAACATTTCCTCCCTACATGCTATTACACTTCAATATTATGTTATGTTGTAATAAAAAAATAATAAAAAATGCACATTGTTAATTAAATTTATGAAAATAATAACACCACAATATTACTATAAATCGAAATCTAAGTATTATTTTTGTGTATTTAGATTTATATTCATATTGAAAAATAACCAATAAAGTAAGTTTAGAACTTAGTTATTTCCTTATAAATATTTGTCAAATAAGTGATACTCGTCAACTAAATGGACCCAATGACCAAGTATTATGAAAGACAAGCTTACAGAAACAACATCTTTAATTACTATGAAGGGAAAGCATAAAAATATTGAAGTCCTTAGTATTATAAATGAATATGTATCTAGTCACTCTTTGATTTTTCAATTTCATATAGGAGGATGATTTGGGGAACAAAAGCATAAAAATATTGAAGTCCTTAGTATTATAAATGAATATGTATCTAGACACTCTTTGATTTTTCAATTTCATACAGAAGGATGATTTGGGGAACAACACAAAAAAGACAAGCGGAATGAAATGGTAATTTCTATTAACAATATATTAAATTCAATAAACAAAATACAAAATACAAAATAAATAATACTACATCATTGAAACAATTCATATATTTCAAAATTTAGAATGTGGGGCTAATATTTAGATATACCATGCATGTAAATACTTTACAAAATTTAGTTTTTAATATTGGGTTTTATTTTTTAATATTGGATTTAGTATTATGTTTACTAATATATTATATTATTATTATTATTTTGTGTGGTTCATGGACACCTTGGTCATTGGGTGGCCACTACGTCCACGAAAAAATCTGGGCTGATTGACCTCGAAGGGAATCAAGCCTTGCAACCAATAACTAGGCCTAACCCCAAGGGCTTTGGGGGGAATGGACCTTGTGACCTCTTGATCGGCGAGGCACTGATTTGACTAGTTGAACTAACCCTTGGGGCTGGTTTAATAATAATAATAATACATTTTTAATATTTTAATATAATTATTTTTTACCAATAATATTATTAGATGTAATAAATTATTTTAATATATTTTAGTAAACAATTAAAAAAAATAATGTAATTAATAAAAAATATTTATCATACAATTAAAAAAAATATAGATCAAATTTTAAATAAATATATTAAAATATTTAATTTAATTTACCAATTACAATTCTTTTTATTTTTCCACAATGTAAAATTAAAATTACAATTTGTATTGGAAATTTCTAAAAAGCCCTAAAATCTCACTTGGTATGAAAAAATAAATCTTGAATATTTCTGTATTTAAGCTTCTGTGATCCATAATGAATTAAAAAAAGTCTTTCGGTAGAAATCACATGAGAGAATTTTTTGACCGACGCGTTTCGAACCAACAAGTGTGGTTCATCATCAGGACCAAATGAAGAGACAGACCATGGAAAAAGCTTAAATAGAGAGCAACTTAAAGACATAATTTCAAATAACAACTATATTTAATAATAATGTTTAAATTATAATATTAATTTATTAATATATTAAAAACAAACAAGAATTCTTAACATTTACTGTTTAATAATATTAGAGTGAGTAGGAGTGGTTTTGTTTATTAATTTTTGTTTTAGGGTTTTAGGTTTTCTATTTATGCTTTACGTTATAGATTTAGGTTTTTATATTACTTTACGGTTTTATTTTTAATAGTAATTTTATTAATAATAATAATATATTTATATTAATGTAATATTAAAATTTATGTTAGAGTTAATAATAATATTAGACTTCATAATATTAAGATTAAATGTTTATATTAAATAATAATTATTAATATTAACTAAAAAAATTATATTAAATTAATGATTATTAACATTAGTTTTATTTTAAGATTAAATATTATTAATACTAATGTTGATTATTATACAAAAGTAATATTAATCATTTAAAACTTTAATATTATTAACATTATTAATGATTACTAATATTAATAATATTTTAACATTAAATATTATTAATATTAACATTAACTATTATATAATAATAATAATAATAATAATAATAATAATAATATCATTAATATAATAATATTAATAATCTTTAGAAAAATAATGTTAATAATCATAATAAATTTTTAAATTTTTTAATATTTAATGTTATTAACATAATACCATTAATATTATTAATAACATTTCAATATAGTTGTAAGGTTTATAAAATTTTAAAATTTATATCAAAATTAATAAAAATATTAGACATAATAATATTAAAATCTGTATTAGATTTAATATTTATATTAAAGTAACGATTATTAATATTTTAGCATATAATAACAACAATATCATTATCATTCAAATATTATTAAAAACAATATTATATTATGTTGATATTATAATATTGTTAATATAACAATATTAATAAAAAATAATATTAGTAATAATTGAATTTAGGTTTTTGTGATCCATATTATAAAAAGTAAGAATTTTTTTGGTAAAAATCACATCATCAAAGTTTTTTCGACGCGTTTCGTCCTTAGAATCACACTGGATGGTTCGAAATGTGCCGACAAAACTTTGATGATGTGATTTTCACTAAAAGTTTTCTTACTTTTCATAATATTAATATTATTTGACCATGGCCCACGGGGCTTTGGATTGATGGTGAATGGGTGCGCTGTTAAGGCACTCCTTGCGATAGGTCACCGGTTCAAATCCCCGTGGGTACGTAGGTTAGTCTTAACAAGCAAAAATAAAAATAAAAAATTATTTGACCATGGTTGTGAAGTATATTCACAAACATGGTCAACCATGATCAAAGTCTCTATGGTTGAGTATGGTAAACCTTGATCAACCATGGCCATCTTTGATCAACCAAATCCATTCTACTATGGTCAACCATGGTAGGATATGGTCATTCATGGTCAAGTATGGTCAATCAATGTCAACCTTCATCAATCGTATTCAACCATGGGGCAAACAACATCGTAATGTGAGAAGCCTTGTCACAATGCAACAAGCAACATGATAATAATTGTCACAATGATACATTATATTGCAATTTATTGATTATTGCATTGCAACATTGAATAAATTACAATTTAATATTTTGGTCTCTAATATTGGGCTTAGGGCTTATTATGGTTTATAATATTGGGTTTACGGTTCACAATATTAAATTTTATAATTGTAGGCTCTATATTATTAATCCTAAGGCTTATAATCCCTTAGGTTTATAAGATAAATCTTATGGTATAATATTATTCCATTAGGTTTATTATGTGTTGGGTTTATAATATTAATCCCTAATATGTATAATAAAATATTAGGGTTTATAATCTTTTGGACTTATAATATTAATCCTTTATGTTTATAATCCCTTGGGTATTTTAATCCTATAGGTTTATAATATTAATTATTTGGGTTATAATATTAATAAATCCCTTGGACTTATAATATTAATCCCTTGGGTTTATAATGTTAATACCTTAGGTTTAGTAATAATTTGGGTACACAAATCTATCCAACTACGTAGAGTGACAAGCATCATCACAATGCAACAAGTAACGTGACAATCATTGTCACAATGATACATTATTGTGCAATTTATTCTATGTTGCATTGTGACATTGAATAAACTCGAGTTTAATATTTTGGTTTTTAATATTAGGTTTAAGGTTTATAATCTTAAGTTTATAATCATATGGGTTATAATATTCATCATAGGTTTTATAATCCCTTATTTTTATAATATAAATCCTAGTGTTTAATATTATTCCTTTGGGTTTATTATCCATGGAGTTTATAATATTAATCCCTTAGGTTTATTATATTAATCCCTAATATGCATACCAATATATTAGGATTTATAATATTAATCTTAGGGTTTAATATTATTATGATGGAATGGTACAAAAATGTGCCCAACATCATAGTGTGACAAATATTGTCTCAACATGACAATCAATTTGACAATGATTGTCACAATGTTACATTATATTGCAATTTATTCAATGTAAACCATTTTCAGCCATCGTCAACCATGGTCAATCATGGTCAACCGTGGTCCAATGTCACATTGTGACAAAGATTGTCTCAATATGAAAATCAACCATGGTCAACCATTGTCAACAATAGAAAGCCATTGTTAGCTATCATCAACCATGGTCCAATGTCACATTGTGACAAAGATTATCTCAATATTAAAATAAACCATGGTTAAGGTCAACCATAGTCCAACATCACATTGTGACAAAGTTTGTTTCAATATGAAAATCAACCATGGTAAACCATGATCAACCATGTTTATTTTAGGGTTTATGATATTTATCTTAGGGTGTATATACCTTGGGTTTATAATATTAATCACTTGGGTTTATAATATTAATCACTTGGGTTTAATATTATTTCCTTGGGCTTACGATCCCTTGGGGTTTTAGTATTAACTCATTGGGTTTATTATTACTTTGAGTTTATAATATCAATCCCTTGGGCTTATTAATCTAAGGGTTCATATACCTAGGGCACAATATTATTAAAAGAGTTTATAATATTAATCCTTGAGTTTAATATAAATCCCTTTGGTTTATAATTATGGTTAACCATTGTCAACTATCATTAACCATGGTCAATAATGGTCAACTATTGTCCAATGCCATATTGTGACAAAGATTGTCTTACTATGAAAATAAACCATGGTCAACCATGACCCAACATCGCACTGTGACAAAGATTGTCTCAAGATGAAAATAAAAAATGGTCAACCATTGTCAACCATGTTTATTTTAGGATTTATACTATTTATCTTAGACTTTATATACCTTGGGTTTATAATATTAATCCCTTGGTTTTTAGTACTATTCCCTTGGGTTTATTATTCTCTTCGTTATATTAATCTAAGTGTTCATATTCCTAGGTTATAGTATTATTTATAAGATTTATAATATTAATCCCTTAGGTTCAATATAAATCTCTTGGGTTTATATTAACATATATAAATAGCATAATTAGTCATATGGTTTATAATATTAATCCCTTGGGGTTTAATATTTAGGTTTACAATATTATGTTTAATATTAGAGTTTATAATAGTGAATTTAATAATAGAGTTTAAAGTATTAGGTTTATAATATTGGATTTATAATATAGTGTGCTTAAGATATAGGGTTTAATATACATGGTTTATAATTATTACTAATCTCTTGGGTTTATTAATTTCTTAGGTTTATAATAATAATCATAAGGGTCTATAATATTAATCCCTTGGGTTGACTAATTGCTTGAGTTTATAATACTAATAATCTCATGGTTTTATAATATTAATTGCTTGGGTTTAATAATATTTCCTTGGGTTTATAATCCTTGGGGTTTTAGTATTAATCCCATGGGTTTATAATATCAATCATCCCATGGGTTTTTAATATTAATCCCAATAGTTTATAATATTAATAATTGGGTTTTTAGTCCCTTGTTTTTATAATATTAATAATCCCTTGAATTTATAATATTAATTCGAAGAGTTCATAATATTAATCCATTGAGTTTTTAATATTATTCCTTTGGGTCTATAGTCTTAATCCCTTTGGGTTTGTAATCTTAATCCCTTATTTTTATTAATCCCTTGAGTTTATATATATATATATATATATATATATATATATATATATATATAACAATAAAAATAAGTAATTTCTATCATATATCTATCTATATGTATGTTTGTTATAACTTATAGAGTTATTAAGAATCATATATAGTTAGCTTTTAATTAACTAGATATGCTTATAATTATTAATGTGGTTGATATATGCCTATTGGCATATATCATCCACATTGGTAAATGTGGTTGTACATGTACTTCATATACACCTATCTACTTATATGAATCACATTAGTAAATGTGGTTGTGGTGGTTATATGATTTTATGAAATCAACAACAATTAAAAACTTAGCGGATTCATAAATGTAACATTGTACTACAAAAATCCCATTGGTCATGGAAATTAGGCTGACATATTTGGATTAGGTGCATTGGGCTGTAGGGTAAGGCTGGCCACTTCCCCTCTTAACTCTATTCAAATTTTGGTGGTCTAATGTCATGGGATTCCTTTCCATTAACCACCATAAAACAGGGACCTGATGAGCTTGAAAAAGACACCAAATGAAATCAATTGATAATACCTCCCCGTCAGAATACTGCGAGAACCTATTGATAACGGCCTTCTGATGGTCGTGGGATCACCACAAGAAGTGAAGAGTGGTATTTGCATGGCATGACATGATTCCATGACAAGAATCCTTTCTGGTAGGATTCCCATTCTTGAAAACCACAAGAGAAGCGTTATAACTCGAGTCTTGTAGGGAGGAATAGGAATATGAATAGTGATATCTATGAGAATCGACCCAGCGAGAGTAATAACATTGTTTGGATAAAAGGACCTGTTCTAATTACTACTATCATCTAGGTATCAGAAATTCCTGGAGCCTACCTCTAATATCTTCTTCTCAGTAATGGAGTGCATTTGTATTAATGGTGGTCTGGTTATCAAATCTTTTCAACAACGAACATATTTTTTTTCAGTTGGTTTCTTTAGTTTTATATTGCCACCACAATATTTTTAGTTTTAAACCATGATGTTCTCATATAACTATGGGAGTAATTGTCGTAATAATGATGGCCTTGGGAATCGACCTAGTAATAATAATAATATTGCTTCCCATTACTACTATCCACTCATTTATAAGAATGTCTAGTTCCTGCCTACTCTCCTCAAAGTGATAATGGTAGCATTTTGTTTATATGGTAGAACTTAAAATCCACCCAATGATAGTGGTAATGTTGCCCACATAAAAGAACATTTTCCAATTATTACTGTCGTCTCAAGTATCAGGAAATGCTTGACGCTTGACAATATATTCTCCTGATTAGCGGAGTATATTTGTATTAATGGTAGGTGTTTTTGTTTGCTGCTCGGAAATTTAGCATAATGTTTGGTGGTTAGCGTGGATTGTTTTTATCGCAGATTATAGAGAGGGAAGTGACAACTCTAACTACAAATTTGTGTGGGAAGAATGATAACCAAAAATATACAGAGGATAAAATGGCTAAGTCCTGCAAAGGATTAGCGATGGAGTTAGTCATGTGTCTCAGCAACTCTCCTTGCGTCAAGGTTGAAATATGTTTCTTCTCAATGTGATTTATAATTAATCTGGGCAACCATTAACACAACCACCAAGGCAGACGAAAGAATAAGGACAACAGAAGTCTTAATTACCGTTAATCTATGTTGTGTTTGTCACTGTAAAAATAACCCAAAAGCATTCGAATCTAGAACAACTACATGGGGCATGATGTTTGAAAATATTTGAAAATAAGAACAATATTTTAGAAATGAGGGTTTGTCTAGATGAGGGTTTGGGTTTGGGTTTGGGTTTGAGTGTGAGTGTGAGTGTGAGTGTGAGTGTGAGTGTGAGGGAGACACGATTCGAAGTTGGGTGGAGGAATTAGGAGTTCGGAATTGCAGGAGTGAAGGGGTTGGAGCTTAACATATACAGTTGCTAAATTCATTCAAACATGACAATGAGACAAGAAATTTCAAAACTTGTGGAAATAAATGATCTAGGACAAGTGAAAATTGTCTCATCAATTAAAGTTGGGAAGTAGGTTTGGGTCAATTCCAAACAATACCAGGTATTTTAAAATGAAGACTAGTCCTTCTAAAATGGGAGTAGACAAGGAAAAAATAGTCTCAAAGGGAAAGTACTCGGGCCCTTTGCAATAAGAATTATTCAAACAAGTCCCCTTTGTAAGCATATGACAACAACATGCCCATAGGAAAAGTTATTGATGATTTTACCTTTTATAGTACCACATCCACACCTCTCACCTGGTCATTTGATCTCTATGTGAAAGAATTGATAAGTGAAAAAAAGAGGTTGGAGGTTTTAGAAGCTAAAGAGCAAGAAAGAGATCATACAATTCATGTAACAACAATTGAGAAATAGGCTTTAGCAAAAAGCAATAAAATTTTGAAAGAGCAAGTGGTATTTCTACAGGAAGCTCTCCTGACAGGGAAGAAAAAATGGCAACGCATGAAGGCAGATGTGAAAAGCAAGAAGAAATTTATAGTGGAGAGTATAAAGGTGGTGAATGAAAAACAATCCTAGGATAAAGGGAAAGTGGTTGCCCAAATAGACAACCATGAAGAGATAGCAAGAGAAGAAAGTAAAGGAGGTTCTACAAAAGTTTCCAAAACTTGGGCTCAGGTTATTAGTAATTCTGCTAATAGGGAAGGAAAAGAAAACATTCAGGTTGGCAACATGCAAGATTAAGAATGCAAGGAAATGCAAGATATAACAGCCAACATAATTATTAAAGGGGTGAAAGACTATGGGAAAAAAGAATCTACTCTTGACCTTACAAGGGACTTAATGAAGCACAATCTATTATGGTAAGGACAAATATGCCAAGAATGGAGGGTAGGAAAGTTTAATGGTGACAGAGCCACGCCCATAAAACTCATCACGCCTAGCTTGCGTGATAAATATATCATTCTAAGCAAGAAGAAGCTCTTGAAGGGTTTTCACTTTTTTCTAGAAGAAGATTTAACTGTAAGATAACAAGAGGAAAGGAGGGAGGAAATGTCAAAGGTTAAGGCAAAAAGAGATGAGGGCAAGAGAGCATGGATTTATAAGGGTAATGTTGTGATAGCGCGATTTGGATGTCCTTCCAAAACAAGGCAGAAAGATGATAATAAAGAAGAGACAATAGACTCTTTAGCAGGAAATCAAGAAACAAGGTCACTATGGGAAAGCAGGTACAAAATATCAACTATAAGTCTTGCATGTCAAAACAAATAACAATCAAGTCATACATAATTTTTCTTAAGATTAGTTTGTTGGAACTGCAGAGGTTACCCATGGAGATGAGGACCTGGGTTAGGGCTTATTGCAAAAGATAGAGACATAATTTGCCTCATAGAAACACATGAGCATGAAGGATGCAAGGCACCTTTATTTGAAGGGTATTGGAAGATGATAGTGTGGAAGAAGGAAACGGGGAATGGAAAAGGACGCAAGGGTATCATGGTATTAGTGAGAGAAAAATAAGGCTGTTTCATTCAACTAAAAAAGGAAGACTCAAATAAACAATTTGTTTAATTTAAAATACCATATAATGGAATCATCTCAGAATTGCAACATGCTATTTTGCACCACAAGTTTAAAAAATATACAAAAGTAGAGGGCTTTACCACAAAAGTAAAGGCAAATATTGCAACATATTCTTAGCTATGTGAAGTCATTATAGTGGGTGATTTCAATGTTAGGATTGCAAGTGAGAAAACTAGCATTTTTTGTTGTAAAGAAGACTGCGACCCTATTTGGCTTACAGAAGAGAGTAATCATCAGTGGGAAATAATTTCAGAGGACAAGGGTTACAATCTCTTTGGTGAAAAATTTCTTACTCTATGTAGGGATTTTGATTTAGTCATTTGTAGTGGTTTAACTAGATGGGAAAACTCCAGTAATTTTACTTGCAATACTTACAATGGAGGAAGTTTTGATTGAATATCAACTTTAGGACTTAAATTAAAATCACAAACCAATTTATTTAAGTTTCTCTTGGACCATAAAGAAGCAACTAGGGTCAAAAACTCAGTGTGTTAAACAAAATCTCCCAAAGGGTAGAATTCTTTTGACTCCAGAAAAATGTAATACCTTAAAAATAGTGTTCGAGAGGCTCTTCGAGAAGGCAAAAATCCCATTTCATGACCTTCATAGTCACAAATTAACACATTTAATTCAAAGCGCACTTGTAGAGTGCAAAAGAGCAAAAATTAAGAAGTCTAAAACAAATTGCTTTCTAGTTAATACTTGGTTTGACGAGGAATGCAAAAAAAAGGCAAGGAGAATGTGGAAAGAGTCAAACAAGGATAACATAAAGCTCAAATCTTACAAGAATATATTAAGAAATAAAAAACACTAATTTCATGGTTTCGAGGAGAGAAGAACTAATCTTCCTTGGGAAAAATAACCCCAAATTATTTTGGAAGGAATTCCAACTAAGAATGATGCAATCTGAAAACATTATTACAAATTTTAAATGGTTTGACTATGCAAGACAACTTTATGAGTAGGATCCCAAGGTTGACCCTCCTCCCTTTGTCAACGCTGATACAAAACTCTTCACGGTGCAAGAGGTAGAGATGGGTATCAAGAAGTTGGATGTTGGAAAAAAAAGACTTAGCTAAACTCCAAGAAGAGTATCTAAAGTGGGGCTTAAAAATTCTTGCACCTCACATTACAAAAATTTTCAACAACATCATACAATAGGGGTTCCTCACAGATTGGACAACTGGTATGGAAATGCCTCTTTTCAAGAGTGGTGACGTCAATAACCCCTCCAATTATAGGAACATAATGATAAACCATTTGTTTGCAAAGTTATTTGGAAGCATGTTAGGAAATAAAATCAGCAAGTGGGCAGAAGAAAGAGATGAATGTGCTAAAGGGCAAGTAGGTTTTAGACCTAAACATTCTAAAGTTGATCATGGTATAAATTTAAGACACATCATTGAAAAATTTTGGCAGAAAAAAGAAAAAGTATTTTATTTGTTTGTTGATTTCAGAAAATCCTTTGACACGGTTCCTAGGGATAAGATTTGACACAGAATGGAGGAACTTGGGGTTCCTAAGCATTTGAGAGTAGCTGTGCATAGGCTATATGAAGAGGTGAAAGTCAAAATTATAACTTTAGTAGGCATTTTTGAAAGTTTTAGAAGCAATATCGGGGTCAAACAAGGTTGCCCGTTGTCTCACACCCTCTTCGATTTATACATCGACAAGCTTGAAGAGTGGCTAAACTCGCAAGGGGGTGATGATATCCATTTGGGAAATTTTGTTATAAGACTTATTTTGTACGCACATGACCTTATTATGATTGCTAAATCTACTCTTGGTTTGCAAGAGAACTTTCTTTCCCTTGAGCATTTTTGTAGAAGAGCGGGGATGCAAGTCAATATTAGCAAAAACGAAAGTAATGTTTTTATCTAACAAAAGAAAACATAACCAACATAAGTTATAATTTGAAGGAAGCATTATGGAAGAAGTTGCAGATTAAAAAAACCTCATAATTGACTTCAACAGAAATCTAGGCTGGGATGGATGTAGAAAGAAAAGAACTTTGGGGGGTTGGAAAGCATTTTCTGCTTTTCAAAATAGGTGTAGAGGGGAAGAGTTCTGGGACTAGAAAACCATTCTAACTCGTTTTTGCCTTTTAGTGATTTCGATGGTTCTATATAGTTGTGAACTTTGGGCCAACAGTACATCTGACATGTAGTGGAAACAAATTGAGAAATTTCAGAAGCGTTAGGTTACAAAAAAATTCAAAATTAAAAGTGCAGTTCCTTATGCTATCTTGTTAAGTGAAACAAGGGTTGTTCCTATCGAAACAATTTCTATGGTGCAGGTCATAAGGTATTTAAAAAAAATTAAGCAAATGGAAGAGGGAAGATGACCTAAGGTTGTGTTTAATGACATATTGTGCAAAATAAAGAAGACTTGGACGCGGGGAAATAACAAATGGTTTGGTAAATGGGGTATTTTATTGAGCATGTGTCTCACAAACAGTAAAGAGATAAAAGCTTTTGTTATGGATAAGTTCCACAAATGTACTTTGGAGAAGGAGCTAGGGAGAAAGAAAAATTATTATATTGAAGAGTTTAATCCCACTTATAAACATCAACAAAATGCGTACATAGGGGCCAATATTTCTTGGAGAACCAAAATTCATATTTCTCAATTAAGGACTAATTCTCGTCAACTATGTTATGAAATAGGGCATTGGAAAATGCCAAAAAAAAGTGTGGGAGGAAAGAGTGTATTTTTTTTCTCTTTTGGATAAGTGGAAAAATAAAACCATTTCATTTTAGAATGCAAGGCGTTCAAAGACAATAGGGAAAGTTATGCAGATATTTTGGCAGCTAGCTCTTGGGATAATCTATTCAATGAGGGGTTTGTAGAAAATCTCATAGCGTTTATTATGACAGTTCACAGGAAAATGGTTGAATACAAGAACTAGATAGAGAAGCAATCTGTTCCATAAGCTATCTTTAGCCTCGTGGATATTATAATAACTTCTTCTTCTTCTTCTTCAAACCTTTTTGATAGCAATCGTATTTTTTAGTTATTTCCTTTATTTTGTTATAGCCACCACAATATTTTTAGTTTTAAACCATGATATTCTCATGCAGTTACAACAATGGCATAAGTACTTGTTGTTACCAGGTTTTCCAAATAAAAACTTAGTTATGTATTGTTAGAGATTTTGTTTGCAAACTAAGGCAAGGTAGGAACTTGACGTTAGGTCAAATAACAATCTCTGTTACATCAATTATATAGATGTATGTAAAATTATGATTTTTTTTAAATATATATTTTTTTAAAAGGAGGTTATTTTATGTATTTATTTAATTTTTTTTTGGTTTTTATGGTTTCAGTTTTGTATTTAATTATTTATTCAAATTTAGTTATTATGGATTTATTATTCAAATTATAATTTTAAATAATTATTTAATTTTAATAAAAATGAATAACAATTTAAGATATTTTGAGTTTCTTTCATTTTTGGTTATATGTTTGTGTGTGTGAGAGAGGTGTCAATTAGTTGGTTTATGTGGGGTTTAATTTTCATTAGGTTTCTAGTTAAAATTTCATGCAAATACATTCACGATGGAACTTATATTTGAGGAATTAAACTATTTTAAGAGATAAACACACAATTCTTGTGGATCATTCTTCCATCTAACATTGGAATGGCTCGAACAAGACTCAATCTAGTGATAGCATCATCCTATTGATGGATATATCATATTTCCATCCGATATTGAAGCCACATAACCTAGGTTTAATCTAATTTTGATAATATCCTATTAATAAGTGTATTGTTCTTCTATCCAACCTGAAAACTAACCCAATCTAAATTCCACCCAATTTAAAGTTAAAGAAAGAAACTAGAAATAAATAAATAACATAAAATATTGTGATAAACCCAAAAATAAAATAAAATAGTGTGGTTAGATGTTCGTTTCCTCCCACATGATGATTTCAGAGATGCAAGTATGTTTGACTTGTTGATTTAACATCTATTCAAAAACATATTGATCAACCCATATGGTGATCGTGCATTTGACTTCAAGCTCTATGTCAAAAACATGTTCCTCATTAATTTGATTATATGATATTGTTGTCAAACACTGTTGTAGATGTGTAGTATGGGTAGGAATCGAGTGTTTTCATTATACATTGAGCGCCGGGAAACAAAGGACTTCATTATAAATATAATTCAAACTCTTGGCACACTAAGCTAACAAATTCAAGGAATACAGGTAGATATGGAGCAAAATCAGGGGGAATTCAGTGAGGATCTTAGCGTCATCATGCGAGGCTTGAAAAAAATGTGGATTTTATGATCACCCTGATAACCAGCAACAAATATGCAATTGGCGGAGACACAGGTGTGTTAGGAGATGTTGTCACAACGGATGGGGATGTTAGAACTAAAATGGAACATCTACAATTAGATGCTGACATGTTGGAGTTCAAAGTCAACAATCTTGGAAGAAGGGTGGAAGAGGATGGTCTAGAGCATAATAGGGAAAACACCGAAATTCTGGGGTTCCTAGTGAACGGGGAGAAAATGAAGGAAAACGACAACAACGTGGAAATTATAGGAGAGAGACAAGAGTAATCTACAATGGGTATTGATGAAGACTAGGTATCTCTAGCCAAGAAGGACCTGTAATGATTATTTAATCTTAATATGGATATATGTACTGTTGATATGTAGTGTATAATGGCATTGTTTGGAGGGCTTATGGGTGAAATGTCTACAGAAAAGTAGTATATAGTATATTAGAATTCTATTACGGGGAGGGGTGGGAATTTTGGACAAATAAAATTTTCATGGCACAAGATGTAAAAGATTATAGCCTTCAAACCAAATATTTATAATTCCAATCATATCGATTTAAAAAAAAATAATAATAATTATAAAAAATATTATTAGTTCTTGACTCATCGGGGGCTATATCATTTTCCTTGTAGTTAAATTGCATTGACCATGCATTATTTTGTTATTTTTTTACAATTTTAACAAAAAGTTTTTGGAAAATGATGAATATTTCTATTTTCCATAAATTCAAAAATAATTTTCTAATGTTCTAGAAATCTGATTTCTAATTTTAGATTGGCCTAGCAACTTCCAATGGGACATAATTCCCTTGGTGGAGAGCGTGTTTATTTTGGTATTTTTTAATGCCTACAAATTGATTTAATTTTTTTTTTTTGAGTGGCCATTTTCTCGTTGAGTGCTTTGAAACTAACACTGGAACTGACATTTTTATGCTCTTACTAATGATGACATAATTGCCACAGTTGCATGCCCTTTACGTAGGTGGGGGGTCGGGCTACACAAATCTCTACTTAATGTTTCATTGTGTGGAGATACTTTTACAAATTTATATGAATTTTTATAGAGGATGGGGTATGTGCGGGGGAACGGTCGTGCATAAGGAAAAGTGCAACAAAAACGACAAAATTAATGTTAAAAGCTTTCCTTGTGTGGAGAGACAAGATTGTGTGAGAGAATGAGGGTGCATAGGGAACTTCTGACATGATTGTAGGTCGCTCCTGTGGGCAGGGGGTGAGGGTGGGATGGCTACACTAATCTTCACTTAGTGTTTCATTGTGCACATATTTTACTAGGCGTAAGACGTGGTATGTGTAGGAGAACAATGGTGCATAGGGAACTTTATTTGACAAAGATGAAATCAATGTTAAAATATTTCCTTGTGTGAAGCGACAGGGTATGTGTGGGAGAACGAGGGTGCATAGGGAACTTTATTTGACAAAGACGAAATTAATATTAAAGGCTTTTCATTTGTAGATATTTTACTTTATGGAGGACTAAGTATGTGCATGAGAGCAGTTGCATAGAGCTATGATTTTAGAGTTATGCATCTTTGCGGAGGATAGGGTATGTGCTGGAGAACATAATAATTAATACTGTTAATTTTCACGATAAAAAATATGGAAAATGGGGTTTGTGCGAGGGAACATGGGGTTTCACAAATTCTATGATAGTGTGTTATTGCTCTAAGCATTAGTGTTAGAATTGAATGTTTGCAGAGGACAGGGCATGTGTGGGAGAACATGGTAATTAGTATTACTATGTTTATTGTGTGGAGCTTTACTATGTTGATATTTTATATTGAGAACTTTATTCGGCAAGGATGAAATTAGGACTTTATTATTATGTTTCATTGTGTGGAATATGGTGTATGAATGTTGATTTTTTTGAATAAATTATTATGTTAGCTGGAAAGAAAAATAGACAACTTCGTAAATTAGGTTCCAAAAATATTTTGAATTTAAGTTGCCGAGAGAAAAACAACACCAAATCAATAATGATTTACTTTAACATAGGGTATATTCAATGAATTAAATAGAGTAATACAAATAGTTTTCATGCATGGAAATTAAATTTGTTATTTTCGAATTGAGCTAAAATTTCTTGTTCTAATGTTCAAAACTTGAAGAAGAACAACTATTGTAAACTGATTTGCTTTATCAATGGAAAAAAGAAAGAAAACAAATCTAACAGTTATCTAAATTACTACATATGTTCGATATTATGGATTCATTAACTTCTGGCTCAAGTTGTGAAGGTGGAAACCTTGGTCAATAGCCATGAAATCATCTTATCTCTTTCATTAGCATCCTCCTCATCATTGCTGTCTTCTGCGTGAGCCAAATTATCCAGAAAAAAAACTCAATGTTTCATTTTCGAATTGCAGTCGCTCCATATTCAATTATTTTATTTCTATTTTCTAATTTAGAATGTTGTAATAGACCCATGCTTTAGATTGAATCATTTCAGCATGCTTTTAAACCAAGTTGGTGAGAAATTCTAGAGCTCCGACTATTCTAGAAAAAGAAGTACTGAGCTCTTTCTTTGCAACTCTAGAATCACACTCCATAAACTTCAACCAGTGTTACACTTGCCAATGAAATTGGCGAATTATAGTTCTAATCCCTGAGTCTATGTTTGCAGAGTCACTTTAGCAATGTAAATATATCATTAATCTAATTTTCCTTGATTTTAAGCCCGTGTCTTTGTCGTTAATGTTTCCTTTGAGTTCTTGCAATGTAAACATTTATCGTCTAAAGGAAGATGTATGAGCAATAAAACGAGGGTGCAGAAGGAAATCTATGCCATTGACGCATAATTAATTTAATTATGATTAAATTTCAAATTAGTATTACTATGTTTCCTTTTGTGAATATTTCCTTGTGCGAAGCTTTTACTGTGTGGAGGATGGGTAATGTGTGCAAGAATGAAGCGTTTTCTAGTTTGTGTTTTCTACAATAAAAGATTCGATTAGGTTTTCATGCTTCAAACATATTTCACTCTGCGGAGTTTTCTTCACTCTCAGGATAATGTCTAGTTAATATTTAACAATATTTAGAATTAAATTATTACCAATAATATATAATAATGATAATAATGTCGAAGGACTGTGTAGAGGAAGTCTTATGAAAGTGGAGATCTCCCATTATAATAACACAACCTTTAAATAGTTAATTAGCAAAGTATTTAGTGCAAAAGAATTCGATTATGCAGGGGTGTGGAAATATCACTGTTGATGAGGATGAATTGAGTCTGGAAAACTGTGTGTTGTCATTGATATGCCCCAATGACAACACACAATTTACCAGAAGTATTCATCCTCATCAAGTTATTGATTGTGGTCATATTCATACTAAAATTTCACTCTCTATGGGGAGGATTCTCTTTGAGACCAGAACTTTTGAAAAGTGGGCATATCAATGTCAACACACAATTTACTAGAAGTATTCATCCTCATCAAGTTGTTGACTATGGAAATAACCATAGTAAAAATCACTATTGTTTGCACTTCTGGAGTTCATACTAAAGTGATATAATAACATAATAGTAAGGAGAAACATTGTTTATAGGTGTTCACATGAACAAAAGTATAGCATGGAGGTTTGCACGATGAAATATTGAAATATTCCTTCCCACAATGGATTTCCTCTGCATTTCCGCACATATTCCTATTTACACAAAGATAACAATAAAGTAAGCTTTCATTGTGCATAGAGAATAACCTTTAATCAACTGATTAACAAAGTATTTAGGGTAGAAGAAGTTGATTATGCTAGAGTGTGGAAACTGCGTTTGGTCTGCAAGAGGTCTTCCTTGACATTTATGCTTAGGTGAAAAGTTTCTTGTAAGTCAATTTTAGTGTGCGGAGAGGTTTCATTAGGGATACAAAACGTCTAATAAGCATTAAATAAGAAACATTACTATTTTATTTTAAATAAGGAACACTAATTTATTGCAATAAAGACATTAATGAACATTAAATGAGAAACATCATTATTTCATTTTAAATAATATATAAACTATTCATCATTAATAAGGTTCAATTTCATAAAACTTACTTCCATTCAATCAATACGATGGATCATTGACCAAATTGTTCATTTTTTTATTATAATGTTATGTGTTGATATATCGTGGATCAAATTGTTAATTTTGTCGATTATAACGGCATGTGTTGAGAAAATGGGCATATGATATCAACACTAATAATAAGTTGGTCATTGTTTTCATTTTGTTCATCCAAGAATATTTCTGGCATGTTGGCAGTGCATCATTTTCCCATATTTCCGATACAAAAATTATGATTGAGTAGGGCCTCCTCGTAATCATAGGGCTTCGCTTCGGAGCATCCTGTTGTGATTGGATCATAGCACATCAATGAACAATATAATCTATTATTCGTTGTAGCCATTCCTTTAACTTTTCTCCGAATTAATAACATGGATTTATTTATTCTTGGTGTGGTTGTTGTGCTACTTTCCTTGTTACAATTGCGAACTGTTCTATTTTGCTGATTTATCGATTCTTTTTCTGGGTTTTTTCTATTGGCCGATGTTTTATAACTCTAGCATATTTACTAGATTTTCCATTTTTGATATACAATTATTACACTGGATTTATCATTAGCATTTTTATACTTATATTGATTCACTTATGTGTTGAAAATAGCAACAAGAAATGCTAAAAATAGCACTGCTATAAATAGCATTTCGGGATACATTCCAATTTTAGTTAGTCCCTAAAATAAAATTGAGAATTAAAATTCGAATTTGATCTTTGTAGCTATTTGTAAAATAATTAATTAATTCATCTTGAGTTAATTAGTTGTAGGAAATCAAACATGAAGTCTATGTGAAGACATGCAACAGTTTCTCCATTGATTGAAGAAGTTATCCCTTGATTAAAGGAGATCAGGATGAGTTTTACTTTGAGTTGTAATTAATTAGCTCAGTTATATGAGTTAAGTCTAGTTCGATTAGTTCCAACAGTTTGTGGAACTGATTGTGAGTTCAGTTAGTTAATGCATGCATGCATGTAACTGCTGCACTTCACATAACTTAATATTCTCTCATAAATAACTCATGCATGTCAGTTCAGTCAGAGACCTAATTGAGATTAGATGATGCAATAGTGTACTATCAGTTGCAAGAATATTCTATGGAGGATATCTCTTGCATGCAGAAGGAATTCATTCCTTGGAGATTGCGCAGTTACTTTTGAGTTTGATGAGTGTGTGATGAGGCCAATTCACACACGTGGCAACATTGGACCCCAAGAGAAACTACGCAAGGAAATAAGAGGCTTGGAGGGCTGAGGAAAGGCATATGTTGTGTCTATTCAGTCTGTGAGTTGTATTGTAGGATTGTACTGAGAGCAGGATAGCTTGTGAGCTAAAGCTTTGTGTAATCTGAACATATTTCCACTTGTATGATAATACAAAGAATAGGGTTTTTAGCTGAGGCTTTCCCCAGAGTATTATTCTATGTTCATGTGTGATTGATTTCTCATTCTCTATTATATGTGTTCTATTTGATCTTGCTCATAATCGATTAAGCTTCCGCAAGTTTGTTTGTAGAAGTCGATCTAGTATTTTCCATTAGTATATTGCATTATCAAGTGATCTACAGTGAGAAATTCTACATTATGTGTGGAAAGTGTGTGATTTTTTATTTTTATTTTTATTTTTTAATTCAGTTCGAAAAGGATAGCATACACGTGTCACGTCTAAAATTTATACTGATTCTCACAAACGCAAGGATTTTCGGCTATATCATTCTAATACACAATAAATCATAATGGTCATTCCTGTCCTATTTTTTTAAGTGTAGTCTAACGAGGTCACAATTTTCCCCATAAAATAGTAGAAATTACAACAATATTTTCATCAAAATATGACAGAAACTTTGGAAAGTCTAGGTTATCACAGTCAAATTTCAGGGGTTTGGGTGCCCCAAATGATTTTAATGGTAATGAATTCATTTCCACCCTAAAAAACCAATTTAAATAGTCCTATGGTTAGTTTTTGTTTGAAAAAAAAAATTAGATTATGGAAAGAAATTACTTTCCGGCAAAATTTGTGCTATCGATATACATCCTTTTTTTTACAGCCAACATTTGACTCATGGATAACGCCGGTTGTTTTTATTTGATTTAATTATGATTATTATAACAATTATGGTAATCCTTTCACATTTGGATGCAGGTTGCATCATATTTCTTACTGTCACTTGTGCGGGCTGTACGCCGTCAATATTGCATTGAAGGCATTGGGATGATTAAAAATCTAGACTACGTAAGAGTGTATCTAGATAACAACGAAGATAACAACGAGGCCAACTAAAATGAGTGTATCCAGATAGTTGTTTTATTTCAATTCAATTTTTGTTATTATTGCAATTATGGTAATTCCTTCTTATTCAGATACAGGTTATGTCAAATTGCATTTTGGCCAGTTCCCTTGGTTTTACCCCATCAATATTGAATCGGAGGCATTGGGGCGATTAAAAATCCAGATAATAGTTGATATAGATAATGATATATTTAAGAATATGTCATAAATATGTCATTTTGTTTCTTTTCCTACTAACATATCGGTTTGTCTTTTTGTATTTTTCACACTCTGGTTATCCTTTTTGCTTATGCTAGACTGTGCAAATGAAAAGATAAACAAAAGTTCATTACATCAATTAATTATTTATGTGCAACTGTTCTTCCATATAGCTATATCTAAAAAAGTTCTAAATGAGAAAGAGTTTAAAATTTAAGCAAAGAAATGCTTTTCCTAGCACGTAAAGGAGTTGCATCTTCGTAGAGCTATTTTCAAATGCTTGTGCAAACAAATTTCACTTTGCAAAGAGCAAAAACCATGGTCGTTCAAGCGCTGGATTTTTTCTAGCTTTCTAAATATTGTAAAATACATCTTTAATTTCCAATTGAACTTGAACGACAGTCGCAATTTGTATTAGCTTTCATTGCTTTATGTTTAGCATTTGGTGATTTTCATATGATATTTAGACATACTATTCAGAAAAAATTGAAATCCAGAGGTGTATTCATATAGGTTGGGCATCCTATGCAGATCCTTTATTTTACATAGATTTAGAGCTCTATGTAGTTTCTTTTCTGAATAAGTCATGTAAGGTTACTCTGCCGCTAAATAGAGCAAGCATGGTTCAACGAGGCAAAAACATTAGTGATTTGAAGGGGGAAACATTAATTTTAGTTATATTTGCTGGAAAACTGTGGCGGGGGAAGTGAATGCAGAAGTATGAAACTTTTCCAAAGAAAGTTTGCTTTTGTTATTGCGAATACTCGTTCTTCTGTGTAAATGATAAATTCTTCTGTGTAAATGATAAATCGAAGGGTTTAATTTTTATCAAGCTTTTGTGACATAAATTTAATAATAATAACCAGTGATGCCCCACTACATTTTTCTCATTAACTTAAGAATCATAAATCAAATGTTCTAAGTTTTATAAATCTCTCGTGGCATAATTTTAACAAGTAAAATGTCAGCAGTCCTATTGGCTAAGTGTTGATCATGTATTAAAAGAAATTAGGTTATATATATATGAGAATTATTATTTATTTATTTATGATTTTATATTTATTTATTATTTATTTATTAAAATGAGTTATAATGTTTTTATTATTGAAATTATAAATTTAAATATTTTAAAAAAATGAAATGAATAATTAATAATTATATTAATTTGATTTTATAAGTTTTGGAATATGTTTTAAAATTGTTTTTGTTTCGCTGAAAGCTATATCTGACTATAAATACTTATAATAAATTTAAATGTAATAAGATTCTTGATCATGGATATCTAACTCCACTTTACTATGGATATTATTGATTTGTAAATAGACTTTGTTACAATACCATGGCTTCTCATTTCATCAAAATGTTTTATAAATATCTTATATTATTCAATTTTATAACATGTTTTACATTAAATCTAAAAAGAAAAAAATTATAAGTACTTTTGAGATATATCTAAAACCCTCTATTCTCACTACTACTAAAAATATTCTATCTATATTCCATAGAGATCAAATCAATTTTTTAATAATATTAAAATTAAAATAATTTTATTTTTTATTTTTTATTTTTTATATATAGAGATGCTAAATTCATCTAATATAAATAATATTATCAAGAATCAACCTAGATCCATTTTAACCATAGATCTACCCAAATGATGATAGGTATTAAATCTCGAGAGGTGCAAATATTTCCTCAAGTTTCTCAATCAAAAATAAGTTTGCATCTTGAGAGATTTAATCCCTCACGGGTTTGGTAGATGTGAAATTAACATGGATCTATGTTGGTAGATATGTATGAGGTTTAAACTAGGATGGAACTTACCTCTGGAGAAGTTAAACTGTTTCAAGGGGCATCTCACAATTCTCGTGGAGGGAAGATCATTCTTCCATCTAATATTGGGACTCGCTCGGGTCTAGACACAACCTAGTTGTGATAGCATCATCCTATTGATGGGTAGATCGTTCTTCTATCCAACATTGATAACGTCAGAAATTTGTTTTCCATCCAACATTAAAGCTAATATTAACCTAAAATTTACTTAATTATAAAAAAAAAAAATACTTAATTATAAAAAAATTAACATTAAAAGTAACCCTAACTTAATTTAAAAAACATCTCATTATAAAAAATAAAAATAAAAATATGATGGTTAGATGTTCGTTTCTTGCGTCGTATCTACGTTTTCCTTGTTGATTTAAGTTGTATTTCAATAGTTTTTGAACTTGGAATTTTATATGATATTGTTGTTAAATAATGTTGTAATATGTGAGAGATTGAGTGTATGAGAATTTTTATTTATTATTAAATGTATGTAAAAATAATTATAAATAATATTATTTATGAGATGAAGTTTGATGATTTTTTTGTGTTGAAATTTTCATAAGGGAGAGAATGTTTTTTTATTATTATTAATATTTTTATTAAGGGGATGTGTTTAAGAATGATTGCTTGATCTTTCTTCAAATTTAGTATCTTTATCAAGAGGGATTTTGGGCATGAATTGATTTACATTTTCTTATTTATATTATCATTTAGGGAGAGGTCTAAAAAGATCAACCAAACTTTTTTCATGTTTAAGATTTTTGTTGAGAGAGGTTTTAATGAAGGATTTTTCAACTTTTCATTTGAATTAATGTTCTGAACTTTAGTGAGCACAAGGAAGAATTGGTTGACCATTCAACAAGATTTACCTTTTTTTTAGGGAAACACTTTGGAAAAGTCAATTGAATCTTATCATTTTACATTATAAATACTAATAGGGTGAAATGATTGATGAACCCTATCTCATATAATGTTTATATTGTCTAATATACTTTTTCTTTAAAATTATACCTGATATGCTATGTTTAACCATCTTGAAAATGGTTTTATGTCAATTTATTTCATATAAAGTATATATATTTTTAGTTAATGGTAAGTAAAAAACGTACACTTATTGGTACTAACAAATTCAAGGAGATTTTGTTTCTTCAAGTAGAAGTAAAGCACAACATTGAAGAGTTCAAGAATGAATGGGATGTTTAGTTATATGAATCACTCAACTTGTACATATATTTATATATTTATGAACTAAATTGAAAAACTATCATTTTTTATGGCATGATTGTCTATACATATGTAATTAATAAAGACATTTTGCATGTCCAAATCGAGGTACTTAAGAAGAACACTTTCTTTCTACTACAAATTGAGCCTCTTCAAATTTTTTAGTTTTCTTAGTGATATGTTTTTTTATTGTTGTAGAACACAAGTTGAAAGGTACATGACTGCGAACTTGACGAACTAGCTCAATGCTCTTTTCAAAGTGTTATGGGTTGACAAGGTGACACCCAAAGCCATGTTAGGAACTTCCACCTTTTACCTGATTTATTACTAGGAAGTCATACCTCCCTCCAACCTTCTCCACTCACTCCACCTCGCACAATCTATGCAAGATGCTAATTCTTCCCCAATACAAAATCGAATTGATACATTGCTTAAGGTTAAGAAAGAAAGGAACAAGGGAAAAGAGAGGTTCATTACCCATCAATAGGGGGTGAAAAGGTGGTTTGGAAAACATAAAGTTGACACTAAGAATTTGATGTGGGTGAGTTAATTCTGAAATAGGATAAAGCAAAAGAACAAAAGAGGAGATATTCCAAATTTCAAACCATGTGACTTGGCCCAAACTAGATTGTTGAAAGGTTGTGAAATGGAACATACTAATCGAAAAAATGAAGGGTATGTAAATACCCAACACCCCAATATTTGATTAGGATGGGGTTTATCTAGACCCAATATTGAAGATTAATTATGAGGATGTGCTTATCAAATTTCATTTTTCGTCTGTCACCTCGAATTACATTTTCTAATAGTGTCATCATCTTTTGTTCATAAAGAGATTTTAGATGATATAAACCTCATCCAAAACATGTTTTTGGATAAGAAGTTATACCTATTTAAAGGTTTTCTCTTTAGGCCACCTCGGTCTCCATACTTCAATGTGACCCCACCTTATTGTTTTGTGTGGAAAACCTAGCTAGCGGAACATATTGGTCATTAGATCCCAAGCTAAAATTTCTATGATAAACAAGCTTGATTTTTAATTTCTTGACCTAATAGTGGGTCATTAATTGACATTTAATAACTATGACATTTGTTACCCATCTTTCGGCTCCTTGGAATACCCTAATGCTATAAGAAATGGAAGTGACCAATGGTTGACAATTGATACACTGACCATTTTATGCTCAATCGAACGATGGGATAATGGATGGAACTAGATATATATATATATATAGATATATATATATATATATATATGCCGATATGAAATATAGATGTTGAAATATTTTATTTAAAGTAGATATTAAAATATTTTTAAATACTAAAGAAATTACTATCTCTATTATAATGAAAAGAAAATTGAAAATATACGAATTTTAATACTTTGTTTGAAATGTCACATGTTATCTCTATGTTTAGCGAATGAATTACACATATCCTTCCTGTATAATTTCTATATTATTTTAGATTGCTAGACCATTGGAGGGTAAATGAGGATATCATCTTGAAGAATAAGGAAACTATTTAAAATATTACTACTTCCAAATTTAAGCATAAGTTGTGGGATGATAGAGGTAAAAAGGAAGCTAAGATATTATAAGGAGGTGATCAACCCCAATCTTGAAATGCAAAATTACCTTTTTGTCTTGAGTAGCAATAAGAAGAAAATAAACATTGTCAAGATAAGAACTAATTCTCATGAGCTCCAAAGTAAAATAGGGGGTTGGTATGTTCCCAAAATACATGGGATGAAAGAGTTTATCACCTTTGGGTTACTAAGAAGGTTGAAGATGAAAATCACTTTCTCTTGGATTCCCTAGCTCCTACTCACATCCATTCTAATTTTCATAATCTTTGCCACACTACCAACCTTGTGGACATGTTAAGTCAACAAAACTATGAGGATTTGCGAATACTTCTCTCTCTTATTTTCTATAATAGAAATAACATGTTAAAGAATCTCAAGTAATCTCTTATTTTGTGTTATTCTCAAATAATATATTAATATTATAATTAACTAATTAATTATAATTCTTAATTAATGCTTAAATATAATTAATATTAATATTAATTAATTTTATTTTCAATTTAATTAAAAAATGTTATATCCACAAATTGTCATTAAATTTATATATATATATATATATATATATATATAAAACTCATGTAGTGATTCTTTTTATAATCTATAATAATAATACCAATAATTTAAAATAAAGTTATAATTCAGTTTTTTCGTGATTTTCTTTTTTTAATATTTCTACAATGTGAGATGTATCATAAAGTAATTGTCTTGATATTTATTCGCATCTATCATACATTTGATTTATATGGCGGGATGGAATCAACAAAAGAATTGGACAATGTGGGTTGTAGGGTTCAAAAAAATGTAAAGTGATACCATTGACACCATAATGGCAGTGGAGATTAGGTTGGCATCTACAATGGCTATGGAGATTAGGTTGACATCTATTAATTCTTTTTATAATAATAATAATAATAATAATAATAAAGTTATAATTTATTCCTTTATTCATTTATCGGCAAATTGAGATGTATCATAAAGTAAATGTCTTATATCTATTATGAATTGATGTGTGTTTTCATTTATCAGTCATTTAATTTATATGGCTAGATAGAAACAACAAAAAAAGCTCGAGAACGTTGTGGGAAATTAAGGTTAAAAAAAAATGTAAAGCTGCATCACCCACACCCCATGATAATGAATATTAGGTTGACATTTATTAAGTCTTTTTATAATCAATAATAATAAAAATAGTTTAAAATAAAGTTATATTTTTTTTTAGCAATATGAGATGTATCATAAATTAAATATCTTGATATCTATTATGAATTGATGTTTATTTGCATTTATCATTCATTTAATTTATATGGATGGATGAAATCAACAAAAAGCTTGGACAATGTGGGTGGCAATGGGGGTTCAAAAAAATGTAAAGTGATACCACAAACAATGGGGGTTCAAACACCCCAATAACAATGGAGATTAGGTTTGCATCTCCAATAACTATGGAAAGTGATACCACAAACATCCCATTAACAATGGAGATTAGGTTAGCATCTCTAATAGTTATGAAAATTACTTTAACATCTATTAATTCTTTTTATAATAATAATAATAAAGAAGAAGAAGTTATAATTTTTTTTTCCATGATTATTTTTACATTTTAGTAATTTGAAATATATCATAAAGTAAATAGTTTGATATCTAATATGAATTAATATTTATTTGCATTTATAAGACATTTAATTTATATGGATGGATGTAATCAACACAAAACTTATAAAATGTGGGTGACAATGCGGGTTTAGAAAAATGTAAAGTTGTACCAGGATAACTCAAAGACAATGAAAATTAAGTTGACATCTATTATTGATTAATGTCTATCCATGTTTACCACTTATTTAATTTATATAACTAAATGACAATAAAAATTAGATTAACATCTATTATTGATCCAAGTCTATCCATATTTTCGATTTATTTAATTTATATAACTAGATTTAATAATAATAATAAAATTAAAACTAATTTATATAACTAAATTTAATAATAATAATAAAAGTAAACCTTTGCATTATAGATCATTTATTTAATTTATATAATTAAGCGGCCATGAAAATTAAATTGACATATATTATTGATTAATATCTATTCAAATTTATCATTTATTTAATTTATATAACTAGATTTAGAAAGTATATTAAATTTAGAAATATATTATACTACCAGCGAAACCACAATGACCATTTATAGAAATGAGATTAAGTTGATATCTATTATAAATGGTATCTATTGTCTAACAATTACTTAAATATATTTAGATAAAGCTAATAAAAAGGTACTTAAATATATTTAGATAAAGCTAATAAAAAGGTCGGAAATGTATATTCGAAAATGTACAATAATACCACCGATAGCCGAATGGCCGTTGAGATTACGTTGACATATTTGGATTAGGTGCATTGGGTTGTAGGTTAAGGCTGGGCCCTTGCCCTTTCCCCTTTTAAGTCTTGACAGGTTGGTGGTCAAGGTCATGGGGTTCCTTGCCATAATACCCCTAGAACGGACCTTTGTAAACGGCCCCAAATGAAATCACGTAGTAAATCAAATTGATAATACTTCCTTCATAAGTCGCGGGGTCACCGCAAGAAGCGAAGGGAGTGGCATTTGCATGACTACACCATTCCACCACCACAAGAATCCTTTCCGGTAGGATTCCGATTCGTGAAAACCACAGGAGAAACTCTATAACTCGAGTCTTGCAGGGAGTAATAGGAATGGGAATGGGAAGCCCCACATTGCAATCAAATCCATTTTAATGAATGGGCCACCGAAAGGGCTTTGAACCAGGAGGAGCCAAGAAATGACTGTTCATATCAAACGGGTTGATGGATTCAGCCTTGACAAAGAAATTGCTTTTGGCAATAACAATGTTAATTTGATGATGACCCCATAGCGGACGTCTCGGTTCTTGTTGAGGCATAAGTTTCCTGCTATTGTGTGGCTTGCAGGCGGTTGCACATAGCCTAGGTTTATAGTGGCAGCCAGTTAGATTTGATCCTGGGTCTGTTCAGGATAACTCTCACCAGTTACCGATTGTCCTAGATTTAAAAAAAAAAAAACAATGTTAATTTGATGATGTAGGTTAATTTATGATTGTCATGAAAATGAAATGTTATGAACCATAAGTTGAAAGTTTAATTTTCTAATTTATTTGTATTTACGAAATATATAAACACAAAAAAATTATAATGATAACACTGCTCAAAAACATGTTCATCAATCTATATGATCATTTCAGTAAGTCACATGCATTTGAATTTTCGATTTAAGCTTTATTTCAAAAACATGTTCACTCAAGCCTAAGTAATTTGAACTAGGAATTTTATATGATATTGTTGTCAAATAATGTTGTAATATGTGAGAGGTTGTAATTGTTTAAAATATGTAACTAGTTTCCATCTTCATAATTGTTGTACTCATTTCAACATGTATCCTATATAACAAACAAGAAAAAGGAAAGAAAAAATTATTGTTATCAAAGCATGGTTTTCATGCTCATTATTGATGGTATTCTAGGTAAAAGTATGATCTTAGTGCTTCTAGGGTTTTCTAGGTCTTAGGGTTTATCGTAATGAGTCAAAGGAGTCAAAATCATGTTTATAAGACCCTTTCAGGAAAAATGAAATTGTAGAAAGAATTATTTTGAGTATAGAAAGTTCGAGAAACTCCAAAAGTACAAGTCAACCCTAACCGTTACAAGTTAGTCTAAAGAAGGGAATTAGACTCCTTAAGAAGGCTCTATAAAGGACAAGTTTGACCTCGTTTGTGACTCACTCACTCCACAAGTTCAATCTATTAAGAAAGAGTTTGATCTGTAGCTAGGAAGTTGAAAGAAGGAGAATGAAGGTCTAAAAGAAGAAACAAGGATTAAATATTTTGGTTTGGGCTCTATCTATCTCACACATGTGAATTTCTAGTGTTTTTGGTACTCCAGAAGGACGCTGAAATTGCAGGTCCTAGTTGGAGTAGGGAGAAGTGCAAAATCTTGTAGATGGAAGGGAGAAAACCCTATATTGACCTCGTTGAACTTGGGAGAGTTGTATTTCTCTAGGAAGGTCTCAGGAGGAGGTTGGATTAGGGTTTCCAAAGAAGTTGCAAAGGTCAAAATTGTAGGGTCGAAGTCACATGACGAGTTGCAGTAGTGAAGTTGGAAGGTCAAAGTTATAGTATTGAATTTGTTTGATGCAAAATCAAGGAAAAACTTAAGGAAGGGTTGAATTTGTACTAGGAGAAGAACTGGTTTAGGATTTGGGTCTTTATATCTCATTTGAAGTAGATTCTAAGAAGATACAATTTTTTTGGTTTTCCCCTTGGAGGGGTTTTTCCCTAGCTGAGAGCCTAATATATGTGTTGTCTATTGTTGCAATTTATGTTCTTGATGTTTGTTTGATGAAATATATAACTAAAAGAACACAATAAAGATAATAAGTTCACAAGCAAATATTAAGGTTAAGGAAAATAAGATTAATAAGCTGCCACTATCCATTTTCCAACATGGTATCAAAGCTAAGGTGAACAAGGAAGGCAACTAAAAGGACACTAGAAAGAGTTGTTTGTCAAGGGGAAGGGAAAATGTAACTCTCAAGAAAAACGTTTAAGAAAAAAAGACTCATTGAAGACCTAGAAGGAGGGTCTCTAAATTAAAGGAGATCAAGTCTACATTAAGCTTACATCAAAGGAAGATCTGAGAGAAAGACTTCAAGAAGAGTGTTGATATCTCTATGGAATAAGATCTATTTAGAAGGCATATTTGCAAGAAGCATCATGGGCACTTTAGAAGCTATTATCATGGGAACTTCAAGGATTTTGAAGGCATCAAGAAGGTTGAAGACATCATTAAGGGGAATCTTATTCATCAAGTAAGTATCATATTATTACATCATGTCTGAATCTTCAAGTCATATGGGTTCTTTCTGCAAGGAGAGAAATAAATTCATTGGGATATCAAACTATCTAACATGGAAGAAAATAATTGACATGATACTAACATAATAAGAAGTAATGGAATATGTTACTAGGAAAATTATTCAACTTGAGAAATAAAGACACAAGAACTAGCAAGATACAAGAAAGGGGAAGTAAGGGCACATAGGATCATAGTGGAATTCATTAAGGATTCTCTTGTTCCATTGAATGCAAATTTGAAGACTTCTAAGGCCATGTATGACAAGCTAGTGAATTTGTACTCGGTAAGTACAACAAGACAAAAAATGTAGTTGAGGAACAAGATGTATAGAATGAAGAAATCAAAGGATAAGGATGTGACATCCTTTCTCATGAGAGTATCTCAACTAAGAGACCATTTCTAGGGACTTGGGGAACTAATTATTGATTCTAAAGTAACCATGTACTAAATGCATTGCCACCATAATTGAGTAGCTTTGTAATAAGCATCTACTCCAAGAAGTATTCAAATCCATTTGATGAGTTATGGGCATAGTGGATATTGGAAGAACCAAGGGTCAAGGATGATATTGGATCTATTGCACAATCTCAATCTTTTCTAGCCCAAGTCAAGAAGTTGATAAGGAAAATTTTGGTAATTCCAAGAAGAAATACATGTTCGAGGTTCAATGCTTCAAGTGCAATGCATTTGGACAATATACGAGGGACTGTACGAGCCTACAAAACAATGAGAAAGGAATTGAGTGAAGCTCATGTAGTCGAGGAAATGGGAGAACCTGGAAAGAAGTCAAAGAAGGAAGGAGTGAAGGATATTTAATACTAAATAAGGTTCACTGACTGTTAGGTTTTTTGGAAGTTTAATCTTTCTTTTAAAATAATATGTTTGCGTAACATCATAAAAAGAAGCATATTATAACATAATATCTATAATTTTACATGATCAGTTTTCTTTGTAGAGATCATTTAGATAGATGAATAGATAGACCATTTTGCATATTAATTGTCTAGGCATTATCTAACATTATGTTAGAGGTAGTCATCTTGCTTAGGTGGATCATCATGATCTTGGAAGAACAATCATTATGGAAGGTTCGTGGGAAAAGAACTATGACAAGGTTAGTATGCATTCCATGTAATTTGGAGTCAATACTAGTAATGGGATGAAGGAGTGAAATGGGTCAGAATGAAGGTTCTTTGCGAGATATATGAATATCTAGATGATCAGATGAAAGCATAGGAATGCATGTTGGATATAAAACTTTGGATATGATTCATATGTGTAGAATCTTGTGGAAAGAATGTTGGTCATAAAATATGCTTAGGAACATGGATATATGATGGTTGAAAAGAATAAGATTTGAATTAATTACGGATGTATAAAGAATTCAAGAGTTTCTATAGAATATATATAATAATGATTAACATCTAGTATAGCCTCTAGAAGATTTTTTTTTAAAACTTGGTAATCAAGTTCTATCCTTGGGCACTCTGATGCATGAAGGAAAATTCATATGGAGATGAACCATGAGGATGTTGATGGATCGAGAAGGTCATCATGATGAGGTAAGTCTGATTTTTCATTATTATTGGTTATCTAGTTAACATATTATTTTTCTACCTGGAAGAATGTTGTAGGAATATATGATGGGAGTTGAGGCAAGTTCAACTATATGGATGAAAGATATTGAGGGAACCTCCATATCTAGTACATGGAAACTATGAGGTAAATATGTGGACATATTGGGATTAAAAGGTAGCAATATGAGAAGATTACTTGAAGGTCAGAGGAAGATCACTTTCAAGAATAATTTTGGAAAGGCTCAATGTAATGCCTTCATATCAAGGAAGAAAGTGATGAGCAAGAAGATTGGAATGGAACTTGTCACACGGTTGAAGAGAGAAGGTGGATCCATTATACTATGAAAGAAAGAAAGCTTAATGATACTGAGGAAAGAAGGAGCTAGACAAATATGGAGAACTAGTAGCTGATACTCTTATGAAGAGAAGTTATAAGGTTTATGAAAGTGAATTCCCAAATAGAAAGGAAGACTAGATCTCCTCTGATTTTGAGAGGGAGTAAAGGAGTCTCCTTGTATAAGTGCAAGGTTATATTCTCAAGATTAAAGGAGAATAGCGATAGCCTCTATGGTTGAGAGGGAGTGATGTTGGACATCACATGTGCATTCTATTCTTTAGGTGATGAAGAGAGAATGACAGAGTATTGGATAAGAATCTATGGTTTCCTTGAGGATGAAACATCCAAGAAAGGAAAGGAACTAAGAATCTTTGAGGATGTGACAAGTATCGAAGAGAAGAGTGGTCAAACAGGATTGCTATTCTTTGAGGACTCAAGATTGGAGGTCCAAGATAAGGATAATCCTAAAAGGATGTACCTTATTGGCATCTGGATGGGGTATGTGCCTTGTAGAGGTAGTGCGGTATCACATGTAAAGCCTCCCAGGATAATGCTCTTGATTGAAGAAGAGTTTGTCTAGTTAGGCCTAAGAGACAGTGCTCATCATGATGGTGATGCTTATAGTATGGTTTATTAATCCAACTCTTCTTGTGATAACTATTCATTTTGAGATATGATGTTGTAGTGGTTGTGCAATTATGAATACCTCCCTAGTTAAGAGGGAGTGTTGAAAAAATGTAACTAGCTTCGGTCTTCATAATTGTTGTACTCATTTCAATATGTATCCTATGTGAAAAACAAGAAAAGAAAAGAAAAAGTTATTATTATCAAAGCATGGTTTTGATGCTCATTATTGATGGTCTTCTATGTAAAAGTGTGTTCTTCATGCTTCTAGGGTTTGTTAGGTCTTAGGATTTATTGTCATGAGTCATAGGAGTCAACATCATGTTTATAAGACCCTTCCCGGAAAAATGAAATCGTAAAAAGACTTATTTTGAGTCTAGAAAGTCTTGGAAACTCAAAAAGTAGAAGTCGACGCTAATAGTTACAAGTTGAACTAAAGGAGAGAATTTGACCCCTTGGGAAGGCTATATAAAGGAGCAATTCGACCTCATTTGTGACTCATTCACTCACTCCACAAGGTTGATCTATCAAGAAAGAGTTCGATCTCTAGTTGGGAAGATGGAAGAAGGAGAACAAAGGCCTAAGAGAAGAAAGAAGGACAAAATATCTTGGTTTTGAGATTTATCTCTCTCACACCTATGATGTTTTAGGGTTTTTGGTGTTGTAGAAGGAGGCTGAAATTGCAGGTCCGAGTTGTAGTAGGATGAAGTGAAAAATCTTGTAGCTAGAAGGGAGAAAACCATATATTGACCTCATTGACCTTGGGAGAGTTGTCTTTCTCTAGGAAGGTCTCAGGAGGAGGTTGGATTAGGGTTTCTAGAGAAGCTGCAAGGCCAAAATTGTAGGGTCGAAGCTGCTGAACGAGTTGCAATAATGAAGCTAGTAGGTTGAAGTTGTAGTATTGAAGCTGGTTGATGCAGAATCAAGGGAGGACTTGAAGAAGGGCTGAATTGGTACTAGGAGAAGGACTGGTCTAGGGTTTGGGTCTTTCTATCTCATTTGATGTAGATTCTAATAAGAGAAGAGTTTCTGAGTTTCCCCTTGGAGGGTTTTTGCCCTGGATGAGAGCCTAATATATGTGTCCTCTAATATTGTAGTTTATGTTCTTGATGTTTGTTTGATGAAATATATAACTAAAAGAACACAATAAAACTAATAAGTTCACAAGAAAATATTAAGGTTAAGGAAAATAAGATTAAGAAGCTGCAACTATCCATTTTACAATAGTGTATGGGAGTTTTTATTTATTTATTGTAAAGTGAAAATAATTATAATAATAATATTATTTCTGAGATGAAGTTTTTTTTTTTTGTTTTTTTGTTTTGTTTTTAAATCATAATTTTCATAGTGGAGAATGACTAAAAGTTATATGTCTCTTTTCATATATTAATATTCTCATAAGGAGTGTTTTAAGAAAGGTTTCATGGCCTTTCCTTAAAATTAGCATTCTTATCAAGAGGTATTCTAGATATGAGTTGGCTAGGTTCGTCTTGATTTATATTATGATCTAGGGGGAGGTTGAAGAAGGATCAAACAACATTCCTTCATGCTTACTAATTTTTTTGAGAGGGGTTTTAATGAAGGATTTCTCAACTTTCCTTTTAGATTAATATTCTTAGCCTTAGTGAGCACAAAGAAGAATTAGTCTACCCTTCCACAAGATTTTCCTTTTCCTAGGGAAATATGTGGAAAAATCAATTGGATCTTACCATTTTACATTATAAATACTAATAGGGTGAAATGGTTGATGAACCCTATCTCATATAATATTTATTTTGTATAATATTATTTTCCATTAAAATTATACTTGATATGTTATGTTTAATAATCTTGAATATGGTCATTTGTTAATTTATTCCATATAAAATAATATATATTTGTGTATTTAATTGTAAGTAAAAAATGTCAAGACATTAATATTTATAAATTCAAAGAGATTTTGTTTCTTCAAATTAGTATCAAAGCACAACATTGAAGGGTTATAACATGAATGAGATGTTTAGTTAGATTAATCACTTAAATTCTACATATATTTATATATTTATGAGCTGAATTGAAACATTATCACCTCTGATGGAATGATCATCTATACATATGTAATTAATAAAGACATATTGTATGTCGAAGTCAAGGTAGTTGAGAAGAACACTTGCTTTCATGTGATATCCCATGGTTAATATTTCTCTCTTGTAAATAATTGTAATTATTTAAATGGCCGAGAGAGGGACATAAATTCGATTGCTTGAGGGAATTGTTATTTTAAATATTAGACATGTTTGGATGAGTGGGTTTAAATGGGATGAATATGCCATAAATTAACTAAAAGAGGAAGGACAAACCCATGTGTCCTTTGAGCTCTAACCATAAGCAAGAAAAGGTACAAAAATTCAAAGACATACATGGGTTCTATTGTCCAAGAGATGACTGTGTGAATTTGTGAAATGGACAGATGATTGGTCTGTGGGATCAAGCTTGAGAATCCCTCATGTGGATGCAAGAGGAGAGAGGGAGGAATTCTCAAGGGGATTAGACAGAGAGGGAGGAGTTGAAAGATAAACTCTTTGGCACAATAACATAAAATAAGGGGAGCACAGAGCTAAAGAGGAGAGAAAAAAGGATCTATGTCTTGTAATCGAATGCTAGAAAATAATAATTGTTGGGGAATCCTATGAGAGAGGCTTGCTAGGGGAAATATTATAGAGAGTGGAGGATTTCTTGAGGGTTGAAGAACCCACCAGAAGCTTGGGATGGAAGAACCTACTATATTGGGGAGAATCACTCAAGTGCATAAGAGGTTGATGAACCACCAGGAGTTTCCTTGGGGCTAAAGCTTTGGTGTTTGTCTCATTGATGACCCACCTAGAGAGGTGTTTTCTTCCACCTATCAATAAATTATCCACCTATGAAACTTACTTTAATGTAGAATCTTTTCTCCTACAAGTTAGATGAGAATTATTTTTATGCGGTATCCTGCCATGAATGTTATATCTGTATGTAAAGTTTGGTATACTGAGTGGGAAATTATGTAGCTAGTGGATGAAGGCTATGTGACCTTGTGTCATCCTGTCTTAACTGAATAAAATATTTGGTTTCTCTTCCAAAGAACTCCAGATCAAGAACTAGAATTTGGCTCAGGGGTGATAGTGGCAAGTAAGACTTGGCTGCAACAATCTATGTTATATTGGGTGGAGAATCGAAGTCCCACTCATTGTTGGGAAACTTCTATATTGGATAAGATAAGTAATGCTCCAAATATTGTAATTAAATGACTAAAATATGTTTATTGTGTTGGCTAAAAACATATAATGATGATAATTTAATGCTCAAATGTGTGGTTTATACTTGCGAATCAAATCAGGAATGAGACTTCCTTTCTACCTGTGGAATGTTGATTTCTTGTGGGAATTATGTGTTGGAAAATAGATAGTGGCAACTATTAATATTATTTTTCTTAACATTAAAATTTGCTTGTGAATCTTAATTATATTCTTTAGGTTATTTAGTTAGATTTTTTCATCAAAAAATATCAAGAACAATAACAACAACAATAGAGGACAAAAATATTAGGCTCTCATCCAGGGAAAAACCCACCTAGAAGCTCTTTTCTTCTTAGAATCTACTTCAAATGTCATATAAAGACCCAAAACCTAGACAATTCCTTATCCTCATACCAAGTCAGCCCTTCCTCAAGTCCTTCCTTGATTCTGCACCAAACTGCTACATAATTCAACTTCGATACTGCAACTTGTGCTACAACTTCGACCATGCAATTTCAGCCTTGCAGCTTCTCTGGAAAGTCTAATCCAGCCTCCTCCTAAGAACTTCCTAGAGGAAGACAAATATCCCAAGATCGAAGAGTTCCATATAGGGTTTTCTCCTTTCCAGCTATAAGATTTTGGACTTCTTCCTACTACAACTCGGACCTGCAACTTCAGCCTCCTTCTGCAACACTAGAAACCATAGAACTTCCCACGTGTGAGAGAGATAGAGCTCAAAAACACATTTTTTTTGTACCTCTTTATTCTCCTAGACCTTCGCTCTTCTTCTTATTGCTTCTCATCTTCACTTCAAACTCTTTCTTGATAGATCAAACATGTGGAGTGAGAGTGATTAAAAATGAGGTTGAGTTGCTCCTTTATATAGGCTTTTTAAGGGGTCAAATTCCATCCTTTAGGCCGACTTGATGTTCCTAGGGCCAACCTATACTTTGGAGATTCTAGGAATTTCTAAACTCAAAAATAATTCTTTTAACAAATATATTTTCCCTGGAAGGGTCTTATAAACATGATGTTGGCTCCTTTGACTCAAGACAATAAATCCTAAGACCTAACAAACCCTAGAAGCACAATGAACATGCTTTTACCTAGAATACCATCAATAATGAGAATGAAACCCATGATTTAATAATACTAACTTTTCTTTTATTTTCTTGTTTGTTACATAGGACACATATTGAAATGAGTACAAAATTTAGGAAGATTGGAAATAGTTACATTTATCAACACTCCCTCTTAACTAGGGAGGTATTCATAATTTCACAACTAGTACAACATGATGTCTCAAGATGAATATTTCTCACAAGAAGAGTCAGATTTATAAGCCATATTGTAAGCATCATCAACATGACCACATTATCTCTAAGGCCTATCTAAACAAGCTCTTCTTTAATCAGGAGGATTATTCTAGGAGGCTTTACGTGCGATATAACACAACCTATACAAGGTACATACCCCATCGAAATGTATACAAGATATGTCCTTTTTAGGACTATTCTTATCTTGAATCTCTAATCCTGAGTCCTCAAAGAATATCGGACCTCTTCGACCACTCTTCTCTTGGATACATGTCCCATCCTCAATGCGTGTCATTACCTTTCCTTTCTTGGATGCTATATCCTCGAGGAAACCATAGATGCTTATCCAATCATTTTCCATTCTCTCTTCATTATCTGAAGAGGAGAATGCACATGTGAGGTCCAACATCACTCCCTCTCAACCAGAGAGGGCATCCCTATTCTCCTTTAATCTTGAGAATAGAACCTTGCTCCTATACAAGGAGACTCCTTTACTCCTTTTCAGAATCATAGAAGATCTAGACTTCCTTTCTATATGGGAAGTCATCATCACAAGCTTTACAACTTGTCTTCATAAGAGTATCAACTACCGTTTCTTTATTAGGGGACTTTTTAGGTCTAAAATGGGCCTCCTAAGAAAAATGTACAACCAAAATAAAATTTATAAGAACCAATACGATTCAAGATAATGATGTCAACCATGGGGGATGATTCACCATTTTTTGAGTAAAAAAGTAAAAATATTAAAAAATAATAAAATAATAAAACTACTTTTTCAACTTATATTTTTAACTTAGCTCCATAAGGTTTTACCCAAACTTCCAGCGGGAGTACTCGTTGGATGAAAAATTTAATTCCTCATCTAAGGAGTACCCATGTTCCATACTTTCGATGCCCCCTACTACATGAAAAATGAGAAATACATGAAAAAAACATGATTGCAATCATGATTTTCATGTATTTCTCATTTTTCGTGTAGTAGGGTCCATCGAAAGTATGAAAAATGGGTACTCCTTGGATGAGGAATCAAAATTTTCATCCAACGAGTGTTTCCACTCAAAATTTGAGTAAACCCATACAGCGATAAGTTGAAAATACGAGTTGAAAATATAGTTTTTTCTTTTTTCCCTCTAAACTTTAATGATGTAATCTAATATTATTTTATTATTTCCACCATTATTTTTTAATTTCCTTAGGAGGCCCAGTTTAGACCTAAAAATTCCCCTAATGCATAGCTTCCTGACTCCCTCTATCCTCTACATCATCGATGTTTCTTTCTTTCGAGGTATCATGTAGCCACCTTCTCTTTTCAATCTTGTGATAAGTTCGAGGCCAATCTTGTTTCTCATGAATTTCTTCTTCGATATGAAGGAATTACATTGAGCTTTTGCAAACTTCGAGTTGATTGTACATTCTTCTTGAAAATGATCTTCCATTGACCTCTAGGTTATCTTCTCGCACTGCTACCTTTTAATCACAAGATGTCCATATCTTAACTTCACAGTTTCCAGGTACTAGATATCAAGCTTCCCTCAATATCCTTCATCCATACAGTTGAACTTGCCTCAACTGCCATCATATATTCCTGCAACGTCTTCCAGGTAGAAAAATAATATATTAACTAGATAACCAACAATAATGAAAATCAGAATTACCTCATAATGATGACCTTCTCGTTCCATCAACATCCTCATCGATCACCTCCACTTGAAATTTCCTTCATACATCAGAGTGCCCAAGGATCGAACTTGATTACCAACTTACAAATTTTCTTTTATAGAATCTATTGTATGTTAACCATTTATAGATATTATAGAGAAAGTCTTAATTCTTTACACATCCTTAAGTAAGTCAAAACTTATTCTTTTCAAGTATCATATATCCATATACCCAAGCATATTTTATGACCAACTTTATTTCCACAAGATTCTACACATATGAATCTTATCTAAAGTTTTATATCCAACATTCATTCCTATTCTTTCGTATCTTCATCTAGATATTCATATATCTCACAAAGAGCTTGCATCCTAATCCATTGCATTAATTCATCCCTTTACGAGTATTGATTCCACATTACATGCAATGGCTACTATCGCTTGTCATAGTGATTCATCCAAGAAACTTTCATAATTATGGTTCTTATAGGATCATGATGATCCACCTAAGCAAGATGACTTCTTCTAACATAATTCTAAATAATGGCTCAATGATCAAAATGCAAAATGGTCTATTTATCCATCTATATAGATAATATCTATAAAGCAACTAAATCATGTAAATTGTAGACATGCTACTATCATATGATTCTTTCTATGATGCTATGCATGACAAACTAGAATAAAATAAATATTAATCCATATAAGGAACCTGACAGTAAGTGAAACTTATTTAGTAGTAAATATCCTTCACTTCTTCCTTCTTTTCCTTCTTCTCAGGTTCTCCCACTGCTTCGAGTACATGGACTTCACTTATTTCTTTTCTCTTGTTATTTTGTAGGCTTCGAAAATCCCTCTTAAAGTGTCCAAAATCATTTCACTTAAAGCATTGAATCTTGGACATATATTTATTCTTGGACTTTCCAAACTTTCCTTTCTTCAACTTCTTGACTTGGGCTAGAAAGGCTTGAGATTGCTCATTTGATCCAATATCATCCTTGACCTTGATCCTTGATTCTCACAATATGCACCAAGCTCGTAACTCATTAAAGGGAGTTGAATCCTTCTTGGATTAGATGCTTGTTGTAAAGCTACTCCATTCTGGTGGCAATGCATTTAGTACACAGATAGTTACTTTAGAATCAGTAATTGGTTCCCTAAGTCCTTGCAAATGATCTATTAGTTGAGAGACTATCATGAGAAAGGATGTCAAATGCTCATCCTTTCATTTCTTCATTCTATACAACTTGTTCCATAAAGACATGTTTTGTCCTGTTGTACATGCAAAGTACAAATTCACTAGCGTTTCATACATGGCCTTGGAAGTCTTCATGTTTGCAACAAATGGAACAAGAGAAGCCTTAATTGATTTAACTATGATCCTTTGATCCCTTACTTCCCCTTTCTTGTACTTTTCTATTTCTTGTGTCTTGTCCATGCTTGGTTTAGTGATTTCACAAGTAACATATTCCATTAATTCTTGTTCTATGAGTATCAAGTCAATTCTTTTCCTCCATGCTAGACAATTTGATTCCCAAACGAGGTTATTTCTCTCCTTGTAGAAAGAATCCATATGACTTGAAGATTAAAAAATGATGTAATAATATGATACTTACTTCAAAATAAGATTCTCATTGCCGATGTCTTCAATATTCTTAATGCCTTCAAGATCCTTGAAGAGTCTTCAATATTTTTGAAAGATATTTCCTGGTATTCTTCCAACAACAAATTCCAATATCCTTGAAGTCTTCTTAAAAAATCCCTTCGAAATAAATCTTCTTTCAAGAGAGATCAATACCCTTCTTGAACTTTTCCTTTGATGTAGTCTTGATCTTCCTCAATAGAAACCCTGTTACTAGGTATTATACCAATGAGTCCTCAACCCTTCTTGAAGTCTTCTTCTTCAATATTTTCTTGAGAGTTTTATTTTTGCTTCCCCTTTACAAGAAATTCCTTCTAGTGTCCTTCCAACTACCTTACTTGTTCACCATATCCCTAATACCATGTTGGAAAATGGATAGTGGAAACTATTAATCGTATTTTCCTTAACCTTGATATTTTCTTATGAATCTTAATTATATTACTTATGTTCCTTAGTTAGATATTTTCATCAAATAATATCAAGAACAGTAACAAAAACAATATGGGACACAAATATTAGGATCTCAACCAGGCCAAAGCCCCTCCAAGGGGAAAACCCATAAACTCTTCTCTTCATAGAATCTGCTTCAAATGATATACAAAGACACAAACCCTAGATATGTCCTTCTCCTAGTACCAAATCATCCCTTCTTCATGTCCTTCCTTGATTCTGCACCAAACTGATACACACTGCAACTTCAACCTGCCAACTTCTTTACTAGAACTCGTCGTGCAACTTCAACCCTGCAATTTCAACCTCACAGCTTTTCTAGAAACCCTAATCTAGCCTCTTATTGAGACTTTCCTAGAACTTCGTAAGTATGAGAGAGATAGAGCCCAAAACATATATTTTTTGTACTTCTTTGTTATCCTAGACCTTCTCTCTTCTTCTTATTTCTTCTTATCTTCAGATCAAACTCTTTCTTGATATATCGAACTTGTGGAGTGAGAGTGATTCCAAATGAGGTCAAACTGCTCCTTTATATAGACTTTTCAAGGGGCCAACTTCCTCCTTTACACCAACTTGATGTTCCTAGGGCTGACTTGCATTTTGGAGCTTCCAGGATTTTCTAGACAAAAAAATAATTCTTTTTACAAATATATTTTCCCTAGAAGGGTCTTATAAACATGATGTTCACTCCTTTGACTCACAACAATAAATCCTAAGACCTAACAAACCCTAGAAGAACAAAGAACCTAGCTTTACCTAGAAGACCATTAATAATGAGCATACAACCCATGATTTAATAATAATAAATTTTCTTTTCTTTTCTTGTTTCTTGCACAGGATACATATTGAAATGAGTACAACAATTATGAATACTGAAACTAGTTACATTTCTCAACATTATGGGCATTGTATGTTTTTCTATTTGCTTTCATGAGTTTATTATATGTTCATTATTAGCCCAAGAGATCAGTAGATCTCACAGCTAATATGGAATTGATTTTTGCCAATTATTATCAATAGAAGAGGCCTGTAGACCTCTGAGTTTTCGTGAGTTGATAATTTCTCAAGGGCCTCAATGAAAATGAATGGGAAGGACCCTGTTCTGTTTATTGCGTCATCAAAAGAATTGGATATTTAGCATTTTTTTTTCTATTTCTAAGCTCAGGAAATATATATATATATATATATATATATATATATATATATATATATATATATATATATATATATATATATATATATATATATATATATATATATATATATATATATATATATATATATATATATATATATATATATATATATATATATGTTGAATAGGCCAGGTAGAGTCCTGTTGAAACCTTGGGAGGGATACCTCCAAAGGGATCCTTACAAAAACCTTAAGGGCGATGGGTCGAATCCAAGCCCAAATGTTCATAGAACCATTGTTGTGAAGATGTATATTAAGTCTCTCTCCAAGCGCAGTGTATAAATTACAGTAGGGACAACCCACTATTTTTAGCCCTCGACACTCAACCTGCAGCTCACACGACCCTTCCCTTATGATCAAGATCTCAGAATCTTGGATCTTACAAGTTTTAAGTAACACCTCTCCTCCAAAATTTCCTAGATTATTTTAGCCAAGAAAAAACCTTCGAAAGTCTATTCCAAGGAATAAAAAGGTTCCCTTCATCTACAATGCTTCAAATTCTCCCTTTTTTCTTTGACTTGTCAAACATCCTAGATGAAGAGTGATCTCTGTTTTTTAACAAATTCTCCTTCTTTTATTTTTCGGCAAAATCTCGATCTCAGTGATTTAAAATGTAGTCTCTCATTAAATCATCCAAGTTGGTTTCTTTCGAGGCAAGATGGTTTCTTCCGAGATATTACTTCCAAGATGACTCAGCAAGCTAAGAGAAACATTCGAGAAGGTTATTTATGAGATAATTTGGAATGAGTGGGCTCAATTTTCCAGTACTATTGCATATCATGTGAGGACATGGTGGGGAGGGGATGCACAGTGTGCTTATGTAGGAGTGGAAGTATGAGTGGGTCGACAACTTATACATACATACATAGTGGGCCAAGAGAAATCTTCGAGAAGGTTATTTATGAGATGTTTTGGAATGAGTGGGCTCAATTTTCCACTTCTATTGCATATCATCCAAGGACACGGTGGGGAGGAGATGCACGATGTACCTATGTAAGAGTGGGAGTATGAGTGGGTCGACAAATCACACACACACACATATGTTTACAACCCCTAGGCATGAATGCATCGACAACGAAGTCACTAGTTCCAAGTGATGGTGAGGAGGTTAATTGGGATAGCCATGTGGGAACCATGAGGGGACCATGTGTGCACTACGTGGTGAGTTAATGGAGTGGAACTATTAAATTAGAACTTCGGATGATCGAGGTCGTGAGGAGTGGCTGATGAACACCCAAGAAATGTGAAGCGAATCTGTGAAAGCGATGCCCCCCCTGTGATGTCAATGAGGGGAGGGGGGTCATGCTTTAATCATAGTTGTTGATGCAGTTATTTGAAATCAATGGTTAGTTGAATGGAAGGGCCTTTCCCCTATGACATCAGTTGGGGCGGGGGGGAGGGGGGGGTGGGGTCATGATTTAACTGCAGTCATTGATCAACTCGGTTTCTTTGGTCTTTTAAACATCAAAGGATTGCAAGGGGTGAGCCATTGTTAATACGTTTGAGTGCTAGTGGCTAAAGGTGTAAGAAGTAGGCCTATATGTGTGTGTGTGTTCAAGGCCTACTCAAATAAAATCCATAAGTAATAACTTCTGACCCTGGATTAAGATTGACATGAATTTTATATCATCGGAAAGGTCCCGTTGAGACAAGAACAACGATGTAATTCATGTTTGGTTTGAGAATGTTGAAAAATGAATTAGAAAAAATAAATTTAGACTCCTTTTCCATAACAATACTTTAGATCTTGGGTCAACATAGTAATCCCTCCTTTTACCCTTGGTTTGGGCCATGGTTAGTTGGGGGTGTGTTACAAAGTGGTATCAAAGCATATAGGTTCAACACTTGGACTGAATGGGCTATATCATGGGGAAAATAAAAACAAGGTTCCTTCCAAGCCCTTGGGAATACGTTGTTACTCTGTTACAAAGTTAATAGAGAAAATAAGTGTCATATTGAATTTTAGAAAAGGAATAAAAAAAATGTTTAGGTGCTAAAAGTCAGTTTGTAATTGATTGATTGCATATATGGTTGATATGATTACCTTGTGATTTGATTATGTAACATGGTACTAACGATTGGTATGATTTTATTGTTATTAATGTGCTAACGTATAATGTATTTTCTAGCTAGCCTTGCAACAACAGATTTTAAGCAACAAGGAAAGGTGATAACATCTATTATGTATTAGAATTGGTTAAATCTAACAGTTGTGTGTGTGTGTGCGACAAAAAATAAGACAATAAGACACTAGGGATTAAAGATATGAGGACAAGAATGGTTCAATATATATCTAACCAATCGAAAAATGGATATGGAAAAGCAAGGACAATTAAAGAAGAAATATCAATTGGCCAAGGGGGAGGGGAAAAATATCCTTACTTAATGGATACCTCGAGGATCCTATGAGATGATATTAGGAGTTTAAGGCCAATAACGAAAGGTTGGAAAGGGATTAGGAAAGGAAAGTTGAGGTAAATGCAGCTATACTATAAATCCTTTTTGACTTACGGAGACAAAGGCAATATGAGCTAGGGGATAGTCATAAAGACAAGTAGATCCTTTTGGAACCAGAATAAAGAACAAATGGGGTAGATGGTTGCAGGTCCAGGAAGAGGAAAATTGGGAAAGTGAAGACACTATGAGAGGGAATGCACCATTGAGTACCCCAGAGAGAAGAAATAGCACTTATGGGCATCACTCTGGTAGATATTCTAGTTCTACTACTAGGAGACATTATCCTCATCATCATCATCATTGGAGAAAGAGAGAAAGGGACTATATGCTGGAGGAGTTTAAGAAGGCTAAACCATCCAAATATTATGGAGAAAAGAAGAAATATGAAGATGCATAATCTTGGTTGCATGGAATGAAGAAATTCTTCAAAATTCACAACTATTTTGAGAACATGAAAGAAAAGGTAGCCACCTATTGTTTGAAGGGAAAGGATGATATTTGGTGGGAAGACCTGAAGAATGTAAAGGGAATAAGAGAAGAGGAATCTATTGGAGGGAGTTTGAGGATTATTTTAGGAACAAGTATCTATCTGAGAGATGATTTGACAACAAGGTGAAGGAATTCTATGAGCATAAATTGGGACATATGGCAGATGATGAAAATAACACTAAATTTATGGAACCGTTAAGGTATGTTCCTTACATTAGAGAGGAGAAATAAAAGATTCAAAGATATTTTAGTGGAATACCACCATACTTCAACGATAGAATTGAGTTCGAAAAGCCCAAAAAATTGGAGGAGGAGATTCCAAAGCTAAAGTACTATTGCGAGCAGTCCAAGCATAAGCCCAAGTTTAAATCTATTTGGAAGTCTAAAATCAATGCCATGTTCAAATAAAAAGGGAAGAAAGTGATTAATCAATTGCAAACAACCCATGCTATTCAAGAGAATCAACGAAGGCTCAACATTGTTGACGAAGACTTTTTCACTCAAGAAGGAGCCAAGAGTTACATGAAGGGTCCATATAATTGTTGGCCGTGTGGAGAAAATCATTTGAGACGAGATTTCCCACAACGCAAGCACACTGGCCCAAAGTTGTACAACTCACAACAAGTGTAGACTATGGGATATGTGGCATGTGGTATGCTCAAGATATTTGTGACACTAGATAATCGATAGGTATATCATCATGTTTTAATAATTGATATGGAAGGTAAGGTTTGTGATAAAAAATATTTTTATTTTGATTGACCCTAGTTGTAATTATAATTATGGAAGCCCAATTCTTGTGGAACGATGAAAATTGAACCAAGAATCACATGACTCTAATCATAACTAGTTCAATTAGCCATAGGAACAAAGAAGAGGGTCGAGCATTGGGTGAAGGCTTGCCCAATCAAATTAAATGGAATGCTCACTGAGGTAGACCTCAACGTGCCACCACTAGGAGAATATATCATATTGTTAGGCATGGATTGGATGTACAAGCACCATAACAAGGTGGATTATTTTGAAAAGGTAATCAAGTGTTTAGATGGGCATTGAAAAATAAGGGTATTACAGGGAAAGTGAAAGACCATATCCTCGAGGTTAATTTCAACCATGTAAACCAAGTGAAGCACCAGGAAGTGATAAATCTTATTCAATGTACAAGTTTCTAGTTGCATTGAATCCAATAAAAATGATAAAAATAATGAAAATGACATATTAGCTAGATATCCCATCCTGAAAGAGTTCCGAGATGTCTTCCTGGAAGTTATTCATGGATTAAAGCCTCATAGAGAGTTGGATTTCTCCATAGAATTGATACTGGAAGCAACTCCAACATCAAATGAACCATATCGAATGAGCATCACATAGTTGGTTGAGCTAAAGTTGTCGCTCAAAGAAATGCTTGATAAGGGCTACATAAGGTTGAGTGTGTCTTTGTGTGGAGAACCAATTTTACTTATGAAGAAAAAGGATGAGACACTCAGGTTGTGTATCGACTACAAATAACTAAACAAGGTGGAAATAAAGAACAGGTACCCTTTTCCAAGGATCGATGATGTGTTTGATGAATAAAGGGGAGTAACAATATTTTCTAAGATTGATTTGAGGTCAGGGTGTCATCAAGTGTGCATCAAGGATGAAGACATCCACAAGAAAACCCTTCAATCGAGGTATGGGAATTTCAAATTTGTAGTGGTACCCTTTGGGCTTACTAATGCCCCTGCCACCTTCATGTGTTTAATGAACAATGTGTTGTGTCCTTAGACAAATTTGTGGTTTTCTTCATTGATGATATTCTAGTATATTCAAGGGCTGAAGAAGAACATGAAGAGCATCTAAATGCAATGCTACAACTTTTAAGGGAACACAAGATTTATGTAAAACTCAGTAAGTGTGATTTATTCCAATCACAAATACATTATTTGGGACACATTGTCTCCAAGGAGGGGGTAATAGTTGATTAAGAGAAGATCAATGCCATAATGGAGTGGCCAACACTTAAAAATGTGAATGAGATTAGATCATTCATGGGGTTGGAAAGATACTACAGATGTTTCTCCAGAAACTTCTCCAAGATAGGCCACCAATAACTTATAGAAGAAAGGAAAGAAATTCAAGTGGACAACTAAATGTGCAACAAGATTTAAACAATTGAGATGGTCACTCACTAATGCACCAATGTTAAGTATTACAGATCTATACAAATATTTTTTGGTTTGTACATATTCCTGCAAGGAGGGGTTTTGTGGAGTCTTGTTGCAGGAAGGATAGGTAGTTTTATATGTGTCATAGAAGCTAAATGAACATGAGGGAAACTATGTAACTCATGCTTTGGAGTTAGCTTCCATCATCCATGTATTGAAAATGTGGATTCACTACATCCTTGGTAGAAGGTTTATGCTTATGATAGATCATGGGGGACTCTAATATATTTTTGATGAAGCTATGTTGAACGTGAGACAAGCTAGATGGTTATCCATACTTGGCGAGTTTGACTTTGAAATCATGTAAATCAATGGAAAAGAAAAAATTTGCTACGCACTTAGTAGAAGGATTCAAATAAGAAACGTGGCAATAATAATCTCTGATCGATTGGAAATAGGATAAAATGTTAAATATGCAGGACAACATGATGAAAAGTACCAACAAATAAAGGAAATGATAAAACAAGATGGTGAGGGTGGAAAGGATGAAGAATATCATCTCATAGATCACGGTCTACTTAAATTCAAGAATAGAACCTATGTGTCAAACAATTATGATTTGAAGAGGCTCATAATGAGAGAATTCCATGATAAGCCATATTGCAGCTACCAGGATACTAAAAGACCTTCATGACCATTTTTTATTATTATTATTGTCATAATTTGAAAAGGGAAGTAGCTAATTTTGTTGCTAAATGCATGGAGTGCCAACAAGTGAAGGCTGAATGTAAACACCAAACATGCTTATTTCAACCTATTCCCATTCGGGAATGGAAGTGGGAAGTGATCTCCATGGATTTCATTACTAGTTTTTCAAGAACCTCCTAACAACATGATGCAATGAAGGTGGTCATATAAAAGCTGAGGAAACTGGCTCATTTTGTAGTAGTAAAATCCACCAATTCAGTTAGTGAGGTGGCTCAAATCTTCATAAAGGAGATTGTAAGGTTGCATGGAGTTCCCAAGAAAATAATTTTAGATAGAGATTCCAAGTTCACTTATAGGTTTTGGAAGGAACTATTTGTAGGCTTGGGGACCCAATTGGCCTTCAATACAACTTATCATCAACAAACAAATGGAAGAACAAGGAGAAAAAATATAATCCTTGAAGATAATATGTTGAGGATGTATGTGATGCACCAACCAAAAAAGTGGGAAGGGTATCTTCCACTTGTAGAGTTTGCATACAACAATGGGTACCAAGAATCTCTAAATATGAGCCAATTCAAGGCACTTTATGGAAGGAGTTACAATACTCCTATCAGCTAGAGTGATTTAGTTAATAGGGTCAATATTGGGCCTAATATGCTAAAAGATATGGAAAAACAAATCTAGATCATCAAACAAAATTTAAAGGTGGCACATGATAGGAAAAAAAATCTATGTTGATCAAAATAGGGTGCATAAGGAGTTGCAAGTTGGGGAACATGTTTACTCGAGAGTTAGACACCCTGGTTAATATTACTCTCTTGTAAATAATTGTAATAACTTGAATGGATGAGAGGGGGACACAAATTCCATTTCTTAAGGAAGGATATTTTCTTGAGGGAATTGTTGTTTTTAATATCTGTCTTGGTCAGATGAGTGGTTTTAAATGGGATGACTATGTCATAAATTAACTAAAAGAAAAAGGATAGTCCCAGGTGTCCTTTGAGCTCCAACCACAAGCAAGAAAAGGACAAAAAGTTTAAAGATAGGCATGGGCTACACTGTCCAAGAGATGACTATGTCGAATTGTGAAAAGGATGGATGCATTAGAGGAATTTGAGGTCTAAAATGGGCCTCCTAAGAAAAATGTACAACCAAAATAAACTTTATAAGAACCAATAGGATTTAATGTGATGATGTCATCAATGGGGGATGATTCACCATTTTTGGATGAAAAGGGGAAAAAGATTAAAAAATAATAAAATAATAAAACTACCTTTTCAACTCATGTTTTCAACTTATCTCCTTAATGTTTTAATCAAATTTCAACTACGAGTTCTCTTTGGATGCAAAATTTCATTCCTCATCCAAATAGCACCCATGTTGCATACTTTAGATGGACCCTGCTACATGAAAAAGGAGAAATACATGAAAACACGTGATTGCAATCAGATTTTTAATGTATTTCTCATTTTTTGTGTAGCAAGGTCCATCAAAAGTATGCAACATGGGTACTCCTTGGATGATAAATCAAATGTTGTATCCAACGAATGTTCCCGCTAAAAATTTGATTAAACCCATAGGGATATAAGTTGAAAATACGAGTTCAAAATGTAGTTTTTTCCTTTTGATGTACTATAATATTATTTTATTATTTCCACTATTATTTTATAATTTCCTTAGGAGTCCCATTTTAGATCTCAAAATTCCCCTAATGGTTGGTCTATTGGATTAAACTTGGGAATCCCTCATGTGAATGCAAGAGGAAACAGGAAGGCATTCTCAAGGGGCTTAGATAGAGAAGGAGGAGTCAAAAGAAAGACTCCCTAGGACAACAATATAAAATAAGGGGAACACAGAGTTGAAGAGGAGAGAAAAAGGGATATTTGTCTTGGAATGAGACTCTAGAAAAGAAAACTTGCTGAGGAATCTTCTGAGACAAGCTTGTTGGGGGAAACATTACAGAGAGAGGAGGATTTCCTAAGGGATGAAGAACCCACTGAAATATTGGGATTAAAGAACCTACTGTATTAGGGAGAATCACTCAGGAAAATGAGAGGCTGATGAACTACTATGAGTTGCCTTCATTAGGGGATTTTTGAGGTCTAAAATAGGCATCCTAAGGAAATTATAAAATAATAGTGGAAATAATAAAATAAGATTATATTACATCATCAAATTTTAGAGGGAAAAAAGAGAAAAACTATTTTTTCAACTCATATTTTCAACTTATCTCCCTATGGGGTTACTCCAATTTCGAGAAAAAATACTCGTTGGATGCATAATTTGATTCCTCATCCAAGGAGTACCCATGTTACATACTTTTGATGAACTCTAGTACATGAAAAATGAGAAATACATGAAAAGCGTGATTGCAATCATGTTTTTCCATGTATTTCTCATTTTTTGTGTAGCAGGGTCCATCGAAAGTATGCAACATGGGTAATTCTTGGATGAGGAATCAAATTATGCATCCAACGAGTATTGTTGCTCGAAATTGGAGGAAACCCATAGGGAGATAAGTTGAAAATACGAGTTGAAAAAGAAGTTTTATTATTTTATTATTTTTTAAACTTTTTACTTTTTCACTCCAAAAATGGTGAATCATCCCCCATTGTTGACATCATAATATTGAATCCTATTGGTTCTTATAAAGTTTATTTTGGTTGTACATTTTTCTTATGAGGCCCACTTTAGACCTAAAAATTCCCCTAATGGGGCTTGAAGCTCTAGTGTTTGTCTCACTAATGAACCACATATAGAGTTGATTTCTTCCACCTATTAGTAAATTATCTACTGATGAAACTTCCTTTAATGTGGACCCTTTGGTCCTATAAGTAATCTTAGAATTCTCTATTGTGTGGTATCCTGACATGGATGTTAGATATGTATTTAAATTCTGGAAGATTTGAGTGGGAAATTGTGTAGCTAGTGGATGAAGGCTATGTGACCTAGGGCCATCGTGGCGCCATCTTATTTCAATTGAAGAAGCTATTTGGTTTCTCTTCCAAAGAACTTCACCTCAAGCACTGGAATTTGGAATGGGGGTAAAAGTTTCAAGTAATACTTGGCTGCAACTGTCTATGGTTGGGTGGAGAGTCGAACTTCCCTTGTAGTTGGAAAACTTATTTACTAGATAAGATAAGTAATGCTCAAACTCTTGTAATTAAATGTCTAAAATATGTTTAATTTGTTTGTTGTAGACCTATAATGATGATAATTTATGTCTAAAATGTGTGGTTTATTCCTATGAATCGAATTGGGAATGAGACTTCCTATCTACTTGTGGAACGTTGATTTTTTGTAGGAATTTTTGGCATTATATGTTTTCCTGTTTGCTTTCATGACTTTATTAGATGCTTATTATTATCCCAAGAGACTAGTATATATTAGATTTACGAGGGACTCAGTTTCTACCAATTATTATCAACCAAAGAGGCTTGTAGATCTCTGAGTTTTCATGATTTGATAATTGCTCAAGGGCCTCAGTGATAATGAATGGGAAAGTCCCTGTCCTATGTACTACATCGTCAAAATAATTGGTTATTAAGCCCTGTTTTATTATTTCTAATCTCAGGAAGGATATATTAATGTGTGTATATATAAATGTCGAATGGGTTGGGAAGAGACTTATTGAAAGATTAGGACGAGTAACTCCAAAGGGATCCTTACAAAAACGTTAAGGGTGACAGGCCAAATCTTGGAGCCAGGCCCAAATGTTCATAGAACCATCATGGTCGAGACATATGTTATGTCTCTCCAAGCATAATGTATAACTTATAATAGGCACAACCCACTATTGTCAGCCCTTTGCACTCAACCTACAACTCACACGACCCTTCCCTTATGATCGAGATCTCAGAATCTCAGATCTCGCAAGTTTTAAGCAACACCGCTCCTCCCAATTTCTGAGATTATTTTTACTGAGATAAAACCTCCAAGATTCTATTTCTAGATGGAAAAAGGTTCCCATCATATGTAGTGCTTCATATTATATTTAAATGATTTGAATTTTTAAACATTGAGGATGGAGAGTGATCCTTGTTTCTTTATAGATGCTCCTTCTTTTATTTGCTGGAAAAATCTCAATCTTATTGATTTAAAATGTAGTCCCTTGGAGAATCGTTGAAGCGATATTGTTTCATTTGAGATGGGAGTTTCTTTTGAGATGGGAGTTTTTTATGAGATGGGAGTTCCTTTTGAGATGGGAGGTTTCTTTCGAGATGACTCGGTGGGCCAAGAGTGTTGGGAGTGAAGCTTGATTATCTTCCTGCTTGTTCAAATGCTTTTTGTTTAAGCTGTGTTGGATTCTTGTTCCTAACGGGGCAGTAACGCTTCCCGTATGATCACTTTTAGGGGGGTCCAGTGGGGGTGACAATGATTTTATGAGGTCCCCCCTTGTGGAGGTTTGGGGGTAGTGCCTCTGAAGCTAAAAATATATGAAAAAATTCCTGTAAAATATTGTAATTTCGTAGTCAATCTAGGTCATTCATTAGGAGGATGATTTGATGATAAAAGTTATGTTAGTTTAAGGTTTTCCCCTAGAAGGAAACCCTCAGTTTATATGAGGGAATTGTATTGCAACATTCTATTATTATTCTGAGTGAAAAAGAGAGAGGATACAATGTGAGAGTGAAAAGGAAGTTACAACGGATCTGCTATAGGTTGTATCTCTTCATTTTGCTGGATAATATAAAAGGAAGGATTAGATGTTTATCCATGGACATAGCGCAAACAGGGTGAACCATGTATATCCATGTCACTCTTGTTTTATGTGTTTATACAATATTTTATGTGTTTCATTTCTCTATTAATTAATTTCTAACTGTTGAAATATGGAAACAAGAATATTCCAATTTAATTTGTCATTGAATTAAATTGTGAATTAAAATCGAAGTTAGTCTTAACAGCTACTTGGAAATAATTAAATAATTTATTTTAAATTAATTAGCTGAAGAAATTCAAGTTAGAAGTCTTTTTGAAGTCATGCAAGAGTTATCCCTTAAATTAAGGAGATAAGATTGAGTTATATTTGATTTGTAATTAGTTAACTCAATTTACTAAGTTAAGTCCAATTAAATTAGTTCCAAACTATTTGAGGAACTAATAGTGAGTTAACAGTCAGTTGATGCATTAATGCACTCAACTAGTGCTACTCCAGTTAACTGAAGATTCCCTCATCAGAAACTCATGCATGTCTATTTTGAGAAAGACCCAGTTGAGATAAATGTTCAAGGATAGTTTACTTTTAGTTACATGTGTTTGCTCATGGAGGAAACTCATGCATGCAGCCAAGGATTTATCCTTGACGATTGCGCAATTTTGGAAGATTGGTTTTCCACTTGCTAAAGGAAAATCATTCATAAGGAACAACGCAAGGAAATAGGAGCACTGAGGGTAGAGAGGAAGGCTGGAGAGAAGCCAAGATTTCTCGTGAGCATTTGTGAGGATTTTACTGAGAACTGGCTAGCTGTGAGAGCTAAGGCTTTGTATAATTCCTTTATATTTCTATCATGTATGATAATACAATAGTGTGGGGTTTTTAGCTGAGGCTTTCCCCAAAGTATTTTCATGTGTATTGTGCCATTGATTCTTCTTCTTCTGGTTATATTGTTCAACTCAATATTTAAGCTTCCGCAAATTGATAGTAGAAGTAGGTTATAGTATCTGCTTTGATTTATATTGCATTATCGGGTTAACCTACACAAATTTTATACATGGTATCAAAGCCAGGTTTGTAGAAATTAACTACATGGTATCAGAGCTGTGAACAATATAATGAGAAGAGAATTTGAAGTTTGAAGTTTGGGGTTGCAAGTGAAAATCGAATTCATATCATACTTCAAGGTTGGCTAATGGCGTTCTATGGCTTGAGACTCGAGTATGCATTGGAAAGTAGCTCGAATTACATAGCATGGAAAGATAGAATGGAAGATGAATTAGAAGACAATGGCTTGAAGGAATTCATTGATCAAGAAATGCCAAAGCTAGCATCAACTAATGCAGAAGAGTTGGCTGAGTGGAAGAAGTTTTGAAGGCGAGACGGATCATCTTTGACGGAGTTCAAGAATATATTGTCTCAAGTATCCATGGGAAGGATACTCCATTTTCAATGTGGAAGACATTGAAGGACCTCTACCAAAATAGTAGTGACTAGAGGAAATTGGCACTCAAGGATAAGCTTCGAAGAATCAAGATGGAGAAGGGCAATACTATTTCCACATATCTGAACAAGCTCACCACCTACAGAGATGAGCTTGGCAGTGTGGGAATAACTACTGCCGATGATGATATTATGAGCCTCGCTCTCCTTGGCCTTCCAAAGAGTTAGAATAGCTACCAGGACTCTATGAATGGAAGGGATAAACTGTCGGATTGGGAACAACTGTGTCCGGATCTTATGGAGGACGAGATCAGGAGGAGCACACGAGATGGTTCTTCATTCAAGAATGATGATGAAGAAAATCTGGCCTTAACAAGTAAGACAAGGAAAGGGAAGGGGAAGGATTCCCACTTCAAATCGAATTCTTTTCATGGAGGAAAGAAGGGTGACATGTCTAAAGTAAGATGCTTTAATTTTCACAAGATGGGACATTATGCGACTAATTTCCCATAGAAGAAGTCCAAGAAGGGATCCTCAAAAGGATCAGAAGGTAAGGCATTATCCTCTCAGTTTGAAATGGACTTTAACCTCATCGCATGCATGGTGTCATCGATGATGGGTTGTGTCTGGTATCTTCACAGTGGAGCCTCATTCCACATGGTTGGTGATAAAAATTTATATAGTGCCTTGGAGGAGAAAGACCTCAAGATGTGCATAGAGATGGGTGACGACGGAAGGTATAGTGTTTCAGGAGTGGGCACGGTTTCTTTTCAGAGGGAGCATGGATCTCCTATCACCTTGATAGATGTGAAGTATGTGCTTGGACTGAAGAAGAACTTGGTATCAGTCGTGATGTTGGAGGACAAAGGCTACGATGTTGTCTTCAGTAAAGGAAAGGTGTTCCTTAGAAACATAGCCACGGGTCAGACCAAGAGGATAGGGATTCAGGTGAAGAATCTCTATAAACTAGAGGTAGATGATTATGCAGCATTGAGTACGAAATTAGAATTGGTGCAAGGCTAAGACATTAGTGAGTTGTGGCACAGGCGGTTGGGCCATTTGCATCATGGGGCTTTGAAGATAATGCAATAGATATCTACATGACTACCCAAAGGTAAACTTGAGTAAGTTGACACATGCAAAGGTTGTACCTTGGGAAAGTACACCAAGTCTTCCTTTTGTTGAAAAATGTGCAACAAGAAATGTTAAATTTAGAATGTGCTAAGAGTAGACCTGCTAAAAATAGCATGTCTAAAAATAGCAGTTTGGCCAGTGAGGTCATTGGCCACATTGGGTGAGAGGTGAAACTGCTAAAAATAGGAAGTTCTAAAAATAGCATTTTTGGGTCCCTTCCTATTTATAACAGTCCTTAGTCTATCTATAGGAAGTAAAAATAATTTTGGTCTTAACAGCAGTTGGAAATATTAATTAATTAATTCAATTGAGTTAGTTAGTTAAGGAAATTCGAATTTGAAGTCTTTGTGAGCATGCACATGAGTTGTCCCACTGATTGAGGAATTTATCCTTAATTTCCTCCACTGATTGAGGGAATAAGTATGAGTTTTATAATGAGAGAATCAGTTGACTTAGTTCTAACTAGTCAAGTCTAGTTATATTATTTTAACAAGTCATTAAATTAATAAAATATAGTTTATTAATGCTCGCATGCATGTGACAATTATTATTTTAGATAACTGAGGATTCACTCATGGATAACTGTTGCATGTCAGTTATGTCAGAGACCCAGTTGAGATTAGATGTGGGACAGTATACTATTAGATGCTTGACTATTTCTAGTAAGTAGTTTTTGCATGGTTGAGGAACTAGTGTCCTCAAGGATTGCGTAGTTGGACCATTGGTTAACTTGGTATGTTTGGAATTAATTGCATATGCTTTTGCTATTATTTCCTAAGCAAACTACGCAAGGAAATAGGGATTGGACCATAGGTAAAGCCTTTATATACAGGGCTTGGTTGGTTCATGAGATATATCTTCATATCTTCATAGTTCATTGAGAACTGAATAGCTTGAGAGCTAATTCTTTTTGTATTGTGAAGAGGATTTCCACTTGATTGATAATACATGGTTGGGGTTTTATGTTGGTGCTTTCCCCTGGATATATCTTGTGTTATGTGTGATTATTTCTCTTGATCAGTTATGCATGTTTCTACTTGATGTTGCTCATGAATTCGATTATTCTTTCGCTTAATGTTTTGCAGAAGTAGAACAAGTATTATGCTTTAGGACATTGCATATATCGGTTTGTTCTACAGGTGAAATTTCTACATGGTATTGAAGCACAGGTGATCAAGCAAGAATAATATACTAGCAGGAAAAATTCGAAGTTTATTATTCGGGATATAGATCTCAATCTCTTATCACATCTATTTCATCGATGACATTCTATGGTTTGAGGCTTGAGTATGCCCTTGATGGCAGCTCAAACTATATAGCTTGGAAGGATCGCATGGAGGCAGTTTTGGAAGATAATGGCCTTAAGGATTTCATTGATCAAGAAATTCCTAAGCCTACTGACAAGACGAAGCAGGTGGAATGGAGGAGGTGTGTGGCTAGAGCTAGGAGAATTCTCTTGGAGGGAGTGCGAGATCACATTGTCTCGAGCCTCCATGGGAAGGAGACTCCGCATGCAATGTGGAAAACATTGAAAGATTTATATCAAAATAATAGTGACCATAGGAAGCTCGCACTGAAGGACAAACTTCGAAAGATCAAGTGTGAAAGGGATGAGATGATATCTATGTATCTGACCAAGCTCATCACATGCAGGGATGAGCTTGCAAGAGTAGGGGTCATGAAATCAGATGAGGATATGGTGAGTCTAGCACTCCTTGGCCTTCCTAAGAGCTTGCATAGCTACCAGGACTCGGTGAATGGAAGGGAGAAACTGCCAGATTGGGAATGACTATGGTCGGATTTGATGCAGGAGGAGATTAGACAGAGCACCAGAGACAGTTCTTCATCCATGCATGATGAGGAGAACTGTGCCTTAGCGAGTAAGGCGAAGAAGGGGAAGGAGAAGGTTTCTCTTTCTGAATCTAGTTCTTCCAATCATGGGAAGAAGGTTGACAAATCGAAAGTGCGATGCTTTCGTTGTCATGAGGTGGGCCATTATGCTGCAAATTGTCCATGGAGGAAATCCAAGAAGGGATCTGGGGAAGGATCTGAAGGTGAGGCACTTGCTTCATAGTTTGAGTTGGATTTCACACTCTTCACATGCATGGTTTCATCCATGGTGGGAAGTGGTTGGTTTCTTGACAGTTTCTTTCCACATGACCGATGACAAGAGTTTGTTCAATACTTTTGAGGAGAAAGATCTCTAGATACTCATAGCGATGGGTAATGATGAGAAGTATAGTGTCTCAGGTGTAGGCATAGTTAGTTTTCAGAGGGAGCATGGATCTCGCCTTACCTTGACCGATGTCAAGTATGTACTAGGATTGAAGAAAAATTTGGTGTCGATCGCGATGCTGGAAGACAAAGGCTATGATGTAGTCTTCAGTAAGGGAAAAGTTTTCCTTAGACACATCATCACTAGAGAGGTGAAGCAGATTGGTTCACGGGTCAAGAACCTGTATGCTCTTGAGGTTCAAGATGCATGCAAAGCCTTGAGTAGCAAGGCAACTGATGGAGACTTGGTGGTTGAGAGGGAGGGTATGTTACCTCTCAACATGCAGAGCCAGAAGAAGTCTCAGACAATTGTGGAGGAGCCACGATTGGTGCAGTAGCTTCAGGAGTTTGTGGAGCAGCCACAACAGGGAAAGCTGAGTGGAGGTCGAGTAGAGACATCTACTCATGCAGAGACCTCCAGTAGGGGGAAACTTCGAGCTAGGTGGGTTGAGGGATCACATGCAACCACACCTCCAGGTAGGAGGTGGGGCGATATAGAGTGATCATCCCAAGGAGGAGGGGCAGGATCCTTGAGGTACCCAACCTCTTGGATGAGACCTTGTTATAGGAGCCCCGATGTGGAGTAGCAGGAATTGACTGATTGGGTAGAGATAGATGTGGATGGAGCAGCAAAGAGAGCGATAGTGCAGGGAATCCCAGGACAGCGCATAGCTAGCAGGCTGCAACAATGCAAGAGGCACAAGTGTTTTGCACAATGCTAGGTGGCACAGAGAGGTGTGCAATGGTGCAAGATGCATGGAGATGTTGTAGTAGCGCAGATGTCAGAGAGGGAGCACTTGTCAGCAGCAGGTAGAGCTTCAGCATCAGAGTATGTTCCTAGCCCAACAGAGTGGTCAGTTGGGAGTGTTTTTGTTCCAAGTGTTGTTGGAGCAAGTGGACCGAGTAGATGTGTTGCATGCAGAACATTCTAGAGTTACAGGATCGGGTTCGAGAGAAAGCCTTTCTTGTTGAGAGGGAGCATTGAAAAATGTGCAACAAGAAATGTTAAATTTAGAATGTGCTAAAAATAGACCTGCTAAAAATAGCATGTCTAAAAATAGCAGTTTGGCCAGTGAGGTCATTGGCCACATTGGGTGAGAGGTGAAACTGCTAAAAATAGAAAGTTCTAAAAATAGAATTTCTGGGTCCCTTCCTATTTATAGAAATCGCTAGTCTATCTATAGGAAGTAAAATTAATTTTGGTCTTAACAGTAGTTGGAAATATTAATTAATTAATTCAGTTGAGTTAATTAGTTAAGGAAATTCGAATTTGAAGTCTTTGTGAGCATGCACATGAGTTGTCCCACTGATTGAGGAATTTATCTTTAATTTCCTCCACTGATTGAGGGAATAATTATGAGTTCTATAATGAGAGAATCAGTTGACTTAGTTCTAACTAGTCAAGTCTAGTTAGATTATTTTAACAAGTTGTTAAAATAATAAAATATAGTTTGTTAATGCTTGCATGCATGTGACAACTATTATTTTAGATGACTGAGGATTCACTCATGGATAACTGTTGCATGTCAGTTCTGTCAGAGATCCAGTTGAGATCAGATGTGGGACAGTGTACTATCAGATGCTTGACTATTTCTATTAAGTAGTTTTTTCATGGTTGAGGAACTAGTGTCCTGAAGGATTGCATAGTTGGACCATTGGTTAACTTAGTATGTTTGGAATTAATTTCATATGCTTTTGCTATTGTTTCCTAAGCAAACTATGCAAGGAAATAGGTATTGGACCATAGGTAAAGCCTTTATATACAGGGCTTGGTTGGTTCATGAGATATATCTTCATATCTTCATAGTTCATTGAGAACTAAATAGCTTGAGAGCTAATTCTTTTTGTATTGTGAAGAGGATTTCCATTTGATTGATAATACATGGTTGGGGTTTTATGCTGGTGCTTTCCCCTGGATATATCTTATGTTATGTGTGATTATTTCTCTTGATCAGTTATCCATGTTTCTACTTGATGTTTCTCATGAATTCGATTATGCTTCCGCTTAATGTTTTGTAGAAGTAGAACAAGTATTATGCTTTAGGACATTGCATATATCGACTTGTTCTATAGGTGAAATTTCTACACCTTTCATGATTGAGACAGTCGAGCAGAGTCTATCTTAGAGTGAGTTCATACTAATTTGTGTGGACCATTCTTGACGGCATCCACAATTATGTGATTTTCATTGATGACTATTCTCTTAAATGCTAGATTTATTTCATGCAGAAGAAGGACCAAACCTTCACAAAGTTTTGTGAGTTGAAAGATTTGGTTGAGAAAGAGTCAAGGAAGAAGATCAAGGCCTTGAGAAGTGAAAATGGTGGAGAATATGTCTCTCAAGAGTTTAAGGACTTCTGTGCAGCAGAAGGAATTAAATGAGAGTTGATGGCACCTCATAACCCACAGCAGAATGGGGTGGCTGAGAGGAAGAACAAAACTATTGTAGGGGCAGCAAGGGCAATGCTGCATGACCAATGCCTACCACTTCACTTGTGGGCTGAGGCATGCATCACAATGGTCTATTTGCAGAATAGAAGCCCGCATCACATACTTGGGATGAAGACACCAGAGGAAGCTTTCTCTGGTAAGAGACCATATGTTGGTCACTTCAGGACCTTTGGATCATTGATATATTGCCATGTGACAAAGGATGCATGGAAGAAGCTTGAGCTGACAGCAGAGTTGGGGATATTTATGGGGTACACTAATACACCTCACAACTATCAGGTGTACTTTCCTACTAGTCGGAGGACAGTGGTTCGCGGATATCTCAAGTTTGATGAGAAGAAGACCATGTGAGTTTCCCTTGAGAGGGAGCTCCAACTGCAGGCTGTGGAGGAACTGTTGGTTCCTAAGAAGGAGGAGCCTCAGACTAATGCGGAGCAACCACATGCAGAGGTTCCAGTAGTGGAGACATCCACTCAAGCTTAGTCTTCCATAGATGGACGCAAGCGTATAAGAGAAGCTGACAGATTGTTAGAGGATGTGAGAGAGAATGTGGGAGCACCATCTTCTCAGCACAGATAGAGGAGGTCACCTGAGAGGTACACTGGATACATGGCCTTTGCTAGGGAATGTGTTGAGACCGAGCCATCTTCCTTTGAGGAAGCAGTGTAGCAGCTGATTTGGGTTGATGTTATTGTGGAGGAGTATGACTCCATAGTTCGTAACAGTGTTTGTGACGTGGTTCTGAGACCGGAGAACAAGTCAGTTGTGAGTTCTCATTGGATTTACAAGGTAAGGCAAGCTACTGATGGTAGTGTGGAGAAGCATAAGGCAAGATTTGTTGCCCCTGGCTTTTCATAGGTCAAGGAGGATCATGTTGCTGCAGTATATATTTTGAAACAGAAGCAAGATGCTGACATTTTGACAAAGGCATTGTCAAAGTGTAAATTTTAGTTCCATAGAGACAGGATTGGGGTGGTAGATAATCCCTTTCTTGTTGAGAGGGAGTGTTGAAATATGGCAACAAGAATATCCAATTTAATTTGTCCTTGAATTAAATTGTGAATTAAAATCGAAGTTAGTCTTAACAACTACTTGAAAATAGTTAATTAATTAATTTTAAATTAATTAGTTGAAGAAATTCAAGTTAGAAGTCTTTCTGAAGTCATGCAAGAGTTATCCCTTAAATTAAGGAGATAATATTGAGTTATATTCGAGTTGTAATTAGTTAACTCAGTTTACTGAGTTAAGTCTATTTAAATTAGTTCCAAACTATTTGAGGAACTAATAGTGAGTTAACAATCAGTTTATGCATTAATGCACTCAAATAGTGCTACTCCAATTAACTGAAGATTCCCTCATCATAAACTCATACATGTCTATTCTGAGAAATACCCTATTGAAATAAATGTTCAAGGAAAATGTACTATTAGTTGCATTTGTTTTCTCGTGGAGAAAACTCATGCATGCAGTGAAGGATTTATCCTTGAGGATTGCGCAGTTTTGGAAGATTGGTTTTCCACTTGGTAAAGGAAAATCATCCACAAGGAACAACGCAAGGAAACAAGATCTTGGAGGGCAGAGAGGAAGGCTGGAGAGAAGCCAAGATTGCCTATGAGCATTTGTGAGGATCATACTAAGAGCTGGCTAGCTTTGAGAGCTAAGGATTTGTATAATTCCTATGTATTTCCACCATGTATGATAATACAATAGTGTGGGGTTTTTAGCTAAGGCTTTCCCCCAAAGTATTTTCATGTGTATTGTGCCATTGATTCTTCTTCTTCTGGTTATATTGTTCAGCTTGATATTTAAGCTTCTGCAAATTGATAGTAGAAGTAGGTTATAATACTCTACTTTGATTTATATTGCATTATCGGGTTAACTTACGCAGATTTTCTACACTAACAAAAAGAAAACTATGAGAAGTTTATTTCAAAGATGACATTGCATTAGGGGCCCAAGTGTCTGCTGCTGTTGCATATCATGTGAGGCCATGATGGAGAGGGGATGCACATTGTGCTTATGTAAGAGTGGGTCAAAAATTTATACATACATACATACATACATATGTTTATAACCATAGGACATGAATGAGTCAGAGGCTAAGTCACCAATGCCAAGTGATGGTGATGAGGCTGACTGGGATAGCTAAGTGGGTGCCACGAGGGGACCATGTTGGTGTCACATGGTGGGTTGATGGAGTGGTTCTATTGAGTTATACCATTGGCTGATCCAAGTCATGGGGAGTTGTCATATGAATACCCAGGAACCATGAAGTGGATCTGTGATAGCAACAGCCCCCCTTGTGAAGTTAGCGAGGGAAGGGGGGGTCATGCGTTAATTGTAGACGTCGATGGAGTCATATGAAATCAACAGTTAGGAGAATGGTGGGGAATTTCCCTAGTGATGTTAGAGAGGGGAGGTGGGGGTCGCACTTTAATTGTAGTCATTGATCAACTCAATTGATTTGGTTCATCAGATGACAGATGACTGCAACGGATGAGCCATTGTTAATACATGTGAGTGTTAGTGGCTAAAGGAGTACGCTATATATATATATATATATATATATATATATATATATATATATATATATATATATATATATATATATATATATATATATATATATATATATATATATATATATACATGTGAAAGACCTACTCATATAAACTCTAGAAGTAATAACTTTTGACCCTGGAGTCAGATTGACACAAATTTATATCATCGGAAATGTCCTGTCAAGATGAGAACATCAATGTCATTCATGCTAGGTTTGAGGATGTCGAAAAAGGAATTCGAAAAGAAAAAATTTGGACCCACTTTCCATAACACTACTTTGGATATTGGGTCAACATAGTAACCCCTCCTTCTACCCTTGGTTTGGGCCAAGGTCAGTTGGGGCTATATTACATTTCTATTATAGATTGAGACTCTTCAAAATTTTCAGTTTTCGTGGTGATATGTTTTTCATTGTTGTAGAACACAAGTCGAAAGTGACCACACTTTGAAGAGGATTGTGACTAACAACCAAAGGAACTAGGAAAATTATCTTTTCAATGTGTTATGGGTTGATAGGGTCACACCCAAATCCATGTTAGTAAATCCCTCCTATTACGTGGTTTATGATCTGGAAGCCATCCTTCTCTCCAGCTCGCACAATCTATACAAGATGTTGCTTCTTCCCAAATACAAAATCAAATTGATTGGAATTGATTAAGCTTGATGAATAAAGGAAAAAGGGAAAAGTGAAAATCATTACCCATCAATAGGTGATGAAAAGGTTTTTTGGAAAACATAAGATGACACTAATATTTTGATGTGGGTGAGTTAATTCTGAAATGGGATAAAGAAAAATAATAAAAAGAGAGATACTCCAAATTTCAAACTATGTCGCTTGGCCTATAATATATTTGTTGAAAGGTTGTGAAACGGGGTATACTAATTGAAAAATAGTGAAGGGGATGTAAGGTACCCAACCCTCCAATACTGATTAGGGTGGATTTTATCTAGACCCAATATTCAAAATTAATTGTGAGGATGGGGTTATCAAATTTCCTATTTCTTTGATTACCTCAAATAACATTTTTTGATAGTGACACCATCCTATGTTCTTCAAGAGATTTTCAATAATATAAATCTCATCTAAAAAAAAAATTTGGATAAGAATTTATACCCCTTTAAATGTTTTCTCTTTAGGCCACTTTGGTCTTTGTACTCCAATGTGGCCCTACCTTATTGTTCTATGTGGAAAACCTACCTAGCTCAACATATTGGTTATTAGATCATGTGCTAAAATTTCTATGACAAAAAATCTTGACCTTGAATTTATTGACCTAATAATGGGTTATTAATTGACATTTATTGGACATGACATTTGTTTCCCATCTATTGGCTCCTTGGAATATCTGAATGCTGTGAAAAATGGAAGTGGCCAATGGTCGACAACTAATAGGCTGACAATTTGATACCCAATTGAACAATGGGATGATTCTTGACACCTGTTATCTGATCTATATATATCTAAAATCCACAACATTTTCCATCTTGGCTGCCATTTGGCTACCACCTTAAGTTGATTCATACTTTGATTCCATGTTAGCACCACATTAGCTCCACATTGGTGCCATATCATGTTACATGGCTAACATGTGATTTCCATGTCAACACCATGTCATCTCCATTTCAGTGCTATTTTCATATCTAGGATAGCAACACATCAACATCATGTAATTGACCATGTTAAGAACCTTATTAATTCTGGAACTATTTAGTAGGAAGTCTTGATAGGAATTCCAAATGTCCTAATGGCTCGATACCTGCTACCTTAATTTCCTGATATCTATAAATTGAAGACCTAGACCATTCATTATTAAATGATATACAATATCAAATTTTATTAGTGTTATGGAGTTACACCAACTACCACTAAGAGAATTGTTGAAATTGATCTCATGATTGCTCGATCCAACACTTGATGGCTCCAAAAATTTATGTTAAGTGAAAAATAGTGTGGGTTTTGTTAGCATTAGGGGTTTTTTCTGACAGACTCCAATGAATTCTATTGATTGTCAAAAGTTAAGAGGTCGACACATGATGACCAATGGATAGAGACCATCTTATGAATGGCTCTTGGTATTGGCCCCTATGTTGACAATGTCACCAAGGGTTGAGATCGAGGCCTTCCAATCCCCAAATTTATAAACTTATGCCACATGATATCAAAATCCACAAAGGGGTCAATCCTTCAAATTCCAATTGTTCAACCTCGAATTTCCCATAATTCCAATAGTGCTTCCAAACTTGTTTTGAAGGTTTAAATTGAATTCGACAAGAGATATACCCAAAATAATTTTGATGATACAAAATCCTTTTCCATCTTGTGAAGGAAATCCAAATATCCTTCACTCTTCATCCACTTAACAATTTTTTCCTCCTAGGAGTTAGAAGAATGACACTATCCCAGTTTGCCTCATTTAAGGCCTTTAAGCCTTCTTATCGCAAATAAAGGTACCAAGTTTGATGAATAACAAAAAAGTTGGAAGATGGGAGTGGGGAAGCATGGATATTCAATCCCTCATATGTCTTAGTAAAGGCCAACAATAACACTTAAGGCTTCACAAGATTACTGCAAAATCATTAGGTTGTTTAACAACTTTCCACCAATTCAACAATTCTTTTGTAAATCTCTATAATGCTTTATTTAAGGCATTTTGATAAGAATTATTATTTGAATCTCCACTCTACAATCAAACTTTGATTCTTACATCAAAGTCCACATCATTAAATTTCCTTCTAATCTCCATAACAAGCTCCAAGACTCTAGCTTGTTTAAGGTAGACTAGACTCCTATTTAAGATTTCTTGAGAGTCATTGGGAACCAACCAACCATTTTGGTTCTTCAAGTGACTGAGGGTATTACTTCGCCTACTTCCTTTGCCTCTTAACTAATCAAGGCTTACAAAAATCATGATCTTTTAATAGTAACCAAGACTATAGATCTATCAGTCCTATTCTTAAAGGCACACTGTGAAGGTACATGAAAATACACAAGTAGGCATATGAACATTACAAAGACACCACATCCATTAAAATTATATTTTTTTCCAATGTTTTACAAAATTTTGGCTATTAGATATCACCCAAGGAATAAATCCATCCTCCTTCTTAGATTGAATCCAAAGAAGAGCTCATTAATACTAGGCCAACTCTCAACATAGACTTACTTAATAGCACAAAAAATTTACTCTATTCCAAAGCATCAACATGTCAACTTACAAGACTTGAACCTTGGTAGGGAGGATAACGACTATTATGCCCAAACACCCAAGATAAACTCTATTTACCCATTAATAATACATTTAATTTCTCCCTCTCTCTCTCTCTCTCTCTCTCTCACACACACACACACACACACACACACACACACACAGACACACACACACACACACACACACACGCACGCACGCGCGCGCGCGCACACACACACACACACACATACACACATATGTGCCATAATATCCATTTAACAAGAAAGCTCATAGTGACACTCAAATTATCAATATACATAGTTGACATTGAATTATTTTATTTATGGTTCACATTTTTCACATTAAAATATTAATACATGCCCTAATCATATTTGGAAGTAGAAAATATATATCCACATGTCTCTCTCTCTAATTATTTTTGTCACAAATATTTTTGAAAATTCCATATGTTTATTTATTTGTCATATTTTGTGTGTGTATATAGATATAATTTTTGGTATTAATATTTAAAATTTTACTTGTCATCTCCATATTAAAAGTGAATGAATTACAAATCTCCCTAGAAAACCTATAATGAAATAAAAATTCTCTCTCTTTTTAGATAAAAACCATATTAAACTATACATATACATATACATATACATATACATATACATATACATATACATATACATATACATATACATATACATATACATCTACATATACATATACATACATCTATATATATATATATATATATATATATATATATATATATATATATATATATATATATATATATATATATATATATATATATATCGAGAGAGATATGTAATATTTAAAAAATATTTATTACAAAAACAATTTTATACATAGAGAGTGTTTTATGAATATATGTTTTCTACTTCAAATATGAATGGGGCTTATATTAACAATTTAATGTGTAGAATGTGAATCATAAATAAAATATTTTAATGTCGGCTATGTATATGTTATATAAAACAAAAGGAGTGTGTGTGTCTATGTGTGTGCGTGTGAGATTTCTTTGTTATTTTGATAAGTATAACTTTATGGATTTATTCCTCAAAAGAAAAAACATGCCGATTTTGATAATCTGGCTTAAACAATAACAGTATGATGTGTAGTACTAGTCAACCATAGACCCCCTATTACTCGATATAATCCTCCACGAAAAGTTAAAATAGAATTCTCTCTCTCTATATATAAAATCCATATTTGTTACTGATATTTTTTAAATGTTATATATCAACTCCAAATTAAGAATGCAATAAGTTACACATATCCCTTATAATGATATATATATATATATATATATATATATATATAGAGAGAGAGAGAGAGAGAGAGAGAGAGAGAGAGAGAGAGAGAGAATTTAAATTATTATTATTATTATTTTATATAAACAAAGTTATTTAATATAGATATCGAAATCTTTTATTGTATTAACACTAACACTAAAATATATTTTTGTTATTAGTATATGTTATCATGAAATATCAATTTAATTTCTATTACATGACATTTTTCAACTCCATTTTAATTAGTGAAGGAATTAAATATCTCTTTAATATTAAAAAGTAAAATTTTTCCCTTTACTTGCAATTACTTTATCTCTATATAAAGTGGATGTAAAATTAAGGTGGAAATTGAATTATTTTATTTATGGTTAGCATTGACCTTTTTTGTTATTACTATTTTTTTATTTTTTATTGTAAGTATTATTTTTAAATGTAATGTTCCATGAAAAAATATTCCTCATACTGAAGTTTCACCATATGTCACCCAAAGAATTGCTAACATTGGTCTCTTGATTACTCGAACCATTATTTGATGGCACCCAAAATCTTTGTTAAGTTACAAATAATATGGTTTTCTTAGAATTAGGGGTTTTTTCGTGATCGGCTCAAATTAATTCTATTGATTGTCAAAAGTCAAAAGGTTGACACATGATTGCCAATGGATCTATAGCTTATTATGAATGGATCCTGGTATTGGCCATGTCATTGAGGTTTGAGGCTGCAACCATCCAATCCCCAAATTTCTAAATTGCTACCACATGATCTCAAAATCCATAAACAGTTCAATCCTTGAAATCCCTATGGTCCATCCTCGAATTTCCAACAATTTCAATAGTTCTTCCAAAGTTGATTTGAAGGTTTAAATTGAATTCGACAAGGAAGGGATATACCCAAAAGACTTGTGATTATACAAAAGCCTTTGCCAACTTATGAAGGAATTCCCAAGACCCTTCACTCTTCATCCCCTTTATAGACCTTTCCTCATAGGATTTAGAAGAATGACACTATTCCACTTAGTTCCATTTAATCTCTTCAAGCCTTCTTTCCCAAACAAGGGAACCTTTTTGATGAATAAAAAACAAGCTGCGATGAGGAGGGGCAGTCAACACTGTTATTTAATCCCTCAGTTGGCCTAATAAAGGCCAACAATAGCACTTACAACTTCGTAAGTTTACTTGAAGCTCTTTAGGTATTTTAACAACTTTCCACCAATTCAACAGTTCTTCTATAAATCTCTGTAATGCTTTATTTCATGCATTTTGAGAAGACTCCTTCTTTGAGTCTCCACTTTACAATAAAAAATTTAATATTACATATAATTCCACATCATTAAAGGGCCTTCTACTACCCATAACATGCTAAAAAATTCTCTAGATTGTTTAAGGGGTAGGGCTCTTATTTAATATATTTTGAGTCTTTTTTAACCAGCCAACCATTTGGGCTTTTCAAGAAACTGAGGGTATTACTTCCTCTACTTCCTTTGTTGTATCCCTTACCTAATTAATGCCTACAACAATTAGGAATTTTAAATAGTAAATAGGACTATAGATATATTGGTCCTATTCTTAGAGGCACATCATAAAAGAAAATGAGAATACACAAGTAGGCATATGAACATTACAAAGCTACCGCATCCACTAAAACTACATTTTCTCAAAGGTTTTATAAAATTTTGGGCGTTGGGTATTTCCCGGGGAAGAAAGTTAGTTTCCCTCTCAGCTTGAAGGAAAGAGAGAGGCTGTTTGTACTAGGGAAACCCTCAATATAGATTCACTTAAGAACACAACAAAGTTATTCTATTTTAGAGTGTCAACATGTAAAATTAAAAGACTTGAATCTGGGTGGGGAGGATAACAATTATTATGCCAAACCACCCAAACTAAACTCAGTTGACTCAATAAAACTATATTTACTTTTACACACACACACACACACACACCCCATAATATCCATTTCTCAAGAAAACTCATAGTGACACTTGGTTATCAATACATATATAGTTGACATTGAAATATTTTATTTATGATTCACATTCTACAAATTAAAATGTTAATAGATGCCCCAATCATAATTGGAAGTAGAAAACATATACCCATAGGTCTCTCTTTCTCATTATTTTTGTCACAAATAATTTTTAAAATGTTACATCTCTCTCTCTCTCTCTCATATACATACATACATACATACATATATACATATACATATACATATACATATAATATTTTTGTTATTAATATTTAAAATGTTAACTCCATATTAAAAATGAATGAATTACAAATCTCCCTAAAAATCCTATTAATGGAATAATAATTCTCTCTCTTTATATATAAAATCCACATTAAACCTTTTAACTAATAAAATGTTATATATATATATATATATATATATATATATATATATATATATATATATATATATATATATATATATATGAATATGACATTAAAATATTTTATTTATAATTCAGATTTTACATATCAAATTGTTAATTCATGCCCCGATCATATTTGGAAGTAGAAAACATATATCCATAGAAAGCTCTCTCTCTCTTTATAATTATTTTTGTTATAAATATTTTTAAAATGTTACATGCTTATTTATTTGTCTTCCTATCTATATTTATATATAGGTTTAGAACTGGAATCTAAGATTTTATAACATGTTTGATGTAGATAGGTGACAAGTTGATGATAAGTTTAATACAAGTTGGAGGCAAGTTAGAATCAATATTAGAATATGATCATGTATAGGTTTCATTACAATCATACAAGTGGTCTACCAAATTCCCTAATTACAGAGAATAATGGGTTGATAATAGGTTTCACCAACCGGTCACCGGATAACGATATGTATGTTGCAAATCACATAACAGGTTGCCAAAAATAAGTGGCAAGTATATTAGAGGTATAGTAGATTACTCAAAGGTAGGTTACATCTCCCTTAATTTTTTATGACCATCTTGTCACAGGTAGGTGGCGAGTATATTTATAGGTTGTGATAGGATATTACAGGTAGGTTAACCAAAGGTTTATATCAAAATTCTTGCAGGTTTATAATAGATTGTCATGGGTGGGTGACAAATTTACTATAGGTACTATAACAAGTTATACCCAAGTTTCCATGGGTGTGTCACAGGTTAGTGATAAATCAATGAAATGAAAACATAGGATTTCCTCATAGGTAGGAAACAATATCATTACTGGATACAACTGAGGAATTGGTCACAAGTGATAACAACTTTTGAAACAGGTTCTATAATAGGTTTGTAATCGATTTATGACACGGTGAAAACATGATTGTAGTAGCTCTACAACAGGTTATGATAGGTTTATAGTAGATCATAACAGGTCTTCTCAAGAATCTTGTAGGTGTGATGATAGGTCATAATAGGTGTAATGACAGTAGTAACATGTTACCATTTATGATAATTTACGTATGGAAATTATAGGACTATTAAGTGTTTAAAAAGTTGTAACAACTAATAAATATTTGACAACATAGTTGAATAAAGTTCAACTAGAAGTTCAAGCTCTGATTATTCACCCTGATAAAAAAATAAGTTAGCTTAATAGGGATTTGGTGAGACAAATTATTGAATTTGAGAAGTAAGAAAGTGAGTTTGCAAAGAGCTAATGGACTATAGAAGTAGAGTGAACAGAAACAATTGAAATTACATGAATTTTATGAGAAGCAAAATATAGAATCATCCATTTAAGTGTGCCTTCCAAGGATGGATGTTTGTTTATAGAAAGTTGTATGCATGGCCAGTGCTTGTAATTAAAGCATCTGAAGACATCTTTGACTCAACATTCTTCACAAATTTTTTCTATTTATTATCATTTACACTTGATTATTAATGTCCCTTATTGGAAAGAGAAAATATTTATATGTCTGTATATATACTTATGTATGCGAAAATGAATGATAGATATTGATGTTAATTGATGATGTCTTTTAGGTGTAATGAAAATGGTGCAGAACTTGCACGCTTGTCGGCATAGGGGCAAGGACCTCTGAATCCTGTTGGTGTGCAGATGGCACCAGAAGCATGGAGGGTGCCCCAGGATGAAATAATACATGAAGACATGGATTTTTGTAACAAATTTAGTCTATGGTCATAAGATGCAATAAGGATAGTGCATAAAATAAGGGGGGGGGATGTCATACCCCACTTGTTTATGAGAATTACATGTAAATTGGCCAATAGGCTGGTGAGTTGGAATTATAGTGCAAGCTTGCATGCCTATGTATCTATGTTATGTAGTTTGGGGCTAACACACCTAGATATATAAAATTCCTTTAAGGGATGTAAGGCCAAGAGAGCCGTATTTGTAATTATGATGTATTAAAACTGTTATTAATAATAAAAAATATTGGATGCAAATTCTACTCCATAGTAAGAGTATGGAGGTCGTACGACTCCACAGTGACAGGAAATGTGTAGGTGATGGAGGTTGGTGTTGAGGACACCTGGGGACCCACATGGCTCTAATGTGTGCCACATGGCAGAGGAATCCATGCAAAGTGAATATATGTATGTGTGTGAATGTACTTACCATGGGATTATGATTGTGATCACTATGAGTATCTTGTGGTTCTGGACTTCATGGCTGGCCGTAAGGAACCACTTGGGCATAGGTTTGGGGGAAGCAACTTAGACGTTCCTAGCTAGTTGTAAGGTGCCACTTGGGCACAAGTTTATGGGAAGAAGATGAGATGTTCCTAGCTAGTCGTAAGGCGTCATTGGGTGAAGGTTTTTTGGAAGTAGAGTTGTGTTAGTTTGATGGCTTGGAGGGTGCCTAGAGACTTGGAGCAACATGGATGTGCATTGACACCTTGGAAGTTAGCCTAGAAGGTGCCTGGAACCATGGATAATATCATCATTGGGTTGGCACCTTAGTAATGGATGTACATATATTTTTGGTTACTATTGCCCATGGAGTTGTACCCCCGACTCAGGGGTGACCCATGGTTAAAATTGACAAACCATGTGGTCTATGGCAGGGTGGAATGTTAAGAGCCTGTAGCTAGTCGATTATTTTATTACAGATAACTATTCTTTCTTATGTGTTGTGCCAATGTATGCTTATGTGCTAGATTTTATATTTATGGGTATTTTTACTATAAACCATAGTTGGGATTCCTTGCTAATGTGACTGACCCACTATTGGGTATATATATATATATATATATATATATATATATATATATATATATATATATATATATATATAGATATATTACTATGTATGTCGTGTGTTATAATTACACATATCTAATGAAAGCCCTAGTCTGGTTTTTACATATCTAATTGATGGTGACATGCTACAATCTAGACACTAGTTCTTGTTAAAAACCCTAACTATGTGAACTATAATTATATGTTGCCTTATAATTATTTACTGTCAATAAATACAAAGTTAAGATCAAAATTCAGATAATAGAATTACAGTGAGTTATGGCAGAAGGCCAAAGTTAATGATGATAATTATGGTTTGTGAACTTACACAAGAGTTATTAATGAAATTATTGGTGTGAGATAGGACACATTTGTGGGAAAATTTTAAACCACGAAGCTTCCACAGAAAATCGATGGATTCAATGGAGCTTTGGGTAAATCAACGGGATTCCCAAATTGTGTATGCTTCCATTAAAATATTGGTTAATTTAATTGGTGAATTTTGGTTATGATGACAAAATGTTTCCCGACTCTATATATATAAGCACACAAATAAATAAACAGGTAAAATTTTAAAAATTATTTATAACAAAAATAAATATATAGAGAGAGTGTCTGTTCTATGGATATATGTTTTCTACTTCCAAATATAATTAGGGCATGAATTAACACTTTATTATGTAGAATTTAAATTATAAATAAAATATTTCGATGTCATATCTCTCTCTCTCTCTCTCTCTCTCTCGCTATATATATATATATATATATATATATATATATATATATATTTTTTTGTTATTAATATTTAAAATGTTTCAAGTTAGCTCTCTCTCTCTCTCTCTCTCTCTCTCTCTCTCTCTCTCTCTATATATATATATATATATATATATATATATATATATATAGAAAATGAATATTAATTTGTTTTAATTAAGAAAATGTCATATATATGCCACAATATCCATTTAGCATGAAAGTACATAGTGAGACTCAGATTATCAATATACATAATTGACATTGAAATATTTTATTTATGATTCACATTCTACACATTAAAATGCCCAATCATATTTGGAAGTAGAAAACATATCTCAATAGGCCTCTCTCTATAATTATTTTTGTTACAAATATATTTTAAAATTTTACACGATTTTTCATATATATATAGATATAATGTTACAAGTTGACTCCATATTAAAAATGAATGAATTAGAAATCTCTCTAGACAACATATTAATGGATTAACAATTCTCTCTTTCTTTATATATAAAGTCCATATTAAACTTTTTTAACTAACATATACACACACATATATTTCTTTTATTTCATATAATATATACATAGTTGATATTGAAATATTTTATTTATGATTCACATTCTACATATTAAAATGTTAATACATACCCCAATCATATTTGGAAGTAGAAAACATATATACATAGAACTCTCTCTTTATATATAATTATTTTTGTTGTAAATATTTTTTAAAATGTTATATGTATAGAGTTAGATGTCAAATAAAAAATGAATGGATGAATGAATATTAAAAAATTAATGAATTACAAATCGTACTCAAAAAAATATTAAGGGAATAAGAATTCTCTCTTTATATATATCAAATCCATATATGATACTAATATCTTTTAAATTTTATATATCAACTCCATATTAAAACGACAATAAATTACACAAATCCCTTACAATGAAAAGTGAAAACATAAGAGCGAGGGCATTGACTAGTCGCGGGTGTTACTCGTTTCTTAGGCCAAGCCCGCTCACCTTTTTTTTCAAGTTTTAGAGAGGATCCTGGTGTAGCCTGTGCAAGAGGATCCAGATAGTGGGAGCCTGGTGCAGATTCCAGGGCCAGGAGGAGGAAGATCTGGGAGCGCATAAAGACTGTGCGTTCCTCCAGAGCCATGGGCCCAAGAGGGGGGCGTGAAAAGGAAACATCTTTGCAACCTAAGCTAACTGCATTCTGTGATGTAGTTGCAGCATGCAACAAACGATCAACAACCGAAAACCAGCAAAAAATTGTTAAAAAATTGGAATCCATCCCCACAGTTGCTTTGCCAATTGAAGAACCATGCAAAGCGGCACTAAATCTAGCTGAACGAGGGCTTATTAGTTAGTTCACAGGCTTATGGACCTCTCCTAAAGTGGTAGAAGCATGGGTGCAAAGGAACTGGCAAATCCTGCTCAAAGAAGGAATAAAAAGCCATTTCGTCGGCAAAGGCTTCTTCGTATTCGTATTTGAAGCAGCAGAAGACAAGAATCTCATTTTCAGAAATGATCCCTATTTCATGGGGCCTCAGGGTCTCTATCTGAATCAATGAACTCTAGATTTTGACCCGACTCAGGATGTGCCCTCGACTATTCCAGTCTAGGTGCGACTACCCCATCTACCTTTTCATTGCTAGAACCCTAAATCCTTAGAAACCATAGGCAATAAGCTAGGCAAATACATCAATCGAGCAAAAAGAAGAGACCAGTACTCCTGTGTGAGAATTTGTGTAGAAGTAGACATGGAGGAAGGCATCCCTGAAGCCATTAAACTCACGGTGGCTGACTAGACACACATACAAGTGTTAGACTATGAGAAACTCCCATTTAAATGCTGACACTTCCATGGCTTTGGGCATTTTTCTAAGCATTGTAAAAAGAAAGCAAAGGATGAAACAGAGAAGGAGAAAGGAGATCAACGGACTCAGGTTCAGAAATCAGGACGAACTAAGTAGATCAACAGGAACAAAGGGAAAGTTGTCTCCACTGGGAAGGTTCCTCCACCCGAAAGCCAAGCAGAAGGAAGATCACTCCCACCAATAGCAGACATATCAACAAATCCTTTTGAATTTCTCAGTACACCAAAAAAACTCCAAGATCCAGCAGATAATGAGGCCGAACAACAAGCTAAAAACATGGAAGAAGTGAAAAGGCAAGAGGAATTAGTCCCTCTCCAAACCCCAAAAGGTGGCTCTAGCCCCCCTTCCTATGCTGAAATGACAAGAAAGACGACCACTGAGATACCAGGATCCTCAGAATATGAATCATCTGAGAGGCCCTTGAAAAGAGTGGGGAGGAAATCTCATAAAGAGGCCAGAGAATAAGAAGCAGAGAGACAAAAAATGCAGGGTAGCTTGGCCACTATAGAGATGTCTATTGGCAGAAATACTAGAACCAAGCCTCCTAATGGAGGTGCTGCCCCAAACCCCACCAGTAAATAATGCAATTAATATCTTGGAATTGCAGAGGACTGGGGAACTTGCCAAAAGTTGAAGCAGTCAAGTGCCTAATAGAATCAGAACTACCCGAGATCCTCATGCTCCAAGAGACTAAAATAGAAGGCGAAGCCCTTCTGGAACTCAGCAAAGAAAAATGGAAAAAAAAATTGGGAAAGTTGTTAGTGCTAGAGGTACATGTAGCAGATTAGCCACTCTTTGGGAGGTTGATAAATTCCAGCTGGAGAGCTCTTTGAGATGCAGCACTAGATTTACACAAAACTCCAACACCTACCAAGTAAGATAAACATTGCACTCTTTAATGTCTATGTACCTGTCCCCTATGTAGAAAAGGAATAATGTTTGCAAACTCTGACTAGTTTTTTGGAAGCATACTCCCTCAGTAACATAATTATTGCCGAAGACTTCAACCTAATCCTAGAACCAAAGGAAAAAAGAGGAGGAACCAATAGAAGGGATCACTTCCTCCCCTTAGAGGAAAATCTAATTCAACAATGGGATTTACTGGATTTCAAGCCAAAAAAAGGTCTATACACATGGACAAACAACAGAATAGGGGAGGAGCATATTTGAGCCAGGCTAGATAGATTCCTCCTGCAGAGTTCATTCCTCTCCGAGAAGATCATTATCTCCACAAAAATTATACCTAAGTGGAACTCTGACCATAAACCCATCCTCCTTCTGCTGGAAGAATAAGAAAACCTAGGGTCAATCCCCTTCTGGTTCAGCCCACTATGGGAAAATAGAGAAGGGTTTCTGGAAACAGCGAATAAATATTGGTCCAATGATGTTCTTGGATCACCCAACTATGTTTGGGAGCAAAAGATAAAAGCCACCAAAAGAATCTTGAAGCAATGGATAAAAAAGCCCACAGCCTCTCCCACTTCCCTTCGAAAATAGAGCATAAAGCAGCTACTCGATCTCCAAATGGGCCTGCAGATACAATACATAACCAGAGTAGAAATTCATAGAGAGCAAGAACACCAAATCAGTACCCTCCGGATTTTTAGAGAAGAGGAATAATATTTGAGGCTCAAGTCACACAACCTTTGGATTATGTCTGGAGACAAAAATACAACCTTCTTCCACAAGCAAATTCAAACCTGCCTTTCTAAAAACCACATAGCCAAAATCACCCTACTTGATGGATCTGTTCTCAAAGACTCAACTCTGATAAAAGAGGCTGCAACCTCTCATTTTCAACAGTTATTAAAAGAAGAAGGGGAGGAGGATGATGAGGAAGCACATGACTTCCTCAAGCATGTTCCAAGGATGGTCAACGAGGAGGACAATTTAACACTCTTGATGCCATTCACTGAAGAAGAAATTAGTAATGTCATCTAGAAGATGGAACCAGACAAAGCCCCAAGATCTAATGGATTCTCAATACACTTCTATAGACTCTGTTGGGACATCATCAAGGTTGACTTGTTCTGAACGATCAAAGGCTTCCTTTGAAGATCCAAAGTGGGAAGAAGCATAAACTCCACCTTCGTAGCCCTAATTCCAAAATAAGCCAACCCAGAGACTCTTGAAAGATTTAGATTAATCTCGCTTTGCAATGCATCCTACAAAATACTCTCCAAGTTACTATAAAATAGAATAAATCCTCTGCTAGACAAACTCATCTCTCCTAATCAAGGAGAGTTTGTCAAAGGCAGGCATATCTTGGACAATGTGATACTGGTGAAGTAAATCATCCATTCCAGCCATCAACGCAAAGAGAAAGGTATGCTAATCAAACTGGATATGGAAAATGCCTTTGATAGAGTAAGCCACTCCTTCCTCCTCCATGTACTTTCTGAATTTGGTTTCTGTTCTGAATTTGTAAAATTGATTACGACATGCATTAGAGAACCTTGGATAACCCCTCTAGTAAATGGTAGGCTGACAAGCTACTTCAAAGCTTCGAGGGAAATCAAACAAGGTTGCCCTCTGTCCCCCTTTCTATATATTCTAATGGTGGACTCTTTAAGACGAAATCTCTTAGATGAGAAGCTCAATGGGACACTTCCTGGCATTAGGGTGATACTCGGAACAAACCTAATCAATCATGCCTTGTTCGTCGATGACTCTATTCTTATAGGAGGAGCCTCTATTAAAATTGCAAGAGCCTTTGGTGGAGTTATCCAAAGCTTCCGCAGAGTCTTAGGAGCTATGGTCAACAAGAAAAAAATGCAATGTATGGCTGGTCAGCAGACCAGCAATCTATACTCAAGATAGCCCAAGCCCTCATTTTCACTAGTCATGTCTCATGGGATAAATTCAAGTACTTGGTCTGCCCTTAACCTTGGGTATCACAAAGGCCCCTCATTGGATGGAAATCATCAGCAAAATCAAGGCAAAAATGACCGCTTGGGGTGGCTAGTGTCTTACCACAGCAGGAAAGCTCACTCTAGTCAAGTCAGTTCTCTCATCCCTACCTATCTACCAGGCTTCATTCCTTTTAGCTCCAAAAATGATCACCTCACAATTAGCAAAGTTGATTCGAAATTTTCTATGGCAAGGAGGAAAGGGGAACCCAACAAAATATCATATAATAAGCTGGGACATAGTGAAAAGATCAATATCTAAAGGTGGTCTTCAAGTAAGAAATCCCGAGTTGGCCAATTTGGCAATGGGAGAGAAGATCCTCTGGAAAATCTTCTCAAACCAAAGACACCCTATAAGTCAAGTTCTAATTAAAAAATATTTGCATAGACTCACATTAAAAATATGGATGAAGGAGTCTCCAACAAAGGAACCACACTATGGAAGTTGTGCAGCCAAGGTCGGAATTTCTTCAAAGATTAGCTCTACATAATTCCAGGAAATGGGAAAAGAATTAGACTGTGGGAGGACAAGATCATGGGTCTTCATCCCCTAAATCTTGCTCCAGAAATAACAGACTTGCAAAATTGGCTCATCCAGAAAGGTATCCACAAACTTGCTGACATATGCACATGGGACTCAAAAGGGAACTGGAGTAATTGGGCCCTCCATCGCCCCCCTGATTGGAGGCTCCCTCAACTCCATCAACTATTAGTTAAACCCATTAGTCTTGCACCAGTGCATCTCCATTCGAGGGACAAGTGGGGCTGGGGAAGACCGGAGCTTACTCAGCTCGACTGGGCTTCGCAGCTCTATAAGAACAACAACAATAGATCCACATACAAAGCTTTGACAACATGTTTGGGACCCATTTGGACTCTCAAAAATCAACTTCTTCTCTTGGATTCTAATGCACAGAAGGACTCTCAAAGGGGAAAAATTAGAGAAAAGAGGAATCATTAGACCACACAAATTCCCTCTCTGCTGCAAGGACCAGAAAACAATCGATCATCTATTCATAGACTACCCCTTTTCTCAAGAGGTCTGGAAGCAAGCAATTATGGGACTCAATGCACAAATCCCTCAGTAAACTTCAGTTGTTAGTCTTTTCGTAACTTGGAAAGAACGTTATCATCACACTTTGAATAACAAATCAATATGGATTAAAATCTGGAATGCAATTCCAAAATATATCTGCTGGGGAATCTAGTTGGCTAGGAATGAAGCCATCTTCAACAACATACTATAATACTCCAACACAGTGACTGCCAAGGCCAAAGCTCTGCTACTGGAAACTTTTGAAAGTAGACCTCACAACTCAGACAATACCCTCCTCTCTGAAGAGCTTACTTGGCTAGGGGATTCCCAGAGACAGGAAAGTATAAAAAAGAAAATTTCCTCGCCCAACCACAATCCAGAGTGGTGTCTATGGATCTCTGAGGAGGACTTTAAAAAATGGTGGAAAAGTTAGGGAAAAGTCACAATTTTCTTCGACGGAGCCTCCAAAGGAAACTCGGGGATATTAGGGGCAGGAGGAATAATTTACTATACAGGTGGACAAAAACAAGACAGCTTTAGTTGGGGCCTAGGTCAGAGCACCAACAACCAATCAGAGATCCTCGGAATGCTCAAAGTGCGCCAGCTAGCTCAGAGGAATAGAGGGGAAAATCTTTGAATCATTGGGGATTTTTAAATCCTGATTAAAACTCTCAACACGGGCAACCAACTTAAAAACTCGACTCTAAACAAGACCCTTGAAATAGTAAGAAAGGTTATTCAAATCTTCACATCCTGCTCATACTACTATGTCATGCGATCTATTAACAAGGAAGTTGATAGAATGGCTAACAAAGGATGTCTTCTAGCTCAAGATATGCTCGTAAAGAATGATGAAGAAGCTGAAAGGAAACCAATTCCTTAACAGGCAAGGAGAGCTGGTCAAGGGCAAAATGCCTCAGAACATAGGCTGGCACAGGTTGACTTTCATTGACAAGAGAGAGTGGGAAACTCCTCGTTGGTCTTTCTTTGCGCTGAGTAGTTAGGTAATTGGTCTTCAACATGGGACAACAATTTTGGGTTGTTTAGCTTGGAGTAGAATTGATTTCATTCGGCGGAAGCTTATGAAAGATGTGATGTGTAGCATCTAGGAGGGAGATGATTTGACAGTCATCGCACGCTTGAAAAGGAGGGGAGTGGTAAGTGGTATACATCGCACCGCTTCGGGCCCCTAGGCAATATTTCATGAATTGGACATGATGTACCTCAGGGTCTAACGTGTGGCAGGGAAAAACTACTCTTATCGTGCGCTCCTGAGTTGTTATGGGCCGGATAGAGAAGGACACGAAAAGCGTCGGATCTAGGCGGGGCTTGATCTAATGGTTATTGCGCGATGTTTATTGAGGGGTCTTAACCTTGATGTGGGGTCGGGCATGGAGGAGGCTTGGAATTTTGGAGGTGGGGTCAGGTTAAGGGCTGGACAGGGAGGGTCGCAATATGCATCGGATCTGGGCGGGGATTTATCTGACGGCCATCGGGCATTACAAGTGGAGGGGAGTTAATTACGTTGGGAGTGGTAAGTGGTTTCCATCGCACTGCTCCTGGTTTCTGGGCTGTTTTGAATGAAACGAATGCAATTCCACTCAAGGGCTAACGCTTGGCAGGTCAAAACTGCCCATATCGTGTGCCGTTGAGGAATTAATGGTCGATCAGTTAAGGACGCGAAATGTGTCAGATCTAGGTGGAGGAAGATTAGATAATTATCATGCGTCGATTAAGGCGGGGTCTTCACCTTGTTGTGGGGCCAGGTTCGGAAGAGAAGCTCGATATCGGAGGTGGGGATAGGGTATATATTAAAACAATTTAATATATGCAAGTTTTAACTTAAAGTAAATATGGAATTATCTTAAGTTAGGAAAATTTCAAAGCAACGAAGGAAAGCAGATTGCAAGATAGGTCACACAGATGCCATCAACAAACCAAGGAACTCTAAGCCATGATAAAAGCGTCAAAAGCAGCAACTCTTCTCTGACACTAATGCCAGGATATGAGGTCTCTATAAAGGAAAAAATCTTACAACTGAATGTAATCGAGGTTGTTTTGCCATGGCCATCCTCTCCCTATGAATACAACTTAACTGCTTTTGTTAAAAAAAAAAAGTGAAAACATAAGAAATTTTTTAATTTAAATTATTTATTTTTCTTTACATAAACTATGTTATTTAAAAGTGAGATTGAAATATTTTATTTTATTTTATTTATTGCTAATAGCAAAATATTTTATATATATATATATATATATATATCTATATATATATTCCAATTAAGGATAGAATGAATTACATATCTGTAATATAAATTATATTATTTTTGCAAGGTATTTGTCAAATCCATATTAAATTGTGAAGTAATTACATATCTCTTTAATATTAAAAGGTAAAGTGGATATAAAATTAAGGTGGAAATTGAAATATTTTATTGATGGTCGACATTGATTTTTTTGTTATTACTATTTTTTTAAAATTTGTTAGTGTAAGTATTATTTTATTATTTCAAAGGTAATGTTACTTGACAACATCTCCCTCATACTACAGTTGCACCACCTGCCACTAAGATAATCGCTGAAATTGATCTCTTGATTGGTTGACCCATCATTTGAATATTCCCAAAATTTCAAATAAATAGCAAATAATGTGGGTTTTGTTAGCATCAAGGGTTTTTTCTTGATAGACTCTAATGAAATATACTAATTTTTGAAATTCAAAAGATTCATATATGGTGGTTGATGACTCAATAACATCTTCTGAATGGATCTTGATCTTGGCCCCTATGTCGATTATGTAAACAAGGGTTGAGGCCAGGGCCTTCCAATCCCAAAATTTGTAAACTTCTTCCACATGATCTCAAAATCCACAAAGGGGTCAATATTTGAAATTCAAATGGTCCATCCTCAAATTTCTAACAATTCCAATAGATCTTCCAATTTTTTTTTTAAGGTTTAAATTGAATTTGACAGGTCATGGATATGCTTAGAAGACTTACAATGATACAAAAGCCTTTTCCAGCTTGTGAAGGAAATACCAAGATCCTTCACTTTTCTTACACTTGACATACCTTTCCTCCTAGGACATAGAAGAAGGACACTATTCCAATTTGTGCCATTTAAGGCCTTGAAGCCTTCATATCCCAAACAAGAGTACCTTTTATGTGAATAAAAAATAATTTTTGAGTGAGGGATGACATGGATATTCAAGGTCAACAGTAGAACTTAAGGCTTCACAAACTTACTTCAATCCCTTTAGGCCCTTTAACAAATTTCCACCAGTTTAACTATTCTTCTATAAATCTATATAACGCTTTATTTCAGGCATTTTGAGAAGACTTCTTCTTTGAATCTCCACTCTACAATCAAATTTCAACTCTTACATCTAAGTCCACATTATTGAAGGGACTTCTACTCTCTGCAACAAGCTCAAAATATCTCTAGCTTGTTTGAGGTAGATTAGACTATTATTTAAGATTCATTAAGAATCTTTTGCAACCAACCAACCATTCAAGTCCTTCAAGTGACTCAGAATATTATCTTCCCTACTTCCTTTGTCATATCTCTTACCTAATTAAGGTCTAAAATAATCAAGATCTTTTTATAGTAAACATGGCAATAGATCTATCCATCTTATTCTTAGAGGTACATCATAAAAGCACATGAAAATACACAGGTAGGTATATGAACATTAAAAAGTCACAATGTCCATTAAAACTACATTTTTTCCAAGGTTTTATAATCAACCTCCCTCTAGCCCAAATGAAAAAAAAAGGTTGTTGGTACTAGGAAAAAGAGAGGTTGTTGGTGTTGAAAAATGTGCAACAAGAAATGTTAAATTTAGAATGTACTAAAAATAACATGTCTAAAAATAGTAGTTTGGCCAGTGAGGTCATTGGCCACATTGGGTGAGAGGCGAAACTACTAAAAATAGAAAGTTCTAAAAATATAATTTCTGGGTCGCTTCCTATTTATGGCAATCCCCAGTCTATCTATAGGAAGTAAAATTAATTTTGGTCTTAACAGCAGTTGGAAATATTAATTAATTAATTCACTTGTGTTAATTAGTTAAGGAAAATCGAATTTGAAGTCTTTGTGAGCATGCACATGAGTTGTCCCACGGATTGAGGAATTTATCCTTAATTTCCTTCGCTGATTGAGGGAACAAGTATGAGTTCTACAATGAGAGAATCAGTTGACTTAGTTCTAACTAGTCAAGTCCAGTTAGATTATTTTAACAAGTTGTTAAAATAATAAAATATAGTTTGTTAATGCTTGCATGCATGTGACAACTATTATTTTAGATAACTGAGAATCATAGAAAATTTTAGGGGCGAATGTTCGCCCTTTGGCGAAATTAAGGGGTTTTAAATTTTTAGTGGGCGAATATTTTGTATCATAGTACATTTTTACAAATCACCTCAAATAGCCCACCTTATTTTAAGGGAGAGGGTAAAAAAGGTAAATTTAGCCCTTGAAATTAGGAGTTACAACCTTCCATTCGCCCATTTTCAAGAATAGGTTTTATTTAAGTGAATCCATTCGCCCATTTTCAAGAATAGGTTTTATTTAAGTGAATCCTATGGGCCAAATACCATATGTTTTATTTAAGTGAATCCATTCGCCCATTTTCAAGAATAGGTTTTATTTAAGTGAATCCTATGGGCCAAATACCATATTTATAAAAGAGGTATGGTAAATTAATAAAAATATAAATAAATGAGAAGTATGGTAAATAAATAAAACATTTTTTATATTTACTCCATAAGTCACCTTATATACATGCAAGGGTGTAAACAAATAAAAATATAACTAAAGTGGAGGTATGGTAAATAAATAAAACATCTTTTTATACTTACTCAAAAGGTATGGTAAATAAATAAAAATATAAATAAACTAGACGTATGGTAAATAAATAAAATCTCTTTTTATATTTAGTCCATAACCCTCGTTCTATTTATGAAGGCTCAAGAAAGAGGTTTTATTTAAGTGAATCCCATGGGCCAAATACCATATTTGTAAAAGAGGTATGGTAAATTAATAAAAATATAAATAAACGAGAGGTATGGTAAACAAATAAAACATTTTTTTATATTTACTTCATAAGTCATCTTATATTTACGAACACTCAAAAAATGCGTTATATTTAGGTGAAACCTATGGGCAAAATACTATGGGACAATTACCATGGACTAGATTGTTATTAATACCATGCAAAAAAACATTATTAACCCTAATATTAGTATTAATAAAAATAAAAAATGGCACATGGTATTGACCCATGGTATTCACCAAAATGGCACATGGTATTGACCCATGGTATTCACCTGGAATGTAGCCTATTTAAATGGGGGAATTAAGCTAGCATAGATCCATCTTTACTCTGGATCTACTAAACCCCGAGAGGTATCAAATATCATGATATGCAAACTAGCATAGAGTGAAAAAATATTTGATCCCTCTCACGGGTGGATATTAATTTTTATAAATTACTAATAGTAATTTTTAAGCTCCAGGTTTATGATAACCCATGGTAATACCAAGATCTTACAAGATTTTATAATTAAGTAAAATATTCGCCATGCCTGGTGAGAGATTCGCCAAAAAATTATATATACATATTATATTATTGATAAAATCGCCTTCCATTTTTCCTATATACCATGGAGATTCGCCCATTTATTATATTTATAAATTTAGGGGGGTTCTTAAAATTTTCCCTGCTGAGAATTCGCTCATGGATAACTGTTGCATGTCAGTTCTGTCAGTGACTCAGTTGAGATCAGATGTGGGACAGTGTACTATCAAATGCTTGACTATAAGCAGTATTTGCATGGTTGAGGAACTAATGTCCTCAAGGATTGCGTAGTTGGACCATTGGTTAACTTGGTATGTTTGGAATTAATTGCATATGCTTTTGCTATTATTTCCTAAGCAAACTGTGCAAGGAAATAGGGATTGGACCATAGGTAAAACCTTTATATACAGGGCTTGGTTGGTTCATGAGACATATCTTCATATCTTCATATTTCATTGAGAACTAATTCTTTTTGTATTGTGAAGAGGATTTCCACTTGATTGATATGCATGGTTGGGGTTTTATGTTGGTGCTTTCCCCTGGATATATCTTGTGTTATGTGTGATTATTTCTCTTGATCATTTATGCATGTTTCTACTTGATGTTGCTCATGAATTCGATTATGCTTCCGCTTAATGTTTTGTAGAAGTAAAACAAGTATTATGCTTTAGGACATTGCATATATCGGTTTGTTATATAGGTGAAATTTCTACATGGTATTGAAGCACAGGTGATCAAGCAAGAACAATATACTAGCAAGAAAAATTTGAAGTTTATTATTCGGGATATAGATCTCAAGTTCTTATCACATTTATTTTATCGATGGAATTCTATGGTTTGAGGCTTGAGTATGCCCTTGGTGTCAACTCAAACTATATAGCTTGGAAGGATCGCATGGAGGCAGTTTTGGAAGATAATGGCCTTAAGGATTTCATTGATCAAGAAATTCCTAAGCCCACTGACAAGACTGAGCAGGTGGAATGGAGGAAGTGTGTGGCTAGAGCTAGGAGAATTCTCTTGGAGGGAGTGCGAGATCACATTGTCTTGAGCCTCCATGGGAAGGAGACTCTGCATGCAATGTGGAAAACATTAAAAGATTTATATCAGAATAACAGTGATTAGAGGAAGCTAGCATTGAAGGACAAACTTCGAAAGATCAAGTGTGAAAGGGATGAGATGATCGCTATGTACCAAGCTCATCACATGCAGGGATGAGCTTGCAAGTGTAGGGGTCATGACATCGGATTAGGATATGGTGAGTCTAGCACTCCTTGGCCTTCCTAAGAGCTGGCATAGCTACTAGGACTCGGTGGATGGAAGGGAGAAACTGCCAGATTGGGAATGACTATGGTCAGATTTGATGCAGGAGGAGATCAGACAGAGCACCAAAGACAGTTCCTCATCCATGCATGATGAGGAGAACTGTGCCTTAGCTAGTAAGGCGAAGAAGGGGAAGGAGAAGGTTTCTATTTCCTAATCCAGTTCTTCCAATGATGGGAAGAAGGTTGACAAATCGAAAGTGCGATGCTTTCGTTGTCATAAGGTGGGCCATTATGCTGCAAATTGTCCATGGAGGAAATCCAAGAAGGGATCTGGCGAAGGATCTGAAGGTGAGGCACTTGCTTCACAGTTTGAGTTGGATTTCACACTCTTCGCATGCATGGTTTCATCCATGGTGGGAAGTGGTTGGTTTCTTGACAGTGGAGCTTCTTTCCACATGACTAGCGACAAGAGTTTGTTTAGTACTTTGGAGGAGAAAGATCTCTAGATACTCATAGCGATGGGTAGTGATGAGAAGTATAATGTCTCAGGTGTAGGCACGATTATTTTTCAGAGGGAGCATGGATCTCACCTTACCTTGACTGATGTCAAGTATGTACCAGGAATGAAGAGAAACTTGGTGTCGATCGCGATGTTGGAAGACAGAGGCTATGATGTAGTCTTCAGTAAGGGAAGGGTTTTCCTTAGACACATCATCACTAAAGAGGTGAAGCAGATTGGTTCACAGGTCAAGAACCTGTATGCTCTTGAGGTTCAAGATGCATGCAAAGCCTTGAGCAGCAAGGCAATTGATGAAGACTTGGTGGTTGAGAGGGAGGGTATATTACCTCTCAACATGCAGAGCCAGAAGAAGTCTCAGATGATTGTGGAGGAGCCATGATTGGTGTAGCAGCTTCAGGAGATTGTGGAGCAGCCACAACAGGGAAACTAAGTGGAGATCAAGTAGAGACATCTACTCATGTAGAGACCTCCAGTAGGGGGAAACTTCGAGCCAGGTGGGCTAAGGGATCACATGCAGCCATACCTCCAGGTAGGAGGTGGGGCGATATAGAGTGATCGTCTCAAGGAGGAGGGGTAGGATCCTTGAGGTACCCAACCTCTTGGATGAGACCTTACTATAGGAGCCCCAATGTAGAGTAGCAGGAACTGACTGATTGGGTAAAGACAGATGCAGATGGAGCGGCAGAGAGAGAGACAGTACAGAGAATCCCAGGACAAGGCATAGCTAGCAGACTGCAGCAATGCGAGAGGCACAAGTGTTTTGCACAGTGCTAGGTGGCATAGAGAGGTGTGCAATGGTGCGAGATGCATGGAGATGTTGCAGTAGCGTAGATGTCAGAGGGGGAGCACTTTCCAACAGCAGGTAGAGCTTCAGCATGAGAGTATGTCCTAGCCCAACAGAGTGGTTAGTTGGGAGTGTTTTTGTTCCAAGTGTTGTTGGAGCAAGTGGACTAGGTAGATGTGTTGCATGCAGAACATTCCAGAGTTACAGGATTGGGTTCAAGAGGAAGCCTTTCTTGTTGAGAGGGAGGGTTGAAAAATGTGCAACAAGAAATGTTAAATTTAGAATGTGCTAAAAATAGCATGTCTAAAAATAGCAGTTTGGCTAGTGAGGTCATTGGCCACATTGGGTGAGAGGTGAAACTGCTAAAAATATAAAGTTCTAAAAATAGCATTTCTGGGTCCCTTCCTATTTATAGCAGTCCCTAGTCTATCTATAGGAAGTAAAATTAATTTTGGTCTTAACAGCAGTTGGAAGTATTAATTAATTAATTCAGTTGAGTTAATTAGTTAAGGAAATTTGAATTTGAAGTCTTTGTGAGCATGCACATGAGTTGTCCCACTGATTGAGGAATTTATCCTTAATTTCTTCCACTGATTGAGGGAATAATTATGAGTTCTATAATGAGATAATCAGTTGACTTAGTTCTAACTAGTCAAGTCCAGTTAGATTATTTTAACAAGTAGTTAAAATAATAAAATTTAGTTTGTTAATGCTTGCATGCATGTGACAACTATTATTTTAGATAACTGAGAATTCACTCATGGATAACTTTTTCATGTTAGCTTTGTTAGAGACCCAGTTGAGATCAGATGTGGGACAATATACTATCAGATGCTTGACTATTTCTAGTAAGTAGTTTTTGCATGGTTGAGGAACTAGTGTCCTCAAGGATTGTGTAGTTGGACCATTGGTTAACTTGGTATGTTTGTAATTAATTACATATGCTTTTGCTATTATTTCCTAAGAAAAATACGCAAGGAAATAGGGATTGAACCATAGGTAAAGCCTTTATACAGGGCTTGGTTGGTTCATGAGACATATCTTCATATCTTCATAGTTCATTGAGAACTGAATAGCTTGAGAGCTAATTCTTTTTGTATTGTGAAGAGGATTTCCACTTGATTGATAATACATGGTTGGGGTTTTATGCTGGTGTTTTCCCTTGGATATATCTTGTGTTATGTGTGATTATTTCTCTTGATCAGTTATGCATGTTTCTACTTGATGTTGCTTATGAATTCGATTATGCTTCCGCTTAATGTTTTGTAGAAGTAGAATAAGTATTATGCTTCAGGACATTGCATATATCGATTTGTTCTACAGGTGAAATTTCTATAGTTGGTACTAGGCTAACCCTTAGTATAAAATCTCTTAAGAGCACAACATAGCTACTATATTCCAAAATGTCAACATGTCAATTTAAAAGACTTGAGCTTTTGTGGGTAGGATAACAACTATTTTGGCCAATCACCCAAGCTAAAATAAAATTATCTACCAAAAATACATATATACACACCATAATATCCATTGAGCAAGAAAACTCATAGTGACACTCAGATTACCAATATACATAGTTAACATTGAAATATTTTATTTATGATTCACATTCTACATATTAAAATGTTAATAAATGCCCCAAACATATTCTCTCTCTCTAATTATTTTTGTCACAATTTTTTTATTATAAATGTTATATGTTTATTTGTCTATCACTATGTGTGTGTAAAATTTTTGTTATTAATATTTAAAATGCTATATGTCAACTCCATATTAAAAATTAATGAATTGAAAATATCCCTAGAAGCCCTATCAATGGGATAACAATTCTCTCTCTCTCTCTCTATAGATATAGATATAGATATATATATATATATATATATATATATATATATATATATATATATATAATTTATTTATGGTTTACATTCTATACATTAAAATGTTAATACATGCTCCAATTATATTTGGAAGTAGAAAACATATATTTATAAAACACTCTCTCTACATATAATTATTTTTGTTATATGTGTGTGTGTGTGTCAACTACATATTAAAAAATAAATGAAGTACAAATTTCCTTAAAATCCTATTAATGGAAAATAAATTCTCTCTCTCAATAAATATATATATATATATATATAGTTGACATTGACATATTTTATTTATGATTTACATTCTACACATTATAACGTTAATACATAAGGTTCTCTGCAATATATATATATATATATATTATATATATATATATATATATATATATATATATATATATATATATATATATATATATATATATATATATATATATATATATATAAAATGTCAAATGAGAAATGCGGATGATGAATGAATATTAAAATATATTGAAAAATGGATAAATTACAATTCTTTCTAAAGAATATATCTATATATATATATATATGTTCAATCATATTTGGAAGTAAAAAACATAGTTCTTTAAATATAACTTTTGTTATTAATATTTAAAATATTACGTTTCAACTCCATATTAAAAATAGATGAATTACAAATCTCTTTAAAAAACCTATTAATGTAATACTAATACTCTCTTTATATATATAAAATCTATATATTTTAAATGTTATATATCAATTAGTTCATATAAGAAAGACTATAAATTACACATATCCCTTACCATGAAAAATGAAAACATGAGATTTTTTTTTTTTGATATAAAATATGTTATTTAATATGGACATTATTATTTTATTTTTTTGTATGACTAACAATGATTTGTTATTGTTGTTACTTCGTATAGTTTTATTTTAATTATTATATATTGTTGTTACTTTGTATAGTTTTATTTTAATTATTATATGTAAACAAAACATATAATGAATTACATATAATGTAATATCAATTATATTATTTTTTTATTGCATTTGTCAACTCCATAATAAGTAGTCAAAAGAATTGCATATCTTTTCAATATTAAAAAGTAATTTACTTTTTTTTACTTTCAATTAATTTATCTCTATATAAAGTGGATAAAAAATTAAGGTGGAAATTGAAGTATTTTATGTATGACGAACATTGATTCTTTTTTTATTATATTTTTTAATTTTTCATTGTAAGTATTATTTTATTAATTTTAAATGTAACTTTACGTGATAATATCCCCTCACAGTAAGTTGTAGAGTCTTGACACAATAATTAAAAAAAATAAAAATTTATTGTAAATATTGAATTTTTATATGTTGATTAATTAAATTTAAATATAAAATTCTAGGATATAGTATTCATTAATGCCATTTACTATTTCAATTTATATGGTTAATAATTTATAGGTTTTTTGTTTTTCTTTTATTTTTATTTTTTTATTTTTTATTTTTTTTATTTTTGTGTGGTTCACACCCCAGATATTGATGTGATGGGGCCAGCCCACGTGGTCCCGCCTTGCCTCAGCTGATGTGGACTTACGTTATTGAACTGGTTGGAATATGCGGTAATTGGGAATTGATTATGGTTTAATTTACAATCAACACGGCTGTACTTTGTATTAACCCTCCGTTGGACACCTGTTCTCCTCGAACTTGGCAAACCCTACCTTGTTTTTGTTACCCGGTTCGCGCCTTTGCGGTCATTTTTGCCTTCGATGCTTGGTCTCGGTGGTCTCTGTGTTGTTTTGGCTCCGCCTCTGGTTATTTGTCTGTGATGAAACCCTTTGGGTTTCCGCCTGTTCTGTGGTGATATGATGATGCCTCAACTATACCCTGTCGTTACTGTGTGGGTTTGTCTATCCGGCACTTGGTTTCGTTGGTAAGTTGCTATGGTTCCATCGCATGTTCATTTCGTTTTCATGGCTGTAAGAACTATCCTTTGTTTGATTTCGTGGTTACTGTCTGGTCTGGCCTTCTTGACAATTCTTTGGTTAAGGACTATGGCGTAATGATGCTCGGTCCGCTCAGCTTGACAGTTGCACAGGTCGATGGAATTCTGGTTTCGTTCCTCTCCAGCGCTCGGCTATTTGGACAAGGTATGACACAGTTCTATGCTAGAATTTCTTTTCCTCTGTTTGCACCGAGACTAACGTTCTTCGGCCCCTCTGTGGACAGGGGTCTCTGTTTCAGGGTTCTGTTGGCCTACTATTCCAGCACACTGTCAGGTATGATTACTCTCCTGTCTCCATACTCAGGGTTTTCATTTACAGGCATTATGGCTTCAATTCTCATGCAAGGGTTTTATTGGAAAGATACCCTGACCTTCCACCTTCTATGTCTTTTGCAGGTGTGGCCGTCTTCCGTGTCGTAGCAATGGCTTCCGTCGACTCCTTCCGGGTAGTCCTGTTCTTGTTTTGCTTTCTTGTAATGAGTCTTGGTCCTGATCACGGATTATGGTCGCTTGTTATGTGAAATGCCTGTTTATTTGTTGTGTTTGGAATTTCTGGGTTTGTCAAACCCTTGGCCGTAACTTAGGAGGGTTTGTGGGTCGGTTGCAACGCTGTTCGGTTGCACCACGATGCACAGTTCTATGTAATTTTTATGCAGAAGAAATACATTGTAAAATTAAGTGATAGATAGACTCATTCGCTGCCAGTTCTGGTTGCTTACCCGGTTATTGTGGTTGTTTGGTTTGAACCCTTAGTGGGTGCTGGTTCTTTCCACCTCTTGTTCGCTTTCTTCTCTGCCAGTTCGTAGCTCTTTGAATACTGTAAAACACTGTTGATATATTTAAATAAAAAATGAAATATTTACGCAGCACTGTACATACAGGCTTTTGTTACTGAGGACACATATATGAACAATTTGTTTGCTTGTGCACTGAAATAAGATGAAGGAAAATGTATATTTATTATTCTCTTGTATATGCTCCGCTGCTGAACCCCTCTGGGTTTGCTTGCTTGTCTTTTTATACAATGTTTTCAGGCAATTTGATAACTGCTGGTAGTTATTCAATTACATTTTTAGCAGTTACTATAGGCATGACTTTCTTTGACTATCAATAGTTTACTTAGTCTGCCTTTTTACCATAGGAATTCGTTGTTAACCACCTACTGACCCTAACCTACTATCATCGTTTCTAACTAGAACCTATTACAATATTTCAAACATAATGAACAGAAATTAAGATAACAACAGTTAACAATGTAGCTGACCACGAAAGAAAGAAAACAAAAACATAGGAACTTGACAGACTTGCTGTCCGTTCAGTGAAATGTTTCTCACCCCCAATCTTTTTCAGAAACTTTGTTCGCCCTCCCTCAGTCTTCACCCTGTTGACTAGATGCTCCTGCATCAGGCTGCCGGGGTAAAAGAGAACTCATGGCTCTGTCCCATGAGCTCCTCCACCGAGTAGCCAGCCTTCTGAATCTGTGCCTCGTCGAGCCATGAGCTGTCCTCCATTGGACGGTCCTTCCACTTGACGAGGTAACGCAGATACTCCTTCCTGCGCATCTTCTTGGCTACCTGGGTGCTGAGGATTCCTTCAATTTCATGGGTCCGGACCGAAGGCAACTGTTTCTTCCAAAGACTGCTCTCTAATTGGGTGTCCCGTTGTGGCTGTACCATTTTGTCATCTTCCGCCTGGGCATGATATGGGAACAGGTCTGCCACGTTGAATATAGGTGATATACCTATATCAGGTGGCAACGAATTTCATATGCATTAGCTGAAAATTTCCGCAGAATTTTGCATGGACCGATTTTCTTGAATTTTAACTTGTTATATGTACCCTTAGGAAACCGTTCCCGACGCAGATGCGCAAGGACTTCGTCTCCAACATCAAAATGTACCTCTCGTCGCTTTATGTCTGCGTGCTGTCCTGCAACCTTAATTTGACCTTTTCATGAAGTTCGCTCATTGCTTCAACAAAATCTTCCCCATCTGCACTTCTCCATTCTAGCTGTCCCAAATCTCGTAGTTCATGTACCCCTCGAGGATGCATACCATACAAAACCTGAAATGGGCTAAATTTGGTGCTCCGATTGGGCGAATCGTTATAAGCGAATTCTTCCTGGGCAAGAGCTCGATCCCATAATCATGAGTTTTCTCCTGTCAAACTTCGTAATAAGTTGCCCAAACTCCTGTTCACCACCTCTGTCTGTCCATCAGTCTGCGAGTGATACGCAGAACTGAAATTTAACTGCGTGCCCAACTTTTTCCACAGCGTGCGCCAAAAATGTCCCGTGAACTTCACATCCCTGTCCGAAACAATAGTTCTAGGTAAGCCATGTAATCGAACTACTTCTGTAAAATACAGGTGTGCCACGTTTGTGGCGTCGCTAGTTTTCCGGCAAGGAATGAAATGAGCCATTTTCGAGAACCTATCCACCACCACCATCACTGAATCATATCCCCGCTGCGTTCTAGGCAATCCTAGGACAAAATCAATGCTGACCGAATCCCACGGCCTGCTCAGAACAGGTAGGGGTGTGTACAGTCCAGTGTTCTGGCTGTGTCCCTTCGCCAGTTGGCAGATTTTACACCTGGTTACATATCTCTGCACGTCCCGGCTCATTTTTGGCCAATAATAAAAATGCCCGAGCTGCTCCAACGTTTTATCGATGCCAAAATGTCCCGCTAGTCCGCCACTGTGTTTCTCTCTTACTAAATTTTCCCTCATCGAACAGTCCGGAATACATAGCTGTCCACCTCGAAACAATAATCCTTCCTGTAAATTGAAATCTAGCCATGGGCTCGTATTCCTTAATACGGGATTTTTGCATGCTTCAAAAGCTTCCTTGAAATCCGCGTCCATCTGGTACAAATCCTTCAAGTGCTCAAATCCCATCACCTGTATGCCACTTTCTTGTAAGAGCAAGGCTCTTCTACCTAAAGCATCCGCCACTTTGTTGGCTTGCCCACTTATGTGCTTTAACACAAAAGTAAAACTCTGCAAGTATTCCACCCACTTGGCATGTTTATGGTTCAGTTTGTGCTGCTGCGTTACATATTGTAACGCTGAATTATCAGAGAACAAGACGAACTCATTGCCCAGTAAGTAGTGCCTCCAATGTTTCAAAGCTTGGACCACTGCATAGAACTCTTTGTCATATGATGAATACTTCTGCCGACTCTCATTTAGTTTTTCACTAAAAAACGCCACCGGTTTGTCCTCTTGACTGAGCACAGTGCCAATAGCTATCCCGCTTGTATCACAACGAACCTGAAAAGGTTTACTAAAATCGGGCAGTATCAAGATCGGCCTCTCCGTTATTTTCTGCTTCAGAAGTTGGAAACTGTTTTCTGCCGCCTTGGTCCAACAAAAAGGTTGGCTGGCCTTTTTGATGGTCTCTAGCATTGGTGTGCAGATCTCACTAAAATTCTTAATGAATTTTCGATAAAAACTTGCTAAACCATGAAAGCTACGTACCTCAAACAAATTCTTAGGTGACGGCCAACTTATGATTGCTGCAATCTTTTCTGGGTCCATCTTTAACTCGTTCTCTGCAACTACAAATCCCAGATAGATCAACTCCTTCTGCAAGAAAGTGCATTTCTTCAAATTTATCAGCAGTTTGTTCTGTTGCAGCTTCTCGAATACCCTTCGAATATGCTGAAGGTGTTCTCTTTTTGTCCTGCTGAAAATTAAAATATCGTCCAGATAGACTATCACGAATTTCCCAATAAATTCCTTTAACATTTCATTCATCAGTCTCATAAAAGTACTTGGAGCGTTACTCAACCCAAATGGCATGACCAGCCATTCGTACAGTCCTTCGTTGGTCTTGAAGGCTGTCTTCCATTTGTCTCCCTCTCTAGTTCTGATCTGATGGTACCCACTCTTCAGATCTATTTTTGTAAAGTAAGCTGCCCCACTAAGACAGTCCATCATGTCGTCCATTCTAGGCAAGGGAAACCTGTATCGAATCGTAATTTTGTTTATAGCCCGCAAATCCGTGCACATTCGCCATTCTCCACCTTTCTTGGGTGCAAGGACTGTTGGTACTACACAGGGGCTCAGACTTTCTCTGATCAGTCCCTTATCCAACAACTCCTGCACTTGTTTGCGTACTTCTTCATTGTCCTTTGGACTCATCCTGTACGCTACCTTGTTCGGCAAGCTTGCTCCTGGTATAAAATCAATGTGATGGCTGATACTCCTTTTGGGAGGCAATTTATCAGGTAACTCATCAGCCGCAATGTCTTGAAATTCTTCCAACAGCTCCTGTATTTCTTTGGGCAGTTCTGATTTTTCCAAGTTCAGCAATACTAGCTTCATCCTCCTCACAACTGCAAAATTAACTTCATTTTCCTCAACCTGTTTTACAAACTGTTTTCCTCCAATTAACAACGCCTTTGTTCCGCTTGATTCTGCTGTGTCTTCCTCTTTGATGGGTACAAGTGTGTGTTTGACCCCATCCTTTGTAAATTTATAACAATTGGTCTTTCCATCGTGTGTCACCTTCCTATCATACTGCCATGGTCTTCCAAGCAGTATATGGCACACGTCCATTGGCATAATATCGCAGACCACTGTGTCGTGGTACTTGCCAATGTGAAACTCTACCTCACATTGTTCATCAACCAATAGCTGGTGGCCTTTCTGTAGCCACGACACCTTGTAAGGTGTGGGGTGCTTCAGCCGCTTCAACCCCAGCTTTTCCACCATCTCAGTGGCAACCAAGTTATCCGTACTCCCGCTGTCTATTATCACTTTGCAGCACTTTCCATGCGATTTACAGACTGTCCGGAATAGTGCTTTCCGCTGTGTTGGTTCAGCCACCTCCTTGGCTGGTTTTAACAGCACTTTATTCAAAATCAAAGCTTCTCCTGTTTCCGCCATGTCTTCCACCTCCCGGGGTTGTGCTTCAGCTTCTTCAGGCTGTGCCATAAGTGTTCCCCTCTGACCTGCCTGTTCAACTTCTGGACATTCAAAGGATCTGTGCCCCCATTTATGGCACCTGTAGCACTGGACACTCGTCCCTCTTCCACGGCCATTCCCTCGTCCTCGCTGATATGACCGACCTCCTCTGGTGCTTTCTCCTTTCTCTGTTGTCCCTGAAGTTTTAGAACTGCTGCCTTCTTCGTTGTTCGCAACAGTCCTTCCTCTGCCGTAGGACTGTCCCCGTCCTCTACCATTCCCTCTCCCTCTCCTGTTGTTCTGTTTTCTGTTGATTTTCTCCTCAGCCTTTACAACACTCTGAAATGCTTCTTCAATATTCCGGGGAGAAAGAATACTGATTTCATCCAATATCTCCATCCTCAATCCATTTACGTACCTTGCTGTTTTTTCTGGGTTATCATCCGTATAACCAGCACGTAAATTCACTCGGTAAAACTCTTCCGTGTACTCCTTGACAGTCATACCCTTCTGCCTTAAATTCTGTACTTGCCGATATAATTCCACCTGGTAGTCTTTTGGTAGAAATCTGCCCTTCAATTTTGCCACCATCCTTGACCATTGTCGTATCGGCAACTTATTCATTCGTTTTCTGTCCGCTTGGACACTGTCCCACCACAAGAGTGCGTGTCCCTTTAACTTAGTGGCAGCGAACCTAACTCTTCTATCCTCACTGATTTCCTCATTTTCGAAATATTTATCTAGTTCGCTTATCCAGTCCAACAGGACATCTGCGGACAGACTGCCATCGTAATTAGAAATCTCTGTTTTGGGTTTGCTGCTGGCCAATAGAACTGAACGCAGCAGTCTCAATTCCGGAGCTTCTTCGTCTGACCCGTCTGTAGCAGTTACCGCTTCCTCCTCACTGTTATCTCCAAGTTCCGGGTCTCTTCGCCTACCCGCCTCCACTGCTTCCAAACGAGCTGTAAGAACTCTAATCTGCTCCCTCAATCCTTCATCTGCTCCCCTACGTGTACCTCTTCCACGTCCTCGTCTTGGTGCTTCCATCCTCTTCTATTTAAAAAAAAAACTGCTCTGATACCACTTGATGGGGCCAGCCCACGTGGTCCCGCCTTGCCTCAGCTGATGTGGACATACGTTATTGAACTGGTTGGAATATGCGGTAATTGGGAATTGATTATGGTTTAATTTACAATCAACACGACTGTACTTTGTATTAACCCTGCGTTGGACACCTGTTCTCCTCGAACTTGGCAAACCCTACCTTGTTTTTGTTACCCGGTTCGCGCCTTTGCGGTCATTTTTGCCTTCGATGCTTGGTCTCGGTGGTCTCTGTGTTGTTTTGGCTCCGCCTCTGGTTATTTGTCTGTGATGAAACCCTTTGGGTTTCCGCCTGTTCTGTGGTGATATGATGATGCCTCAACTATACACTGTCGTTACTGTGTGGGTTTGTCTATCCGGCACTTGGTTTCGTTGGTAAGTTGCTATGGTTCCATCGCATGTTCATTTTGTTTTCATGGCTGTAAGAACTATCCTTTGTTTGATTTTGTGGTTACTGTCTGGTCTGGCCTTCTTGACAATTCTTTGGTTAAGGACTATGGCGTAATGATGCTCGGTCCGCTCAGCTTGACAGTTGCACAGGTCGATGGAATTCCGGTTTCGTTCCTCTCCAGCGCTCGGCTATTTGGACAAGGTATGACACAGTTCTATGCTAGAATTTCTTTTCCTCTGTTTGCACCGAGACTAACGTTCTTCGGCCCCTCTGTGGACAGGGGTCTCTGTTTCAGGGTTTTGTTGGCCTACTGTTCCGGCACACTGTCAGGTATGATTACTCTCCTGTCTCCATACTCAGGGTTTTCATTTACAGGCGTTATGGCTTCAATTCTCATGCAAGGGTTTTATTGGAAAGATACCCTGACCTTCCACCTTCTATGTCTTTTGCAGGTGTGGCCATCTTCCGTGTCGTAGCAATGGCTTCCGTCAACTCCTTCCGGGTAGTCCTGTTCTTGTTTTGCTTTCTTGTAATGAGTCTTGGTCCTGATCACGGATTATGGTCGCTTGTTATGTGAAATGCCTGTTTATTTGTTGTGTTTGGAATTTCTGGGTTTGTCAAACCCTTGGCCGTAATTTAGGAGGGTTTGTGGGTCGGTTGCAACGCTGTTCGGTTGCACCACGATGCACAGTTCTATGTAATTTTTATGCAGAAGAAATACATTGTAAAATTAAGTGATAGATAGACTCATTCGCTGCCAATTCTGGTTGCTTACCCGGTTATTGTGGTTGTTTGGTTTGAACCCTTAGTGGGTGCTGGTTCTTTCCGCCTCTTGTTCGATTTCTTCTCTGCCAGTTCGTAGCTCTTTGAATACTGTAAAACACTGTTGATATATTTAAATAAAAAATGAAATATTTACGCAGCACTGTACATACAGGCTTTTGTTACTGAGGACACATATATGAACAATTTGTTTGCTTGTGCACTGAAATAAGATGAAGGAAAATGTATATTTATTATTCTCTTGTATATGCTCCGCTGCTGAACCCCTCTGGGTTTGCTTGCTTGTCTTTTTATACAATGTTTTCAGGCAGTTTGATAACTGCTGGTAGTTATTCAATTACAGTTTTAGCAGTTACTATAGGCATGACTTTCTTTGACTATCAATAGTTTACTTAGTCTGCCTTTTTACCATAGGAATTCGTTGTTAGCCACCTACTGACCCTAACCTACTATCATCGTTTCTAACTAGAACCTATTACAATATTTCAAACATAATGAACAGAAATTAAGATAACAACAGTTAACAATGTAGCTGACCACGAAAGAAAGAAAACAAAAACATAGGAACTTGACAGACTTGCTGTCCGTTCAGTGAAATGTTTCTTACCCCCAATCTTTTTCAGAAACTTTGTTCGCCCTCCCTCGGTCTTCACCCTGTTGACCAGATGCTCGTGCATCATGATGACTACTATGTCCACTAAATATATATTTGTACCTAGTCAACCCATCCAATCCCTTCTAGCCATGTCAACAATGGAGCCTAACCATGAAGAAAATTGAATTGATAACCTCTTATTATCAAAGGTGATTTAACCACAAGGACTTGATCAATTGAGCTAACCCTCAAGGCTATATTCTTCAAAGTGAGCATCAATACAACAATATTCATAGGGATGTAGCCATTACAACAATATTTCTCACCATAATGTCACTTGTAGCGAATTGAATCTAGGTGGGGGGAGAAAACAACCATTGTGCCCAACTACTATAGATAACCCCAATCAATAATTTATAGTTGTTGTTTATGTTATATATATTTTATATTTATATATTTAGAAATATTTTATTTTTAATTTTGTGTTTAATAATTAAATTTATTATGTTCTTATATATTTTCTAATTATATGTTCTAAAATATCATGGTTACAAATGTTAATCATTACTATTTAAATTTATTTTAATGAGATACTAAGAGGGTTGAAGATGAAAAGAACTTTCTCTTGCATTCCCTAGCTCTTACTCACATCCATTCTAATTTTCTAAACCTTGCCACATTACCAACCTTTTTGACTTGTTAAGCCAACAAAATTATGGTGATATCACAACACTTCTCTTCTTTCTTTTCAATCATAGGAATAAAATATTAGAACATCTCAATTAATCATTTAATTTATTTAGGTTTAGTTTAATACATACCCCAATCATATTTGGAAATAGAAAACATATATACATATAGAACCTCTCTTTATATATAACTTTTTTGTTGTAATTTTTTTTTTAAATGTTATATAATTAGATATCAAATGAATGATTTGGAAGTAGAAAACATATTTATAAATAGAACTCTCTCTTTATATATAAATTTTTTGTTGTAATTTTCTTTTAAATGTTATATAATTAGATATCAAATGAATGAATGGATGAGTTAATATTAAAAAATGAATGAATTACAAATTTTATTAAAAATAAATATTAAGGGAATAAGAATTCTCTCTCTAGATATATAAAATCATATATGAAACTAATATCTTTTAAATGTTATATATAAACTCCATATTAAAAAGACAATAAATTACACAAATACCTTACAACGAAAACTGAAAACATAAGAAATTTTTTAGTTTAAATTATTTTGTGTTTCTTTACATAAACTATGTTATTTAATATTGAAATTGAAATATCTTATTTTATTTATGGATAATAGTACAATATATTTTTGTTATATATATATATATATATATTCCAACTAAACATAGAATGAATTACATATTTGTAATATCAATTATATTATTTCTACATGACATTTGTTAACTCCATATTAAATAGTGAAAGAATTACATATCTCCTTAATATTAAAAAGTAATTTGGATATAAAATTAAGGTGGAAATTGAAATGTTTTATTTATGACAGACATTGATTTTCTTGTTATTACTATTTTTTATTGTCAATATTATTTTATTATTTTTAAATGTAATGTTACTTGACAACATCCCCCTCATACTAGAGTTGCACCAAGTTCCACTGAGAGAATTATGGAAATTGGTCTCTAGCTTGACCCATCACTTGATAGCTCCCAAACTTTCAATTAAGTAACAAATGGTGTGAGCTTTGTTAGCATCAAGTGTTTTTTCTTGATAGGCTCTAATGAAATATATTGATTATTGAAATTCGAAAGATTGATACATGGTGGTTCATGGCTCAATAAAATATTCTAAATGGATCTTGGTCTTGGCCCCTATATCAGTCATGTAACTAAGGGTTGAGGCCGGGGCCTTCCAATCCCCAAACTTCTAAACTTCTTCCACAAAATCTCAAAATCCACAAAGGGGTAAATATTTGAAATTCCAATGTCCATCCTCAAATTTCTAACAATTCCAATAGTTTTTCCAATTTTTTTTTAAAGGTTTAAATTGAATTTGACAGGTCATGGATATGCTTAGAAGACTTCATATGATACAAAAGCCTTTTCTAGCTTGTGAAGGAAAACCCAATATCCTTCACTCTTCATCCACTTGACATAGCTTTCCCCATAGAACTTAAAAGAAGGACACTATTCCATATTTGCGCCATTTAAGGCCTTGAAGCCTTCATATCTCAAAGAAGAGTACCTTTAATATGAATAAAAAAACAAGTTTGGGGGGAGGGGCAACATGGCTATTCAAGTCCAACTGTAACACTTAAAGCTTCACAAACTCGCTTCAATCCCTTTTGGTCCTTTAACAACTTTCCACTAATTTAACCGTTCTTTTATAAATCTGTATAATGTTGTGTTTTAGGCATTCTGAGAAGACTTCTTCTTTGAATCTCCGCTCTATAGTCAAAATTTGACTCTTACATCTAAGTACGCATTATTAGAGGGACTTATACTCCCCACAACAAGCTCAAAATATCTCTAGCTTTTTTAAGGTAGACTAGACTACTATTTAAGATTCCTTAAGAATCTTTTCAACCAACCAACCATTCAAGTCCTTTAAGTCACTGAGAGTATTAATTCCCCTACTTCCTTTGTCATATTTCTTACCTAATTAACGCCTAAAATAATCAGGAACTTTTAATAGTAAACATGACTATAGATTTATCGGTCTTATTCTCAGGAACATCATACAAGCACATGAAAATACACAAGTAGGTATATGAACATTACAAAGTCACCATATCTATTAAAAATAATTTTTTTCCAAGGTTTTATAATCAGCCTTAGTCGCAGCCCAAAGGAAAAAGGGAGGTTGTTGGTATTAGGCTAGCCCTCAATATAAACTCTCCTAAGAGCAAAACATAACTACTCTATTCCAAATGTCAACATGTCAAGTTACAAGACTTGAACCTTGGAGGGTAGGATAACAACTATTTTGGCCAACCACCCAAGCTAAACTAAAATGACCTACCAAAATTATATATATATATATATATATATATATATATATATATATATATATATATATATCCCATAATATCCATTGAGCAAGAAAACTAATAGTGGCACTCAAATTACCAATATATATTGTTAACATTGAAATATTTTATTTATGATTCACATTCTACGGATTAAAACATTAATAGATGCCCCAAACATATTCTCTCTCTAATTATTTTTTTCACAATTTTGTTTTTAAATGTTACATGTTTATTTGTCTATCATTATGAGTGTATACAATTTTTGTTGTTGATATTTAAAATGCTATATGTTAGCTCCATATTAGAAATTAATGAATTACAAATATTCCTAGAAGCCCTATCAATGGGATAACAACTCTCTCTCTCTCTCTCTCTCTCTCTCTATATATATATATATATATATGACATTGAAATATTTTATTTATGTTTTAAATTCTATACATTAAAATGTTAATACATGCCCCAATTATATTTGGAAGTAGAAAACAATATTTATAAAACTCTCTCTCTTTCTCTCTCTCTCTCTCTATATATATATATATAAACTCCACATTAAAAAATAAATGAAATAAACGCAGTACAAATTTCTTTATAAAACCTATTAATGGAATAAGAATTCTCTCTCTCTCATATATATATATATATATTAAAATGTTAATACATGCCTCAATCATATTTGGAAGTAAACAACATAGTTCTCTAAATATAACTTTTGTTATTAATATTTTAAATATTATATTTCAACTCCATATTAACAAATAAATGGATTACAAATGTCTTTAAAAAAAACCTATTAATGTAATAATAATCCTCTCTTTATACATAAAAGCTATATTTTTTATTAATATTTTTTAAATGTTATATAAAAAAGGCTATAAATTACACATATCCCATACAATGAAAAATGAAAACATGATTTTTAAAATTTTAAAATTTATTTTTTATTCGTGTTTTTTGGTTTTTTATATAAAATATGTTATTTAATACAGACATTGAAATACTTTATTTTCTTCATGACTAACAAAAATTTGTTTTCGGTGTTATTTTTATATTTTTATTTTAACTATTATATGTCAACTAAACATAAAATGAATTACATATAATGTAACATCAATTATATTATTTTTACATTGCATTTGTCAACTCTATAATGAATAGTAAAAAGAAGTAAGCTATGAGATCGAGGGCGAAATAATGATAGTTTTGAAATACCTAATTTGGGAGCAGTTTGGTGTTATCATGGCTTAAATGGAGAAATCAGATAGGTGCCTGATCCACTCCAACCTAACCTTGTTGTGCCTCAGCTATGAGATCGGGGGCGAAGTAATGGCTATGAGATTGGGGTGAAGTAATGGTAAGTAAAATGAAGAAACTATAATAGGGCAGGTGGTTACCCTAACCACCTAGGGAATCATCCGACGGAAGGAAGTTTTTTAATCGTCTAAGAAGTGATCGGAGGGAACAGGAGGGTACACGTGGCAGAGGGAGTTCTTTTCAGAGTGTAATTAATAAGCATATAAAAATTTAATATTTACAATAAATCTATGAACTTAACAATCATCGATATTTAAGGTGTGTGAATCACATAAAAATAAAAAATAAGAAAACAAACAAAAAAAACTATAAATTATTTACCATACAAATTAAAATAATAAATGGTATTAGTAAATATTATATTATAGAACTTCATATTTAAATTTAATTAATAGGCATATAAAAATTCAATATTTACAATAATAGTTTTTCAAAATTATTGTATCAAGTCTCTACAATTTAGTGTGAGGAGACATTATCACGTAAAATTACATTTAAAATTAATAAAATAATACTTACAATAACAAATTAAAAAAAATAATAACAAAAAAAATCAATGTTATTCATACATAAAATACTTCAATTTTATGTTCTCATCATGACCTTTACAGTTTATTCTCTCTGATTTTCATATTTCTTTAATAAAAACGTAATTTTCATTATCGTTTCAAAGCTTCCAAATGTGACCAGCCTTTTGGAGATTTTAGAGACTATGTGGGATAAGGTAATTGTTGGTCAAAGGCGTAAATTATGGAGCATATAGGATGGTGTCACTTTGAAAAAAGCATCCAAAAAGAAGTTGAAAATATATATTTTCATCCTTTTTGAGTTCTGCAAGGCATTATACATAAGATAAGTGTCTGAGTTTAGATTGATATCTTAACTTGAAGTGTTTTCATGAACCTCATGACCAGTACCTCTTGAGGATTTGTTATGGCTCTTGGAACTAACCTTGTCTAAATTGAAGAATTGATGCTACAATTAAAGTGTTGAAGATTCACAAACCTACATGAATATCAATGAATTTAATACTTAATAGGTATGTGCCATCACCTGCAATGATTTTTGAAGTATTCTTGGATCTCAGTAATCTCTTGTCATTTTAAAGGAACTTTGTCAGTAAAGACCAAGTAAAGGTTTGATTGAAAAATGTTGTGTCAAAGACTTGTATCATAAATTTCTTTGGAGTTGTTGATGTCTACGATTTTTGAAGTATTCCTAGATCTCAATAATATCTTGTCATTTTAAAAGAACTCTATCAGTAAAGACTAAGTAAAGGTTTGATTGAAAAATCCGGTGTCAAATACTTGTATCATAAATTTCTTTGGAGTTGCTGATGTCTAGCATTTCTTGAATTATGAAATACATTAGAGGTTTGTGTCAATGTTCTGGAAACATTTACTTACAAATCGTATGCAGTTATAAAGAGATCCTTAAAGAATCATTTAAGGATAATTATTGACGCGTAGCATAAAAACCCATCTTGGTGTATTCAAGTATGAAATGGGAAACCTGTGTGAGTGAAAAAATTAATGACTAGAAGATGAAAATTTTGTAATAACATATACTACAATGACAAGTCCTCGGACCTGCATTAACAATATAAGTCTGGAACTGCAGCTCGATAAGACTTGAAGAAAGCTTGGGTAACTCCTCAACCATGTCACCAATATAAGAAATGAATCTTGAAAGAATATTTGAAAATACAAAGTGACATTTATATTAAAATTTCAAGGTTTTGTGTTTCCTTTTTGAAACATTGTGATTCAAAGGCAGAATATTGTTACAAAGCATTGACATCTTGCATTGTTAAAATATTAGAAGATACATTGTATATGTTGATGTTAATTAAAAACTCATCTTGATGAAGGAAGTGCATTGAATATGATAATTAGGACAAGTCCTCTTTCAAGGTTTAAATTCCTCTCAATAAATATAAATGGTTTACGGAACTCGATGTGTGTAGAAAAGCTCGAGAAACAATGTTTCACTAAATTTCCAAGAATCATGATTTGTGTTGAGATATATTGTACTATATGAAATCCGAGTTCAAAGGGATCCAGAAGATTAGAAAATTTGAATTATGATTTGATTGTGCCAAAGAGTGAAGTCAATAATGACTTCCAAAATAGAGTGAAGTCAATAATGACTTCCAAAATAGATATATAAGATCTAGCATATAACAGATGGCAACATAAAATATTCTCTCTGATTTTCAAATTTCTTCAATAGAAATGTAATTTTCATTATCGTTTCAAAGCTTCCAAATGTGACAAGCCTTTTGGAGATTTTAGAGACTATGTGGTCAAAGGCCTAAATTCTGGAACATACAGGATGCATGCATCATCTAACTGTAGTATAAGCTTACATAAAGAAGGTATCGGCGAACTATGATGGTTTTGGACGATGTTTGGTTTGCATCACATCTGGAAGCCTTGTTGTTTGAATCAGAAGGATACAAAACAATTATCACAACCAGAGAGAATTCCCCTATTCTAAACAGAAATGACACTCATATTTACAATATGCCTATGTTGGAGGTCAATGATGCCCTGCCACTTTTATGCTTTTGGGCCTTTGGTCAACCTTCCATCCCAACAACTGAAGAAGAGGATCTTGTTAAACAGATATGAATTAGACAGGGCATTCATAATCTCATGTATCATAATTATCCTAACACATGTTAGAGAGATACTAATTTTGCAATCAATATCCAAAAAATTGAAACATAATAATAATGGCTTCATAAAACTCCAACAGAAGTTTGCAACTTAGGGATTTATGCAGAAAATGTTTAACTGGTACTAAATCTATAGGTTTCAGCAGAATTTAAGGGTTTTCCTCTTTCCTTCAAGGTAATTGGAAGTTGTTTGCGTAATGAGCCACTGTCCTCTTAGAAAAGTGCCAAGAATAAACTCTCAATGGTAGAATCTATATCACAGTATTACAAAGATAACGTCCTTGATCGCTTGAAAATGAGTATAGATATCCTTGATGGTAAACCAATGCAATGCTTTTTGGGCTTGGGGACATTTCCCGAAGGTAGAAAGTTCAGTGTTGACTTTCTATTGGACATTTGGATATATGTTCGAGGGATGGAATGGGAAGATGCTTTCATGGTCTTGTTAGAACTTGTAAAAATAAATGTCCTAAATATCACAAGGGATCGAAGGTATGGAATTTGTTTATAGTTCTCTAAATTTGTTAATTGTTCTGCTTGTTTTTATATTGTTGGACTGAATTGGATTGTAGATTCAACAATATTTTAAAAATTTGATGACCATAGCTAAATTAAATAGTTAAATTTCCTCACGTCGCTCTAATATGAATATAAAAGGCCTCTTCATATTTGTTTTTTCAACTTGAATTTTTTTCTTGTTGCATCCTTCCATGCAACATAAACTTTGCAGAGAAGTCAAAACTTACGAACATATGCTAAAATTTATACAAGAAAGACATTGAAAGGTTGATTTTATTTACATGATTCCTAAAAGAATAACGAATCGGGAAGTTACGATCAATCAATTTGTTCATGTCACACAAGAGATAGAATGGGTCTTTTGAATTTTACCATTACTGGTTTGGCTAATAGAACTAGAATTTGATGTTTTAGGAGTAGAGCCATCGACTATAGGTGTGCCTCCGAGTTCTGTTTTTCTCAACATGATATAATGAGGGATTTAGCCTTGCGTCTAGAAACCCAGGATAGTATTATCCAACGTAAGAGGCTTTTCATGCCTTGTAGGGAGGCAAAGATTATAAATGACAGACACCGAGCACATGTGCATTCCAAATTTAAGGTTAGTGTTGTATATTAGTTTCCTCATATCTCTAATTTCGATACAAACTTCCACTATCCGTTGTTGTATAAAAATGATCTTGCCAAATTTGTAATTACAGATAGACTTTAAAGATTTTGATATTCTTTTATGTATCATTTCTTTTTTATTTTGAATTTTTTTATGCTCTTCTTCCTCAAAATTATTCACTGCCATTATTCACTGTTGTGGCAGTGAATTGTTTATGAGATGGATGATAAAGTATATTATTATTGTTCATGAATCTTTTGATTGTAGTGTGTCATGGAATATAATAGGGAAATATTGACATAATTTAAGGAAAGGGGGCTCTTGGTAATCTTTCTATTTAGGCGTAACATTTTGAGGTGCTATGTATCCATCCTAGCCAATATGTTTGACAAGGAAGCAAAGCTTATAAATGGCATACACGGAGCACATATGCATTCCAAATTTGCGGTCAATGTTACAAGTTTATTTAAAATATTTGCATAATATCTTCTTTCCTTGTGTACATGTATATTAGTTTCCTCATATCTCTAATTTATGTACAAACTTCCACTATGCAATGCTGTTTTAAAATGATCTTTCCAAATTAGCAATTATAGACTTTAAAGGTTTTGAACTTATTATCCTTATCATTTCTTTTTTATTTTGAAATTTTTATGCTCTGCTTCCTCAAAATTCTTCACTGTTGTGGAAGTGAATTGTTTATGAGATGGCTGGTAAAGTATATTATTCTTGTTTATGAATCTTTGTTTTCTTTGAGTTGTATCCAATCTTGGCGCCCTATTGAATCATACCTATGACTTTATATGTGAAAAATAATGAGAGAATACAGTGAACTATGCTTAATATATTTAAATAGATTTTCCTAATGACACATACCTTTTACTTAATTTTACTTTCAAGGAGGGATTTCTGCAGGATTTATATTTGAGCTACTCATTGCATGCAGAAATTTTAGCAAGATATAAGCCAGTTATGAACGTGACCTTTCTGCATGCATACTTGCGTAAAATACAAAAGACAATTGATGATGCATTTTCCTTCTTCAAAAGCACTTGCCACACTGTAATTTATTATGAAGAAATAAGCAAGCCAAAGGTAATGTGAAATCCTGTACTATACTCAGATATTTTCTAAAGGCATCAACTTGTGCCATGAATTTTAACATTGAAATAATGTTGGAACTGTGAAAAATTTAGTCCGGTATGACAGTGATTTGAAGTGTATTGAATTTTTCTTCTGTTGCTACAGAAAACTATCAAGATCCTAAAACTTCTTGGTGTGAAGCTAAGGGAACTTACAAGCAGGCATGTGAAAATCCACACCAAACCTCTTTCTGAGCATGACCATAACTAGCAAGAAGTTAATAAGCGATTGAAAGGCATAGAATTTGAAGTGTTTTTGCATGATTCTTAGTTTGGAGGAAGAGTTGATGTATGATAGAAATGCCTAGAAGGGCATATTTGACTGCCCATCTGCTAGTCTATGGGCACCTAGATCAGCAACACTACAGGGGTTACCAAAATCCCACTTCATTGTAAGATTTAAATCAATACACTCACTTTCTCACCTTTTCTGTTCATTTGTATGTAAATAAATAGTTTAGCTGCTATCAGAGTTAATCCAATTCAAAGGTTGGCATCTGTGGTTTTAAATGTTGCAGAAAACACTTTCATTGCACCGCTAGAGAAAAACCATCCTTTGCCCAAGACCGTCGATCCCTAGGTTCAAATGTCGGGAAATTTCACACCAGTTAGCGAGAGTCTTGTACAACATGAATTGCAAGTAGTGGGAACAATTCCAGAATGTCTGGTGTCGGTTTCTGCAATAATTTCATTCAATTCTTTGAATTAATTTTCATTAATCTCATAATCTTGGATTAGGATGCCAATTAGTGTATATTTGGTGATATGTGGTAGTAAGATGAGGTGTCTTTTGCATATTAGTCTCATAGTCCTCTACTACATCAACGACCAAGCAGGTATATTTCAATCCTGTAGATCAGTAGAATGCAACAATGTTGTTGTTAGTGGAGTTCCATGTCTCATGTAAGTTGAGGTTTGTTTAGTGGTGCATTTTGGATCTTTTCACTTGTTAGCTTTCCTTGTGTTAAAGTTGGATATATTTTCTATTGATTAATTTCTAGGGAGCCATGAGTCCCATCATCACATTGATGAAGAAAAAACCCACTTTAACATGAAGTGAGAGATCTGAATCTTGAGCTTGTCCCAAACTTTAACAATTCTTTTACCAACAAATCATCTTGTTTGCTTATGCGTGATGTTCTGCAACTTCTGCAATGCTTAATAGGTACTCCGGGGGGCGATTTGGGCATTTTTCATTGCATTGATTTTGCTTTGTCGGGCTACAAAATTATTCAAAGAAGGCTCATAAAACAAAAAAAAAAGGCAGAGACAACCCCACAAAAAAACTAAAAATAATATCATGGCTACCATGAACATCGTTCCACTGTAAGGTAAGGTAGAAGCATGGCCAAAAAGCCCACTTATATGAACATCAATAGGAACCATGTGGAAGCATCAACATTAGTTCACTTAATGGAATCCAAGTAAAACTTATTTCTATTTGATCTTCCAAAATGTGCATATAGTTTTTATGGTTGGAAAAATGCTACAAGCTATAATAACAGAGAATTTTATGAGATTTATATGCAATGTTAATTCAGTAATTAATAATAATAAAAAGTCTTATGCACCCTAAATCAATTTCATTTTATACAACTTTAGAATTTCATTTCTGCTACATCTTTTCATCTTATTTAGATTTGCCTATTCTTCAATTTATGCCTTACGACGTCTCTTTTGCAACATCTGGTGCAAATGCTAGCTAAATTTTAGTATGAAATTATAGGATATAATATTTACTAATGCCATTTACTATTTTAGTTTATATGGTTAATAATTTATAATTTTTTTATTTGTTTTCTTCTTTTTTATTTTTATGTGGTTCACGAACCCGAGATATGCTATGCCCACAAAATATTTGTACCTGGTAGATGCACCCAATCCCTTCTAGCCACCTTGACCATGGAGCCTAACCAGGGAGAGAATTGAACCCATAACCTTTCAATATCAAAGGTGATTTAACCACAAGGACTTGATCAATTGAACTAAACCTCAAGGCTATATTCTTCAAGTGAGCATCAATACAAAATATTCATAGGATGTAGTCATTACTACAATATTTCTCATCGTCATGTCACTTGTAGAAAATTTGATCTTGGCGGGGAGAGATAACAACCATTCTGCCCAACTACCGTAGATAACCCCAGTCAATAATTTATAGTTACTAAATGTTATATATATTTCATATTTCTATATTTAAAAATATTTTATTTTTAATTTATGTTTAATAATTAAATTGATTAAGTTTTTATATGTTTTCTAATTATATGTTCTAAAATATCATTGTTACGAATGTTAATCATTACTATTTAAATTTATTTAAATGAGATACTAAGAGGGTTGACGATGAAAAGAAATTTCTCTTGGATTGCCTAGCTCTTACATATATTCTAATTTTCAAAACCTTTGCCACATACCAACCTTCTTGACTTGTTAAGCCAACAAAATTATGGTGATATCACAACACTTCTCTTCTTTCTTTTCAATCACAGGAACAAAATATTAAAGTATCTCAATTAATCATTTACTTTATTTAGGTTCAGTTTAATACTTACCCCAATCAAATTTGGATGCACAAAACATATATACATAGAAATTTCTCTCTATATATAATTGTTTTTGTTATATATATAATTGTTTTTGTTATATAATTGTTTTTGTTATATATATAATTGTTTTTGTTATATATATATATATATATATATATATATATATATAGAGAGAGAGAGAGAGAGAGAGAGAGAGAGAGAGAGAGAGAGAGATGTCAAATGGTAAATGAATGGATGAATGAATATTAAAAATGAATGAATTATAATTCTTATTTAAAAAAATATATTAAGGGAATATGGATTCTCTCTTTATTAATATATGAAACTATTATCTTTTAAATGTTATATATCAATGCCATATTAAAAACATAATAAAATACACAAATCCCTTGACATTGAAATATTTTATTTTATTTATGGCATATATATATATATATATATATATATATATAAAATTCTAACTAAACATAGAATGAATTACATATATGTAATATCAATTATATTATTTTTACATGGCATTTGTCAACTCAATATTAAATAGTGAAGAAATTACATATTCCTTTAATATTAAAAATAAAGTGGAAATAAAATTAAGGTGGAAATTGAAATATTTTATTTATGGCAAACATTGATTTTTTTGTTATCACTATTTTTTAATTTGTTATTGTAAGTATTATTTTATCATTTTTAAAAATGTAATGGTACTTGACAACATATCCCTCATACTAGAGTTGCACTAAATTCTACTAAGAGAATTACGAAAATTGATCTCTCGATTTCTTGACCCATCACTTGATGGCTCTCAAACTTTCAATTAAGTAACAAATAGTGTGGGTTTTGTTAGCATCAAGGGTTTTTTCTTGATATACTCTAATGAAATATATTGATTGTTGAAATTCAAAAGATTGATACATCATTGTTGATGGCTCAATAACTTCTTCTGAATGGCTCTTGGTCTTGGACCCTATGTCGGCCATGTAACCAAGGGTTGAGGCTGGGGCCTTCCAATCCCCAAATTTCTAAACTTCTTCCACATGATCTCAAAATCCAAAAAGGGGTATATATTTGGAATTCCAATTGTCCATCCTCAAATTTCTAACAATTCCAATAGTTCTTCCAATTTCTTTTTAGGTTTAAATTGAGTTTGATAGGTCATGGATATGCCTGGAAGACTTCCAATGGTACAAAATCCTTTTCCAACTTGTGAAGGAAATCTCAAGATCCTTCACTCTTCATCCACTTGACATACCTTTCCTCCTAAGACTTATAAGAAGAACACTATTCCAATTTGCACCATTTCAGGTCTTGAAGCCTTCATATCCCAAACAAGAGTACCTTTTATATGAATAAAAAACAAGTTGGGGGGAGGGGAAACATGACTATTCAAGGCCAGCATTAGTACTTAAGGTTTCACAAAATTACTTCAATCCCTTTAGGTCCTTTAACAACTTTGCACTAATTTCATAATTTTTTTACAAATCTATATAACACTTTATTTCAAGCATTTTAAGATGACTTCTTCTTTGAATATCCACTCTACAGTAAAACTTCGACTCTTACAACTAAGTCCATTTTATTAAAGGGACTTATACTTCATACAACAAGCTCAAAATATCTCTAACTTGTTTAAGGTAAACTTATCTCTAACTTGTTTAAGGTAAACTAGACTACTACTTAAGATTCCTTAAGAATCATTTGCAACCAACCAACCATTCATGTCGTTCAAGTTACTGAGAGTATCAATTCCCCTACTTCCTTTGTTAGATATCTTAACTAATTAAGGCCAAAAATAATCAGGATTTTTTAATAGTAAACATGATTATAGATATATTGGTCCTATTCTTAGAGGCACATCATAAAAGCACATGAAAATACACAAGTAAGTATATGAACATTACACAGTCACCATGTCCATTAAAACTACATTCTTTCCAAAGTTTTATAATCAGCCTCCCTCACAACCCAAAGGAAAAAGAGAAGTTGTTGGTACTAGGCTAGCCCTTAGTATAAACTCTCTTAAGAGCACAACAACACAACATAGCTACTCTATTCCAGAATGTCAACATGTCAAGTTACAAGACTTGAACCTAGGTGGGTAGGATAACAACTATTTTGGCCAACCACCCAAGCTAAACTAAAATGACCTACCAAAACTATATGTCTGTGTGTGTGCCATAATATCTATTTAGCAAGAAAACTGATAGTGACACTCAAATTACCAATATACATAGTTAACATTGAAATATTTTATTTATGATTCACATTCTACAGATTAAAATGTTAATAAATGCCCCAAACATATTCTCTGGCTAATTATTTTTGTCACAAATTTTTTTTAAATGTTACATGTTTATTTCTCTATCATTAAGTGTGTATAAAATTTTTGTTATTGATATTTAAAATGCTATATGTCAACTCCATATTATAAATTAATGAATTACAAATATCTCTAGAAACCCTATCAATGGGATAACAACTCTCTCTCTCTCTCTCTCTCTCTATATATATATATATATATATATATATATATATTTCTCTCTCTCTCTCTCTCTCTCTCTCTCTCTCTCTATATATATATATATATATATATATATATATATATATATATATATATATATGATATTGAGATATTTTGTTTATGATTTACATTCTATATATTAAAATGTTAATACAAGCTCCAATTATATTTAGAAATAGAAAACATATATTTATAAAACACTCTCTCTACATATAATTATTTTTGTTATATATGTGTGTGTATCAACTCCATATTCAAAAATATATGAAATATATATGTGTGTGTGTGTTTCTCTCTCTTTTATATATATATATATATATATATATATATATATATATATATATATATATATATATATATATATATATATATATTTGACATTGAAATATTTTATTTATGACTTACATTCTACACATTATAATGTTAATACATAAGGTTTTGTTTATATATATTAAGATGTCAAATGCGAAATGTCTATGATGAATGAATATTAAAATATATTAAAAGATGAATAAATTACAAATCTTTGTATAGAATATATATATATATATATATATATATATATATGACATTAAAATATTTTATTTATGGTTCATATGCTATACATTAAAATGTCAATATATGTATTTGAAAGTAAAAAACATAGTTCTCTAAATATAACTTTTGTTATTAATATTTTAAATATTACATTTCAATCCTATATTAAAAAATAAATGAATTACAAATCTCTTTAAAAAAATGTAATAAGAATACTCTCTTTATATATATAAAATTTATATTTTTTTATTAATATTTTTCAAATGTTATATATCAAGTTCGTATAAAAAAAAGTTATAAATCACACCTATCTCTTGCAATGAAAAATGAAAACATGAGGGTTTTTTTTATTATTAATATTTTTTAAATGCTATATATCAAGTTCATATAAAAAAGGTTATAAATCACACATATCCCTTGCAATGAAAAATGAAAAGATGAGGTTTTTTTTTTTTTAAATATGCTATTTAATATGGACATTGAAATACTTTATTTTCTTTATGATTAACAAATTTTTTTTGTTGTTGTTATTTTGTATATTTCCATTTTAAATATTATATGTCAATTAAACATAGAATGAATTACATTATTTTTATATTGCATTTGTCAACTCCATAATAAGTAGTCAAAAGAATTGCGTATCTTTTCAATATTAAAAAGTAATTTATTTTTCTTTACTTTCAATTACTTTATCTCTATATAAATGGATATAAAATTAAGGTGGAAATTAAAGTATTTTAGGCATCACCAACGTTGTTTTTTTTGTTAATAATTGTTTTAAATTTATTATTGTAAGTATTATTTTAATTAATTTTAAACATAATTTTATGTGATAATGTCTACTCATACTAAATTGTAGAGCCTTGACACAATAATTTTGACAAACAATTATTGTAAATATTGAAATTTTATATGCTTATTAATTAAATTTAAATATGAAGATATATAATATAATATTTACTAATACCATTTATTATTTTAATTTATATGGTCAATGCTTTATTGTTTTTTTGTTTGTTTTATTATTTTTATTTTTATATGGTCCACCAACCTAGTTATCAATGATTGAGATTTCCACTGAATATTGTACTTGCTAGGTCACTAAATATTTGTACTTGCTAGATACACCGATCCCTTCTAGCTACCTCGACCATGGAGTCTAACCATGGAGAGAATTGAACCCATAACCTCTTAATATCAAAGGCCATTTAACCACAAGGGCTTCATCAATTGAACTAACCCTCAAGGCTATATTATATTTGTACTTGCTAGATCCACATATTTGTACTTGCTAGATCCACCCGATCCCTTCTAGCCACCTGGACCATGGAGTCTAACCATGGAGAGAATTGAACCCATAACCTCTTAATATCATAGCCAATTTAACCACAAGGGCTTCATCAATTGAACTAAGCCTCAAGGCTATATTCTTCAAAGTGAGCGGCAATACAACAATATTCATAGGGATGTAGCCATTGCAACAATATTTCTCACCATCATGTCACTTGTGGTGAATTGAATTTGGGTGGGGGAGATAACAACCATTTTGCCCAACTACCCTAGATAACCCTAGTCAATAATTTATAGTTACTGCTTATGTTATATATATTTTATATTTCTATATTTAGAAATATTTTATTTTTAATTTTGTGTTTAATAATTAAATTTATTAAGTTTTTATATGTATTTTAATTATCTGTTCTAAAATATCATGGTTACAATTGTTAATCATTACTATTTAAATTTATTTTAATTACTAAGAGTGTTGAAGATAAAATGTACTTTTTCTTGGATTGCCTAGCTCTTAATGGCATCCATTCTAATTTTCAAAAGCTTTGCCACATACGAACCTTCTTGAGTTGTCAAGGCAACAAAATTATGGTGATACCAAAACACTTCGCTTCTTTCTTTTCAATCATAAAAATATAATATTAAAGTATCTCAATTAATTATTTACTTTATTTAGGTTCAATAAACCATATTGATCTTAGTGGATGTTAATCATCATTATCATCATAAATTCTTTTTGTCTGAAAAAATTGTTTGTAACTTTATTAATAAAAACAAAATTATAATATAACAAATTGAATTGAATTATTTTTGTTATTTTAAATTTTTTCTCACTATGTTTTATTATTATTATTAAATGTCTACCTATTTGAACAATGTAGATTTGAAAATATAATGGGGTTCCCAATGAGAAAAGAGATTCATTTGATACCTACTATGTATGGATGTCTATCCATGTTTATGTATGGATGTCTATCCATGTTTATCCATATTAAAGTATCTCCATTAATCATTTACTTTAATTAGAAATAAATGATGGTCGTGGGCTCACCGTCGCATTTGCGTGGCACGATTCCACGACAAGAATCCTTTCTGGTACGATTCTCATTTATGAAAACCACAAGACAAGCTCTGTGACTCAAGTGTTGCAGGGAGGAATAGGAATGGGAATAGGAAGCCCCACATTGAAATCAAATCGATTTTAATGAATGGCCCACCGAAAGGGCTTTGAACCAGGAGGCCCCAGAAAATGGCTGCTTGCAGTACTGTATCTGGTTGTGCTCGCCGTAGCAACAGCAGTTTTCTGTACCTGTTTACGCTATCTGATTTCAGAGCAAAAACAGGATCGTTCAGCCCGTGATTGTATCAATGCCTGTAATCATGAATTGACGAATAGACTGAATCGAAATATTGATTTAAGTACTGGTTGGAGCGTCAAAGCTAATTCGTCCCCGCCGGACGTTCAGATCGTAGGAGGAATACGTCGAGCTGCAGCTGAACAAAACGCTGAATCCGAGGCTCAGGAAGCTGTGGACCACCCGGGACTGGAGAAGGAAAGTAGACGTGTTTTCGGGCAGGTTCCGGGGCCTCATGAAGGGTCAATTGCTGAGACCGGGGTGGAAGGCACTGTGTATTGGAGCGAGGGTGGGGCAAGAAGTGGTTGCCCTCAAAGAAATAGGAGTGCGTGACGCCATTGGCATGGATTTGGTTCCATATCCTCCTCTGGTAATCCATGGAGATATGCACAGCCACCCCTTCCCCGACAATACCTTCGATTTTGAATTCTCGAATGTGTTTGACCATGCTCTCTACCCGTCCCTCTTCCTTTCGGAGATCGAACGGAGTCTGAAACCCGAGGGAGTGGCCGTCCTCCATATGACCGTCCACAAACGGGGAGACAAATATTCTGCAAACGATCTGTACAGCGCCGAACCACTTATTGGTCTGGTCTCTTCAAGAATTCAACCCTTGTTCATATCAGGCGGGTTGACGGCTTCGGCCTCGATACAGAAATCGCTCTTCGCAAGAACAATATTGATCTAACCGCTTCTCAGGTGGGTTGAATTAGAAAAAGATCGTTTGATTGCATTTAATTTCATTTCGTTTGATCGACACTCGAACCTCCTGATATGTACACGCTGTCCTGTTTCTGCCCAATGCTTTAGCAAATGTAAACAGACGAAATACTTCGATTCCCCAGGTGGAGGAACAATCTCATTTCGTATTGACATGGAATGGAAATTTTACAAGTATAACAAATTGCACATAAAAAATATTGAACATTCCATTTGATCTGTCGACATGACCGTCTAGTATCCCATTGTAAATGTAAATACACCTACACAGCACCTGGTTTTCTTTTCTGTTGCTCCCAAAACTATGAAAATTTTCTGTGGCGTGGCCATCATATTTGAATGTTTTGATTAATCTTATATCTTAGGCGATCGTCTCAAATCCCCGTGTCCTGCAACTGCACAACATAAATACAGATTCCATTATAAAGTTAACTTTGGTTTTTCTGCGGCTGCTTGAATTCATATTAAAAATAACCAATCAGCCATAGGTGGTCCTGTGGCTTAAAAAGATTAAGAAGAATGGAAGATTCTCCTTAGGTAGCGCAAATGAGCAGTAGTAATGTAGTGCAGATGGTCTACGAGCTTTGCAAGGAAACCTTTTCTCCCTCAGGAGCTCCACATATACCTCCACCAGAGGCCATTCATAGATTAACGTCTCTTTTGGGTTAACTCCTCCATTAAATCGTGCCTTTGTTTTTTGAATATATATATCGAATAAGAATTGAGAGTGTAAACATAATACGGTTGGATTCTTTGTAAATTGATTCTAAATACTAATTTGGAAATCGATTTTTAACACCAAAACTTCACAGAGTAGAGAGTAGAGTGATTTAGAGTGATTTTGATGTTGTCCGTAGTCCACCATTTGAATGACATGAATTTCACATTTAGCTCATTTTTATCAGTTTTGTGCTCATTTATGCTCATGTGTAAATTTGTATTTGCCTAAGCCTTAAAATGCAAGCCAAGGCAAGGCATGTGTGTAATACAAATGTAATTTATGTTCTCCATTCTTGTCTCTTGATTTCTGTTCTATCTTCTGTTATGTCTCTGCTCCTTTGTTGTGTCTGTCTGTGTTTCTATGACCACCTCTAAATCTATCAACTAGTATCAAAGCTTTGAGCTTTTGTTATTCTCTTTGTACCAAAGTAATTTGTGCCCAGGCCTTCTTTGCAGTTTGGCCATCCTCTGTAATCTCCATCCGGTGCTTCTCCAACAGATCCTAGTCGAGCTGCATTATTGATCAGGATATCAAGGCCACCGAATTCATTCTTCAACCATATCCCATGCTTGTCGTTCTTTGTCAAACAATCTGATATAGATAGTATAATTTCTCATAAGCAGGAGCAAGTCGCCTGTTCCCTGTAAGAAATGGTTAGATTTCTTCACTCTGAAAGTCTAGCTCTTCTTCCAAACGCGCTGGATGAGGTAGAGGTCCTCGCCTGAAAGGACCATCATGAACTGGACCAAACCAGGAGGGTGGGAAGCCAGGTAAAAAGACAAAGTAGGACTGTCGTTGTCGCTGGAGTGCGAAACGTGGAGTTCGATGCTATGTTTTAGTTTTTCAAATGAACATGTCTACGTACATGTGAAGTGTGTAAGGGGCCACCTATATGTCAAGTGTTTAGGCAAGAGCTAACCAGCCTGCCATAGGGCATTAAATGCCCGTATGGCAGGCTGGTCATAGTATGGATGTCGAATGGATGTCGAGGGGGTCATCCTCCATGCATCGTTATTCCGGCGAATGCATACCACCGTTTTCGGGAACGCGGGTCCCGCCATCGACGTGCTGGCACCGGGACCCAGCTTCAAACAGCCACCTCCCCTCGCGCCCAAATACCATTTTCATTTTCGAAATTTGCATTCCCGGTTAGAACCAGCTCTGTGTATCCTCTGCTCCCGTCTGTGCCTGCTCTGCGCATCCTCTGCAACCGTCTACGCGTTCCCAAACATCCTCTGCGACCGTGGGCGCATCCTCTGCAGTGGTTAGCTCTCGCCCTCTGCGCATCCTCTGCAACAGTCTGCGCAACATCTGCACCCACCTCGCAGGCAATCCCGGGCGCGAGGTAAAAATACCCCCATGCTCTCACATTCCGATTATGCAAAATCGATAATCTGCGATCCTTTGCCCTATGGCAGGCTGGTTAGCTCTTGCCCAGGCTGGTTAGCTCTTGCCAAGTGTATGTCTTTTTAAGGTAATATTTGATATTTTTTTGGATAAAGGTTATCATTTCATAAAGGTTATCATTTGTGTTGAAACTTTTTAAGGAGATGGATTTTTATTTTTAAAAAGGAAGTGTTCTTTGTTATATGATATCTTTTTATTAATGGAAGTAGATTCTGATCTTTTATTTTAAAGAGTGTATTATTTAAAGTTTTATTTTGTAAGAGAAGCTTGATTTTTGGGGTGTTAATATTATTGAAAATGGAGATAATAATTATTGATATGGAGAAGAGAAGTTTAGCGGGTTAATTTTGCCTTATGGAAATCACAATGAAAGATATACTGATGTTAAAGGATTAGTATTTTCCGATTGAGGGCACAACAAAGAAATCCCTCATTGATGATGGATGAAGAGTGGAATAAGCTAGATATAAAGGTGATTGCAACAATCCGTCAATATCTAGCAAAGAATGTGTATTTCAATGTGTACGGTGAAAAGACGACAAGAGGATTATGGAAGAAGCTCCATGATATATATGAGAAGAACACAACATCAAGCAAAGTGTTCTTGATGAAGAAGCTTTATAATCTCAAGATCAATGAGTGTGCTTTAGTTGTTGAACAATTGAATGAATTCAATATTATGACTAATGAGCTTGCCCTTGTTTATATCATTCTAGATTATGAAATTAGAGCTATCTTGCTAATGTGTTCTATGCCATACAACGAGGAAAATTTAATTGTAGCTAAGAGCACTTGAACACCTGCAAGGACCCTATGGCACACGTCAATTGCGGAAAACCAGGGAGGAAAAGCTTTAGTTATAGTTGATCATGGTAGGAGAATTGATCAAGGCCAATAAGGGCGATCAAGATCAAGAGGTCGATCGAAATCAAGGAGGGGTGGGATCATCTGATTTCATTGTGGCAAACCCAAGCACATGAAGAAAGAATGTTGAGGCTGGAAGAAAGGACAAAATGTTCAGAAACTGACCAGTACAAATCACAAGTCATCCAACACAAATGAAGGTGAGAGTATTGTTGTAGTCACAAATGGTGATGTGTTATTCACTGTTTTAGTAGAGGATGCATGTTTATATACATCTAGTAGTAGCTTTGATTGGATCATTGCCTCTGGGGCATATCACCATGTAACCCCATGCAAAGATAGTTTTGTTGCATATAATCCTGGTGATTATGGTAGATGCATTTGGGGATTAATCATTTTTGCAGTATTATTGGAGTGGGAGATGTCTAGATCAAGATAAACGATGGACGGGATATGTTGTTGAAACATGTCAAACATGTACCAGAAATGTGCATGAGTTCGATCTCTATGGGACAGCTAGATGATGAAGGCTATTCCACAAGTTTTGGAAAAGGAGGCTAGAAAATTAGCAAAGGAGCATTGGTCGTGGCCAAAGGACCCAAGATATGAACATTATACACATTGAAGGCACTGATAGGAAAATCATATTTAGCTGTTGTCACAAAATAAGGAAATTCAGCAAATCTGCGGCATAAGCACTTGGGTCACATGAGCGAGAAGGATTTAAAAATCCTTATTGGTAAAAATTTACTGCCAGGTTTGAAATCTTATAATATTGATCTTTGTGAGCATTGCATATATAGTAGACAAAGAAGGGTTACATTCCTTAGAGGCAACGATGATATAAAGAAAAAATTGTTAGAATTGATACACTCGGATGTGTTTGAGCGGCTTGTTAGCATTAAGTCATTAGGAGGAGCATTATATTTTGTAACATTTATAGATGATCTGAAATCACCCCTAGGTGACCTCAGGAAATTAATGAAGGTATTACAAACTCATGTGCTGGTGTGTGTCTATGTTATCTTGTGCAACAGATCGATAAGATTGTGAAATACACAGACACTTGAAATAGTAAGAGATCACAGTAAGCAAACATAAACACAACAAAATTTAATAAGGAGTTCACCCAATCCTCCTGGGCTACGTCTCTTGGTCCAGCCTTCAGTGGTGGCCTTTTTATTATGTTTTTAAAGTAGATTCTTACAATAAGGAGCTCAATCTGAGTCTCACTTGATAGAGGATGATCAGTAGGATGGCACTTGGAATTCCCAAGTCCTTAGAGTTCACAGACTCCCCTTACCGAATTTCGACCTCAATTGGTCTCTGTCTGCTCGATGCTACCCTTACTCTGATGGTCAGCTCAACTTCTCTGTCCTCTGCAACTTTGCCTCTCTTTCTGTGTCTCTTGGCCTTCGACTTCTTCACTGCTTCTCTGCCTCACTGTCTGTCCTGTCTCTGTCAGCTCGTGGCTTTAAAGCTAGTTCATTCCTTTGACTGTTCGTTTCGGCTTCCCGGCTCTCTGGATCGCCTGCCTCTGTCCGCTGGGACTCCTCTACCCTGCATCATCATTGCTACGTAACGCTTCGCAGAGAGGTGGCCACCTGTCTCCTTGCGAACTGAGTGTTAGTTCTACTTGAACGGTCATTTTCTCCATTATTTCCCAGATGCCTGTGAAACAGATCCTTTTGTCGATTCATTGGTCAAATCGGACTTCAAATCTTATGCGCCACAGTTTATTTCTCCCTCAGGTTTGGTCATCCATCGGGTTGAACCTCCGTCATTGATCTGGAGACCCAGATCCTACGATCTTCGCTTATATCGCGCGATTGAGTTGCTTGACCATTAGTCTAAGATGTAAGCGGTTTTTCTCTCTCCTCGTCAGACATGCGTCACTTAGTGTATGGAATCATTGGGTCCTCGACCAAACCCGCTTACCGGACAAAATGCCTCTGATATTCTGCCGGTTTTGAGTGCGGGATCCGCCTTGTCTGTTTTAGCGCTTTCCCACGGTTTCCTGGTTTCGTGATCGAGCACTTGGGGTCTTTCCTTCTCGAGGGGTTTTGCCTAGCGATACATGATTAGTGCTTTGCGCTAATCTAATCGCGTATCAGAAACAACCTCCATTTCTGGATCTGAGCTTCCCAATTGCCATTTTTGCGCCATGTGCGGTCTCCATGGGCCAACGATCAGTGCGCTTTGACCGAAGGTCTTCGTTGCTTCGTGCTGGCTATAAATTGCCATTATTCAAAGGTTATTTCTGATAGCTATAATATTTCTTGAAGTCTATCATTCATTCTTAACAATCATGGAATTGTTTGAGGATCCAATTTGGGTCATGGCCTTCCCACTGAAAAAGATTTTGGACTACCAAAAGTTGGTTTTCAAGCATCGACTAAGTGAGGATACAATTTTCTCACCTGTCCAATCTCTATCCATTTTTCACTGCTTGGCTTTGAACCCTTGAGCCCAATTCTAAGGTACTCAACATCTCCCTTGCGCATCGTTCTCACCTTCCTGTCCAGAACTGTGTCTTCCTGCAATTCATTAAGATATTCAGGTAATAAGTCATCAATAGAAGGAAATTGACTCTACTCTTTAGGATCTTCAATTAACAAAGGTTCAAATAGTCTCAAGCTATCTGCATTGATGACTGAGTAGATGTGCATATAAGCTGGCAAATCAAGGCGAAAAACATTCTCACCAATTTTCTCAAGGGTCCTGAGAGGTCCATACCTTATTGGTTTTAGCTTTTTACCTTCACCTTGCATCCTGGCCTTGCTAATATACAACTAGACTTGATCACCAACTTGAAAACTATGCTCCATCCGATGCTTGTCATGCCTTGCCTTGTATTTGGCCTGGCTCTTTTCCAGTTGTTCTTGTACTGCCTGATGGATCCCTTGAATTTGTTCAATGAACTTAGTTGCCTTGTCCGCATCGCTGTGTCCCTCAACTATTGTGTCCTTACCAAAGACAAAATTCAAGGGAGACCTTGGTGTGAAACCAAAACAGGTCTCGAAAAAAGATTTATGTGTGGAAGAATGTTTGGCTCAGTTGTAAGCATGCTGCACATAACACAAATGTTCATCCTAAAGCTTGGGATGTTTGCTACAATATCCCCTGAGCAATAGGATCACTGTCCTATTGACTACTTTTGTTTGGCCATCGGTTTGTGGATGGAAAGTTGTTCTTTTCTTCAGTTTGGTTTCCATCAGTTCCCACAAACTTGACAAAAACTTCCCCACAAATTTGGTGTCTTGATTAGATATAATGGAAGTGGGTAATCCAAAATGAACCCATACGTGTTGAAAGAATAGTTTTGTAGTTTGTTCAGCTGTAATCTGTTTATTACAAGGCATCAAGATACACATTTTTCTGAACCTATCCACAACAACATATAGATAATCATGACCCTTCCTAGATTTAGGCAGTCCTCCATCAAAGTCCATGGAAACACTTTCCCAAGGATGAGAAGGAACTGGCGATGGAGTGTGCAAGCCTAGTTTCCTATTGGTGGGTTTGCTTTTAGCACACATAGTACACCCTCTTACATATCTAGAAACTGTCTCGTTCATTTTTGGCCAATAACAATTTGCAGCTATGCAACTGTTTTGCTTATCCCAAAATGACCTGATAGTAGAGAAGTGTGTGCTTCTCGAATTATATTTACTCTTTCAGTTTGTGGAATGCATAGCTTCCCACAATGATACAAGAGTTGGTCCTTAATATGATAATCCAATTCTTCTGCTTGTTTGCCTTGACTTAAAGTTGCATATACATTTTTAAAGTCTATATCTTGAGCATATTGTTCAATGTAACTTTCATGTAATACATAATTATGCTTAAGTATAGTAGATGCATTTATAATGGGTCTAGATAATATACCTACAACTTTATTATGTATGCCCTTTTTATATCTGATGACTAAATGAAACTACTGTAGGAACCCCATCCACCTATAGTGCCTTGATTGATGCAACTTAGTTTGGGAGTGTAGATATTGAAGTGGTTGATGATTAATGTGGATAACTGTTTCTTTTCCCATTAAGTAATGTTTCCACTTTTTCACACTCTATACTAATGCATACGATTCCTTATCATATGTGGGATAGTTAACTACTGCAGAGTTAAACGTCTCAGAATGATAACATATGGGTTTACCGTGCTGTATCAACAGTGCTCCCATGGCATAGTCACTAGCATCTATTTGGATCTCAGATGGACTTTGAAGATCTGGCAGTGCTAGTACTGGTGTTGTACTAATCTTTTCTATCAAGGTGTCGAAGGCTTTCTACTGTTTTCCTCCCCACTGAAACACCTTGTTCAATCCTATTAAAGCATGTAAGGGAGCTGCAATTAAGGACAAGTTAGAAATGAACTTTCTCCAATATTGTGCTTCTCCTAAGAAGCTTCTAACTTCTGTAGCAGATTTGGGTTTAGGCCAGTTTACAGTGACTGCGACCTTAGGGGGATCTATCTTCAATTCACCACCCCCTACTATATGTCCCAAATAATTTAAAGATGTTTTGCCAAATTCACATTTTGAGAGTTTAACATAAAGTTTTTCTCTTTTCAAAACATCTAGTGTCTGCTTAACATGCTTTAAATGTTCTTCCCATGTTTTGCTAAATATAAGAATTCCATCCAGATATACAATAAAAAAATCATCAAGAAAAGGTCTGAGCACATCATTCATTATTCTCATGAAAGTAGTAGGAGCATTAATTAAGACAAAAGGCATAACCAGCCACTCATACAATCCCTGCTTTGTTTTGAAAGTAGTCTTCCATGCATCTTGTTCTGCAACTCTAACCTGATGATATCTATTATGCAAGTCTAACTTGGAAAAACAAACAGCTTCCTTTAACTGATCTAATAAATCATCTATGCGAGGAAGGGGATAACATTTTTTTATTGTTATTTTATTCAGTGCTTAGTAATCAATTCACATTCTCCACGAGCCATCTTTCTTTCTCACCAAAACAATTGGTGACCCACATGGTGATGTGCTAGGTTTGATGAACCCCTTCTCAAGCAACTCCTGCACCTGCTTCTTGATTTCTGCATTCTCTAAAGCGGACAACCTGTACATCCAAATGTTAGGAAATGGAGCATCTTGCTGCAAATTAATATCATGCACTATTTCCTTTTTGGGTGGCAGACCTTTAGGTTCTTGAAACAAGATATCATACTCTGAAACAACTTTTCCTAAATCAGCTTGTTGTTTAGCATCATAGCCATTAAATACATTGGTTTTATCAGGTTTCTTTTCCTTTACAACCATCAGTAAAAATAGTTTGCATGAATTTACAATTCATTTCATCTACCCTGAGTTTATGAGAGTATAATTATTCTTGAGCTTATGAGCTCTTACAAAGTATTCGATTCAATCTTTAATGAGTAGATACTTGTTCTCAGCTCTATAGAAAATAGCTTTTCTGTCATACAAGTAAGGAATTCCTAAAACAATGCCACATATATCCAAAGGAATTATATCTAACTCAACCTCATCTACAAATGCTAACCCAAAAGAAAACTTGAGTTTGCATTGTATAGTCACTTGTAGTTGTGCTTTATCACTTAACCAACCTAATGGGTATGGTTTCTTGTGAAGTGTAGTTAGTAATCCCAACTTCTTTACAATTGCTTCAGAAATTAAATTTACTTGTGAAACACTATCAAAAGAAGTATCAATCTTTTGATGTTTGGAAATAACTCGAATATGCAAAAGATCATGTCTTTTTCTCTCATTTTCTTCATCAATAGTAGATTGTGCAGAATTACTAGTAGATGCTTCAGAATTCTTACCTTTTATACCTATGGATGCAATGGTTGTTTCATCTCCTGAGTTCGACCCCAAATCTTTCTAAATAGCTGCAACAATCTTCTTCTTCTTGCCCTCAAACTTCTTAGGTCTCAGCTCCGGATGCAGAATCCAACAATGCTCATCATCATGCCCATCCTTCTTATAGTGAGTGCATGAAGACTTGCTTTTCTATGCAGTGTTGGCCTTCCTCTCTTTCCATTTCTGTTTTCTTTTCTCCTTATTCTTGCTTGCAATGGGCTTGGTTGATCCTCCAACCTCTGGGTTCCCATTCTTTCCTGTAGCTTCTAGATGCGTAGCTTGAACAGATACCTCATCTATACTAGTGGGATTAAACATGAGGATAGTGTGCCTCATGTAGCTGTGTAGACCACCAATGTACTTCAACAGAGTCTCAGGTGAGTCTAATGAGATTCCTAGAATCAAAGCTCTCTTCCTAAATTCTTGGGTGTAACCTTGTACACTTTTCCTTTTCAATTGGCGAAGAGTTTGCCAGCTCATCATGGCTTGTTGCACGTAGGCCAATGGATAGAACTTCTTTTTGATTGCAGAAACAAATTCACTCCAGACAGAAAGAGTCTTACCATGTCTCTTCATGTCAGCTTAGGTCTTTCCTTCCCACCAAACCAAGGCAGTGCCCCCAAGGCGTAGGCTGGCCAACAGAATCTTTCTCTTGTCTGAGTGGATACTTTGCACTATGCAATAAACATCAATTTGTATGATCTAATTGTCCAAATTTTCTACATTCAACTCTCCATCATATATTGGTAAATCAAATTTAACATCTAGTTTAATCAAAGATGTCTTCTTTTTATGTTCAAGGCTATTAGGAGGTGTGAGAAAGTTTTCTTCTTTCCCTTTCTCTTTTGAGTGGTCATTGAGGAGAGGCTCTTCTTCTCATTTATCTTGTTTGTAGCTTGATGATTCCTCATCTTTATGTTTTATAAAGTCCTTATACATTTCTTCTACCATGGATCTCATGGTCAGGAAACTCTCTATAAATTGAGGGTCTGGGCCCACAGAACCTTCCTCCAACATTGTCTTCTAAGGGTAGACTCTTCCAATTTCAGGATTAGTTTCGACCAACTCTCGTTCTCCTAATTTGAGCTTTGATCTAGTTAGCATTCAATAACTAAATCCATCACAAGCTTGTCTAACCTTAACAACCTATAGCTCTAATACCACTTGATCTGAAATCACCCCTTGGTGACCTCAGGAAATTAATGAAGGTATTATAGAGTCATGTGCTAGTGTGTGTCTATGTTATCTTGTGCAATGGATCGATAATATTGCGAAATACACGGACACTTGAAACAGTAAGAGATCATAGTAAGCAAACATAAACACAACAAAATTTAATAGGAGTTCACCCAATCCTCCTGGGCTATGTGTCCTGGTCCAGCTTTCAGTGGTGGCCTTTTTATTATGTTTTTAAAGTAGAGTCTTACAATAAGGAGCTCAATCTAAGTCTCAATTGACAGAGGATGATCAGTAGGATGGCACTTGGAATTCCCAAGTCCTTTGAGTTCACAGACTCCCCTTACCGAATTTCGACCTCAATTGGTCTCTATCTGCTCGATGCTGCCCTTACTCTAATGGTTATCTTGGCTTCTTTGTCCTCTACAACTTTGCCTCTCTTTCTGTGTCTCTCGGCCTTCAGCTTATTCACTGCTTCTCTGCCTCACTATCTGTCCCGTCTCTGTCAACTTGTGGCTTTAAAGCTAGTTCATCCCTTCGATTGTTCGTTTTAGCTTCCTGGATCTCTGGATCACCTGCCTCTGTCTGTTGGGACTCCTCTGCCTTGCGTCATCATTGCTGCATAATGCTTCGCAGAGAGGTAGCCACCTGTCTCCTTGCGAATTGAGTGTTAGTTCTTCCTGAATGGTCTTTTTTCCGTTATTTTCGAGATGCCTATGAAACGGATCCTTCTGTTGATTCATTGGTCAAATCGGACTTCAAATATTATGCACCGCAGTTTATTTCTTCCTCGGGTCCGATCATCGATCGGGTTGAACCTCCGTCGTTGATCTGGAGCCCCCAGATCCTACAACCTTCTCTTATATCGCGCAATTGAGTTGCTCGACCGTTAGTCTGTCATGTAAGTGGTTTCTCTCTCTCCCCGCCGGAAACGCATCACTCAGTGTATGGAATCGCTGGGTCCTCGGCCAAACCCCGAAATGCCTCCGATATTCCATTGGTTTTGAGCGCTGGACCCGCCTTGTCAGTTTTAGCACTTTCCCACAGTTTTCTGGTTTCCCTTGTGATCGAGCGCTTGGGGTCTTTCCTTCTTGAGGGGTTTTGCCTAGTGATACGCGATTAGTGCTTCATGCTAATCTAATCACATATCAGAAAAAACCTCCATTTCCGGATTTGAGCTTCCTAATTGCCATTTTTGCACCATGCACGGTCTCCATGGGCCAACGGTCAGTGTGCTTTGACCAAAGGTCCTCGTTGCTCCGTGCTGGCTGCAAATTGCCATTATTCAGAGGTTATTTCTGATAGCTATAAGATTTCTTGAAGTCTGTCATTCATTTTTAACAATCATGGAATTGTTTGAGGATCTAATTTAGATCAATAGATGATGCATCCAGGAAGGTTTGGGCCTACCCCATGAAAAGTAAAAGTGAAGTGTTTGGAATATTTCAAAAATTCCATGTTGTTGTTGAAAGAGAGACTAGAAAATTTCTCAAGTCCTTTAGAATAAATAATGGTGGAGAATATTGCACAAATCCTTTCAAGGATATTGTAATGGGTTTGGTATAAAGCATGAGAAGGGTGTTCCTGATACTCAACATGGTGTCGCAGAAATGATGAATCGTACTATTATGGAAAAGATGAGAAGTATGTGGTCTAATTCTGGTTTGGGGAAGCATTTTTGGGAAAAAGCTCTAAGGACAACCTGCTATCTTATAAATCGATCTCCAATTACAGCCTTGGATGATGACATCCCTAAAGAAGTTTGAACTAGTCAGAAGCTGAATTATTCTCATTTGAAAATTGTTGGATATGAAGCATTTGTATATATTCCCAAAGAAAATAGAACTAAGCTAGATGATAAATCTATGAAATGCATTTTTCTGGTATATGCAGATGAAGAATTTGCTTATCGTCTATAGGATCCAGTCAAACATAAAATTATTAGAAGCATGGATGTTATATTTAATGAGTAAAAACTGTTTAAGAGAATTGTATGTGAGATGGAGGTCAAGAAATTTATTTACAAGTTTGAAGAGCAATAGGAAGACATCCCACCAATGCAAGAAAATGGACAAAAAATTCAAGAGAAGGAAGGACAACATGTGGAAAATGATGAACATCAAGAAGAAGGAACCTTGGAGGAACCTTTATAAGAGATTCAACCCGATAATGCACCACCATAGTTGGTTCACAGATTTTCTAGTCCTCATAAGCCTTCACAAAGGTATCCTCCTTCAAACTATATTTTATTGACTGATGAAGGTGAGCCCAATTGTTTTCAAGAGGCTTGTAAAGTTGAGCACAATAATGAATGGAAGAAAGAAATGGAGGAAGAAATGAACTGTCTTCTGGAAAATAAAACTTGGGAGTTGGTAAATCTCCAAAAAGATAGAAAGACTCTACAAAACAAAAAGGTTTATAGGATTAAGCATGAAGGTGATGAAAAGAAGGAGAGGTATAAAGCAAGGCTGGTGGTGAAGGGATTTGCCCAAAAGGAAGGTATTGACTTCACTGAGATTTTCTCACATGTTGTTAAGATGTCATCCATTAGAGTCATTCTTGGTCTTGTTGCTTCTTTTGACTTAGAATGTGAATAGTTAGATGTAAAAACTGTTTTCCTTCATGGTGAATTGGAGGAATAAATTTATATGGAGCATTGAGAAGGATTCATAGAAAAAGGAAAAAAAGACCTTGTTTGTAGGTTGAAGAAGGGTTTCTATGGGTTGAAACAGGGACCTCGACAATGGTACAAGAAATTTGATTCAATTATGTTGGAACATGGTTTTCACAGGATGGAAGTTGACCATTGTGTCTATATTAGGATGGATAATCAAGGAAAGTATATCATATTATTTTTATATGTGGATGACATGCTGATTGTTGGGCATGATAAGAATATGATCAATAGGTTGAAGAAATATTTGGGCATCAAATTTGCAATGAAGAATTCGGGTCTAGCACAGGAGATATTTGGCATGACGATCATGCATGACAGGAAATACAGAAGGTTGCGGTTGTCAAAAATATATTGAGAAGGTACTTGAAATGTTTAATATCAAGGATGTCAAGCAAGTTGATACACCCCTTACAACTCACTTCAAGCTGAGTATTGAGTTATGTCCTAGTGATGACAAGGAGAAGGAAGAGATGAGCAGGATCCCTTATGCTTCAACAATTGGTAGCTTGATGTATGCCATGGTATGTAGATGACCATATATTGCATAGTCAATGGGAGTAGTGAGCAGGCTCCTTGCCAATCTAGGAAAACAACATTGGAAAGCAATATAATGGATTTTGAGGTATCTTAATGGTACTAGTCATTATTGTTTATGTTTTGGTCATAATAAGATTGGGCTTGAATGATCTATAGATGAAAATATGGCTAGAGATATGGACACCAGAAAGTCCACTACAGGTTATCTGTGTACATTTGTAGGAGCAACAGTATCTTAGGTGTCAAGGCTACAAAGAATAGTAGCTCTCTCTACAATAGAGGAAAAGTACATAGTTGCAAAAGAATATTGTAAAGAGATGTTGTGGATGCAACAATTCCTAGAAGGGATAGGAATAAAGCATGACAAGTATGTGCTATATTATGATAGTGAGAGTGCCATACACTTGGCAAAAAACCCAACATTTCACTCAAAAGCCAAGCACATTAACTTAAGGTACCATTGGATTTGGCATGTGTTGGAGGAAGGATAATTATCCTTGGAAAATATAAATACAAATAAGAACCCTGTTGATATGCTCACTAAGATTCTATCAAGAAACAAACATGAGTTATGTAGAGGCTTGGTAGGAATCATTGTGACCCAATTCAAGATTCTTCATTCTGCTTCGAGTGAGAGAATGTTAAACGTGAAGACAAATTGAAGACTCTGACGCTGTCCGTAGCTGAACCTATGACACCGCCCATTTGAATCACATGAATTTCACATGTAGCTTATTCTTATCAACTATGTGCTCATCTATAAATTTGTATTTCCTGGACCTTAGAATGCAAGCGAAGGGAAAGCCTGTGTGTAATACAAATGTGATTTATGTTCTCCACTCTTGTATCTTTTTTTGTTCTATTTGTGCTCCTCTGTCGTATCTGTCTGTGATTCTATGCGCACCTCTAAATCTACCCATAAATACCATTACTGATGGAAGCGAAATCAAGTTAAATCAAGTTATCTAATTGTAGATGGGTATAATACATTTAGAATTAAAACAAATCTCCAAGTCCAGAAAGATCTTCTTGGTTGGAAATCAAACTTTTTATTAAAGAAAACTTAAGTTATCTGATTATAGTTGGGTATAATACACTTAGAATTAAAACAAATCTCCAAGTCAAAGATCTTCTTGGTTGGATGTTAAACGGTTTTTTTTAAGAAAAGTTAAATATTTTTATCTGTCCAACTTATGAGTAATATATCATACCATATAGGGATAATGTTTGTAGGATAGTTATAAATTTATCTTGAATGAGAGTCTTTTAAATTTATCTTGAAGGAATCTTTAATCCTTCATATCTATGGGAGTTTTAGATCATGTGAGGCTCCATATTCTTATGAACTGTGGTTATTATTTTATAGTAGAGTACACGATGTGTTAAAGTATAATCTTAGCATTTACGTCTTTTTCTAATTTTAGAGACGATTTTTGTAATGTTTTAATTTGGAACACCTATTAAATGTAGTTAGTATGGACATTTAGTTTATATTAATTGATGAAAAATTCAATCATATTTATTAATATGGTTGTACTAATAAATATTTATTTAAAATAGAGATTAATGATTTATTATGGTTATAGATTTTTTATTATTTATTTATAAATATTAGTTATAATTTTCCATTTTTTTGAAATTATCATTTTAAACTTTTAGTACAAAAATAAATAATGTTTTGTCATGCTAAATTGATTTTCATATATATATGAGGTGTAAAATAGTCGTTTTGTGTGATTTTACAATATTATATTTATAGATATGTATGAGGTGTGAAGTAGTTGGTTTGCTTGATTTTATACTATTATATTTACATAATTGTATTACATGTAAATTATTTGGTTTGAGGGATAGGTTTTAGGTTCAAATCTTATAGAAAGGGGTCCATGACATAATGTCATTATGGCCAAATTAAACTATTTTAGGGGGCACACCTAACACTCCGGCTTGTTACCTTTGGCCAAATTAAACTATTTTAAGAGGCACATCTAACACTTAGGCTCACTACTTTTGACAAAATTACACTATTTTAAGGGGCACATCTAACACTTGGGTTGGCTCTCGCCTACAAACAATTTAATTGTAATAACATCATCATATTAATAGGAAAATCATTCTTCCACATAACATTGACCTAAATTTAACCTTATAATGACATTTAACATTTTAGTGATAAACCAATTATCTTTTGTCCCACATTAAAACTAACCTTATTCTCAATTTTACCTAATTATAAGAAAAACACACCCAACTCTGAAAAAAAATCAAAATAAAATATAGTTGTTAGGCGTTCGATTTTTGCATTGTATCTGCCAACCCATGGGACCATATTGGAGATTCAAATGCTTTTGACCTGTTGATTTAAGCTCAATTTCAAAAACATATTCATATGATCATTTCGGAGATTCACGTGCGTTTGACTGGTTGATTTAAGCTCATCTTAAAAAACATGTCCTTTGAGTTTTAATTAATTTGAACTTTGAGATTTTATATCATATTGTTGTCGAATAATGTTGTAATATGTGAGATATTGAGAATTTTTATTTATTAATTTATTTTTTATTACACAATATAAATAATATTATTATTTATGAGATGAATTTTTATGATTTTTTTTTATTTGAAATTTTGATAATGGGGAGAAGGATTAGAGGTTAGATGTCCCTTTTCATATATTAATATTTTCATTAAAGAGTGTTTTTAGGAAGGGTTTGATGATCCTTTTTCAAATTGAGCATTTCTTATCGAGAGGGATTTTGTGTATGAATTAGCTTGCTCTCTTTTTTCTTTATATGATCATCTATGGGAGTTTGAAGAATGATTAATTAATCTTTTTTAAGTTAATGTTTTCGTTGATAGAAGTTTTAATAAGGAATTTTTAACTTCTTTTTAGATTAATATTTTTAGTGTGAGTGAGCACAAAGAAGAATTAGTAGACTATTTTACAAGATTTTTTTTTCCAAGAAAAAATGGTAAAAATGAATTGAATCTTACCATTTTACATTATAAAAACTAGTAGAGTGAAAAACTAGTAGAGTGAAATGGTTGATGAAATTTATCTCATATAATATCTCTGTTGTACAATTCACTTTTCCAATAAAATTATATTTGATTGTTATGTTTAATAATATTGAAGAGGATCAAGTCTTACTAGCACAACTAGTTGAGGATGAGCCTCCTTAGCAAGACGAATCGGAATCAAACCTCACTGGGAAGAATATTTGTTACTAGGATTTTCATATGAAAAGCTAGTTGTGTGCCGTTAGAGATTTTGCTGGCAAGACAAAGTAAGTGCTTGAGCTAAGGTCAAAGAAAAATCCTGGCTAAATCAATTCCATGTAAAATTATGAGTTTTTAATAAATATTTATTTAAGAGGTGGTAAAAACATTTTATGATTTCAATTTTTTTTTATTATAGATTATTTGTTAAAATTCTATATTTTCTTTATTATTGAAATTATAAATTCAAATAATTATTTTTTTAATATAAAAATGAATAACAATTTATTATATTAATTTGATTTAACAATATTATTTATAGATATGGTTGAGGTCTAAATTTGTTGGTTTGTGTGAGATTTTAAATTAAACTATTTTAAAAAGGTAGAACCTTTTTCTATTTAATATTGGGGTTGACTATAGCCCAGACACATCCTAGGTGTGATAGCATAATCTTGTTGATGAGTAAACCTTTCTTCACTCTAACATTAAGGTTATTTGGCTTAAGTATAGTTTAATTATAATAACACTTTATTAATAAGCAGATAGTTTCTTTATCCAACATTACAACTAACCCCAATTTAAATTCTATCTAATTGAGCCGAGAGGCTCATTCTATAGACCAATGTGATGTGTAACTCTATATGTTCGTCATCAAAGTTGAAATTTTGCTCATGTCGGCCCAAATATAAATTTTAAAAAGTTCAAAAATAAAAAGAAAATAAATAACTATACAAAATATTTAAATAATGTCAGTTCATAAAAATATTTGTAGGTGAAGAAATTGGATCCCTCTAGGCTCATGTTACATCCATATTAAGATGAATCTATGATGGTTGAGTCGAGAGATTCATTCTACAACCCAGTGTGATGTGTAACCCTGTCCATCTGTCATCAAAGTTCTAATTTTTCCCATGTCGGCCCAAATATAAATTTAAAAAACAAAATAAAAAAAATTAAATAAGTATACAGAATATTTAAATATTGTCGGTTCATAATAAAATTTGCAGTGAAAATATTGGATCCCTCCTGGCTCATGTTAGAATCGTATTTAAGATGGATCTATGCTGGTTGAGATGAGAGGCTTGTTCTACATCCCATTGTGATGTGTAACCCTATCCATCTATCATCAAAGTTGAAATTTTGCTCATGTCGGCCCAAATATAAATTAAAAAATAAAAATAAATAACTATACAAAATATTTAAATAATGTCACTTCATAAAAATATTGTAGGTGATGAAATTTGATCCCTCTCGGCTCGTATTAGATCATATTTAATATGGATATATTATGATTATAATAAAATAAAGAAAAATGAAAATACCTCATTATAAGAAAAGGAAAAAAAAATGTGATTAGATCTTCGTTTCTTGCATTGTATCTACCAACCCAGATGATGACTTCAAGTGCATTTGACATGTTGATTTGAGCTTTACTTAAAAATATGTTCAACCCATGTGATTATTTAAGAGATTCGTGCGCTTTTGATTTGTGTTTTTTTTAAGTTGTTAACAATTATATTGTTATACCAAAAATATTATATTAGGATCGCCAAATGTCTAACCTAATGTCACATCATAAGCCTCCACTTGTACAAAATTAGAGAACTAGACGTTGTTTTCTCAAAAGGATACCCAATACACCACGTATACAACAAGAATGAAGATCACGACAAATGAACTTTAACAATAATGATATGAGAACAACAAAGAACATAAGCACTAAAATATGTCATTTATTAACTAACAATGATAGAAATGAACAATTGCCAGGATAAATCCGACAAAGTTGCAGATGGAAAAGAAAGCAAAGAAGCCTAGACAAAGAAACTTGTGTTCCATGAACTAACATGAGCAATAAACCACAAAATCCAAAAGGTGCCTTGAAATTGATTATCTAGCAAAAGAAGCTCTAAAAATACAACCACCAATTCCAATTCTGGTGCCATATGCATATTGTGAATGTACAGGATGAAGAACATGGATCCAAAGATTTGATGAGTCCTAGACACCAAGATAAGCATAAAAGCAAGAACAAAAGATTAGAAGTTATTTCGTCACCACCCAAATCACCATTCAAATGCCGCAATACAACCTCAAAATCGAAGGACTAAAGTATAAGACACAATGGTGGGTCGAGGTTAAAATAGCTAAAGATGGAGAAGGGTATCTCCTCAGTGAAAAACCGCCCTACATATCTGAGCCAAAATGCATGCATGATTACAAATTTAATGACCTGCGCCATGCATTGGACGATCTAACATTCCTCCTCACCCAATGAGGTAAATTTAATAGCCCTTGTTGTTGGTTGTACCTCCCGAGGACACTCAACCATGTAGCACCACACCACCCACACATGGAGCATGAAATACAAAGGGCACATCGTTTTGTAAGCTTGCAAGTTGATCCACCTATTCACGATAGCCACCCCCATCTGAGAGATTTTAGATCTAGTTCAAAAACATGTTCACTGAGCTTTAAGTAATTTTAACTTGGAATTTTGTATGATATTATTGTCAAATAATGTTGTAACATGTGAGGGATTGAGAGTATGTCTATTTTTTTATTTATTTAATTTTTATTCTAAATAAAAAATAATATTGTTATTTATGACATGAAGTTTGATGATGTTTTGTTGTATTTTTTTTTTTAATTAGAAATTTCATAGGGGAACAATTATTAGGGGTTATATTTCTCTTTTCATATATTAATATTTTCATAAGGGGGTTTTTAAGAAGGGCATGTTGAAATTATATAATAATAATAATAATAATAATAATAATAATAATAATAATAATAATAATAATGATGAATGCCTTGTAGTATTAATTTCATTTTACTCTATAGGCTAGATAAGTTATGTGTTCCTAAATGGGGGTGCATGTAGTTGATTAGACAAGCTCACACCTCAAAGGTTGCTGGGAACTTTGTTGTAAGGAAGATAGTGGCCAACTTGGAAAAGTATGTGTATTGGTCCAAGATACAATAACAACTAGCTAGGTTCATAAGAGTTTGCATGCTTTGTTGTACTAGAAAGCCTAGTAACATGAAACTAGGTCTATATCATCCCTTACTTGTACCTACCCATCCGTGGGAAAAAATTTCCATGAAATTTGTGGGAGCTTTACCAAAACCCAAGAAGAGAAATCATACCTGTTCATGGTATTTAACATGTTCAATAATATGTGTGTTCTAATACCTTATAAAAACACCATCAGTGGGTAAGAAACAACAAAATTATTCTTTAAACAAGTCTAGGTGCACTTTGGGATACCAAGACGCATCATTTTAGATAAGGACACAAGATTTATCAGTGCATTTTGGATTACATTGTGGGAGAAGATGGACATGAAATTGAAGAGATACACAACATTCAATACATAAGCAAATATGTAGACATAAATAGTCAACATGAATTTGATGAAGCTTTTGAGGAGTTATAATCAAAAGCATCTAAAGACCTCAGATGAAAATTTAGTATATATACAACACTTTTATATTAGATAAATCCACACTTCTACTCGCAAGTCCCCGTTTGAAACTTGTTTTGGATATTTTTCACCTTTGCCTTTAGATATTACATATGGGAAACAAGGAGAAGTGAGGGAGAATATTACGAGAGATACCTTGAGGGCATAAAATAATCTTGAGAAGATCATATAGATCCATATAAAGGTACAATAGAGATCGTATAAGTTAAAGGAAAAGTACAAGGCCAGACATGATGAATATAGAACAAAAATGTCCTTCAAGGTAGGAGGCATATTATGGTTATAATTGAACAAAGAAAGGCTACAGGGTCTTGGTAAGAAAATCAAGGCTCTGTGATATGGTCTATTTGATATACTAGAAAAGGTAGGAGATAATGCTTATAGATTTTGTTTATCCCCATATATGTGCATTTACTCAATGGTGATTGTAGAGAATCTAAAACTCTATAAATCTTCCATGCTAGATTATGAAGACAAACATATCCTACCTTCTTGAGAGGATTTGACACCATATGCTTAGGAAGAGTTGACAATGGATAAATTTTGCAGAAGTGGTCTAGACCTACAAGATAAGGGCACCATGATGTTTTCTATATTGGGTTGAAAGGAAAAATTACAAAAGGTACTAAATGGTACACCTGAGAGAAGGTAGAGATAATATTTCCTCATGTCATCCAGTAGAATCTTTTGGGGACAAAAATTATCGCAAAATGGGCAGTTGTGATCCAGATTAGATCATTGTCATCCATCTTGATGCTTTTAGAGTGGAAAAGGAGGAGGAATCAAATCATAAGATAATTTTTACTAGTAGGTATTAGTTTGGAGAATTAGGGTCTAAAACCTTCCAGAATCATTTTAAGACATCAAATGAAATTTTGTTGGAATTTATAAACCCAACACCCAATATTTGGTTCCCGACAATAATAAGTAGAACAAATGGGAAAGTAGTTTTGAAACTAGAGGAGGTGTGTGTTCATAAGATACCTAGAAAGAAAAACCTCTCTCAGTTTTGTAAAACGTTTTATGGTTAGAGAGATATTGCTCGATCTTTAAGCTCTATTTGTCCAGAAAACGCAGAAACATGACCCTACATAAACACAATTTGGCCATGTTGCGCTTTTGCTCAGAGGCTTCAAATGATGAATGGAAAATATGTACATGTGTCTCCTGACCATTACATTTTAGAAATCCACTTGGTATCTCATGTTAGCTCACAAATTTACAGGAAAAGGTAAAAAACCATTAATTTTCCAAACTTCTCGCACTGTTTTGAGGTACACGCTACGCTTTAGAGTAGTTTTGGTAGAATGAGTTTTGAGGTGCCTTGGAGGTGATTTTTTGCTGATTTGAAGCTTCAGAGGCCTAGTGGACATTCTTAGCTACATTTATCAACCTTCATCTAATCTCAAAGATCCACTAAAGTCATCTTAACACTCACTCAAAGCACGCTATGCTTTTATGGATTTTCGCTGTGCTTCTGTGGAAGAAGCATGCTTCTAAGTTTTCATGGTCAAGGGATAGCTTTGGTCAATGTAATTAGTCTTTTAATCATTTCACATGATGAAATTAAATATTATAGTGAAGGATAGAGTTAATTTCCTTGTAATCAATGCTTTCAAAGTCAAACTAAGTTAGTTAGTGTAAAAAGGGAATTGATTTCTAACCTCCCTAGGTTTTTGCATGGTTGGAGAGAATCTTGTAATGAATTGCTAGAAGGTAGGATTCGACCCCTGAGATGGGGAATGATTATTTTCATGTATATGTAGACTAAATGAAGTCAAAAGAGAGGTTGGGAACTTGGTAATCATAGTGTGGAGCTAGTGTACACCATTTTACAGTTATATTAAGGATAGTTGTAGCTATATTCTTGGGATTCCTGTGGTATGCTTATTGATAGTGTTTGTTCTTAGTTTTATCATCAATTTGAAAGTTTATTTCTCCTTGAAACCATATGTATGCTTTCATGTGATCATCTCATTAGTTTTAAAGTAGAATTCATAAGTTTAATGCATTGTTTTGATGAGATCTTCATGTTTGTGTTTCATTTCTTTTGATGAATGAATTCATAGGCATATGCTCATTTTGATACTTCATTTTTCAACCCTATACCACAATGACAACCAAAATATGTCACTAAACATACCTACCTTTCCTCATTTTTATCCCTGCAATTGATCATTCAAAACCTTGACCTATTTCCTAGATCTATGACCTTGATCTAGCAAGCCCCATTTCAAGACCCTACTGAGCTGATACCTGGCCTAAAACCTTGATTTTTTCCAGTAATTTTAGTGATTGTGAGGCTGATATTGAGAGAGATCTCTCTGACTTGGTAGGGCTAGATACCAAGTCAAAAGCTGCTCTGAGGTTACGTCCTTGCCTTCCTTTCTCAACCTTGGGAAAACTAAGGAGTGATAACATGATGAAAACATCATCTCAATCAAAGTCCATATGCAAACATTATGCCACTCACTCAAAATTGACCTTCCTATTTTGACCACCATAATTTGAGATGATGCCATATCAGCCCCATTATTCATGGAAAAGGGGCTAGCTACATGATCGCGATGAAAACAATTCTGGAAGAGTCCATATTGTAACTCTATTAAAGAGTTGAAGGGGTCAAATTTACCACTAATAGGCTATCGAGTTTTGTTATAACCAAACAACTAAGAGGAAAATAAGTTCCATTATAATTGAATGTATTTTGTTTCATATATGAGTAGAGTAGCTGAGAGTGGATAGGGAGAGACAAAAAAGAGAATATTTTTGCACTATAGCATCCCATAGGCCATAGGCCTCACTTCTTTGTACTTGCATCCAATTAATATTCAGAGAAAGACAAGATAGTATCCTCAATCTATATGAAAAATACAAATAAATAAAGAATAAAAAATTTAAGTGGATATTTGAAAAATATAATTAATCATTTATTTTTTAAAACATTTAAATATAATGAATTAAATTTTATATATATGTGTGTGTGTGTGTGTGGAGGGAACTATTCATTTGAAGGTATGAATTAGTACATAAATTTATAACATATTAAAGTTTAAGGTGGTGATGCTAAAGTTAGTATTTATTTATTTTTTGTTAAGCTTGGTAGGACCTCCTTTTTCTATTTATAAAAAAAAACTTTACACCACATATATGAGATAGGTGGCCTCAACTTACCCAGTGGGAAACAAAGTCTGTTGGCCACCTATCCTCATTATAAGCCATCCAAAAACAATATAGTATCAGTCGTTCTAACCAAGCTATATACGTATCAGTATGATGATAAGAGTCTATCTGTCTATCTATCATAAGCATGCGCCATTAAAAGTAAATGCTACCTGCAATAAAAAAAGACACCCAAGAAGCTGACTAATATTGTTGTCCTTCTGAGGTAGACTCAACTGGAGCCGGGTCATTAGATGAGTCGCCAGGCATATCAGATAGCTCAATAATGCAAGGGAAGTGCCTTTGGATTTTGTCAAGGCAGATGTCCTGCTTATGCAGCTGGAATTGGATTGTCTGCAAGTATTTTTTGTAATTGAGCATGTCGTAGAGAGTCATAGCCAACCCCACTGAGATTTGTTCCATTTCCTTCCCCATAAGGCTTTTCATGAGCCAATACAGATAGAGAGTCTTCTTAAACTGGGTGAGTCTACCCCTAGTATTCTTGGGATTTTGGATTACTGCCTGCCAATTATCCATCTCTTCTTTTGATTCATCCTAGTGTTTTATCTTCCCCTCCCATTCGTCCAAAAGCTTACGGATGCCTACATCCATTCCTTCCCTGTAGGCTTTCGCTGCTTCACTAATGATGTGTTCTACAAGATTCCTCCCATGTCTAGGTTCTGAAGTGCTCAAGTTTGTAGCTTGAGTTGACTCCCTCCCCCTTCTATCACATCCTCTTTCACGTGCAGGTCTAGCCATCTCTCCTCTATTCCTTACCTGTTCACAAGTGAAATGAATTAGCTCTCGGTACATGGTATCATGCCTCTCTGGCTTGATATGGGTGCCCCTCCCCTCATGCTTCTAAGCACAATTGTCTCTACCTGGGTACCCTTCTTCCCCGGAATGCTGTGCGACTCCTCTTCCTAGAGTAGTTGCCCCACTCTTCTGCCACTCACTTTGCTTTCTCTCCTACCTTTCATTTTCCTCACCACCCCCATGGTTTTAATGATTCTCTCGACTACACATAAGAGTGGTTTCATGGTGCCAGACCCTATTTATTCTCACGTCTCTCATAGCCAACCCATCGAGCTAGGTCACCGTCATTCCCAGTCGCAGTTCCTTCCCTTGCCCCTCTGCCTAGTACTACTACACCATTCCTCTACCCAGAAGAGTTGCCTCACTTCTTTGCCCCTCCCTTGGCCATCACTCATGCTTAGCCACAGCCTCACCACCTGCATTGGGATACCGACTGTCTCGCTCACTCACAGGAGGGGTCTCTCATTCCCAACCCCAGTTTCCTCTCATGGCTCTCACCTCCAACCCAAGCGTGATCACCATCACCCCCAACTTATGTTGGTCTCCTTGGAAATCCCCCCAATTTCCCTCCCCTGTCATCTCCTGAACTCCCCAGCCATAAATCAACAAAGTTGCCATAGTAAGGGGCTTGAAAGACCAAGATACATACCCGGGAACGCTTCGCTGAAACTATTGCTGGCAGCTCCACTGACTTGCGCCCTCACTCCTCCATCCACCCGCAATCTCAACAATACTCTTCTCTCTGTCCCGAATTCCTTCATATTCCCATTCAACCTTTCTTTATCACATCACCCGTCTTGCCTTAGCCGCCTCACCTCCTTCTTCATCCTGACCATGCCTGCCACTTCTCCCATCTCCTTTGTCAGATAGCATACGGGAGGCCACCACACCCATCGTCATGAATGTGTGGGGGGTGGTGGGTGGTACCCTGCCTTTAAATGACATAACTACCATATCTGTCTCTTGTCCTCTCCTGCCTCGAGCACGCACCTTAATCGGGGGGAGAAAAATTAGTATTTTGAATCTAATGTGAATAAATAAAAAATAAAAAATATAATAAACAGATAGACCATAAAAAAAATGAAGTGAAAAGTAATAATCCTTTTTATTTTTTTGGAATATGAATTTAAGACTTCAATGAGATAAAAATTTCAAGAGACATTATTATTATTATTATTTTGTTTTTTTGAGAAAATGGAAAGAGCAATAAAAATAATAGCCCACAAGGGACAACTCAATGGGTGATCACTATGTTATGAAGTATTATGTAGATCATGAAGTTTAATATTAAAAAGAAAATACCAAGCAATTATGTAAATTAAATGGCTAGTAAATGTTGACAAAAATATTTTATATGTATTTTATTTTAACTTATTTTTTTATAATTATTATTATTTTTAATTAAGTTAAAAATCACAAAGGGCATAATCACATTTAAAACAAATCTCAACACTTTATCTTAATTACTATTAATAATTTCATGGATATCCCCATCCCACTTAGCTTTTTCATCTTCCCCTTCTCTTGTACACTTTGTCACTTCCTCCTCCCAATCCCTCATATCCCCCATCCCTTTTCCCTTAGCTTGGTCTCCCTACCTATCTCCAACAATATCGAATGTGACATCCACTCGTCAATATTTCTCTCATGGTAAATACTTGTAATTATTTAAAATGGCTAATAGAGGGACACATATTCCATTGCTTGGGGAAGGAGATTACTTGAGGGAAGTGTTATTTTAAATACCAGTCTTGGTTGGTTGAATGGTTTTAAATGGGTTGATTGTGCCATAAATTAATTGAAATAAAAAAGGACAGGCCCAAGTGTCCTTAGCCTCAATCAATAAGCAAGAAAGGGAAAAGCACTCGGGATGGGAATGGGCTGCATTGTCCAAGGAAGGGCTTGTTTGGAAAACTGGAAAAGAAGGGATGGTTGGTTAGTTGGGGATACATTCATTCAAGTGCTCACTCACTCAGAAATGAGCATAGGAATATGTACATAGAATAAGCTCTTGGAGGGCGTGCAGAAGCAGTGAAAGAGAACAAGAAGTGAATATTGAGGTATGAAAAATTCCTCTTGGGGTGGAGTTTAGGGCGTAGAGAAGGAAACAACTAGAATTGTCATTGTTAAGTGCTGGAGAAATTAAACCAGCTAAAGAATCCTCACAAGAGCTTGTTGGGCGGAAGAATTATAGAGAGTAGTGGCTTGCTTGAAGGCTAGAGAACCACTAGAAGCTTGTGGATTGTTGCTAGGAGAGAAGAACCCAGGTACTTGGGGAGTTGAAGAACCACTAGGTGATGACAACGCTAGTTCTTTATCTCACTGATTAATTATTGAGTAAATTGGATTCTATGCTCCTATAATAGCTTATCCATGGATGAAACTTCCTTTATTGTATACTCACTTCTACTGAAAGTGAGTTGAACTCTCTATACTATAGTAACCTACCATGGATGCTCATTATGTCTAAAAAGTTTGAAAAGATTGAGTGGAAGTTTGTGTATTTGGTGGATGAAGGAAAAGTAGCCTTGTGGTATCTTGTTTTAGCTATTTATGTTATAAATTAATTAATGAAGCAACGAAATACATAAAATATTGTGGAAACACAAATAAAGAAATTAATAGAACAAGAGAGACAAAGATATAAGTGGTTCGCCCAATTTGGGATACGTCCACGAAGAAACAACTAGTCCTTCCTTTTATATTATCCAAAAAAATGAAGAGATACAACCTACAACTCATCCACTGTAATTTCCTGTTTTCTCTCACATAGTCTCCTCTCTCTTTCTCGCTCATAATAATAATACACACCTGCAATACAATTCCCTCGTATAAACTTAGGGTTTTCATTTAGGGCAAAAAAAACCTAAATTAACATAAATTCTACCGTCAGATAATTCGCCTAATGAATGACCTAGACTTAAATATATATCCAAAAGTATTTCTCTCTCTATATATAATTTTTCATATTAATATCTAAAATGTTATGAATTATAAATATTTCTAAAATATTTCATAATGTAATAATAATTCTCTGTGCATGTATTTTATTTATAATTCATATTCTACATTGTAAAATTTCAATATATGCCCCAATCATATTTGAAAGTATAAAACATAGAAGTCTCTCTATATCATTATTTTTGAGACAGGTTTTCGGCAATAATCACTTCAAAAGTCGTTTGTCAACGTGTTTTGAACCAACAAGTGTGGTTCATCATCACGACAAGATGAAGGACTAGATCCAAACATAGGTTAAATAGAGAGACATATTATCCAAATGGTTAGAAAGGAACAATTATAATTAACAAATGAATTTTGATGTGATTATTGCCATAAACCTATCTCAAAAACTTGATATGGATCATAGAAGCCTCAATTTAATAATCATTATTTTTGTCATAAATATCTTTTAAAATTTTACATCTCTCTCTCTCTCTCTCTCTCTCTCTCTCTCTCTCTCTCTCTATATATATATATATATATATATATATATTAATATTTAAAATGTTACATTTCAATTCCATTAGAAAATAAATAAGTTACAAATATCCTTAAAGAACCTATTAATGAATTAGAAATTCTCTCTCTCTCTCTCTCTCTATACACATACACACACATATTACTTGAAGAAAAAACCACAACCTTTTATTAAGATTAAAATGTTACATTCAGTACATGCAAAGATGCATTAAGCTAACAGGCCCAAAAAAGTTGGCTTATTGGGTCTTGACCTAGGTTCAGAAAATTTATTAGCCAAACAAATATCGTAGCTACTGGCCCTTTCGGCAACAGCCCACAAAGTGCGGACTGAGGTCTCACCCGAGGTAGAAGGGGAGGGCGTTGGAACTAGGTTTCTACACCCTTGGGATGTCTTGATGTGGTCTGGAGAGGGTCGTGAACCTTTCTGTGGCCTCGCACCACTTCTGTACTACTATTGAACTGCAAGTGTACTTTCTTGTTAAGGAAATTATTATAGATATGATCTTCTTGTTATAGTCTTTAAGCAAACATTTAAGAAAAAAACCGAGTTCCCACAATTATAAAGAGATATAACAGATGCATAAACCAGATCATAATATATCCATGATATTTTAGAAAACAACTTATCTTTATTAATATCTTCCGTCACTACAACCAGATACGCCCGGTGCACTCAGCTGCAAGGGTCCGCGCACACAGCTGCAAACTCTACCAGGCCTCTACGCACACATCTGCAGAGCCTCTATCTATCTACAAACACCCTTGACTTGGACTTAGAGACACATAGAATGTTGCCTTCACAAACCCATAAACATCAAGATCCAAAACCAAAACTTAACTCAAAACTGACTTCTAGCCATAGAGCCTTGCTCTATTTATACATTCCCATGGTCCGTGGACCATGGTCACGCTGACTCACTTCCTATTATTTCACATTATTCTTGGGAGGAAAACCCTTTGACTTGACTCGTCACAATTTGTGATCCAGGTGGAGATTGGTGGCCACTTGCCAAGTCCACCTGGACCCCCACCATTGTCTTTCTCAGCATTTTCAGTTTCCTTAATTATAGCACAACTTACTATTTTTAGCAGTTTTTCGGGTCCTAAACTTCCGGAGCCGTTTTGAGGCCCTAAACGACGTTTTTTTGGGAATCCGGGGGCAACATGGGTCCATGGAATGGACCGATGTTGCTTGTTCCAACAATGATAGTGCTCGGATATATATTTCTAATGAGCTATTGTACACGTCAAACGGAGATCATATGCCAAAGTTACGACCCTGGAAAGTTGATGTACCAATTTACCCCAAACATGGCCCACAGTTTGGCGTTTCATCTCCTAGGGTTAGGTTTTGGAATGTTAAGGGTTTTCCATTGTTTCTCAACAATAAATAGGCCTTCGAGCCTCATTGTAACATAGTTCAGAGGCATGTAGCCATCACATCTCTTCTTAGAGATAAGCTACCATCGCCTTAGCTGGTTTATTTCCATTTCTGGTTGTAAGCATATTTTAGTATTTTCCATTAATGAAATGAAGTGTTATTTCCGCTGCATCTTTATGTATATGGTTATCTCTGTAATTTGTTGCGTTCCTGTTTAAATCCGGATCAGTGGTATCAGAGCGGTCTGCTTTTTCTCTGTTTTTCTTTGCATGTCCCCAACAAGGTCAGGATATAAGGAGTTAGGGCTTGAACTGGTTGAACTTTTGCAAGACCAGCCTCGCAAATCCCAACGGCCTCCCATGGCGGACGAGAAGAAAGACGAGGGGGCAGGAGATCCCATCAAAATCTTGCTCGAAGAAGCCCTCGAGCGACAACGGAACGCGATGATGGACAGCTTCGCCCAGATCCTTCAGCGGCTACCCAGAAGCAACGCATCAGCTTCCAGCAGCTACTCTGGAAACGCCACACCCTTTAAGGTACAAGTTAATTTTGAAATCCCCATATTCGAGGGTCAGATAGACGCAGATGCCGTAGATAAATGGTTAAATTTGCTAGAGGGTTATTTTTCTGTTCATGAATTTTCGAGTCGGGAAAAGATTGTTTTTGCTCTTCTCAAAGCAGCCCCCCACGTCAAGGACTGGTGGGAAACCTACTGCAAGCAGAAGGATGAAAGTACTGGCTCACTATTTTCAGCCGCACCCACCTGGGATTCGTTCCGGGATGCCATCAAGGAGCAGTACTACCCTGTCGGAAGCTATGAGGATGAATACATAAAGTGGACCACGCTGCGGCAGGGAAGGGAACAAGACGTGCCGGAGTTCACCAATCTTTTCCATACCCTTCGTACAAAGTTGGGTATCAAGGATTCAGAGCAACATTTGACCCTCAAATACCGTGGCTGCCTGCACAAGTACATCCAGGAAGAAATACAATTCCTAAACATACCCTCGCTCGGTGCAGCATACCGATATGCCGTCAAGGTCGAGCAGAAGTTGAAACAAAAGAAGCGAGACTTTGGATCTGCGAATCCAAAGCAGGGGAAAGGTGCCCCTAAACCACAGAACAAAGGACAAAGCCAAGGCGGGACAGCCCAAGACAACCAGCCGAAGCTGCAAGAAAAGAACAGCGCCGCGAAGCTGAGAAAGGACACTGGAAAATGGTGCGAGTTCCATAAGAGCTCCACTCACAACACAAGTGAGTGTCGGGCCAAGCAGTCACTGGTGGCTGAGCTAAAGGTTTCAGAATCAGATGCATGTTCCGACTCTGAGTCAGAACCCGATAAGGGGTATGAAAAAGGGAAGCAGATCATTGATGCGGATCCCAGCGCCACTGTTGCTACCGCAAAGATCCAGAAAAATGAACCCGAAGATCCAGAGGAGGAGGAGCGTCTCTTCCACTCCCAGATGTGGGTAAAGGGCTCCCCGATACAGTTCATTGTTGATAGCGGGAGTCAAAAGAACCTCATTTCGGCAGAGGTCGTGAAGCGGTTGGGCTTACCGACCACAGCACATCCACAACCATACACCATTGGGTGGCTTCACCAAGGACGAGATCTTCGCGTGAGCCAGCAGTGTCGCCTTCCATACAACATCAAGCCCTTCACGGATGAGGTATTGTGTGACATTGCTCCCCTTGAAGTTTGTGATGTATTACTAGGACAACCATACTTGTGGAAGCGACATGCTGTGTATGAATCAAGGCCCCGTGCTGTTATTATTACATTGGGAAATAAGTTGTTCAGGATACCATAGGTAGCACCACCTACCGCCATCTCTTTGATTACTGCAAAACAATGCAGTAAGATCATTTCCAAAACCAGGAAATTTGTTTTCCTGATGATATGCCCTCAAGGAAAGAAGAAGACAGTGGCCGCGGCCTCCAAATGGGGTCCCTCTGCACGACAACTACAGATGGACAAGGTTGTGGAGGAGTACGAGGACATCTTCACCTCCCCGGCAGGGGTTCCTCTGCACTGTCAAGTCAAGCACTCCATCGATCTGACCCCAGGTGCGCCGCTACCCAATGGACCAATTTATCGGTGCTCCGTTCTAGAGAACGATGAAATCAAGAGGCAGATTCAGGATCTCCTGCAGAAAGGTCACATCCGTCCGAGTTCATCGCCCTGTGGGAGCCTGATCGTGTTGGTACAGAAGAAGGATGGGACGTGGAGACTCAGTATTGACTATCGGGCGTTGAACAAGATCACTGTCCGTAATAGGTACCCGATCCCGCGGATTGATGACCTCCTAGACCAACTAAAGGGGGCGAAATATTTCAGCAAGATCGATCTGAAGTCAGGATATCACCAGGTACCAATCGAACCCTCCGATGTGTGGAAGACTGCCTTCAAATCCAAGGAGGGCCTCTTCGAATGGCTGGTCATGCCTTTCGGATTGACGAATGCTCCCGCAATCTTTATGAGGCTAATGGATGACATCTTGTGGCCATTCACCAACTCCTTTGTAGTAGTATACTTGGATGACATTCTGATCTTCAGCCAGAGTTGGGAAGAGCACCTCCACCACATCCAACAGGTTCTCCAAACATTGCGACAACACAAGCTATGTGCCAATTTGGAGAAATGCACTTTTGGCATGACCCAGGTTCAGTATCTGGGATACATCATTGATGAACAGGGGGCTCATGTCGATCCAGCCAAGATCCAAGTCATTCAGGATTGGCCCTCTCCAACCACTCTAACAGAGCTCCGCAACTTTCTAGGTCTTGCCAACTTCTACTGCAGGTTTGTGTTGAGGTTTTCTCATATTTCTTGGCCCTTGAGTCAAGTCACCAAGGGCGGGGCGAAAGCAAAATTCTTTTGGTCTGAATCTCAACAGAAGGCATTCAGGGAGTTGAAGGATCGCCTCTGCACGGCACCAGTGCTCGCGTTACCAGATTTACAACAACGATTTGAGGTCGAGACAGATGCCTCTGACTATGCTATTGGGGTAGTCCTTACTCAACATGGACATCCAGTGGCATATCACAGTGAAACACTTTCAGACACAGTCCGGAAGTACCCCACTTATGATAAAGAGATGTATTCCATTGTACAGGCCTGCCGACAATGGAAGCATTACATTTTGGGGAAGGAAACGGTCATCCACACAGACCACCGACCTCTGCAGTTCATACAGACCCAAGGGAAATTGCAGAATGATTGCCATCAGAAGTGGTCTACATACCTGCAACAGTTTCACTTGAATATCAAGTATAAAAAGGGCAGCACCAATAATGTTGCAGATTGCCTCAGTCGGCCACCGATCATGGCGCTAACCACCGTGCTCAACTCTTGTGGGCACGAGACTTCTGATTGGCCACTTCTCTACAAAAGCGACCCAGATTTCGGCCACACATACCAGACACTCTTGGAGGGTTGGCATGTTGCAGATTTTCACCTCCAGGATGCCCTATTATGCCACCTCGGTCACCTTTATGTTCCTTCAAGCGAGCGTGCCAAGATGATTTGGGAAGCACACTACAGTCGGGCTGCTGGGCATTTCGGGGTCGAGAAAACAGTGGCAGTACTGCAAAATTATTTCTATTGGCCGAATCTTCGACAGGATGTTGGGAAGTACATCCGATCATGTACTGCCTGTGCCATTGCCAAACCGACCATTAAGAAGCACGGCCTCTATACCCCATTGCCTACCCCTAGTCGACCTTGGGAATCCATCTCCATGGATTACATGTCAGGCCTTCCTTCCACTAAGCATGGAAATGACTGTGTTTTTGTGGTCGTCGACAGGTTCTCGAAGATGGCCATTATGGTGGCCTGCAAGAAGAATATCACAGCAGAAGCCACTGCTAAACTCTTCTTTGAACGAGTGTGGGTGCACTTTGGGATCCCACAGTCTATCATATCAGATCGAGACAGTCGGTTTCTTAGCACATTTTGGTGCAGTCTCTGGTCAATGCTGGACACCAAACTCACGAAGTCCACAGCCTTCCATCCTCAAACTGATGGTCGGACAGAGGTTGTCAACAGGATGATTGTGCACATTTTGCGCATGTATAACTCAAAGCATCCACGCACATGGGATGAGAGCCTCCCCTATGTCCAGCACAGCTACAACCGAGCTCTTCACAGCTCCACTGGCCATAGCCCTTTTCAGGTGGGTTTGGGATTCCAGCCACTATGCCCCATTGATGTGGCCATGCCACTTGCAGCTACTCACATGAATTCAGCTCATGTCCAGTCCGAAACAGATAAGGCCACCAGCTTCATTGAGCGCATCCAACATATTCGCCAGCAGGTCCATGACATTCTTGAGAAATCAAATGCCAAGTACAAGCAGCGACATGATCAACACCGGGTGCCACACAAGTTTCAGGTGGGCAACAAAGTCTGGTTGCATTTGCAAAAGGAACACCTTACTGGAGCCTATCGAAAATTGAGACCACTCCGATATGGTCCTTACACCATTACTAAGGCTATGGGAGACAATGCATTTGAGCTCAGCATTCCCCCATTCCTTGGCTTGCACCCAGTGTTCAATGTGGACCGCCTTCGGCCATACTTTCCACCATTTCTAGACACATCCGACATTGCAGAACAGCTCAAACACACATAATTAAATCTAGATTGCATGGAACAAGCTACAACTGATCGGATCATGGACACACAGATCAAGAACACTCGCCAACAGAATATCCAACTGTATCGAGTTGTCAAAGCAGGCCAACTCCTTCAACAGGGCAAGTGGCTCACCAGGGAACAAGTTCAACAGAAGTTTCCTCATCTCATGGAGGAGCTCAACGCAATGGGGACCATTGCTTCCTAAGGGGGGAGGAATGATCCAGGTGGAGATTGGTGGCCACCTGCCAAGTCCACCTGGACCCCCACCATTGTCTTTCTCAGCATTTTCAGTTTCCTTAATTATAGCACAACTTACTATTTTTAGCAGTTTTTCGGGTCCTAAACTTCCGGAGCCGTTTTGAGGCCCTAAACGACGTTTTTTGGGGAATCCGGGGTGATAGTGCTCAGATAGATCTTTCTAATGAGCTATTGTACGCGTCAAACGGAGATCATATGCCAAAGTTACGACCCTGGGAAGTTGATGTACCAATTTACCCCAAACAGGGCCCACAGTTTGGCGTTTCATCTCCTAGGGTTAGGTTTTGGAATGTTAAGGGTTTTCCATTGTTTCTCAACAATAAATAGGCCTTCGAGCCTCATTGTAACACAGTTCAGAGGCATGTAGCCATCACATCTCTTCTCAGAGATAAGCTACCATCGCCCTAGCTGGTTTATTTCCATTTCTGGTTGTAAGCATATTTCAGTATTTTCCATTAATGAAATGAAGTGTTATTTCTGCTGCATCTTTATGTATATGGTTATCTCTGTAATTTGTTGCGTTCCTGTTTAAATCCGGATCAATTTGTGCTTTGCGCACTTCGCGGAGTCTTTACCAACCTTTTACCCCAAAAGTGTGGGTTTTGAGCCCCAAAAACCCTTATGCGGGCCCTTCGCTACCCAACAGGCCCCCAACACAATCAATGCAACTCGTCCTGAGTCACTCGGCTGGTGCAGCAATCTTCACATAGAGGTCATTCAGCAAATTTCGGGCTTCGCTTACCCTTGCAGCAAAATTTTCTGCCACCTACTTTATCCGTTCGATGCAAGCCACCAATGCATCATCATCAGATTCCATTGCTTGCCTGAGTTCTGATGCTGACTGCATGTGTGGTAACGTTCCCTTGATGTGGGTGGAGACCACAAAGGCTTCATCAAGCCAAGGCTGGATGCATTCTTTAGGTACTGTCTCCCTCTACCGAGTGGCGTCAACTTGTGCCTTAAGGCCTTGGGCCTCCCTCATTTTGGCTAGTCGTTGTGTTATGGCGACTGTTTGCACAGTTCCCCGGACTTTTTCATACACCTGCTGTAACTCTCTTGCTTCAACTTCTACTTTTTGTAGCATTAGGTTGTCCTATAGGGATGTGAGAATAAGGAGGGACTGATCTAACAATCTCGAGTAATCTTGGACAGCGCACTTTATGACTTCCAATCCTGCTTGAATTTCATTGTGTTGATGTTCACAAACTTTCAAGGGTGTGGCTGGTTGCACCTGCAGCTGTAGATCCTGCAATCTGTAAATTTAATTCCCACTGAGCTTTCGCGGCCTCCTCCCAGGCCGTATAGAATCTTGCCGCCATGTGATGGATCTTATCAGTTATTGGAAGTTCCATTGGGATAGCCAACTCTGGTACCTTGCTGCAAGCCTCCGCCACAACTTGTTCCACTTCCTAGTTGTGGACAACCAAGTAATCACACTGTAAGCTGACTTGCTCCAGATTCACCTTATGCTCCATTAAGATTTGGAGGGTGCGACGTTCCTTGGCACGCAACTCAGCGGTTACCGCATCCTGCAGTTGCTAGAGGGTTTTGTGAGGCAGAGCGATCAATTTCAACTCCCAACTTCTCACGTCCCCCTTGGCTTCAGCTAGGACAACACCTACTAGCAACATTAAAATGTTCATTGTGTGACTATGCACTGTCTGCTCGACTGCAGTTATATCATCTCTGAGGTTTGGTAATATCCCTCTCAAGGATCGCACTTGTAATGCCTGCAGCTGCGCTTTGAGCTCCCCCAACACAGTTGTCTACTCTATCATCTGCTCCTCTAATGCACCAGGAGCGACATTGCGCGCTGGTTCGCTACTGTCAAGAAATTCTTTCTCCAAGGTCTTTGCTATTTTTGACTTCTTGTGTGCATGTGGCGATTCCTTATTGTGCGGCCTTTTTCCTTGGGGTGAGTTTGTGGTAAAGTCCGTGTGTTCCTGTGTCTTTGATTCCTTTTGCATGTCCTGTTTCGAGGACATTTCCTGATCCTCCGTGATTTTGTCGACAAGTACTTCCTGGGTCACCTCTTGCAGCGAAGCGGCCTTTTGTCCCTAATGTGTCCTTTCTACCAGTTTAGTGAGTCACAGCTAGATTTCCTTCTTTCGCTGTTGTACTACCATACTTTCTAATCTGGCCACGTCCGGGGCATGACATTCTGGAGGGAATGCATCATCTGTGGCAATGAATGGGAGCTTGACCCATATTCACTTTGGATCCTTCCGTGCCTGGATATATAGGTTGTGCATGTCTACTTTGAACTCGGCCATGCTTAGCAACCTGTTGTAGACCATTACGGAAATTCGCGGTCTGTGAGTGATCCATGTCCAGATACTCGCTTCCATGAATATCCAAAATACCTTGATCTCCCAGACCCTCATGGCGTCCTTCGTAGCCCAGAGCGAAGTAAACCACACTACTTCAGGTAGGGTGTGCTCAATGCTGGGAAATTGGCTACCCTGTGGCAATTCTCCTGCAACTAGAAGGATTGATAGTAGCAACCATGCATAATGGAAAGTCTTACCTTTTTCCTGTGCTTCCTTACAATTTTTCAGAAATTCGTCACATAAGAACTACACCCAATTGAACTGGACTCCTTCTACACACTACTTTGCAAGCTCAATAATAGGGGTTCGCACCTCATCTGCACAGGATTTCCTCATGAGTTTACTGGCTAGTAGCTGGGTGGCGACTCGCACCCCTCGGTCATTGATGCTCGCTATTACATACCCATGCTTACCTTTTTCCATCTTATATTTAGCCTTCATTGTCCTTGAAAGACCCACATCAGTACTTATTCCGGCTATGTTTGTGGGGTCGTTCCCTTTACTCAGCAGGTGAGTAATCTGGTGTACTAAATCAGCTGTAATCGGAATTGGCTCTTCCAACTAGAGATACCCATCATGTACCAGACAGAGTAACTGTTGCATCAAAAAAAGGTGATTGCTGTGCAGTGATAGTGGGGTATCCACCTGAAATGAAGTAAGCCCGCCTTTTCCACTTCTAGTAACCATTTCCGTGATAGTAATTTGTTTGTGGCCAATTGGGAAAACTTGTCGATGTCCGTGAGATCCCAATCTTTGAATTTGATACTCGGTACTCAACCCAGCAGCAAACTGTCAAACCTTATCTCATCCGGAAGAAGCGGGGTTTGTAGCATACTCTTTGTAGCATCCAGGTCCTTTGGTATCCTTACCATGTTGTTCCATGGAGAGACATATGGGGGTAATGGAGGTATTTGGAACACATCTTCTTCGTCCTCATCCTGTGCTTCAATCTGAGAGATCAGGGCTTGTAAGTCTTCGTCATCCTCGTCGAGTTCGGTGGTGATTGCTTTTCCCTTCTTGGCTACTAACCTTTTGTTGAATCTTAGTGATACCCTGATTGTCCCAATTGTCTGCTTGTTTTTTCAGGGCCCCAGTGTGTGTGGGGACTTTGGAACCTCGGGGGCCACAGCCACTTCATCTGGCTCCTCCTGGGTTAGATGCAGATTTTCTGCGAACTGTGCTTGGGTTCTAGCCGTGGTACTCATGGGAGGCTTGCTGATCTGTATTGGCTCAAATCTCAAATATCCCAGTGTTGTGCAAGGGTTTCTAGATGAACGCATATATTTGAATGGAACCCTTCCGTCCTGTTTCAATTTATTCATCTCTTCTGAGTGGCAGATCTTTCCATATCTAGCTCGGGGTTCCTGTCTTAATGACCCACCGCCTGCTCCTCTCTGTCATAACCCAAACCTCTTTTCATGAATAGTGATTTCAATGATCACCTCCTAGCCTTTCCACGTGGCAGCGCAGCACTTTCGGCACGACTGCGATTTTGCGGATCGACTAGCCCTGCATGGAATCCTTTTTCCATGCAGGCCTCCTGCAGACTTGTTTATAGTCCCGTGCCTCCTTTCAACTGCTTGGGGCATTGAGACTATGCATTCCACAACTAGTCAAGTGGTCGCACCCCAGGTGCGAGATTTCCCCATCCCTGCTAGCCCGAGCTGCGGGCACCGTTCACGTGCCTTTGTCTCCATTATCCCATCGGGCATTGCTGTAGATGGTACACTTCTTCGTTGGTGCAGTTGCATCCATGTTCTAGTGCCAAGCTAGACCCCGCCAGGCTTGGTTCCCTTGTTTTCAGATTCGTGCTACCTGCTTGTGTGACACTAGCTTTTATTTTGCTGATATCTTCCTCCAACATCACGCTTTTCCTCCTCAGTCATGCCCGTTCTTCCTCAATTGCATGAAGCCTGCTAGTGCTGTGCTGAATAGCTTCCTGCAACCGCTGAATTTCTTTGCCCAGGACCTCATGAACTGCAAGTTTTGTGGTCTGAGGAGTTACTTCTATTACCTTCGTCCCTCTCCTTTTGCTGCCAAGTTTAGAGGCCCATCGAACCCCTGGTATCCGCATATTCTTATTGGGTGGTCGTATCAGATGGATGGTGGTTCTGCTCCCCCCATTTTTTTCACTGGCTTTTTCACGATTAGCTGGTAGAATACCTTGCTGTGGCATCTTGAGATTCTTTATTCTTAGGTGGTTTGGTGTGTGCACCCTATGCACCTGTATCCTATGCCATCGGCGGACGCTCCCCTGGCTTTGTCCTCCAGTTCGTACGCGCACTTGCCTTCTACGTCCACGCCATGTTCTCCCACTTTTTTGGTGTGTCCTCCACCCTTGTGTTGTTGATTCACCTGGCGGCCCCGGATGCGCACCTGGATGCTTCTGCTCCAGAATTGTCGTTTCACAGTACTCTACCAATTCCTTCATGTGCATTGTGTCTATGAAAAACTCCCTTGCTTCTATTGTTATGCGGTGTAATGATCTAACCATCCTATTACAATTTAGCATAGTGACCTCACGTAATTGGTTCTGCCATCGCTCGATCTCTTCATCAGAGTCTAATGTGCATGAACTGTCACGTTCCCATGAGATTCTCCCATTTGTTGTTGGGTTCACCTAATACTGATTTAGTGCTGTGATCTAGTAGATGCAGTCCAATTCCTCTTCACTGTCCTCATCGCACACATGCTCAGTGTAGCATGCCCCTTCAGCTAGATCTAGTGGGACCACTACGCGGAGAGACTTTTTCTCGAATATCATTTTTCCTCTTTTTAGGTTAATGACCCCATTCATGTCTGTGGCCCAGTCTATCCTTAATAACGTGGGATAAGGATTACTATCATCCACAATTTCTATTACCTAAAAATCGGTCTGTGTGCTTGCACCTTCAATATCCACTGTGACTCCTTGTAGTCTCCCCATAGGTAGGAGCTTTTGTTGGTTCACCATCCGTAATTAGATAAGAGACCATTATAGTGTGGGCCTACCCATGCGCTCCCATGTTTGTTTAGGTAGGACATTCGCATCGGACCCCAAATCCAGAACAACCTAATCCATCTGATAATCCCCAATCTAGGAAGTCAACCGTATTTCTCACCCAGTGTGCAAAAAATGCTTGCCTAGTTTCCGGACCATGCGCGATTCATCTGACCTCGTGCACCTAGTTATCAGCTCTTGCAATTGCTTCACTGCCTTAGTGTCCCGTAGTAGCTTCATACATGTTTCTAAAAAGATAGTTAGCATGGAAGTATCCATCTCTGGCTCAGCTTGATCCTTGCTACCCAAAGTAGAAGTCTTCGCGAAGCCCTTCTTAGCTTCCATAAATGTTTCCTTCGCGCACTCCAAACAAAATTCAGGTTGCTTCGTAGTGGCCTTCCAAACCCATGCATCGTCCTCAGGTTGCTTCCCCTTATCTTCTCCTGTAGCTGTAGCACTTCTGAGCATCATGTTCATGTTAGGATCCTCCTCGCATGGTTCCGCCTTCATCATCTAGATGTTCTGAGTGGGAGTGGCCGGAAGTACCCCTTTTTCCCACATTTGTGCAAGTAGTGTGGGGCAATCTACTCCTTCATGATCGAATTGGTAACAGTACGGGAAGCATGTTATGGTCAGGTTCATGAAATCTCTTGCATAGTGCCTAGGTCCTCCACAATTGTAGTAGATTAATTGACCTTTGCCTCATCCAGGTCCCAGTCCTCCTCATCCCTGTCTGTGCCCCTGAAATCCGCCTCACGCTATCGCTGTAGCTGGATCTTGACCTCCCACCTTAGTCTGCATCCTATAAGCAGGTGTCTGTTCTATCAAAAACTCATAGCTTCGGCAATTACGTTCATCATGGCCCATCGATCTACAAAAATTTCAAAATAGCTGGTGAGGGGGTTGTATCAATTTCAGTAATATATTGCAGTTATCTATGTTGTGCTTTCCTCCCACCTGACAGATTGCGCACCAGAGTAAGGGCACTACGCTTAGCCCTATCTGTGCCTTTGGTCGCAATGGCATTGGCCCCCCTCTTGCCAGATAGTTCACGAATATCTGACAAATGATCTTTATCATGGCCCTAGCCTTTACATTTTATGCACCATACCTGTGCACACATTTCTAACCGGGGTGCTTTTTCTTGTTTCAAACTTTGCATTTCTAAGCATAGGTTTTGTAGTTGTGTGTGGATTTGCTGAACTCCCAACCGTGGATCCTAAATTGGAGTTTCATGCAACCTCATTGTTGTCTCTAATGCTTTAGCTTGGGTTGAGATCTTTTGCTGTGATATTGTCATCCTCAGATGTGGTGTCAAAGATGCCACAAACCATGCGCAGTGCTGCGCATCTGTCAGTGTCATGTTAGCCTTGCAGATTGTATTCTTCAATCTTTGATCTAGATCCCATGGGGTTTCACCAGGTAGCATCGCGATTTCCTTGAACCCGATGATCGACTACGTTTCTGATTTAGGCCAGCTAAATTCTTTATTCAATGCATCCTAGATCGTCGCTATTCCCGCATTCGGGTGATCACTCGAGTACTTTATATACCACATCAACGCATGGTCCTGTAGTGCGCTAACCAGAGAAGCCTTCTTGATGTTCTCATCTGTTACTCCTTGGGCTTCCCATACAACCTTTACCATGAACCAAAACTGATCTGGTTCCTCATTTCCTACGCCTCTAAGTACCGACAACTTGATCGCACTTGCCATCCCAACCATTGGTGGTCGTGGCGATGGGGTAGGCACATATGGGTTTGATGAAGGTGAAGCAGGAGGTGGCGTGGACAGTGGTGGTAATAGTAGAATGCGCCGATTGATCAGTCAGACTACTCTTCTTGGAGAAAACCCTGCGAGCTCCTCCTCGCTTTCTCGCAAAAGTGAAATTAGAGGACTATTTTCTAATTCTTTGATCCCACAATAACCTCTTTCGCTCCTTATTACCCCAGACATTAATGGATGTGCATAACCTATTTTTCACATAACAACATTTTAATCCACATATTCAATGATTTGATGTACTTACCCCACGGTCCTTGGAGAAATCGCCTCTCCGCTTCACTGTAACTCACAATTGTGTTTATCGTGAATTCAGTGATAAACCCTCCTATTATCTGATCCAACCAGTGATCTACTGCCCGTGAAATTTTATCTTCAGACGCCTCTAGCCTGTGCACCAACTTGGGAGTCTACATTATTGGTTGATAGAGTCTACACCTTCCCACACTGTCATCTAGCCTCAAGATCCACTCGTACAACTCTGTTGAGAAAGACGCAAAGAAGATCTTGTGGATTTTTGTGTATATGTAGCGATCCAACCACCTTTCCTTAGGGATCTGCGGATTTCTGTTTTCCTGTACCACAAACTCGTGAAGCTTCTAATCCAACTAGTCTTCGGGCTCTTTCTTTGTAGGGTTCTAGCATTTCGACATCAGACATTCCTTAGGCAGATCCTGGTCCCAGCAACGGAACCATTTGTTGGCTTATTGGGCCTTGACCTAGGTTCGGAAGAGTTATTCTCCAAACAAATCCCGCAGCTACCGGCCCTTTTGGCAACAGCCCGCAAAGCGCGGACTAAGGTCTCACCCAAGGTAGTAGGGGAGGGTGCTGGAACCAGGTTTCCGCACCCTTGGGATGTCTTGATGTGGTTTAAAGAGGGTTGCAAACCTTTCTGTGGCCTTGCACCACTTATATACTACTATCGGACTGCAGGTGTACTTTCTTATTAAGGAAATTATTATAGATCTGATCTTCTTGTTATAGTCTTTAAGCAAACATTTAACAATAAAACCCAGTGCGTGCAATTATAAAGAGATATAACAGATGCATAAACCAGAACACAATATATCCGCAATATTTCAGAAAACAACTTATCTTTATTAATATCTTCCGTCACTACAACCAGATCTGCCCTGTGCACTCAGCTACAGGGTTCGCGCACACAATTGCAAACTCTACCAGGTCTCTACGCACACAGCTGCAGAGCCTCTATCTATCTACCAACACCCTTGACTCGGACTTATAGACGCAGAGAATATTTCCTTCACAAACCCATAAACATCAAGATCCAAAACCAAAACTTAACTCAAAACTGACTTCTAGCCATAGAGCCTTGCTCTATTTATACATTCCCATGGTCTGTGGACCATGGGCAGGTCGACTCACTTCCTATTATTTTACATTATTCTCGGGTGGACAACCCTTTGACTTGACTCATTACAATTCATGCTTCGCGCACTTCGTGGAGTCTTTACCATCCTTTTACCCCAAAACTATGGGCTTTGAGCCCAAAAACCCTTACGTGGGCCCTCCGCTACCCAACAAATGGATTAGAAATTCTCTCTCTCTCTCTCTCTCTCTCTACACACACACACACATATTACTTGAAGAAAAAACCACAACCTTTTATTTAGATTAAAAAGTTACATTCAGTACATGCAAAGATGCATTAATCTAATGGGCCCAAAAAAGACTAGAGCATAGACTAGGCTAGTAAAACATATAAGCAACCCTGAATTCAAAAGGAAGAAATATTTCTTGTTCACTTGAAACACATTCAGAATTTTCCTGTCGTTTTTAGACACAAAATAGATATACTTGGTAGCTTATAGATGCTACTACCATGAGATTTTACATACATATAATAAATATATCCGTTGTATATATGAGGTCCAAAAGAAAAAAGTGTCCACTAATAACTGGAAATGATAACAAAAATGAGAATCTTTCAATCTTAAATAAAGGATTAGGACTAATAATGTTAGACAATCCCTTCTACTTGGTTGATGATCTTCCAAATGCCCAAATCTTGTCAAACACCTTCTTTAGATAAAATATTTTATTCTAAGTTCTGTTTCCTGTAGATATGGTCGCAAGAAAAATTCAAAGACTTGTTTTAACTGAGAAATCTCTTCAAGAATTGGCAGTAGTAAGTAATTGTGACATTTATGAACAACATTAAACCAATTAATAACATTTAACAAAATGCCAAAACCTTGAAGAGAAAAAAAATGTTATTTAATTTCCCAACATAAAAGGAGTTTGAGAGAGAGAAGTTCAACATAATTGTCAAATCCCCTAACCATGCCAAATTTTGATTTTAATATGTGATGGTCATTGAGATGAAGAATAAGGCCTCCTCTGCATACACCATCCTCATTCGATTCCCCATCAAAATAAGGCCAAGGTATTTGGTGATGTATCTCCTCAGCAATGATAGTGGGGGCCATGATTAGATTCCTTTGTGGGCAAGAGAGCATATATAGTTTCTATTTTTTAGGCTCTAAGGTCTGGGGCAGATGAAGCATGTTTGAAAGTTTCTCTATTCCTAGTAAGCCACATCCCCCACTAGACTAAGGAACGGATATTTCTATTGCTTAATCATTGGATGAGTCCCACCAAAATTTCCATGCCTCACCAAAAGAATTGCCTCTCTAGTCTGGTCTACACCCGAAAAGATAATTTGGTTTTTCCCTTATGCTCACGGTGAAAGAAAAAGAGAGGAATAAACGAGAGACCTATTTTTCAGTATTTTTATACAATATGCACCAACTTGGACCTTCCTTAAGCCACTTTTTCATATTGTGCCATTTTGGTACTTTATTTCTAATTAAACATCATAGGAACAATCTAGATTTGGCTAAGAAAGCAAGCTTCCAAATCTTCTTCCACCACTATACTGGATGAATTCTCAAACATGATGAAATGTGAAAGATGTACCAAGATTTTGGAGTATAATTTCTTGAAGGATATTTCACCTAACATAGATAGCCCTCTCTATCTTTGATTCTGATATGATATCTTTTGATAGAGATAATATTGCTTTTCCAAGTTTTAGCAAAACCACCATACAGGTCAAATTGCTCAACAATCTTCCACCCATGAGACCAAAATTTTGTCCTCCCCTCATCAACAATTTGATTTAGGAAGATTATCCCCTGTTTATTCAGAAAAGCCACCATTTAAGGAGGAAGCCTGAAATTTTCTGGACATACTACCTTTGGATCCAAACCTACTTTAAATATTTCCCTAGTTTTTACCTTCGATGCACGACCTTCACCTACTATGTTGAAAGAATCAATTATGGCTTTCCAAATAGTAGATGAATTTAACACCCTCTTATTTGGTTGCCTGGTCCATTCATCATCCGTGAGAGGAAAAATGTATCTCCTAATTACTAACGTGGTCCATATAATCTTTTTATAGAGGAACCTCCACCTAGATTTTGCCGAAAAATATTTTGAAAAAATAAGCAAGTCCTTTAATCCCTAACCACCCTAGGACTTGGGTAAATAATTCTTATCCCAACTGAACGAGGGTAGAACAACTTCTTCCTTAGAACCTGCCTAGAAGAAACTCTTGCATAGTTTTCTTATGGATTGTAATATGCCTTTTGGTACCCATGTGAAGGCCATCAAGTACATATGTATTGCCTTGAGAATCGATTTTATAAATACCAACCTTCCTTCCTGTGAGAGCCAATTGTAACTCCAATGCTTAACCCTTTTCTCCACCTTGGCCAACAACCACCTCTAGTTATGCTTCTTGTATGAGTTAGATTTTAAATGAAATCCCAGGTATTTAAAGCCCTCACACACTCTCACACACACACACAATCCATGTTTGTTACTAATATTTTTTAAATGTTATATCAACTTCATATTAAGAATGCCATAATTTACACATATCATTTCCAATGAAAAGTGAAAACATAAGAATTTTTTTAATTTAATAATTTTACTTTTATAAAAATATGTTATTTAATATGAACATTGAAATATTTTATTTTATTTATGACTAAGAGTAATTTTTTTTTTTGTTATTATTATATTTTTATTTTAACTATTACAAGCAAACTAAACATAGAATGAATTACATATGTAATATCAATTATATTGTTTTTACATGGCATCTGTCAACTTCGTATTAATTAGTTCTTCGTATTAATTAGTAAAAGAATTACATATCTCTTTAGTATTAAAATGTAATTTTTTTTCTTTAATTTAAATTACTTTATATCTATATTTAAAATGGATGTAAAATTAAGGTGAAAATGTAGTATTATATTTATGACTCACATTGAATTTTTTATTGCTATTTTTTTAATTTTTTATTTAAAAATATTGTTTTATTATTTTCAAATGTAACATTATGTGATAACATCTCCCTCATATAGGATTTACACTAACTACCACATAGAGAATTGCTAACATTGATCTCTTAATTTCTCGACCCGTCACTTGATGGCTCCCAAACTTCCCGTTAAGTGACATATATTGTGGGTTTCATTAGCATCAATGGTATTTTCCTCACATACTCCAATGAATTATATCGATTATAGAAATTCGAAAGATTGACACATAACGATTGATAGATCAATAACATCTTCTAAATGGCTCTTGGTCTTGGCCTCTATGCCAACCATGTCACCAAGGGCTAAGACCTTCCAATCCCAAAATTTCTCAACTTCTGCCACATGATCTCAAAATCCACAAAGGGTTCAATATTTGAAATTCCAATGGTCCATTCTCGAATTTCCAAGAATTCCAATAGTTCTTACAAACTCGTTCTCAAGGTTTAAATTGAATTCGATAGGGCAAAGAAATGCCTAGAAAAATTTCGATGATACGAAAGCCTTTGCAAACTTGTGAAGGCAATAGAAATATCCTTCACTCTTCATCCACTTGACAAACCTTTCCTCCTAGATGTTAGAACAAGGAAATTCTCCCAACTTTTGTCATTTAAGGTCTTCAAGCCTTCTTATCCCAAAAATGGGTACCTCTTTTATGAATAAAAAACAAGTTGGAGGGTGGAAACATGGCCATTCAATCCCTCAGATGGCCTAATAAAGGCCAACAATATCACTTAAGGATTCACAATATTACTTCAATCCCTTTACGTCTAACAAATTTCCACCAATTCAACAATTCTTCTATAAACCTATATAATGCTTTATTTCAAGAATTCCGAGAAGACTCATTCTTTGAGTCTCCACTCTACAACCAAACTTCGACTCTTACATCTAAGTCCACATCATTAAAGGGCCTTCTACTCTGCACAACAAGCTCAAAAATTCTCTAGCTTGTTTAAGGTAGATTGGACTCCTATTTAAGATTCCTTGAGAGTATTTTGCAACCAACCAACCATTGGTGTTCTTCAAGTGACTAAGCGTATTACTTCCCTTACTTCCTTTATTGTAACCCTTTCCTAATAAATGTATACAACACTCATGAACTTTTAATAGTAACCACAACTATAGATCTATCAGTCCTATTCTTAGAGGCACATCATAAAAGCACATGAAAATACATAGGTAGGCATATGAACATTAAAAATTGACCATATCCATTCAAAATACATTTTTCCCCAAGGTTTTAGAAAATTTTGGTCATTGAGCATCACTAAAGAAGGAATCCAGCCTCCCTCTTAGCCTAAAGGTAAAAAAGAGGTTGTTGATACTAGGCCATCGCTTAGTATAGACTCACATAAAAGCACAACATAGTTACCTTATTGCAGAGTGTTAGGATGTACACTTACAAGAATTGAACCTTTGTGGGGAGGATAACAACTATTCTATCCAACCACCGAAGCTAAGCTCAATTGACATTAAAACTATATATATATATATATGTGTGTGTGTGTGTGTGTGTGTGTATATGTGTCTGTATATATATATATATATATATCTATATATATATATATGTATATATATATATATGTATATATATATATATGTATATATATATATATATATATATATATATATATGTATATATGTATATACATATATACACACACACACACACACACACACACATATATATATAGATAAAGTAGAAAAACACATAGTGACATATATATATATATATATATATATATCATTTTTGTTATTAATATTTAAAATTTCAAATGTCAACTCCATATTAAAAATGAATGAAATACTAATCTCCCTGGAAAACCTATTAATAGAATAACAACTATCTATTTTTTTATATATAAAATCCATATATATATATATATATAGATAGATATATAGATATATTACTTTTGTTTCATATAATATATACATAGTTGACATTGAAATATTTTATTTATGATTCACACTGTACATATTAAAATGTTAATACATGCCCCAATCATATTTAGAAGTAAAAAACATATATTCATAAATCTCTCTTTATATATAGTTATTTTTGTTGTGAATATTTTTTAAAATTATATATATATATATGAATGGATAAATAAATATTAAAAAAGGAATGAAGTACAAATTTCATTAAGAAACCTATTAATGGAATACTAGTATATTCATAAATCTCTCTTTATATATAGCTATTTTTGTTGTGAATATTTTTTAAAATTTTATATATATATATATATATATATGAATGGATAAATAAATATTAAAAAATGAATGAAGTACAAATATCATTAAAAAACCTATTAATGGAATACTAGTTATGTTTCTTTTTATATATAAAATCTATATATAATACTAATATGTTTTAAATATTGTATATCAACTTTGCATTAAGAAGAAAATAAACTACTCATATCCCTTACAATGAAAAGTGAAAACATATATATATTTTTAATTATTTTTTCTTTACATAAACTATGTTATTTAATATAGACATATATATATATATATATATATATATATATATATATATATATATATATATATATATATATATATATATATATACACACACACACTATTACATGTCAATTAAACATACAATGAATTACATATTTATGTAATATGAAAAAGTAAAGTGGATGTATGATGAAAAGAGATCTGGTACAAGCCCAAAATCCCCTTTCTTTAAATAATTCTCAGCCTGGTCCTGTGGTTTAAATCCCACAGGGTTTATCGGAAGCCTTCTTTAGGCTGAAAGCCTTATATAACCATGGACTTATATTAGAATCAGAAGCTACCTTTTATCAACACTTTTAATCAACCCGCCACACATATAAACATATATGGAAATAACCAACCGAGCCTTCGAGCGCTTTAATCAACCATCACCCGAGCATTTTAATACCGCAAGCCTTATATATATGTATCTTATATCTTAGACAGAAATCATTATAAAACAGCTCCAATTAACATCCACGGACTTCAAAGATTATATGGCCGCCTTCATGAATTTCGGCGGGTCCGGATTTCGCAACCACAACAAAACTCTTAAGGCCTGACCTCCGATGAGGTGCGGACCCGATGTACTTTTATACTCCTTTATATATCGGTTTCGGGTCAGATATATATCGGCACTCGCTGTAAATAATAGATTCAGTCCTCCGACAGAATGCGGACCCGATGCCTCCTTACACTCCTTTCTAAACTGATTTTGGATCCATCGTATCAGCGGATTCCTTATTGGCCAGTCTTGACGGGGTTGCGGACCCGATCTCCTTTAGGGTGCTCCTTAATATAAATTCAGCTCTGGATTTCGGAACACTGCTAAGGCTTCTCTTCGGACCCGGCGCTATTTATATGTTGCGCTTCATAACAATCGGCTTTGGTGTATCGAAGCATTCACAAGGTTAAGGCCCTCTCTCCCTTCTGATGCGATATGGGTTTCGAACCCGATATGCTTTCCATTCTGCTTTATAAGATTTCGGCTCCGATAATTCGGGCTTCCACTTCAGTGATCCCAAAGGCTCTCTTCTGATCCGATAATAGGGTTCGGACCCGATAAGGGTTTAATCAGCCACTATAATAATTCACGTCCGCTACAATGCCACTTAAGGAAAAATATCACAATTCTCTATGTAAACAGAGATATAGGCAGAACATTATAAAAAGGACTTAGAGAGTCCACGGGAGCAGCAGAGTAAATGGAAACACCATGAACGCTCCAACCAAACATTATGCATGGAAATAAACCACTTCCAATACTTTCAATATACAGTAATTAAGTTGTCCGATACATGCACATTAACAGAACCATTAATTCTCATCCATACCATAAATAATCACATGCAGACACTTCATACGTGCCCTTCATCATAAACTGTGCATATATTAATCTGGAAGCAATAAATCTATATTGAGACTTCGGTCTCATACATACACACACATATACAGGCACGCAGGTCTAACAATCAATGCTACACTCTCTCACAGGCCCGACTATCAATTATGGTGCCTCTCCTCTCACAAGCCAAATTCTCCTCTCTTCTCACAAGCCAAATTCTCTCCTCTAGTGGCTCTCTCTTGCCCTTAGGCTTACATACATATTTATAATAAACATTGATACTAAAGCCTAAAGCTTTTACATGCATGCATATATGGAAAAAAGCTTCTTGAGGCTTTATTCTATCTTTTCTCTGTTTTAAAACAGAAAAGCCTCCTTATCCACATCTATTTCTTTTATGCCTAAAAGCTCTCCCTTACTTCTAGAATCATGGAATACTCATGCTCTTATTTATTTATTTTGAGAATATCTAATTTAAATCACACTTATCAGCCTAAATATTAAAATGACTTGTAACTTAGGAAAATAATTCTAAGAATGCATGACCCCCTATGTCTACTATTTACAATAGTTTCCCTTGGGCTGAATGCTCCTGCATCAGACTCCCAAGGTAGAAAAATTTCATGATCTCCTGATCATGTGTCTTGTGGTCTTGGTCTTCCTGGATCCCATATCTTGTTCTGCAACTGTCCAAATGCTTTATTCCTTTGTTGCCGCTGCATTTCTGCTGTCCTTTGCTCCATTTTCTTCTCCCTATCAATCAGGTTCAGCTTCTGATTGATCTTGCTTGCTGTTATTTCTATTTTCCTCCATTTGGATATCAGCTGCCATATTTCTTCAATTTCTATGTCCAGCCTTTCTTCTGTATGGGAATTTCCTTGCCTGCTGCTATTGTCTTCAAACTCTATTATTTCAGCTGCTGTAGTTGCTTTTGCTGTAACTGTTGTTACCGCTGTTTTCACAGATGTTGCTATCGCTGCCACCATAGATGTTGCTGCCATTGATGTTGCTATCGCTGCTTTCACAGATGTTGCTACCTCCCAAACTTCCTGTCCCTCTGCAACATTCTTTTGCTCATCATATTTCGGCCACTTCTTCTTAAGCACTTCATCAACATGCTGTAAATTATAACCTTTGTCTTCTTCTTCAACCACTATGGTTTCATCCTGTATTCCTGTATCAGCTTCAAAATTTTGTACACCAGTCTTCTCTTGGTCATTTAAGCAAGCCAACTCTTTATTGTCACTCATGGAAACAATCCTCTAGTTATGGGACATGACTGTCTCATCTTCTAACCACAACAGTTCTCCTTCTCTTGAGACAATTCCAAGTGATGGACTGTTTTCTACATCACCTGCACTCACAAAACACTTGTTAAAATTAAAAACATAAGGCTGCTGTGCCTTATCTCCTTTTGGCAATAATTCAATTTGATGCTCTGTTTTCTCCTTCTCCTTTGTCAGCATATCAGCATGCTGATTCCAATCCTTCTTGAGATTACCAGTTAGTCCTTCCTCAACACCTTCTTCTTCGAGAATACCTCTGTGTCCTGGAGCCTCTTTATTTTCACTCATCTCTGTTTTTATACTTTGAATACTTATCCTCTGTGCTTCTAGTCTCTGCTCCAGAACCTGTAACTCATGCCATAAACCTGTCATCTCCTTTGAGAAACTTTCTATGCAATATTCATTACTTTCACCAGCCAAGCTTTCTGTTGTCACCATCTCATCATCTGTTATCAGAACATAATTCTGATTCTCAACTCCTGTAATAACCTCAGTTATCTGTCTATCAATTAATAAAATCAATGGATCATTATCATCACTGTTATCTTCTGAGTACTTATCTCCTGAAAGACTTCTTTTCACACTTGCGACAACTTCACAAGATTGTGCATCCTCCTCAGTCCCTGTAACCACATTACAATTGTCAGCTACAAAAATACAAGAGTTCACATTATCCCGCTGATCTGGATCTACCCAATAACTCAAGAAATCATCAATGATCTCCTCTTCTGTTTCACCAATGGAAACCTCCACTTTCAACTCTTCTTGGACAAACTCTAAAGCTTGTTCATCTCCCTGTTCTGTACCTGCCAACATGCGCAACTCATTAGTTTTAAAACCACAAGGCTTTTCAGTCTTGACTGCTTCCTCCATTACTTCTTTATGAACAAATCTGCATTTGGAATCTTCAATTCCCATCTCTGGCACATGAACTCTAAGTTCCTCTTTTAGCAAGGCAATCACAGTTTTCCTCAACCTCCTCTGCAATTGTCGCCAAATCACTCTCTTTCCTTTCAGTGGAAAGATCCATTTTCTATTTTGATTTTTCTGCTCTTGCAGCCATTCTTCCAATACTTGCAATTGTACCTTCATTACTGCAATCTCTCTTTCTCGAACTTCTGCAGTCATCTTATCTTTGTGCCATTCCTCCAGACCTCTTCTCTGATTCTCCATGATCACCTTCTCCAGCTGTATATATGGCCTATCTACCTCATGCTCTTCCAGAACAGAATTTTGATTCTGCTGGTCTCCTTCCTTCTTCATGACAATATCACCTGCAAACATCCACAAATTGTCAGATTTAAAACCATATGACCCTTTGGTCTTACTTGAAGTTTCAGTCTTCAAGTCTTCATCTTCACTATCTCCCAGAAATTCTCCTTGTTCTGGTTCACAAATGTATTCTTCCATTTCAACTTCCTCTTGACTTATCTTCTTGCCATTTACCTTGGCATCCTCTTTCTTATGTCTTCTACTGTGGCTTTTTCTTGAACCTCTGCTATGACTATCAGTAGTCATCTTCTCCGCCATGAGTTTCTCACCCATGAGTTGCATCAAGCCTCTTCAACAGCAAAATCTCTTGCTACCACTTACCTCACCAATCCTTCCCTCTGGATCTGGTCTTTTGGTAATCACCGGTCCTCTACTGGAACCTTTCGAGCATTCTCCACTGCTCTTTCAGGCTTCTCTCATCTGCAACTTTCTTCAACCTTTGTTAATTCTCCTTTGCAACAAGCCTCTGCAACAGCTAGTCCTCCTGGCTGCAATCTTACCTCACTAAGCTCTCCTCACTTAGTCTTTTGGTAAGCACGGTCCTTTGTCTGGAACCTTCTCCTGAGAAACACCTTTGCTCCTTCTAGGCTTCTGCAATCCGCTCACTCTCTTTTGAGAACACTTCAGTTGTCCTCTCTATCCAATTTCTTATTTGATTCTTCAGGTTCACTGCCACTTCTCTATAAGCGTATTCTCCTTACTCTGTCTTTAAGAACTCGTTTGGTCTTCTCTCACAGCTTCTCTTGCTACCACCTGTGCTTTAACATAAAACACACTCTTAATTTAAAACAGAGCATAACATATTACCTCCATTCTTCTGCACCTTGAATGGCTTGTCCTCTGCTTGAGAAACCAACCAGAACTCACATTAAGCAATCTTGCTTTCTCTTTCTCTATTCCTGTTTACTTCAATCCTCTGTAGGATTGCTACATCTCCCACTGTAGTCTTCCATCATTCAGCTCATTGCCTTTTCCTGTGTGCATGTTCCTTTTCACAAAAATCTTCCCTGCTTTATTTTTTTTGTTCTGACAGTAGTGCTGCTTTTACCTCAATCCTTCTCTGATATCAACTTTTCCTTTCTGGAATTCTTTCCCCCGCAGGAAACTTTCCCTGCTCTAATACCACCTGATGAAAAGAGATCTGGTACAAGCCCAAAATCCCCTTTCTTTAAATAATTATCAGCCTGGTCCTGTGGTTTAAATCCCACAGGCTTTATCGAAATCTTTCTTTAGGCTGAAGCCTTATATAACCATGGACTTATATTAGAATCAGAAGCCACCTTTTATCGGCGCTTTTAATCAACCCGCCACACATATAAACATATATGGAAATAACCAACCGAGCCTTTAATCAACCATCACCCGAGCGTTTTAATACCGCAAGCCTTATATATATGTATCTTATATCTTAGACATAAATCATTATAAAACAGCTCCAATTAACATCCACGGACTTCAAAGTTTATATGGCCGCCTTCATGAATTTCGGCGGGTCCGGATTTCACAACCACAACAAAACTCTTAAGGCCTGACCTACGATGAGGTGCGGACCCGATGTACTTTTATACTCCTTTATATATCGGTTTCAGGCCGATATATATCGGCACTCGCTGTAAATAATAGATTCAGTCCTCCGACGGAACGCGGACCAGATGCCTCCTTACACTCCTTTCTAAACTGATTTGGGATCCGTCGTATCGGTGGATTCCTTATCGGCCAGTCTTGACAGGGTTGCGGACCCGATCTCCTTTAGGGTGCTCCTTAATATAAATTCGGCTCCGGATTTCAGAAAACTGCTAAGGCTTCTCTTCGGACCCGACGCTATTTATATGTTGTGCTTCATAACAATTTGGCTCCGGTGTATCAGAGCGTTCACAAGGTTAAGGCCCTCTCTCCCTTCTGACGCGATATGGGTTTCGGACCCGATATGCTTTCCATTCTGCTTTATAAGATTTCGGCTCCGGTAATTCGGGCTTCCACTTCAGTGATCCCAAAGGCTCTCTTCCGATTAGATAATAGCGTTCGGACCCGATAAGGGTTTAATCAGCCACTATAATAATTCGCGTCCGCTACAATGCCACTTAAGGAAAAATATCGCAATTCTCTATGTAAACAGAGTTATACGCAGAACATTATAAAAAGGACTTAGAGAGTCCACGGAAGCAGCAGTTAAATGGAAACGCCATGAAGGCTCCAACCAAACATTATGCAGGGAAATAAACCACTTCCAATACTTTCAATATACAGTAATTAAGTTGTCCGATACATGCACATTAACAGAACCATTAATTCTCATCCATACCATAAATAATCACAGGCAGACACTTCATACGTGCCCTTCATCAGAAACTATGCATATATTAATCTGAAAGCAATAAATCTATATTGAGACTTCGGTCTCATACATACACACACATATACAGGCACGCAGGCCTAACAGTCAATGCTGCACTCTCTCACAGGCCCGACTATCAATTATGGTGCCTCTCCTCTCACAAGCCAAATTCTCCTCTCTTCTCACAAGCCAAATTCTCTCCTCTAGTGGCTCTCTCTTGCCCTTAGGCTTACATACATATTTATAATAAACATTGATATCAAAAGCCTAAAGCTTTTACATGCATGCATATATGGAAAAAAGCCTCTTGAGGCTTTATTCTATCTTTTCTCTGTTTTAAAACAGAAAAGCCTCCTTATCCACATCTATTTCTTTTATGCCTAAAAGCTCTCCCTTACTTCTAAAATCATGGAATACTCATGCTCTTATTTATTTATTTTGAGAATATCTAATTTAAATCACACTTATCATCCTAAATATTAAAATGACTCGTAACTTAGGAAAATAATTCTAAGAATGCATGACCCCCTATGTCTACTATTTACAATAGTTTCCCTTGGGTTGAATGCTCCTGCATCAATGTAATATTAAGGTGGAAATTGAAATATTTTATTTATGGCCGACATTGATTTTTTTAGTATTACTATTTTTTTTAATTTGTTATTGTAAGCATTATTTTATCATTTTAAAATGCAATGTTATGTGACAACATCTCCCTCATACTAGAGTTGCACTAACTACCACTAAGAGAATTGCTGAAATTGATCTCTTGTTTGCTCGACCCATCACTTGATGATTCCCAAGCATTCCATTAAGTGACAAATAGTATGGGATTTTATTAGCATCGGGGGTTTTTTCTTGATAGACTCTAATGAAATATATTGATTTTCAAAATTCGAAAGGTTGATACATGGTGGCTGATGACTTGATAGCATCTTCTAAATGGCTCTTGGTCTTGGCCCCTATGTCAGCCATGTCACCAAGGGTTGAGGTTGATGCCTTCCACTCCCCAAATTTCTAAATGTCTTCGACATGATCTCAAAATCCACAAGGGTGTCAATATTTTAAATTCTAATGGTCCATCCTTAAATTTCCAACAACTCCAATAGTGCTTCCAAATATGTTTTGAAGGTGTAAATTGAATTTGACAGGTTGGGGATATGATTAGAATAATTCCAATGATAAAAAATGCTTTTCCATCTTGTGAAAGCAATCCCAAGATCCTTTTCTCTTCATCCACTTAACATACCTTTCCTCAAATAGGGTTACCTTTTTGATGAATAAAAGGCAAGTTTTGGGCGAGGGGTAACATGGCTATTCAAGGCAAACAATAGCACTTAGGGCTTCACAAACTTATTTCAATCATTTTAGGTCCTTCAACAACTTTCCACCAATTTAACAGTTCTTTTGTAAATCTATATAATGCTTTAATTCAGGCTTTCTGAGAAGACTCCTTCTTTGGGTCTCTACTCTACAATCAAATTTTGACTCTTACATCTATGTCCATATGATTAAATGGATTTCTATTCCCCACATCAATCTCAAAAATTCTCTAGCTTCTTTAAGGTAGTCTGGAATCCTATTTAAGATTACTTAAGAATCTTTTGCAACCAACCAACCATTCATGTCTTCCTTTGCAGGACCTCTTACCTAATTAAGATCTAAAATAATCAGGAAATTTTAACAATAAACATGACTATAGATCTATTCATACTATTCTTAGAAGCACATCAAAAAAGCACAATAAAATACACAAGTAGGTATATGGACATTACAAAGCGACCACATCCACTAAAAGTACCTTTTTTTCCAATGTTTTATAAAATTATAGGTATTGGTTACTAACCTTTCTCTTAGCGAAAAAGAAAAAGAGAGGTTGTTGGTACTAGACTAGCCCTTAGTATAGACTCACTTAAGAGTGCAACAAACTTACTCTATTCCAAAGCGTCAACATGTCAACTTACAAGACTTGAACCTAGGTGGGGAGGACACAAACTACTTTGGCCAACCACCCAAGCTAAACTAAATTGATCCATGAAGACAACTTTTACTTATATATATGTGTGTGTGTCTGTGTGTATGTGTACGCCATAATATCCATTAAGCAAGAAAGTTCATAGTGACATAGCGACACTCATTACCAATATACATAGTTTACCTTGAAATATTTTATTTATGATTCACATTCTACACATTAGAATGTTAATAGATGCCCAATCATTTTCTCTCCCTCTCTAATTATTTTTGTCACAAATATTTTTTAAATGTTACATGTTTATTTGTCTATCATTATATGTATGTATAAAATTTTTGTGATTAATATTTAAAATGCTATATGTCAACTCCATAATAAAAATTAATAAATTACAACTCTCCCTAGAAACTCTATTAATGGTATCACAATTCTGTCTCTTTTTACATATAAAATCCATATTAAACTTTTTTAACTAATAAAATGTTATATGATATTGAAATATTTTATTTATGTTTCACATTTTATACATTAAAATGTTAATACATGCCCCAATTATATTTGGAAATAGAATATATATATATATCTATATATATATATATATATATATATATATATATATATATATATATATATATATATATATGACATTAAAATATTTTATTTGTAATTCATATTTTACACGTTAAAATGTTAATACATAGGACTCTCTGTCTTTGTCTCTGTCTCTCTCTCTCTATATAATGAAAATGTGAATGGATAAATATTAAAGATATTAAAAAATGAATGAATTACAAATTTTCTCATAAAATTTATTAATGTAATAAGAATTATATGTGTGTGTGTGAGACATTAAAATATTTTATTTATAATTCATATTCTATATTTTAAAATGTTAGTACATATTTCAATAGTTTTTGGAAATAAAAAACATATTTCTCTCTATATATTTTATGTTATTAATATTTTAAATATTGTATTTTAACCCCATATTAAAAAATAAATGAATTACCAATCTCCTTAAAGAAACTTATTAATAGAATAAGAATTATATATATATATATATATATATATATAAAATCCATATTAATATTTTTTAAATAAGATATATAAATCTACATATTTCTTACAATGGATTTTTTTTATTTTTTAATTTAAGTTATTTTAGTTTTCTGTATATAAAATATGCTATTTAATATGGACATTGAAATACTTTATTTTATTTATGGCTACAATAAAATATTTCCTTTTGTTATTGGTATATTTTTATTTTAAGCTTATGCCAATTAAACATATAAAAAAATCACATATTCTATTATTTGCCAATTCCATATTAAGTAGTGAAAGAATTGCATACGCCTTAAATATTAAAAAGTAATTTATTTTTCTTTACTTTCAATTAATTTATCTCTATATAAAGATGGAAATTGAAGTATTTTATTTATGGCTCACATTAATTTTTTTTGTTATTAGTTAATTTTTGTTGATATTTTAAAATTTGTTATTGTAAGTATTATTCTATTATTTTAAAATGTAATTTTACATGACAACATCTCCCTCATACTAAGTTGCTTAGAGCCTTGACACAATAATTTGGAAAAAAAATTATTGTAAATATTGAATTTTTATATGCTTATTAATTAAATTGAAATATGAAGCTCTAAAATATAATAGTTACTAATACCATTTACTATTTTAATCTATATTGTCAATAATTTATAGTCTTTTGTTTGTTTTCTTATTTTTTATTTTTATGTGGTTCATCAACCACAAGGACATGATCAATTGAGCTAATCCTTCGGGCTATATTCTTCAAAGTGAGAGACAATACAAAAATATTCATAGGGACGTAGCCATTACAACAATATTTCTCATCATCATTTCACTGGTAGCTAATTGAAATTGGGTAATAACAACCATTCTTCCCAAACTGGGTAATAACAACCATTCTTCCCAATCACCATAATAACCTGAGTCAATAATTTATATTTATTGTTTACGTTATATATATTTTATATTAAGAAAGTATTTTTTTTTAATTTTATGTTTAATAATTAAATTTATTAAATTGTTATATGTTTACTAGTTATATGTTCTAAAATATGATGGCCAATGATATTAATCATTACTATTTAAATTTCTTTTAATAGCATATTAAGAGGGACCACAATGAAAAACATTTTATGTTGGATTAAGTAGTTCTTACTCACATCTTTTCTAGCTTTGAAAACCTTTGTCACACTATCAACCTTCTTAACTTGTTAAGTCAACAAAATTATACTGATTTGGGAATACTTCTCTTCTTTTTTTTTCCATCATAAGAATAAAATATTAAATATCTCAATTAATCACTTATTTTCTTTAGGTTCCAGAAACCATATTTATCTTAGTGGATGTTAATCATCATCGTCTTTGTCATAATTTTTTTGTTGGAAAGAATTATTTGTGATTTTGTTAATAATTTTTTTTTATAATATAACAAATTGAATTGAATTGAATTATTTCTATTACTTTGTGCTTTTTTTATCACTTTTTAATTGAACCCACATTATGTTTTATTATTATTATTAAATGTCTACATGATTAAACAATGTGGATTTAAAAATGTAACGTGGTTGGCAATGATAATGGAAATTAAATTGATATCTACATTAAATAAAAATTTATCCATATTTACCAATTATTTAATTTATATAAATCCATATTTATCTGTGTTTACCAAATATCTGATTTATATAAATCCATATTTATCTGTGTTTACTAATTATTTAATTTAAACTTAAAATTTGAATTTCCCGTGCGTTTGGCTGTCTTAATTAATTTGAACTGGCAATTTCGATTAATTTGAACTTGGAATTTTATACGATACTGTTGTCCAATAATGTTGTAATATGGAAGGCATTGAGAGTTTGACGATTGATTATTTATTTATTTAAGCTTTATTATAAATTAAAAATTATATTAATGTTAATATTAATATGTATTCCATAATTTTTTTTTGTTTTTTTATAATTCGTCTTTTTATAAAAAATAAAATAAAAAAATATTGGTGGGTTAAATTTAGGCTTTTAATATTTTCTGAGAAGAATCCTTCTTTGAGCCTTCATTATACAATCAAACGAATATCCAGATCATTAGAGGACCTTCTACTCACTACAAGGAGCTAAAAAATTCTATAGCTTGTTTAAAGTAGATTAGACTCCTATTTAAAATTTCTTGAGTCCTTCGCAACCAATTTACTGTTTGGATTCTTCAAGTTACTGAGGGTATTACTTGCCATACTCTTTTGTCCTATCTCTTACCTAATTAAAGCCTAAACCAATCAATACATTTTAACAGTAAACAAGACGATACCTAATTAAGGCCTAGAACAATCAATATATTTTAACAGTAACCAATACTACAAATCTATCAGTCCTATATTTAGAGGCATATCATAGAAGAACATCGAAATAGACAAGTACAGATGAATATTACATCTATTAAAATTATATTTTTTCCAAGGTTTTATTATTTTTAGGGATGGGGTACCATCCCGGTAAGAAAGTTAATATCTATCTCATCCTTAAAAGAAGGGAAGAAAGTCAATATCTTTCTCATCTTATTAGGAAGAGATAATGCTCATTATAGAATCACTAGAGTCCATTAAAGTGACTTTATTCCAAAGCAGTAAATATGTCAACTTACAAGACTTGAATTTAGGTGGAAAGCCCAACCATCCAAGCTAAACTCAATTGACCCATTAAATTTCTCATATAATAAGGGAGAAAGCAAAGAAGCTGACAGTAATATTCATATTATCAATGTACATAATTGAAATTGAAATATTTATAATTCACATTTTACCTTTAATAAATTTAGAGCTCTAAAAAAATTCCTAAAATATCTAATCAATATAGATTTAACAATTTATATGTGTTATTTACAGCTTTCACTACATTTTAAATAAAATTTATCAAAAATATACTAAAAGAACAAAATACAATTTATTTAATCTACATTATTAAAATATATATATATATACATATATTATTAAAAAAATAAAAATATATACATGTATTATTAAAAAAATAAAAAATGTACCCATAAGAATAAAAAATACACACTTTCACATTCATTATTATCATTATAAATATACCCTTTACTCTTTTCCCACTTTAATGAAAATAAAGTGACATTGAAAGAATTTAAATCAATTTACTTGGAAATCCTTAAGAACTCTTTTTATTTTTGTTTCAAGTTAACTTTCCATTTGATTAAGTACAGCGCTGATCCACTCATTGCTCTCATCAAGAATTCAACCCTTCTTCATGTCAGACGGGTTGACGGCTTCGGCCTAGACACACAACAATCTTAATGCAACCGCTTCTCCAGTGGATTGAATTGTCCTGTCAGTGAATTATTACAGCAATGGGAGAAGTACTTGTTGTTACCAGGTTTTTCATATGAAAAGTTAGAGAGTTTGTTGGCAAGACAAAGCAAGCCAAGCGCTTGAGCGAAGGTCGAAGAACAATCCCTGCTTGACCAAATGTATGTAAAATTATGAATTATTTTAATAAATATTTATTAAAAAGGAGGTAAAAGATTTTTATGGTTTTATTTATTTATAGATTATTTATTAAAATTAGTTATAATTTTTTATTATTGAAATTTAAATTTTAAATAATTATTTATTTAATATAAAATGCATAGCAATTTATTATATTAATTTGATTTAATAATATTATGTTTATAAATATGTTTGAGGTATAAATTTATTGGTTTGTGTGGGATTTAATTTTTGTTTGGGAAATTAAACTATTTTAATAAGGTAGATCTTTCTTCTATCAAATATTGGAGTTGGATATGGCCTAGACACATTTTAGTTGTGATAGCATAATTTTATTGATGAGTAAATTATTCTTCCATCCAACATTAAAATTACTTAGCTTAAGTTTAATCTAATTATAATAACATCCCATTAATAAGTAGATAATTTTTTCATCTAACATTAAAACTAATCTTAATTTAAATTTTACCCAATTATAATAAATTAAAAAGAAAATAAAAATACCTCGTTATAAGGAAAAAAAAAAAAAAAAAAAAAACAACTCATTATAAGAAGGAAAAAAAATATATCTACCAACCCGGATGATGACTTTGAAGATTCAAGTGCATTTTACTCGTTGATTTAAGCTTTATTTCAAAAACATGTTCAACCCACGTGATTATTTTAGAGAGATTCTCACGGGTTTGAATTGTTGATTTTAGCTCTATTTTTTAAGTGGTTAATAATTATATTACTCTATAAAAAATATTACATTAATAATTATATTATTATATAAAAAATATTATATGGGGATCGTTAAATGTCTAACATAATGTTACATAATAAAAATCTATTTGTACAAAATTGGAGAACTAGACCATGTTTTCTTAAAAGGATCCCCAATACACCACGTATACAACAACACAGATCACGACAAATGGACTTGAACACAGACCAAGACAAATGAACTTTGACAATAATGATATGAGAACAACAAAGAACATAAGCACTAGCATATGCCACTTGTTAACTAATAATGATAGAAACGAACAATTACAAGGATGAATCCCACAAAGTTGTGGATGGAAAAGCATGCAAAGAAGCATAGACAATGAAACCTATGCTCCATGTACTGACATGAGCAATCAACCACAAAAGCCCAAACATGCCTTAAAATTGACTATTTGGTGAAGGAAGCTCTAAAAAGACAACCACCAATTTGAATTTCGGCCCCAAATGTGTATTGTGAATGTATACGACGAAGGACATGGATCCAAAGACATGATGAGTCCTACACACTAGGATAAGCATAAAAATAGGAACAAAAGATAAATAATTATTTCATTACCACCCAAATCACCATTCAAATGTCGCAATACAACCCCAAAATGGAAGGACTGAAGTACAAGACACAGTGATGGGTCGAGGTTAAAATAACCAAAGATGGAGAAGGGTATCTCCTCACTGAAACACCACCCTTCATATCTGAGTCAAAACACACACATGATTACAAATTTAATGACTTGCACCATGTAGTGGATGATCCAACATTCCTCCTTGCCCAACAAGGGAAATTTAATAGTCCTTGTTGTCAGTTGTACATCTCGAGGACACTCAACCATGTACCACCACACAACCCACACGTGGAGCATGAAATACAAAGGGCACATCATTTTATAAGATTTCCATTTAATCCACCTATTCACAATACTCACCCCCATCGGGGAGATTTTAGCTCTATTTCAAAAACTTGTTCTCTGAGCTTTAAGTAATTTTAACTTGGAATTTTATATGATATTGTTCTCAAATAATGTTGTAATATGTGAGGGATTGAGAGTATGTCCATTTTTATTTATTTATTTAATTTGTGTTTTAAAGTAAAAACAATTATAAATAATATTATTATTTACGAGATGAAGTTTGATGATTGTGTTGTATTTTTTTTTTTAATTGGAAATTTCATAGGGGAAGAATGATTAAGGGTTAGATTTCTCTTTTCATATTTTAATGTTTTCATAACGTAGATTTTAAGAAGGGAATGTTGAAATTATATATATATTAAATAATAATGAAGAACACCTTGTTATATTAATTTCATTTTACTCTATAGGTTAGATAAGTTATGTGTTCCTAAAGGGGTGTGCATGTAGCTGATTAGACAAGCTTACATCTCAAAGGTTGTTGGGAACTTTGGTGTAGGGAAGATAGTGGCCAACTTGCAAAGGTATGTGTATTGGTCTAAGATACACTAAAAGATAGTCAGGTTCATAATATTTTGCATGCTTTGTTGTATTAGCAAGCCTAGTAACATAAAACTAGGTCTATATAATCCCTTACTTGTACCCACCCATCCTTGGGAAAGAATTTCCATGAACTTTGTGTTGGGAAAAATTCTGGGGGGGGGGGATCATTATTTTCAAAACATTAACCTTTTCAATTTCATATCCTGATTTCTATACGTGAATTTACTGAAGGTAACCCGTGTCTATATGTGACTGTTATTAAGACAACTAGCATATATCCAGTAAACTTACTTTTCAGTTAATTCATCTTCTAATCTTAAGCCAGTGCATCAGTACTTCATTCAACATTATATAAACAGTAACCATGTGGACTAAGAACAAAATAAACCATCACACATAATCAACACACATGAACACCAAGATTTAAGGGGGAAATCAAATGTGGGAAAAAACCACTAATGCTTTCGTTTTTGTATTCTTTTAATATAAAGAAAAACTTCTTACAATATTGTAGTGGATAAGACTCATACCAACATGCATGAACCCACCTGCATAAGGCTACAACCTTCGCTAATTCTCCAACACCCATTGGAAGGCAGCACTAACCCCCTGATCTTGTTTCCTGGCACTCACCGGAAGGGAGCTCCAACCCCCTGATTTGATTTACCAACTACCACTAGAATGAAGCTTCAACTATCTCATCGAAATCTCCAACCTTCAACAATTTTGGGACCACGTTTAGTAATTTTTCATACTAGATCCACCTGATACAACACATCAAAACTTGTAGGCCATGTTTCATTAAATTTTCAGACTAGACCCACTACCAACATTTAAGCCCAAAACCAATCATCAAAACTGAATCTTATCACTATAACTCAACCATTGAACCAATCAATTACTGAACCAACAGAACTAACCAATCAATAAAACCAAATCACTAAATCAACCAAATCAACTGAAACCCAAATCAATTAGCTTAAACAACCAGAACAATGTAACCAGAATACCAATCAACATAATGCACATTACAGAAACCAGATTCTGTTACTGCAAACTCTTATCAACCATATGTCAAAATATTTACACTACTTTACAGTAGCAAACCCACGTGTGTACGCACTTTCCATGAAGCATACCTGCACACAGATCTTAAATCACTGATTTCTGAAAACTAAATCACTGTCATTCTGAAATAAGTACTGAATCATATATAGATTCATTGCATCATTCAAAAACAACCACAAAACCTTCACTGATCTTCATTCACAAACAACAAGTAACTTCAACATTTTTCAATCAATCAATCCTTAATCAAAACATCATTGTTTAAGTCCAGATCATCAAGAAGACTTCACTTACAAACAACAGAAACACAGTAAGACTAAATAAACTGATTATAAATCCTTTTCATCAAAACCCTACTTTTTGTACGTGCTTTCCTTAAATCATATCCGTGTGTATACATGCTTTTCAAGAAACAAACCCATGTATACGCGACTTACCAGTATCACACACTACGTTTCTACATGCCTCGCACGCTATAAAACCTACGTACAGATATTGATTTTTTGATTCAGACCTTTGCTATAACACAAAAAATTTAGACATACCCAGATCTTGACATACAAAAAACGATCATGCGTCAAGACACTATCAACACAAATCAAATCACCTCATAATCAAGATTTTCATCTCAGATTTATTGGATGTGATCCATCATCAAATTCTCGGGTGCATACTTAGTTTTAGATCAAGCAAAACATCAATAGCCCATTACATGCATATTTGCTTCAAATCTAACTATTCATAATATATTCATTACTTGCACACGCTACCACTTTGATCTTCATGTCCTTATATAGCTTAGCCCTTATCCAATACTATAGATCAAAACCATACTCTAACAGATGGTTTTCTTAGATGGGACCAAAAGATTTGTTACTAGGCTCAATAGCATAGGGAAATACCATGGTAAGTACCCTTGGTATTAGAATAACATGGGGCGGAAACTGTACATGCATTTGAGTCTTCATACTCGCATGTGTACATGACTTTGCTTAATAGAACCTGTGTATGCTTCTTGAAATTTCAACTTTGTCATTCCTCTGCCTCTAAACTCTTATGCCTTTAATCAAATTCTTTATCACATGTAGACACATCATGTTTACATCTTCATCAAGTAGATTTCCATAAAAGGACAACTCATCAAGTGGGTTTCCATCAAGGACAACACATAATTTATAATTCCAACAATCTCCCCCTTTGGACTTGATGGAAACCAAATTGGTGTTTGGTCACCACAACCTGTAGATACATGTAAAACACATCAAGCCAAGCACCAAGCTTTTCAAACACCAAGTTACTCTCCCCCTTTGACATCAAGGGAAAAGGGTGGACCAATGTTGAATGAAGGCTTCTCTCTTGAGCATTGTAGATCTGAACTGCTGAGTACTGAATACTAACCATGCTCCCCCTGAGCACATGCTGAAATTTCTGAAGGATGTACAATGAAGTACATGACTCTACAACTCATATGACTTGACATATCGCCATTGACTCAAAATTACATCAATCACCCAATCACAACGGGTTTACATATTTGACATCATTATTACATCAACTTCCCAAGCACAATGGGGTTACAAATTACATCACATGTCCAAAAGGACTTGACCACAATAGTCCATACATGACTGAATTTGATAATGAGTACATCATAGGTCTTTACATGACATTTACATCAAATGGTAGATATGACATTTATAGCCAACATAAAAAAAGACCATGATATTCATCAACAACTATCATACACCACGTATGTTCTGCATCATGAGCATCTGTTAGCAACACCAAGAACCAGCTTGTATATTTCCATCATCAATTCACAAGATAAGACAATGTAGCTTCAATACCATCAACCTATTGATAAACATCATTATGTATCAAGAAAACATAATTACAATAATGCATTATTATAGAAAATGCTCCCCTTGAACCTGTGCCAACTGTTCACTGTCAGATCTGATCATATCATCTCATATACCAGTAAGAATCATCAAAGTATCTTCATTATCAAGTCATCCATCAAGTGATAAAAAACTTATACAAGCCAAAAGCACTTTCAAATATCATCAACAGACTATAACCATCAAACTCCAGAGCAAGAAAATCCAAACAGTAATTGATTGAATCATATCATACCCTTTTCTTGAGTTTGCCCCATTGTTTCTTCATCATACCAATATATACGCAACTGTTCAGTTCAGAACTCACATATACACACAACTTGTCTTCATAAGATCAATGTATAGAAAGTGAAATACTGAAATTTCACACCTTTAGCTCCCTCTGAGTTTGTTTTGTCTGTACCTGTTTACTGTTACTAGACCAAAAGCACTGTTAGTAGTATAAGCAACATGAAAATAAAAAACAACCATGGGAATCATCATCAAGACAAAACATGTATTACTCCCCTTGAGATTACACATCACTGATTCTGAGGACCTGATAATCATCTTCGATCAAGTACCTCTCACCACTTCTGCAGTCACTATTAGAAGTATTCATTTAAGAATAATGGACTGCAATAGGCACCATCTTCTTTTACTCTAAGTTTGAATCTTTCTCATATCTATGAGAATTTCATTCTTCAAACACATATAATTTGTCTAGATTTCTATATCCTCTTGCTATGACTTTTCCAGTTACTTCATTCATAACCTTACATTTGGTTGATGTAAACACAATTATATTTCCCTTATCTACCATTTTACCTACACTTAGAATATTCTGCTTTAGCCCTTGAACTAATAAAGCATCAGCTGCTCCTCTAGTTTTATTAATTCTAGCTTTACCTTGTCCTAGAACTTTTGCTGAAACATTAGTTCCAAGAATAACATTACCATGTTGGTTCTTCCTGAGATACTCCATTTTACTCTTATCCCCAGTCATGTGATGAGAGCATCCATTATCTATGTACCATTCATCTTCATCTTTAAATGAGCATAGAGAAAGACCACATCTTATCTATTCTTATTCTTCCTGCCTATTATGAGAAATGTTGGTGGATCCATCTTTTTCAAGTCTTCTGATATCAATGTTCTTATCTAGTTTCTTACCATGTTGTTTGCGGTGATCCATAGATTTGTTCCTGCATTCTTTTACTACATTCCCAAACTTGTTACAAGCATAACATCTTATATGTTTCATATTCCTTCTATTCCAATAAATGAATTTGTGACCAAATATATTGCAAGCAAAAATTTATCCCTTAAAGTACCTAGAAGTTGATGGTCTTTCCGTGAGACAATTATTAGCTTGAAGCATTCTAATTCTACAACTGGCTACAACATGTTCATAATTATGACATATAGAAAATTCAACATTATTGATCAGAGGAGAAAATCGATTAACACTTCTATAATTAGGAGTAAATGATTTCCTTTGAAGATTTTCTTTCCTTGGTTGTTGATGAGGTTGACTTCTTATCTCTTTGTTGAGCATTTCATATTTTTCATTAAAATTCCTTGCCTCAGCTTGTGAACTAGATTCTCCTTCAACCGTTTCATGAAAACCAAGAATAGATTTGATGGCAGGAGACCTTTGACTACTAAGAATATTATCCAAAACCTTAGTACTATCTTGAAATCACAAATGTTTATCTTTTTCTTCTAATTTGCCTTTTAGGATATTTACCTCAACCTGATATTGCTTTTCCTTTTCTAGATACTGCTTCCTCATAATTTATTCAACATTTCTTCCTTCCTCCATTTTCTGTTTTAATTTGAGAATCTCTTCTTTCAACCCATTTTCTTGTTCTTCAAATTCTTGAAGTAGTTCTTCATTTTGCTTATCTTATTTTTCAATATCTTCTCTAAGAGATATGACCTCAGCTTCAATACCTTCAAAATATTGGTTAGATACCATACCAACATGATCCTTGTTACCATAACCCTAGAACTTATCGGTAAGATTAATAATCTTTTTCAAAGCAAGATCAAATTTTGTTATAAGATCAAAAATTTCTTCTAACCTATCTTGTTTTGAATCAACAACTCCATCTAACATTTTGGTCACATTGTTAGATATAATATTAACTGATAAATCTTCCTTTGGGGCTTCCTCGTGTATTTCTTTGCAGTAGTATAATGCATAAACTTATTCAATATTGAATCATATATGCTACAAAAGATGTTACTCAAAGCCTTACTATTCTTTTGCACTTCCTTTTTTGATGGAGGAAACTTGGTGTAACCATTGCACACTAGATGTCAAACATTGAGATTCATTAGATTATACTTCATCTTTCCTTTCCATTGTTCATAATTATATTTGGTTAGCATAGGCACATATGAATTGTCCATTGATTATAACTTGCCTTCATCTGCTGCTTCAAGGGACATCATTTTTGAATTTGTTTTATCTTTAGAGTGCTTACTTTCACTTTTACCCATAAGTAAAAGATCAATGGTTTCACTATCATCATCACTATCATTGTTTCATACACAAGAAAATGGATGACATTTTGAACAAAAACCCATACTTGATGATGCTTCGTCTTCTTCATTCTTGATCAATAGAAAGTGAGCTGCTCCCAAACTTGAATATTTGCTGACATCTGTAACAAACACTGCATCTGATATATTCCTATCAAAGTTTTCAATAAAAGTACCCTTTTCTTCTAGGCCATAAAAATCATTATTACTTTTATCTTCAAATGCCATAAGCAAGTGACAATCTTGATCAGAGTCGACTTCTTCACCATTTGAAAGACCATCATTGTCTTCATGTGTATAAAAACTTCTTTTGTTTTCAAACCTCTTACTATTTATTTTTGCAGCTTATTTTCCTTTCCCGTGATTTTCTTTATAGGGACACTTAGCAGCATAATAACCAACTCTATCACTAGAAAAACATTTGAAAGGAAGCTTACCTCTGAATCTTCCAGTTTCTTTACGAAGTTTGCCTCTTCTTCTTCTAATACATAACTTGATTCTTCCTTTTCTTTTCCTTTTATAATAGCTTTGAAGGTTGCTTCTCTCATGTCTGAAGGACCACCTTTCCTAATCTCAAATCTTGTCAATATTCCATGGATTTGATCAAGTGTGAGACTTTTCAGAACCCACATTTATTCAATAGCAGATACTTTGGAGTCAAACTTCGGAGTTAGAGATCTCAAAATATTTTCAACAATAGTAGCATCTTTTATTTCTTCACCAATATTTCTCATGGAATTAACAATTTCATCTACTCTAAGAAAAAATGTTGCAATGATTTCATCATCATGCATTTTCAATGTCTCATACTGTATTCTGAATGTTTGAAGTTTAGCACCTTTTACCTTGGTGTTGCCCTCATAACTTTGGATAATATTATCCCACATTCCCTTTTCTGTGTTCAGCTACATTACCTTCACAAACTCAGACTCGGCTAGACTTCCCAAGATGGCATTTACAACTTTTGCATTGGTTTCATATTGTTTCTTTCCTGCAGTATCTAAAGGAATAGAGGCTGGATATTGATATCCACTTTCAACGATTTCCCATACATCAACTCCTAGTGCCTGCAAGTATGCTCTCATCCTAACTTTCCAAAAGACAAAGTTAGTTCCATTAAATATAGGAGGTCTGATAGAAAATACTCCTTCGTGACTACTCATCTTGACAGATCTCCTTCAAGTGATCAAGCTTCTGCCAAAGGACCTGCTCTGATACTAATTGTTGGGAAAAATACTGGGGGGGGTGGTGAATCAGTATTTTCAAAATATTAACCTTTTCAATTTCATATCCTGATTTCTGTACACAACTCTACTGAAGGTAACCTGCATATATATGCAATTGTTATTAAGACAACTAGCGTATATCCAGTAAACTTACTTTTCAGTTAATTCATCTTTTGTTTATCTTAAGCCAACACATTAGTACTTCATTCAAAATTATATAAATAGTAACCATGTGCAGTAAGAACATGATAAACCATCACACATAAACAACACACATGAATAGCAAGTTTTAAGGTGGAAACCCAATGTGGGAAAAAACCACCGCCGTTGTCATCTTTGTCTTATTTTAATATAAAGAAAAACTTCTTACAATATTGTGTTGGCACAGACTCATAATATCATGCAGGAACCCACCTACTGAAGGCTACAACCTTCACTCGTTCTCTAGCACCCATTGGAAGGGAGCACCAGCCCCTGATCTCATTTATCAGCACCCACTAGACGGGAGCTCCAACCCATTCATCTAATTTACCAACTACCACTGGAAGGAAGCTTCAAATCCCTCATTGAAGGCTCAAACCTTCAACACCTTCAAGGACCACGTTTCATAATTTTTCATATTGGATCCACCTGATACGACACATCAAAATTTGTAGGCCATGTTTTATCAAATTTTCAGACTGGACCTGCTACCAACATTTAAGCCCAAAACCAATCATCAAAACTGAAACTTATCGCTATAACTCAACCATTGAACCAACCAATCAGTGAATCAACTAAATCAATTGAAACCCAAATCAATCAGCTTAAACAACCAGAACAATTAGAATACTGTAACTAGAATAAAAATCAACATAGAGAGCAGTATTTCAAATTAATCACATAGTAAGAATTGGATCGACGTTTCAAACCAACTAATGTGGTTGATCCTAAGGACAAGGTGAGAAACCATACGATCCGAGAGAATAAATAGCAGGGATGCATCAAGGTTCAGGGTAAGCCATTCAAAAACTAGTTGTTGGTAAAATAAAATTATTAAGATAGAAAATAACTGTTATGTAATAATTAAATATTTAATATTGAAATTGTAAATTATTTATCAAATTAAATAATAGTATAATCTAAGATTAATTAATTGATATAATATCATAAGTTAGTGTTGAGTTATTCAAGGTAAGTTAGGTAGAAGACTAGTCGTTATCTTTAATAGATTAGTTAATAATAATATTAAAATAATAATTATATGTTCGTCAATTTAAATTAATAATATTTTTCTAAACATAATTTATAATATTAATAGATAAGTTTAACCTATTTAATAAAAGTAGCCGTTATAATCAATTAGTTAAACTTCCTTATTTACTGGTCTGATCGACCCAATATGGAACATTTTTTTTTTTTTATTGATGATATTGGCAAAATCATATTTATATATTCTTCATGGAAATTATTTCCATTTTTGTATGAGAAAAAATCCTCTTGTTCTTGGGGTTTCCGCACGTGTAGAAAAAAATGTGGGACGTATTGCTCAAATCATTGGCTCGCTCTATTATATATCTATACATCCACGGATTCTCTATTCTACGTAGATAATGGATGGAAAAGAGAGAGATGCTTTGGAAATGCGGGGCGTGGGGTAACAGCCGCCCCCCCCCCCGGTGCTGGTGATGCCACGATCATTGATCGAGCCTGCTTACGCATCCTTATCAGTCGAGCCCCTAAGGGTCCTCTCCTTAACAGTCGAGCCTGCTTACGCATCCTCTCCCTCTCCCTCTCCTCTCCCTCTCCTCTCCTCTCCCTCTCCTTAACAATAATATATATAATAATATTTGGTTGTGATTAGTTATTAGGTAAGGAATTAGTTTGTAATAGTATAAAAACTAATTTATTTAATAATCCAAATAATAATACTATTTATTTAATACATAATAGTATAATTTATGAATGATTTAATTATGCAGTATTAATAGTTAGGGTGGATGTAATAATAAAAAATAAAATAAAAAACTACCCGTTAATAAAATATAGTCAAAGCTATCAAAAATCAATAATTTATATAGTTATTATGTATATAAAAAAAGGTTTATCTCGGGTACATCCAAGGAACCACGGATAGGATAGCCCATATTCTTAAGAAGACTAATGTTTCTTCCTCCTTCAAGCCTCTCAACACCATTAACAATTCCCTTAGATCGGTTAAGGACGCTATTGATCCTAAGGACTCAAAGGGGGTCTACCTCGTTCCCTACTCCTGTGGTATCCCCTACATTGGAGAAACATGAAGACCTATTATGCAAAGGATCAATGAACATGCCACTGAGATAAGACACAATCGCTCATGCACCTCAGCTTTTGCAGAACATACTGAGAAATCAAAACACCATGTCTGCATTAAGGAATCCAAGGTCATTGCTAAGATTGATCATTTCCACCACACGAAGATAAGGGAAGCGATTGAGATTGAGTGGCATGCCAAAAACATAAACATGGATTATGGTTAGAAATTACGTAGAAGCTGGATTCCAGCTCTCACTTCATAAATCCACTGCCCTTTCCTCACCCTTATCTTTTTCACCCTGATGGGATTTCCTTTGCCCCATCATTTCCCCTTTTCCCGATTTTCTCTTTCCTCCTTTTTAAGGATGGGTTTTTATCCTCTTTCCTTTGATCGACTCCTTTAATCTTTTCTTGAATCTGTCCGAGCATTGTAGTTTGATCTAAATATTCTTTTATTATATTCCCCCCTCTAATAGAATCTTATGGAATTATTTTATGTCTTAGTATTATAAAATTTGTTAATTAATTCATTACATAATAATTATATATATATATATATATATATATATATATATATTACATAAAAACTATATAAATTATTGATTCTTGATAGCTTTGACTATATTTTATTAATGGCTACTTTTTTTTTAATCACATCCACCCTAACTATTAATACTACATAATTAAATCATTCATAGATAATATTATTATGTATTAAATAAATAATATTATTATTTGGCTTATTAAATAAATTAGTTTTTATACTATTACAAACTAATTCCTTACCTAATAACTAATCTCAACCAAAGATTATTATATATATTATTAACTAATTGATTATAATGGCTAGTTTTATTAAATAGGTTAAACTTATCTATTAATATTATAAATTATGCTTAGAAAATATTATTAATTTAAATTGATGAATATATTAATTATTAATTTAATATTATTATTAACTAATCTATTAACGATAATGGATAGTCTTCTACCTAACTTATGTTGAATAACTCAGCCCTAACTTATGATATTATATCAATTAGTTAATATTAGATTATACTATTATTTAATTTGATAAATAATTTACAATTTCAATATTAAATATTTAATTATCACATAACATTTATTTTCTAACTTAATAATTTTATTTTACCAATGACTAGTTTTTGAACGGCTTACCCTGAACCTTCATGCATCCCTGCTATTTATTATCTCAGATCGTATGGTTTCTCACCTTGTCCTGAGGATGAACCACACTAGTTGGTTCAAAACTTCGACCCAATCCTTACTATGTGATTAATCTGAAAGACTGCTCTCTACATTATGGATGACAAAAGTCTTAGATCTAACAAAACAATCAACATACTGCACATTACAAAACCAAATTATGTTACTGCAAACCCTAATCAACCACATGTCAAAAAATGTACGCTGCTTTACAGTATAAAACTCGTGCATGTACGTGCTTTCCATGAAGCATACCTACACACAAATCTTAAATCACTAATTTCTAAAAACTAAACCACTGTCATTCTAAAACAAGTACTAAATCATATACAAATTCACTGTATCATTTTGAAACAACCACAGAACCTTCATTGATCTTCATTCACAAACAACAAGTAAATTCAACATTCTTCAATCAATCAATCCTTAATCAAAACATCATTGTTTAAGCCTAGATCATCAAGAAGACTTCTTTGATAGATAACAGAAACACATTAAGATTAAATAAACTAATTAGACATCCCTTTCATCAAATTTGTATTTCATGTATGCGCTTCTCTTAAATCATATCCGTGTGTATACACACTTTTCATGAAACAAACTCGCATAAACACAACTTACCAGTATCACACCCCACGTGCGTACACACCTTGTAGGCTATAAAACCCATGTACAAATATGAAATTTCTTATTCATACCTTCGCTGCAACACATAACTTCATAGGTACCCAGATCTCAGCATACACATAAAAATAATGTGTCAAGACACTATCAACACAGATCAAATCATATCATAATCAAGATTGTCATTTCAGATCTATTGGATTTGATCCATCATCAAATTCTCGGGTGTATACTTCGTTTTCAATCAAGAAAAACATCAACAGTCCATTACGTGCATATTTTCTTCAGATCTAACTATTCATAAGATATTCATTACTTGCACACCCTGCCACTTTGATCTTCATCTTCTTATATAGCTTAGCCCTTATCCAATACTATAGGTTAAAACCATACTCTAGCTGAAGGTTTTCTTAGGCGGATCAAAACATCCATTACTAGGCTCAATACCACACGGAAATAGCATGGTAAGTACCCTTGATATTAGAATACCATGGTGTGGAAATTGTACACGCCTTTGCGTCTTCATACTCGTGTGTGTGTGTGTGTGTCTTTTCTTAACATAACCCACATATACTTATTGAAATTTCAACTTTGTCATTCCTCTGCCTCTGAACTATTATGTTTTTGATCAAATTCTTTGTCACATGTAGACACATCCTATTTACATCTTCATCAAGTAGATTGCTATAAAAGAAAACTCATCAAGTATGTTTCCATCAAGGACAACACATAATTCATAATGCCAACACTTTGTGGGAGGTTTACCAATAACCAAGAAGAGACATGACTAACTATTCATCTTAGTTAACAGATTCAATAATATGTGTGTTCTGATGGCCTATAAAAAGACCATCAATGGTAAAAAAATAACAAAATTATTCTTTGGACAAGTCCAGGTGCACTTTGGGATACCAAGGAGCATCATTTTAGATAAGGACACAAGATTTCTTGGTGCATTCTGGATTACATTGTGGGAGAATATGGACATGAACTTGAAGTGGTATACAACATTCAATCCATAAGAAAATAGGTAGACATAAATATTCAATAGGACTTTGGTGAAGCTTTTGAGGAGTTACAATAAAAATAATCCGAAGACCTTAGATGAAAATTTATTATATATACAACACTTTTATAATAGAAAAATTCACACATCTAATGGTAAGCCCCATTTGAAACTTGTTTTGGATATTTTCCACCTTTGCCTTTAGATATTACATATGGGCAATAAGGAGGAGTGAGGGAGAATCTTACAAGGGATTCCTTGAGGACATAAAAATTTGTTGGGAAGATCATATAGATCCATATAAAGGTACAATAGACATCATAGAAGTCAAAGGAAAAATACAAGGCCAGACATGATCAACATAGAACAAACGAGTCCTTTAAGGTGGGAGACAAATTATGGTTACAATTGAACAAAGAAAGGCTACAAGATCTTGGTAAGAAAATCAAGGCTCTGTGATATGGTCCATTTGATATACTGGAAAAGGTTGGAGATAATTCCTATAGATTCAGTTTACCCCCTATGTGCATTTACTCAATGGTAATTGTAGACAATCTAAACCTCAATAGGTATTCTAGGCTAGATTATGAAGGGAATCATGTCCTATCGTATGTAGAGGATTTGACACCAGATTCTTAGGAAGAGTTGATAAAGGATACAGTTTTGTAGAAGTGGTCTAGAACTACAAGATAGGGGCAACATGGTGCTTTCTATATTGGAATGAAAGGGAAGATTCCAAAAAAGACTAAATGGTACACCCAAGAGAATGTGGAGAGAATATTTCGTCATTTCATTTAGTAGAAGCTTTTGGGGACAAAAAATATCCCAAAATAGGGAGGTGTGATCCAGATTGGATCATTGTCATCCATCTTAATGATTTTAGAGTGGAAAAGGAGGAGGAATCATCTCACAAGAGCCTTTTTACTAGTGGACCTTAGATTGGAGAATTAGGGTTTGAACCTTCCATAGTCATTTTGAGGCATCAAATGACATTTTGTTAGAATTTATCAACCCAACACCTAGTATTGGGTTCCCAGGAATCAATCAGTAGAACAAATACATGGTTAGATTCTTAACACATAAAAATATAGCAGAAGAAAAAAATAATACTTGACATGCATCACACACACATATAAATAGATTTATGTCCAATCACCAATTTTTCATTAATAAATTAATCACAAAACTTTCTTGGGCTCCCATACCAAGGATAATGAGCTAATTGAGAAAATATAATACAGATCACCAGCCTCGCTACATTGTCTTGGACCCATCACACTCTCATTGAGAAGCCTCTATTAATATTTTGTTGTTGTTATGTCTCATATCCTCACCCTATCCTTGCTTTATAACTTTACATTGAACCAAAACCCTAATCCTAATCCTAACCCTAATATCAAAGTGATGGAAAATTGAGATTAAAACTTGCCTCACTTGAGATCGACAACTAAGATTAAAACTTAATCACTAAAGTAAATAATTTACTTTATCCAAGTTTTATTTTTAGCTCAATAAGTAAACACATAATTATGTGATTTTTCCTAAGTTAAACTTAGGTTAAGTTACATTAGCAAATATTATAAGGTGGTATGTGGATGACTTCCGCACACCTAGACACAAGGCTTGTGAAAAAGTACCTTTCCAAGCTACAAATGCTACACTCCCTCTTAATGAGGGAGGTACTTCTGGAAGAACCTCCTCCACCTATATCGATCTCCAATCCCATACTATCACCCATAGCTACTCCCTCTCACAATGAAGCCTATCTTACTACTTGATCTAAAACATGAGCTGAGAACCTGTCACATCCCACCATGCTTTGACGATCTTACTCTTGAGCATCCATCAATGTCATATCATACTAGCTAAGGCTCTTGGAAGTACCTAAAAAATTAATCTTCCTCACCACCTACTCACTCTTAACAATTAACACTGATCCTATATCGAAGAGACCCTTAGATATACCAATAGGTTTTTCAACAACCTATATGATTGCCCCTGTTTGATTCCAAGCACAAAATCAGAATCCAAGGTTTCTCCCTTTGAAAATAGCAACACATTTCCATCTTTAAAAAAATTTCTATATCCAACATCCTCCAAGGCTATACTAAGAGCACATGTACCATTAAGCTTGAACAAATAACATCCATGTCACCTCCATAAATCCTCCTGACTCTAGCTAGAATTTGACACATCCAACCCCCTTCCCTGCATGTATGTTGCTAACTCCACAACTCACATGCCAATATCAGTCTATACTTGAAACAATGTGCGAAACTGACCTCATCCCTGTCATGTGACAAGACACTAAATTATCCATTAGCTATAACCCTTTGTCTTCATACACAATAATGCTATTGTCAGAAACATAGGAAAATAGAGAAAAATCCTTCTCAAATTTCTTCATAAAGTCTTGAGTCTCAATTGATGTTGATGTAGCGACCTAATCCTCCTCCTCCTCCTTCTTACATTGACGCTATCTTGCATTGTGACCAGTCTTGTGACACACAAATATCTTCACTTTACTCATGTCCTTCACGAAAGTAGATACCACATGTCCCTTTACGTTTTGTTTTCCCTCTAAAAACAAGAGAAAAATTATCCTCATCATATTTACCATCATGCATTCCTATAATTTTGGAACGTCTCCTTGCCTCTTCCTGTACGAAATTGTCCCACAATTTATCACAAGTGGGAATATTCTCCTGTGTGATGATCTCATCAATACAAACATCCCATTTTGAAGGAAATCCTCTCAAGGCTGATCTAACCAACTCTTCACTATCAATAGTTTCCCCCACTACTTCTAAATAATCTTTAATATGAGTGATCTTGTTTAGGTATGATGAAATTGTGCAATTTTCATACATCTTGTTGTTTCTCAATTTCTCCTTCAACATCATCTTCCTATTTTGGTTTGTACTGTGGTACAACTTGGTTAAGGATGCCCACATCTCATAGGCATACTTCTTCCCCATCACATGAGATATAACATGGTATATAATGAAGTCCATGATTATTCTCTTCGTCTTAACATTCTTCTTATTAGACTCAGCTACCCGTGTAGGATTTACAACAATCAGGATAGTCTTTTCCATTATGTCCCACAACTCTTGTTCCTGTTGTGGTAAAACACAACCCCCCCATTTTTCACTTTCAAATCTCACATGGGGACCCTTTTAACTAATCGTTTGGTAATATTATTATTGGATTTGTAGAATGTGGATGATCTGAGTTCAATGTGTCTTTATCTGTCTAGCTAAATATGTTTGAGCTCATTTGAATTAGATGGTTGTAAATATTACTTGTTTGAAGATTGAATGTGTTCTAACTGCTTGACTTTGTGACTTTTGCATGGGTTGTTGCATGCAAAAAGAACCTTATAAAACAATTACATTCACCTTATAAATAATTCATACTTTTTACTTACTTTAACTTAAACGTATATTATATTTTCTTTATATACATGAGCTTCTCACACACATTTCATTTTAACCAAACGGAGGCAATACGCAACGCATTATGATAAACATAGTTCTTTTGAAGTTTGGTTTGACTTTTCTATATGTATCAAAATTTGGTAGTGTCAAAACGAGGTGAGCTCCGATCAATCTGCAAAACACATCCAAATATTCCATTAAACTCGTGACAGGTCATCGCCAAATTTAGTGAAAGGCTGAGGGGACCGTTTATTGCGTATCTTGCTAAATTTAGAAGCATGGTTCTCCCAATTCGGCCTGAACCAACTTTCAAGGTGAAAGGCAGACGTTCAAGAGTTTACATTCTGTGCCTGGAAAATTTGGTTTCGGGCCAAATTTTGAATTAAGTAGGGTAGAAATATAAAAATAAAAAAGAAGAAGCATACATCGACGTTCATTTATCGATCGTATTTCTCTTCACGCAAATGCACATTAATTAGAGCGCATTCTGAAGTAACTCGTGACAGGTCATCGCCCAGTCCATCTTATGCAGCTCACATGGTAATTCTGCATTCATTCCAAATAGCATCAAATGCCAATTTACGGCCATATCTCAGGGATGTATTTTAATACCGATTGCATTCATTTATTGCCACATGATTTTGATTGATGCTGAAGTTTCTAAGCTGTTGAATGATGATTAATTTCGTTATATTGCAGGTCTGAGGATAAAAGCAATTTTTTCCAATCAATTTACTGCGCCACATACATTCAATCTACCTCATATAGCAACAAAGATTCTGGCAACTTCTAGTTTCAAAACTAATGAGAAGCGCGCAGTGGAAGGTGCAGGCTGCATTGTTTTGAACGGGATTTGGCACATAATTCTGGGTTTTAAAACCAATTCGTGCCAAAAGCTCCACCTACAACCGCGCAATACCCACGTAAACACCAGGATCAATGGCACACCAATTTCATTCTTGAACGTGAACGCCTAATTGACAGAATGCCGATAGCAAGGATTTGCATGAAATAATTTCTGATCTGTTCCAATAATCGGATCCCATGAAATAAGCAACAAACTATTGTCAGTTGCAAACAAAATCGATCAGCTTTCCATATGCATCGCATCAAAACAGCCCATTTACAAGTCCAAACAATTTGGAATTAGGAAGGAAAAAAATGCAGGAACGAATGTTGACCCAACGAAGGTAGCACAAATGATTGCCAATGGAAATGCGACAATGCGATGAACTGAAGACGCCTGCGACATTCTTACAGGAACAATTTCAATCGTACATTTAACCGCAACAGAACTCAAATATATCGCTGCAAAGTAAATTCTTGGCATAACAGATCAAGTTTTGGAAGCAGTCTTCATACTTTTCAAATACAGCTGTAAATTTAACAATGAAAACGAAGGGGCTCGACATGTCAAATACGCCCTTTTCAATAGACTTTTAGTTTTGTTTTTGTTTTAAACTTCATTTAAAATTAGAATTCATATTCCTTATTATTATATTAGTTCTAGTTATTTAAATTTAGTTTATATATCAGCTTTGATTCTATTTTATTTAATTAAATCATTTTCATTAAATAAAAAAACAAAAGATTTGTTGGTTTGAATTATAGGTGGAATGGAGGATTTGAAGCCCTCAGTTCAAGGAGAAGGAAACAAACTTAAGCAGCATGGCTACAACAGCAAAAGGATCCAGAGACAAGGATTTTTACACTACAGGAAGGATCACTATTTAGGAGAGGGAATTTCTACTATGATTCAATTTGTGCTCATGCACTTTTGTTTTGCATAGAGAGAGTGATTGTAGAGATTGAAAGAGGGTTTTTGGCCCTGTTTTATTGCTTAGCACTATTGCAGGCAGTAAGAGCATAGGTCTCAAATTCTCAAGGACTGCGTATTTTGTAAAAAGCTTTGGCATTGTTTAAATGAATTTCCATTCATGTGTACTATTACCGGAATGCTGAATTTTTATTTTTATTTTTGTCCAAGTTTTGTAATTGATTTCGATCTTTATTCTAAATAGTATTTCTTGTTGATATCTAACACTATTGTTGGTTCAATTTTGATATGTTATTGAAGCTTTACAGGAGCTATCTCCAAGAGGCAGAACGAGATCGAATCTATAATGAATTCATTGAAGTATATATGAGATAAATGATAACTATTTATCATTTAATCGCAAATGTATTTTGCTTTTTATTCCATTAATTAATATGAACTATTTCTTTTGGTTAATGGAAATCACATGGTGAATTCGCTCATAAACCAGTTCTTCCCCCTGTTTTATTTCATTTGCTCTCGGATTAGGAGAGGGCTATCCCGTTCTAGTTCGAGATAGGATTTTCGTTTTAAATTAGTTTTGCATTTGTAAATTAATTCTACATAAAGTCCTCTTTCTTTAGAGGCAAACATCCTAGTCCTTAGTGGCATGATTGAGCCCTTATATCAATCAAACTTCTTGACTGATTTTAATCTTTATTCAAAACATTAAAAAAATCAATCATGAGGATTAATGTAATATATTGTATATTAATTTATTTTTAATCAATAACACTTAAAATTTGAAATTACTTTTCTTTTCTTTTTTAGAGTTAACTTTAGCATACTAATTATTAATTAGTTTTCTAATATTAACTTTGAATAAATAATATTAACCTAAAAGAATTAGAATGATTTTAATTTTACTTAGGTAGTGTATTTAATTAGATCTTATTAAATGTTTCCTTAGAATAATAATAACATAATTTAGTTTAATTAACATTATATTTTATCATAGATATATTATAATCTTGTAATAAACTAGATTAAATATTTAGTTTTATTGTTAGAACTATATTAGTAATATTTAGGATATATTATAGTATAATGATTCTATTTTAAAATAGTATTATTATAGTATAAGATATATTTATTTATATAGTATAGTTAGTTAATTAGTATAATATCATATGATATCTTAGTTTAGATTTGGCATATGAGATAAATAGGAGTACTTTAGTACCTAACAAGACATTAATGATAGTGTAGTATTAACATTGTGTTACTTTAGGATCAATAAATAGTATTAAATTAACAAGTTTTATATGGATAACATTATCATAGTATCATATAGGATTAACAATTAATATTAACTTAATACCATAGAGTTAGTTAGGTTAGAATAAGTTAGGTTAATTTTAAGTCATAACTTAGTCGTGGCTTAGCTGAGCCCCAAATTAGCTTAAGGATCACTTTCTTGCCTAATCAACAAGAGGGCTGATCTGATGTCTCTTCTCCAATGATGAATGAAAGTCATATTCTAAGTCACCGGAGATTGACAGAAGGTAATTGGACCTAGTTAAACCAGTTGGAGCCACTAATCCAAATGGATAAGGGACGATATTCAAGTCCCTGACTGGGTGGTTATTCCCCAATGTTGAGGCAGACATTTTTGGCCCTCAACAATTCCTCAAATAACTGATCGATCTGCTCCTTCCACAAGATAAAATTTCCTACCCTATCCAACCTATCCTCATAACATATCCTGATAGCCATCTCTTTCAAACTAACTAATAGTTCACTTTTCACCTTCTGCATGCTGCCTATACCCATCACTCGATCCTGCTACCCACTGCCCGAGCATACTACTCGTTAATTGAGATTGCTTCTTGTTTCTCAGACACTTCATAAGTATAACAATGAAATAAAATTAATTTATTTTAATTATTTCCCTCTTCTGTCATCACCGACTTCTGCACTTGATAGATAACGCATTGATGTGCCCAGTCTTTGATTTGTTCTTACTCAACGTACGCGTTATCTTGCACCCACAACCTATTGACTAAAAAAGGGTTTTATTTTCTTCCAGCCTGTCGACCCTGACCACATCATGAAAATTAGTTGCTTTGCTGCCTTGCCACCACTTTCAGCCTAGTTGTTAGACCTCTTTTGACACCCTACATGCCACCTATATAGTGGCCATGTCGTGCCTCTACTTTCGATGCTAGTTTTCTTTCTCTTCTACTTACTGTGAAACCCTTTTACCCAAAAATCCTTAGCTCAATCATTTTTATGCGATTTATATGTTGGTTCAATGACCCCCAGGACATGGTCATATTCAAATTTTCCTGGCCCTCATTTCACCTGTCACATAAGATCTTTTGAGGCCCTCAATTCACCTGTCACATGATCTCATGAGCCATCTGGTCCAAGTTTCTCTGCACATGGTTCTTGCAGCCACAGTTGTGGTTGTGCCACCCAGTTCATTGGCTGCTAGTTTCTTGGTGGAAATTTCCACAACGACTGGTAGCTTCGTCGGTGGATGGCGTCCTCGTTGTTGGCCACCACCCAAATCCATTTTTTTTTATCTTTTTTAAATATCCCTTTTTTACATACTTTTTTTCTTTGCAAGAAAAAAATATCTGATAAAAAAAACTTCTCGGCCCCTTAAAAAAAAACTCTCATCCAATTAATTTTTTTTCCTTTCGTATGATCTGAACCAACTTGGCTCCGATGATCCTAGACTAACTCTAACTATAATTATGAGATCAATTCAAAGTTTCAGCTTTGATACCATGTCAAAATTTCCAAACACAACACCCAGTATTCGCTTCCCAACAATTAATAAGTGAGATGAATACTTTGCTAGATTCCTAACACATAAAAATATAGCAGAGGAAAGAAATAATACTTGATTTCAATCACACACACACAAACAAATTTCTACCCAATCACTAGTTCTTAACTGATAAATTAATCACAAAAGTTACTTGGGCTCCCATACCACGGATAATGGCACCACTAAGGAAATATAATAATGATTACTAGCCTTACTGCACTCTCTTAAACCCAACACATGCTCATTGAGAAGCCTCTCTCAATATTATGTTGTTGTTATGTCTCATCTCCTCACCTTAAACTTGCTTTATCACTTTACATTGAGAAAGAACCCTAATCCTAATGCTAACCCTAATCTCAAAGTGATGGACAACTGAGATTAGGTGTCACGTCACTTAAGATCGACGACTAAGATTGTAACGTAACGACTAAAGTAAAAATTTACTTTATCTAAGTTTTATTTTAGAACAATAAACCAACACATAATTATGTGTTTTTTCCTCAGTTAAACTTAGGCTAAATTACAAAAGCAAATATTCTAAGGTGATATGTGGGTGACTTCTACAAGCTAGACACAAGGCATATGTAGAAGTTCCTTCCCAAGCTACAAACTCAACACAATTTTTTTTTTTCTTTTCGGGGTGGGGGGAGAAGATAAAAATTTTCTTGTTAAGGACCACACCTTTATGTGTTATTCTACATACACATACCTTTTGAATGATGCAAAAATCATCTCAATCAAAGTCCATATGCAAACATTATGCCACTCACTCAAAAGTTGACCTTCCTATTCTGAGAACCATAATTCTAGATGATGTCATGGCAGCCCCATTATTCATGGAAAAGGGACTAGCTACATGATCGTGATGAAAATGCTTATGGAATAGTCCATATTTTAACTCTATTAAAGAGTTTAAGGATTCAAACTTACCACTAGTAGTCTATGAAGCTGTGTTATAACCAAACAACTAAGAGGAAAAGAAGTTCCATTCTATTTGAGCATATTTTGTTTCATATTTGAGTAGAGTAGTTGAGAGTGGATAGGAAGATAGAAAAAGGAGAATAATTTTTCATTGTAGCATCCCATAGACCATAGGCCTCACTTCTTTGTACTTGCATCCATTTTCCATTCAGAGAAAAAGAAGATAGTAACCTCAATCTATATAACTAATACAACTAAATAAATAATAAAAACTTAAGTTGATATTTGAAAAATATAATTAATCATTTATTTTTTTTAAACATTTAAATATAATGAATTAAACTTTATATATATGTGTGTGGGGGGAGGGAACTATTCATTTGAAGGTATGCATTAGTACATAAAGATATAACATATTGAAATTTAAGGTGGAGATGTTAAAGTTAGTATTTTGAATTTTATGTGAATAAATAAAAAAATAAAAAATATAATAAACAGATAAAACTTAAAAAAAAAAAATGAAGGGAAATGTTTGGTAAACTTAATAATCGTTCTTATTTTTTTGGAATATGAATTTAAGACTTCAATGAGATAGAAGTTTAAAGAGACATTATTATTATTATTGAGAAAATGGAAAGAGTAATAAAAATAATAGTCCACAAGGGACAATTCAATGGGTGATCACTATGTTATGAACTATTACGTAGATCATGAATTTTAAGATTAAAAAGAAAATACCAAGCAACTTTTATAAATTAAATGGCTAGTAAAATTCGACAACAATATTTTATATGTATTTTATTTTAATTGAATTTTTTATAATAATAATTATTATCATTATTTTTAATTAAGTTGAAAATCAAAACGGGCATAATCACCTTTAAGACAAATCTCAACACTTTGTCTTAATTACTATTAAAAAATTCATGGATATCCCCATCCCACTTATATTTTTCATGTCCCTCATCTCTTGTACTCTTTGTTGCTTCCTCCACCCAGTCCCTCATATCCCCCATCCTTTTTCCTTTAGCCTTGTCTTCCTACTTATCCCCCACAATCCTAGATGTGACATTCCCTGGTCAATATTTCTCTCATGGTAAATTATTGTAATTATTTAAAATGGCTAAGAGACGGACACAGATTCCATTGCTTGGCGAAGGAGATTACTTGATGGAATTGTTGTTTTAAATACCAGTCTAGGTTGGTTGAGTGGTTTTAAATGGTTTGACTATGCCATAAATTAATTGAAATAGAAAAGGACAAACACAAGTGTCCTTAACCTCTAACAATAAGCAATAAATGACAAATAATTCAAGATGGGACTGGGTTATGTTGTCCAAGGAAGGGGTTTTATGGAAACCTAGAAAAGAAGGTATGGTTGGTAATTTGGGGAGACATTCATTCACATGCTCACTCACTCACAAATGAGCATAGGCATATGTAGAGAGAAGAAGATCTTGGAGGGAGTACATACTATGGTAAGAAAAATTCCTCTAAAGGTGGAGTTGAGGGCATAGAGAAGGGAACAACCAAAAGTGTCATTGTTAAACACTAGAGAAACTAAACCAACTGAAGAATCCTCACAAGGGATTTGTAACACCCTCCCCCCACATTTACTCGAGCTAACCATTCCACTGGTTTAAACATGTGAAAAATAGTTGATATGATGTGATTCAACTCCCAATGTATAGTTAGGGAAGTGGAACTAACAAAACCAAACCAATCTGACCTTCCTCAGGAGTTAGAGAACCTCCAGGAGACAACCAACCCTGCCAGGTTTCCAACCCCTCAGATAACTTTTCATTTTTCTGAGCTAGACCCCTAGTTGCTCCCATGAAAAGTCATGCATGTGACTGAGACCCTCCAAACACTCCCATAGCAAGGCATGCATGTGATTGTGGCCTTTTTTAGGCAGTTCTGAGCCAACAACCCTGGATTTTGTTCCACTTTTTAGGGTTAGGTCTCAGGCCTCTGCCTAGAATTTCATGAAACTTCTAGAAATTATAAATAACAATGAATTAAATTTACTAATGCAAATTGGTAAAAATACATGACTTGACCCCTACTATCCATGACAAGCATTTCGTCAAACATATCACAAACATGTAATGTACAAGTTATAAACACAAATATGAGCATAAGGGTCTCATATTTATCTAAGAATCATCAAGAATAACTGAAGCCTTATCACAATAGTTGCATTGTCATCTATAAGGTCATATATTCATTCACATTTATTGTACTAATGAAATCATGATGATAGCCATAACCAAAGTATGTCATGAACTATTCTTATAATCAACATATAACCAACAGAATAACAAGAGTAGAACAACCATAAAAAACACATATTAACAAGTACATTTACACATGAAATACCGAAGGAAAAGGAGTTCTTATCAATGTATGCATAAGCCAACCAAGTTAGGGACTTCCACGAAGCACTAGACCATAGATTAGGTTGAACCAAATCATTTTTCCAACCAATCACCCTCGTGCCATATTCCAAGCATGAATGTGGGACTCACAACAGAACCAATCAAGGCTTCCTCAAGCTTTACCATATATCTCGTGAAGGGATTTCTAGGCCCGAAACTCTCATCAATATAACCATGATTTATTGCAATCCCACTAGATCACTAGGCCCTAAACAAGCATGGATACATCTGGATCTCTCCACCTAAACCATGATGTATTTGTCTGTATCCACCTCTTGGCTTTACTGTGTATCCCTCCATTACCAGTCAAGGGATTCCTAGGCCTACAAGGTCTCCACCCTCTGAGATTTACTGTGTATCTTTCCATTTTCAATCAAGGGATTCCTAGGCCCAATCATGGGTACTCACAACCAGGATTTACCATATATATCACCAAGGAATTACTAGGACTTGTGATTAATCCTGAGAACACCCCACTTAGCCTCAAATCCATCTGGAAATCTAGCTCAACCAAAACTGGAGAGACCCATCACATCATGACTATCCAGAAAAAGGCAAGCTTGAAAATCACTGTCACACCTGGCAAGACCCATGCCAATGATAGTAAGAGAACGAAAAACACACATGCATGTACCATGCATGCCAAAGCTAGCAAGGAAATCATACATGAAACTCAATACTTGCAAGTAATCGCATTGTAGCCACTTGAATCCCACTCTTCCTTACTTGATCCTTTCTTCCTCTTTCTTTATTTTCCTTCCTTTGCCTTCATTTCCCCAATGCTAGAATGCTCCAAGAATACTCTATGTAGGTTTTAACCCTGTACAAAAATTACCTGCATACGAATTCTAAAAACAAAAATAAACTATAGTGAGAACATAAAACATAAAACAAATATACACAGAGATTTTCCCCTAGATTGCAAAACTGAGGCTACTAGATTGATTTTTCATTATTTTCCTTTCAGTGTTATAATACATATATATACATGTCGAAGCATTCATAAACCCTAATCCATTAGCCCTGGATTAGAACATAAGCGTAGTTCCCTTGATCAGATCTACAAAATACCATGGGTAGAAAACATTCATGCCCAAAACCATAGGTAGGTCTACCCACCTAATATAGTGTCCAAACCTTTTTACTGAGGCATTACCTCAGACCCCGTGTAGGGCGTTTACCACCCCCATGAAACCCCCCCATAGGGGGGGCTACACCTGCCCTATGACCCCCCTACTGCACCCAAGGCAATGAATAGGGGGACTTTGTCGGCCCCCCTATTGCACCTGACATAATGAACAGGGGACTCTATCGCCCCCCTGTGACCCCTGTGTATGTGATTACTCGTGGAAAGAATATAACACACACCCAACATTCTCCCAATTGTTTTTTTCTCTTCCACATAGGGGGTCACATGAGAGCTTAGTCATTGGTCCAACCTTACAACGCCCATCATTTCTCTACACCAAGAAAACTTCTCAATGCTTACAGACTTTGTCAATGCATATGCAACATTCTCCAAAGTTTCCACCTTTACCAACAACACCTTTTTGTTCTCAACCATGTCCCTCACAAAGTGATACTCAACATCAATGTTATTTGTATTTGAATTATAAGCATGTTTCTTTTCCAAGAAAATTGCACTTTGGTTGTCACAGTCTATCCTTATAGCTCGTTTTACTAACCCATACTTAAACATAATATCTACAACCAAAATACTTCCTTGCTTGCATGAGTGGATTTCATGTATTCTACCTACGTAGTTGAAAGTGCCACTACAGACAGTCTCTTGCTCATCCAATTAACTGCTCCTCTAAATAAGTTAAACACATACCCACTTGTAGATATTCTCTGGTCTAGATCTCCAGCCTAGTCTTCATCAACAAAGCCATAGATGTCAAAAACTTTGTCTAATCCTCGTCTTCCTTGGTAGCACAAACCATAATCACTAGTGCCACACAAATACTTAAAAACCTGCTTTACTATTATCCAATGCTCCTTCCCTGGTTGTGACATAAACCTGCTCAATACACCCACTACATGTGCAATGTGTGGTCTAGTAGAGACCATTTCATACATCAAGCTATCGACTTCACTTACATATGAAACATAGGACATTATTCAACAAATAACTTTACACCTATAGGAATAGGAGCCTTCACCAGTTTACTATCCTACATATTACACCTCTGCAATATTAGCTCGACATCAATTGGTTTAACCAGAGCTTCCTCTTTTCCCGATCTCATTTAATTTCCATGCCCAAAATGTAGTTTGCAGCACCAAGATCCTCCATGTCAAATTTGTAGTATAATTGGGTCTTCAAATTCTCGTTAGTGTCTCTATTATTTCAAATTAGCAACATATCATCCACATACAAGACCAAATAAATAACATGGCCACCAATTAATTTAAAATACACACAATGATCTTCTTTTCTTTTGGTGAAGCTAAGTCCCCGTATATATGTATCAAATTTATGATTCCACATCCTTGGTGACCATTTTAATGTTAGGATATTCCGACACATAGGATATAGTTAAGTTCAACTTGGTCTAGTATAGAGTTAGGTAAAGTGTGTTTCTTTACCGTTGTACATTTTGTAACTTACAATCCGACGGTTCACTCTCACCTCGGTATTACGGACACTTGATCCGTGGCTTGACACCCGATTGGTCCATGAGTTCTATTTAAAGCGCATGGAGGGTCATTGTTCGGGTAATCCGTGCATGAGAGAAGCTTATGTAAATTTTCATTCTTTGATTAATAAATTGCCTGTAGTACCCACGTTGGGACAGGCCGTGGACTGTTTCCCTCCTTGCACTTTGAGGGTTTTAACCACGTCAAAAATACTGGTGTATTGATTTGAGATCTGGTTGTGAGCGCTGTCCTTTTGGTATTCTTTCTGAGGAACTTACCCTGTAAATTCCTACATGGTATCAGAGCTATTTGAGGGCTGCGTCCGTTGGTGATCCAAATCTGAAGCCGGTAGAACTGCATGCGGCTGTCGTTTCCTAGATCTGCTGTTTCTGACTGCTTTCGGGCCAAGAGGATTGCTCTGTTGCGTTTGGAGCATCTGTTCCAGTGAGGAACCCTTTTCGTTTCACGTGAAAAGGTTTCCGGTAGCCCTAGTTGCGTCATTTTTCAGATCGGGAGGTATACAGTGTTTTTTTGCAGTTTACTGTTATTTTCTCTCTGCTTATTTCGGTCTCAGTTTATTTAGCCTTTTTTTTAACCGGATCTATACCTTTCATTTCTGCGTATGCTCTTTGCCCTGCGACTCTGTGCGATCTGGGCAAATCAGAAACAGAAAGGAAGGATTTTTCTCATGCGTATGCTCTTTTCCCTGCACCTTAGTGTGATCTCGGAAAATCAGAAACATTGAGAAAAATATTTAGTTTTTCGGCTAAAGCTAACCTTGAGATTTTTTTAAAAAATTTCTAGTTTTTTGGCTAAAGCTAACTTCGAGCCGCAAGGTTCGTTTTTCTTTGCATATTCGTGTTGGGTTTTGTGTTTTGTGTTTTGTAGGGAAAAAGAGCTTTCTCAAGGCAAGCACGCAAACCAAGGCCCCCCCCCCCCCCCCCTCTCTCTCTCTCTCTCTCTCTCTCTCTCTCTCAAATTTTTTGTATAGATCAATTGGTTCAAAGCTATTTTAAGAGAGTAGAGGTCTTGGGTTCAAGTCTCCATTTTGTGGGGGCGGATTTTTTCATTCCCGCACATTTGCGCACTTTGCCGGCAACGTCAACAATTTTTTTTCAAAAAGCCATAACTTCTTCATCCGGAAGCCTTTTTCAGAGCCGTTTTTTTTAAAACCGCCTATTTTTTCGAGATCTATCCATTGGAACACTTACTTTCAGCATCTTCAGCTTCAGTTTTTTGAAAAAATGGAAAGTCCATGCCAAGTCATTCTTGACAGCACTAACTACTTCCAATGGGTAGCCTACATGGAAGATTTACTTAGAAGTAAAGGTCTCTACAGAATAGCCACAGACCAAGAGAAGAAACCAAAAGATGAAGACAAGGCATCAAAATGGGAAAATAGACAAGATCAAGCACGTGGTTTGATAGGGATGTCTATTTCTCCTGATCTTAGATTCCACATTGCAGAACTTGAGACTCCTCATGAAGCATTAGAAAAACTTGCTAAAGTTTTTGGGATTAAAAATGAAATTAGAGCCCATCAACTTGAAAATGAGCTGCTTACTTTGGATCCTAATAATTTTTCTTGCATTGAAGATTTCTTGTCCAAATTCAAGACCCTTAGATATCTCTTGGAAGGTGTTAAAGTTAAGAAAGAAGATGGTAACCTTATTTATTCCATCCTTACTAAGTTGGGACCAGCCTACTCTGTATTTGTTTCCACTTTCCATTCTACAAGGGAAGCTTTCATTTGTCAAGGACAAGAATACAAGGCCCCTTCCTTTGACTCCTTTTGTGATTCCTTAATAAGAGAACAAGAAAAACTCTTACACCTTGGTCTTCTTAATCTTGGAAACTCTTCCACGAAAGCGTTAGCCGCCCAGCAGCAACCAAATTCAAAGAATCCTAAGAAGTCATATCCTCAAAAGAATGGTCCTAAACCATCTCAGCCTCAAAATGAAAGATCATTTCAGCAAAATGATAAGACCAATAAAAACAAATGGAAGAAGACTGATAGACATTGTAACTTTTGTAATCGAGATGGCCACTTAGAATCTAAATGCTTTAAGAAGATGGAAGCCTTGGAAGCCGCAATGAAGAAACATAACATCCATGTGGAGCCTACTTCAACTTCAACTTCCGGAATGGCACTTTCTGCATGTCATTGTCAATCATCTCAGTCTGGTTATGCATTAAATGTATCTTCTTCTTCTTCTCATTCTCATGAGTGGCTCATTGATTCTGGAGCCTCTTGTCACATGGCCAAAAACCAAGCCATGTTTTCTTCTTTAAATGATTGTAACACCAAAAATATATATATTGGTGATGATAGATCTCTTAATGTTGTAGGGACTGGAACTGTTCATCTAGACAATGGTCAGTTTAATGATGTATTATGTGTTCCAACCTTATCCTGCAACCTTCTATCTGTCTATCAGATAACTCATTCAGGTGAAGGTAAAATTGTTGAATTTTCACCTCATGATGTTGTAATCAAGGATCTAAAAGATCCTAAACAGATTCTAGCTACTGGTCTTGCTGATGATTCCAAAAGGTTGTATAAGTTTCACAACTTTGGGTCATCAAATCTTCCCTCAGTATTTGTTGCTCATAATGATGAAGTGAGCAAACTTTGGCATGAGCGATTTGGTCACTTAAACTATCGCTCCCTTCAGCATCTATGTAAAGAAAATATGGTGACAGGTCTTCCTATGGTATCTTGCAGAGATGGTGTTTGTTCCGGATGTGTACTCGGAAAACATCATCGGGACAGTTTTGACAAACGTGCCTCTTGGCACGCCTCAGCCCCTTTACAGCTTGTGCACAGTGATTTATGTGGTCCTCTTCCTGTTTCTTCATTCTCTGGCTGCAAGTACTTCTTAACTTTCATTGATGATTTCTCCAGACGCACTTGGGTATACTTCTTAAAACTCAAGAGCGAAGTATTTAACACCTTTTTGGCCTTCAAAGCCTTTGTTGAAAAACAATCTGGACATCAAATTCTTAAGCTAAGAACTGATAATGGTGGAGAATATGTTAAAAACACATTCATCAACTTTTGCACCGAAAATGGAATTCAAATGCAACATACTGTTCCATACACTCCACAACAAAATGGTGTCGCTGAAAGGAAAAATCGCACCTTAAAGGAAATGGCTAATTGTATGCTGCAATCTAAAGGACTCAGTCTTAGTTTTTGGGCCGAAGCAATTAATTGTGCAAATTATATAATCAATCGCACTCCTACTAAGGTTCTAGAGAATATCACTCCAGAAGAAGCTTGGAGTTCCATTAAACCAGATGTAAGTCACTTTCGTGTGTTTGGAAGTGAAGCATGGGCCCATATTCCAGATGAAAAGCATAAAGCTTTAGAACCTAAGAGTGAGAAATGTACCTTTGTTGGATATTCTGAAGATGTAAAAGGTTATAGACTTATTCCATTTAAGTCCAAAAATGTTATCATTAGAAGAGATGTAAAATTTGATGAAAATAAATCGGCCTGCGAGCCTAGTCCGGCGGATGTGCCACCTCTTCCTATCTCTTCTAGCTTTGAAAAAATTTCTTCTTCAGATGATGAAAGCGAGGATGATAATCCTCCCCCACCTTCTCAGGATCCTCAACTTCCAAGATGGGTCCGTGCTACTCGGGATGCAGCAGGTGATCTTGCCGGTGATCCTACAGATCAGCGACGTACACGTTCTCAGTTTGAAAGAGCCTCTTCTTTACTGGCTCAAGCTCCAGTAAATCATGATCCTGACACTTTTGCAGAAGCTTCAGGCCATCCACATTGGGAAGCAGCTATGAATGAAGAATATCATTCATTGATGACAAATGATACATGGGATCTTGTTCCTCTACCAAAGGGACGCAAACTTGTTAGATGTAAATGGGTTTACAGAACCAAGTATGGACCAGATGGGAAAGTTGATAAACATAAAGCTCGTCTCGTTGCTAAGGGCTTTTCACAGGTTGAAGGCATTGACTACACTGAAACCTTCTCCCCTGTTGCCAAAATGAACTCTATCCGCCTTGTTCTTTCCCTTGCTGCCTCTTTAAAATGGGAAGTCCATCAGATGGATGTTAAATCTGCCTTCTTGCATGGGGACTTGCAGGAAGAAATCTATATGGAACAACCCATTGGCTTCATACAAACAGACTCCAGCCTTGTTTGTCGACTTAAGAAATCCCTTTATGGCCTCAAGCAAGCTCCTCGGGCTTGGTATGCCAAAATGGATAGCTTTCTTTTAGAATCTGGCTTTTCTAGGTGTCATTCTGACAATACTGTCTACACCAAGAAAGTGGGAAACTCTCTTATCATCCTTGTTCTTTATGTTGATGATCTTATTCTTACTGGTAGTGATCCCAACCTTATAAACCATGTGAAGTCCAGCCTTAAAAAGAAATTTGAAATGACAGACTTAGGACACTTACACTATTTTCTCGGTCTTCAAGTCTTGCAATCCCAGGAGGGTATTTTCCTTTCCCAGTCCAAGTATGCTTGTGATATTCTTCGTCATTTTCACATGGAAGACTGTAAGCCAGCCCCTTCTCCCTTTCAGTCTGGAGTCAAACTTTCAGTCTCTTGTACTTCTCCTGAAGTTGATGCTACCTTATACCGTCAACTTGTCGGAAAACTCTTGTATTTAACCCATACTCGTCCTGATCTTTCCTTTGCTGTTGGCCTTGTTGCTCGTTTTATGCAAAACCCCCGTGAAAGTCATTGGAAAGCAGCTAAAAGAATACTTCGTTATGTTCGAGGTACAGTACAGTTTGGGATTCATTACAGTGCCAAAGCAGCTCCTTTGTTAGTTGGTTTCACTGATTCTGATTGGGCTGGTGACCATGATGATCGGAAGTCTACTGCCGGTTATGTCTTCACTCTTGGTTCAGGACCTATTACATGGGCTTGTAAGAAACAGGCTGCCATTTCTCTTTCGTCAGCAGAAGCAGAGTATCGTGGTGCCGTGGAAGCTAGTAAGGAAGCCTTGTGGCTTCGTCAGATCCTATCAGAGTTTGGCTTTGAGCAGCAGCATCCAACCACACTTTGGTGTGATAATCAAAGTGCCATTCAGCTATGCAAAGATCCAGTCCAGCATCAGCGCAACAAACACATTGAACTACACATGCACTTCATCAGAAAGCTCATTCATGACCATGTTCTTGAAGTGCAATATTGTCCAACAGATGATCAGGTTGCAGACATATTCACAAAGGCTCTCACAGAGGCGAAGTTCACTAAACTTCGATATATGCTTGGAGTTCAGGAAGTTGTCACTAAGGGGGGATAGGCTCTAGTGCCTCCTTCCTTCTCCTATTGTGTCATATTTGTAAATCCTTCAATCCTATCCCAAGTTGTTCTTAAGGGGGGATGTTAGGATATTCTGACACATAGGATATAGTTAAGTTCAACTTGGTCTAGTATAGAGTTAGGTAAAGTGTGTTTCTTTACCGTTGTACATTTTGTAACTTACAATCCGACGGTCACGATATGTAGTGATCCGACGGTTCACTCTCACCTCGGTATTACCGACACTTGATCCGTGGCTTAACACCCGATTGGTCCATGAGTTCTATTTAAAGCGCATGGAGGGTCATTGTTTGGGTAATCCGTGCATGAGAGAAGCTTATGTAAATTTTCATTCTTTGATTAATAAATTGCCTGTAGTACCCACGTTGGGACAGGCCGTGGACTGTTTCCCTCCTTGCACTTTGAGGGTTTTAACCACGTCAAAAATACTGGTGTATTGATTTGAGATTTGGTTGTGAGCGGTGTCCTTTTGGTATTCTTTCTGAGGAACTTACCCTGTAAATTCCTACATTTAACCCTTACAAAGACTTTTTTAACATGCATATCAATTCTTTCTTACCCTTCACTAGCAAGGATTCAGGTTGATTCATGTAGATCTCTTCTTCCTGATCCCCGCGAATAAATGTTGTCTTCACATCCATCTGTTCTACATCAAACTAAAAAGCAACAACAACAAATAAAAGTAATCTAATAGAAGCTACCCTGGAAAGAGAAGAAAATATATCACCAAAATCAATTCCGAGCACCTAGGAATAATCGTTTTCTACCAATTGAGCTTTGTATTTATCCACATTTCCTTCTACATTCATCTCCTTCTTAAACACCCATTTTCTTCCACTGGGTTTCCTTCCAGTCGACAACTCCACCAGATCCCAAGCCTCATTTTTGTCCAAAGATTCAATTTCATCAACCATGTCCTCTTTCTAGAGTTTTCCATCCTTTGAATCTACTGCCTCCCTCACAGTTATGGGATCATAATCAATAATAGATAAAGAAAAAATTGAATAGAAAGAATATGGACTATACCTTTCTAGTTTCCTTCTTTCTTGAACTGATCTTCTCATGGCTAGAATTTGTGGCTCTTCATCTTCTAATTCATGTTTTGTTATAAAGTTTGATTCTTCCTCCTTTAGCTCAAAATTATCTTCTCAGGTTCCTTTGCTAGGAATTCATGTTTAATAACATCTTTTACCTCTCTAAACATCACATCTCAACTGTACACAACCTTCCTTGTTTCTGGGTTCCAAATTTTATAACCTTTTAAACCATCCTTACACCCAATAAAGATGCACCTTTCAGATTTACTATCCAAATTGGTTCTTTACTCCTTTGGAACATGTACATATGCATCACAACCAAATACCCTTAGATGTGAAAGAGATGGTTTACTACTAATCCATACCTCATGTGGAGGCTTATCCTCCGATGCTGATGAAGGTGATCTATTAACCAGGTAACATGCAGTCTCCACCCCCTCTGCCTAGAATTCCTGTCTTAACCTGACACCACTGAGCATACTTCTTTCCTTTTCCATCAACGTCCTATTCATTCTTTCTGAGACTCCATTTTGATGAGGTGTGTATGAAATAGTATTTGGTAATGTTATACCACACTTCTTACAGAACTCTTCAAATTCCTTCTTGTATAACTCTCCACCATTATCTGTCCTCAAGACCTTTATCTTCTTCTTTGTCTGGTTTTCCACCAAAGCCTTAAATTCTTTAAACCTGTCAAAGACTTCAAATTTCTTCCTGAGGAAATATATCCATGTATTCCTTGAGAAGCCATCTATAAATGACACATAATACACAAAATTACCTAGTGATGGAATCGGCATAGGTCCAAACACATCACTGTGCACAAGCTCTAATATTGCTTTCACCCTCTAAGCACTAGAGGGGAAACTCACCCGATTCTGCTTCCCATATACACAATGTTCACAGAAATCAAAATCCAGAGAGAAATTAGACATATCTTCTATGATACTATTACCATGAAGTATTTGAAGGACCTTCTCTCCAATATCTCCAAGCCTTTGATGCCATAGCACGGTCTTTTCTCCAAAGACCACTAGATTTTTTGCTCCACCTTCAGGAACCACCGAACTATTGCACCCACCAATAACAGTTCTACCCAGAAGCTTGTACATAGTTCCAATCTGAACTCCCTGCATCAATATCAGCTCTCCCCAAACCATATTGCAGATATCTTTGTTGAACATTGTTTTTACACCTACATCATCCATCTTGCTTATATAAATCAGATTTTTGGCCAATGCAGGAATATGTAGAACACCCATAAGTGTTTTAATCCTTCCGCCTTGCAACTTAAGCATGAATTTTCCATGTCCAATAGTTCTAGCCTTCCTTTCATCCCCTAAGAAGACATCACCACCATCATATTTCTCATACTTGCAAAACCACTCCCTATGGGGAGTGAAGTGAAAGGATTTACCCAAGTCAATAAACCATGCCTCATGATCTACATGTGTACTTGAAGAAGAATCCAAGTACACATCCCCACCTTTGTTTGAGGTGGTTATAGCCTCTGCAAAAGGAGCATCATCAGATCCCTTTCCTTTTTCAGAAGCTTTAGATCTATAGTTCTTTTCAAAGTACCCTTCCTTTTTGCATTTCCAACACACCTTTATAGGTTTTCTTGGAGATTTATATCTCCCTCTAGATTTAGATCTCCCACTAGAGGACTTATTTTTGTTTCTATTCTGGGACTTTCCTCCTACATAAAAGGAATCTCCATTATGGCCAACCATATTTTTTCAACTCATGCCCAATACCATGTGCAAAACCCATGCAAAAAACCATAGGTAGGTCTGCCCACCTAATATAGGGTCCAAAAAAATTTCCCAGGTCACTGCCCTGGACCCTGTGCAGGGGGGCTACCGCCCCCATGAAACCCCCCAACAAAGGGGACTACACCCAATGCAAAGAACAAGGGGCACTATCGTCCTCCCTGTGATCCCCCCCACACGTGCGACTACTCATGGAAAGAATATAACACACACCCAACGCTATAAGTTTCCAAGAGTATGAGAGAGAGAATAGAGAGGGAGAGCTCAAAAACTGAACTAAAAAAAAATTAAAAAAAATCTATGAACTAATCCTCATAAGCCCTTTTATTAATGAAACCTCCCTTTTCTTCATTTTCCATTATTTTCCTTCATTTTAATCCTCACATTCAACCTGTGACCTTTCTCCTTCATTTTCTCCTATTTTCCTTTATTTTCATAAATAAATGCCAATTATTGCCTCTTGGTTTTTCAAAGCCTTTGTCATTGTCTTTGCTAATTTCCTTTAGCCATAATAAACCAAATGAACACGTGCTAGGATGTTTATCCCAAAATTTAGCTTGGAATATGTATCCCATGACCTTAGTTATTATTTTTCCTTTATTAACTTTATTACATGGAATTTTGACCAGGGATGTTACAGAACCCTCCCCCTTCGCAGAACACCATCCTTAATGTTCAATGACACCTATAACCAGCAAGAGCGCTCAAAACCAAAACATACTTCCCATGGAGCTTTATAACCCAGCTCGTTGCAGTATTTATAATGACCTCCTTTGAAAACATGACAATCATACCATTTACTGGAGCTTTATAAGATAGCACATTATGATATTTACAATAACAACCACATATATGTATGCACATTTGCTTCAACCAGAAAATAATCATATTGTTTATGGAGCTTTATAAATCTAGCTCAATACAATATTTACAATAATATACACATATGCACATTTTCTCAACCATAAAATAAAAGGATACGATGCCTGTATCAACAACAAGGGATTCCATAGTGTTATAGGCTATTTTGTCTCATCTGATCAATCAACCTCCTAATGGGATCATTCACATCCTATTCCCCCTTTACGTCATCATTACACAAAGACCTATGAAAGAATATCTCATTCCTCACAATTTTTACCCTGAACTGCATCATCTGAGCCAGTTTTACGACTAACGTAACCTGGCCTTTTGTTGGACATAGTTCACCTACAAATTTCTCCACGGTGTCCTGCATTGATCACCTACAAGTTGACTTTCTTGCACTTGCATTGGTTCTAGAAAGTCAGAAAAAGAGAGAGCATCATGAAGCCTCCATTTCTAGAAGCTTCCAGGATATGTTGTAACCATTTACCTCAGAGAATCCTATCCTATCTTACCTTGGAGTTTCCATCCCTTATCCTTAGACCTCATCCTCCCATTAAGAGTGGATCTCAATCCCAAGATTGGTAAAAGGATAAGAAATCCTAACTTACCCCGCTCCTCTATACATTTACAACCTTGCATATGCAAGAGGTTGGATTTTGGAGAGTGATTCTCCCCTTATGATGTTGTTGTGAAAGTGATCTTCTCATGCATTTAGGGTGATCGGAGGTGCACTTTGTGATGAAGGAAGGACAATTCAATGACTTGGAGGAGCTCTTCTACAAGATCAACACCTATTTATGGTTGTAACTCACTCCATTTATATCAATACAAAGATTTTTTTTTCCCTATATGTGATGTCATTATTTCATGTATTTCAATACCATGTTGATCTGTTAAATATAGTAGATGTATGATGCTACATAGATCTCATAGTTTCTTAGCTTGTGTTGTTTGGTTGTGCAGGTTCAAATTTTGGCAGCTAGAGCTAGGATTGGAGCATTCAAGCCGAAGAAGGAGTGAGACATACGACATATTCCAAGTAGGTTTCATCCCCTCATCTACTTACTTTAAGGAAAACATTGGGTCCTTTGTCTCTCTGTTGTTCTAGGTTAGCCACCAAACTTAGGGGAGATACTTTTGTCCACAATCGTAAATCCCACATAACAAATTGGCGACCATACTAGGAAACGATGTATTCCCTTGGTGGTTCCTTTTTCCATTGTGTTTGATTTACCTCTATCATAGAACTTTGCTGCTTTAACCAGCGAAGAACATACCTAGGAAGTGATTGCATTGAGTCTTGTTTGCAATTTTTGTGTCGGAATCCTCTTTCTTAGGACCATTGCACCCTCTTATCTACTGACAAATCGTTGCATCTCACCTGGGAATTATTTGTGCCTGTGTTGCACCCAGACCCTCTCTTTACCTGTGTTGCAAAGTAATGGTGCCTCTTATACACCTGCGTTGATATTTTTTTTTCACATAATTTTCCTTGTTTTCTTAGGGTTGATTTGATCAACCTACTTCTAGTTGACCTTCCCTGAGTCTTGAGTGTCTTATGGTCTCTCTGAAGCCTCCATTTGGTTTGCATTTTTGTTTGATTTCCTTTGGTAAGAATTGGTTTCATTTTTTCTTTGTTCTTGTCATTAGGTCGTTTGGAAAATTATTTCATTTGATCGTTGATCTCTTGGATGAATTTTTGTTCTAGTCCTCATTTTGAAAAGTGAATTTGTATCAAGGATTAGACTTTACATCCTAGTTTTCCTCATTTCTGAAAATAAAGTGTGTTGAAAAGAAAACAAATCTTGCATTGCCATTTAGGGGTTTGCATTCATATTGATTTAGGAACAATTGCATGAAAAGGGAATTTCATTGGGAATCTCGTTCGTTGCATTTTTTATGCTGCATATTATTTGTCTCTTCCATTCCTTGGCTGGATTTTCATTTCGGAGAAAGATTCCATTTCCTCATGCTGGATTTTCATTTTAGGGAATTTAGGTGAATTCATGGTGAGCCATAAAACTGAAACATAATTCAGGATCAAATTTAAAATTCATCTCAATTAACCTAAGGAGAATTTGAAACATAATGAAACACATAGAGGTCTAGGTTAGAGACGTGTTCCAGTGTCTTTAAATGTAGGGAATGTCATTGTTTTTCAACATTGCATCCTGGGGGTGAAATCACCATGTATGTGAGTGTGTAGGATCACTCTCCATGTACCTTTGGGTATATTGGACAACACTCCATGCATGTAAAATATATGGGAACACTCTCATCGAATGATTACACATTAGACAATGCTACTACGAATTACACTCCCACGTACCATTGAGTATATTTTGGGAGTACACTTTAGGTTGCTATCCATCCATAGGTTACCAAGTTGAATGCCTTGTATACTGTGATACACTGAATACAACATTCAGGGCGATTTCCTAGACGTACATTAAGTCCTTCGTTCGCCAAGGTGTATATTGCAGTTCGCGGTTGCTTGGTAAAACTTTATGCCTAGTTACCCCTTTGTTTTTTTTTGTCTTTAATTTGTAAAAGCAATTAATTGATCGCATAATAACATCCTCCCCGTGGAACAACTCCTTAGTTGATCTTAGGTTGAGACTAATGGCAACATTTCTAGAGTGTACCAATCAAGGGAACCCCTTTGACGGGAATCCTAGTCCTTTTCCTTCTTTTGGAAATATTGGTGCTTCTTATATGGCAACGTTGTCCATTCTCAGATTTACCATTGGTTTCCCAGTCTGGTTATTCTCGACCCCTATCGCTTCGAATGTCTAAACTGTTCCTCAACCGAGTTCTCCTCCACCTGAACAACATGAACCTCATGTTGATCCTAAAGTTGACCCTGTTCCTTCTTCGCCTATTGTTTCTTCATCCCTTTCTTCCTCTTTTCCTGGTGAAAGTCTTGATTCTAGTAACTAGAAATCTAAGAAGAATAAGAAAAGGATGATGAAGAAGAAGAAGCAAAATAAGCAAGGGGGGAACCAAGAAACCATTGCTATAGATGCAACTAGTATGGATAGATCTTCCAATCAACCCCGTAAAGTTAAATTCCCTTACATGTTATGTAAAGGTGACCACCTTCTTAGAGATTATCCTGGTATTCCTAAGGTATTAGAAGTGTGGTCCAAAGACTCACATCGGCCTTTGTTGTTAGCTTCTGGAGATCATGTTGGTGACAAACCCTCAACTAGCAATAGTAAGGTCCATGGGAAAAAGGGTAAAGTCAAATTTCCCTGTAAGTTATGTGAAGGAAATCATCCTATTCACCTTTTTCCTTATATGGATGAAGCCTCAAAAGTGTTGGACAACCTTACAGCTTCTCAGCCTCATCTTTCAATTGGTTATCGAAAGATTTCTCCCAATCCTCCACTATTTGATGAAGTGATTGATCAAAATCCATATCTAGTCAATCCCACTCTCTCTAAATGTGAATCCCATGAGTCTATTCCCAATAAACCATTGTTTAAGAAAATGGTTGAGTCGATTCCACGTTCAATTGATCATAACTTTCCCATGGATAGTGAAGTTCGTACTTCTTATTTTATTCTCATTTCTTTAGGTTCCAATGAACTAGGGGATAGTCTCCCGTTCCCATGGCACAGGAGAGAAATACTCCTATTCCTATAGCTCAAGGGGGCAGTTCTCCCATTCCCACAACACCCCCTCTAAGTAGCATGGTCACTTCCTTTGATTGGAGTCGACTCATAAGATATCATATTCCTTCTTACATTCCCTTCCAGATCATGGTACAGTCTTATAATGTGGTTGTACCCGGAAAAATCATAGATGGAGGTGAAACTGTTAGTATTTTGTCCTCAACTACTTGGAAATATTTCAGTTCTCTGCAACTTGTGCTCAACACCCAAAGTCTGTTAGCTTTTAACAGAGGAACCAGTCGACCATTAGGGATCCTTCCTAAGTTTCCTATTACTTTGGGAAGAAATATTTTCTATATCGATGTGATGGTAGTCCAAGGCCCTTTGGATTTTAATTTATTCCTTGGGAATGACTATGTTTATGTCATGGAAGCTCTTTTCTTTTCACTTTTTCATGTGATGTGTTTCCTGCATGAAGGAAGAATAATGACTATTCACCAGCTTTTGTTCATTGGTCCTAATTTGACTCCTAGTCAACCAGCTTCCCTAAATGGTCCTTATATGTAAGCGGTATCTCCCCCGCCATAGGTTAATTATGTGGCAACCTATTCCATGATCGCAACTACTGACAATATTGTAAACAATATAGTGAATCATTTAATAGGGGCATTAGAGTCTGATCTTTCCATTGGATCCCTTGATATGTATCCCTTCCAGAGCGTTTTTATCCCATATGATGAGAACCTCTTAGAAGCCATGGCGTCTTGTCGATCATTATCAATGTTTGGAGCAAAGTTCCTTTTATTGTGTCAAGCTCCTTAAAAAATGAAACAATGTACCTTAGCACATTTCCTTGTCACTTATGTCAATCTCATTAAAAAATGAAGCAAGGTCATTGGAGAAGAGTTCCTTTTCTTGTGTCAAGCTCCTTAAAAAATGAAATAAGGTTCTGGAGCATAGTTCTTTTCCTATGTCAAGCTCGTTAAAAAATAAAAAGAATCCCCTTTCAAATCGAGTCTTTGATTAGATCTCGTAAATTCCTAGTCAATTCTTTCACTTGATTTCGTAAATGAACATTCATTCTATCCACGTATTAGTACCCAATAATCTGCTTGGGTGAATGAAATGAAGCTTGGGGGACATGTACCGTGAATTGAGTCATTATGTTGGGGTCATGAAAACCAATTTCAAGCATATTTTCCCATGTTTCAAGCTTCTGTAAAAATGAAACCATTCCCATTTTACCCCTCATGATTTCCATTTTTATCAACCTATTTATGAGAGATGAGCCTTGGTTTTCTCAGTCCATTGTCACCGTCTTCTTGGTCGATCATACGTTTTCACTTGGTTGTTTACCCTTTCCTGAGGAATCACTGCGATGAGTGGTCTTATTGGCCAACCTCTTGACCTCTGTGTGTTTTGAGCAGTTCCATAATGAATGAAACTAGTTGCTATGCTTTCTACCACTTGTTCCTCTAGGAGGAGTCCTCTTTCAGTTCTTTTGAGACTCCCAAAACATGAACCGATTGTCGATCTCTTGTCCTTTTGAACTCATAAAAGTAAATGAAAATACGTCTACTTAGTATAAGTTTACCCTTTTTCTGGACTGAGATAGAATAACTATGAAAAATGAATACATTAGTCGAACATGGCTAAGAGGTTCTCTTGAATATTGTTTTCTACCTTTTCGGGCTTTAGAGACTATCTACAAAAATGGACATTTGGAGTTTTCTTTTTTTCCTCTTTTTCAAACTCTCTAAACATGAAAAAGAAGTCGAGTTTTACCTTTGTTGGACTCATTAAAACATCAAACAACAAAGGACTTTTCAAACATAAAAATGCCGAAACACTCCTTCTCAGTGTTGGTTAAATATACTCGGAGGGATTCATCCAAAGGATGAACTTACAGATCAAGCATATGTTATCCTCCTCAAGCTTGTTAAATAATAAAGAGGTATTTACCAACAATGTAAACTATGAAACGGGAACTGATACTGTTACCCGTTTCATAGAGATAGCTAAAAAGTGACCTGATTTTGAAAATGGGTGATGCAGAACGCACATGTTTTTTCTAGAGCATAGTTTTTGGCACTTTAGTTTTTTTTATGTACATCACATTTTAGAATGGTAGTGATTTTCATGCTGATTTTAAAAAGTGAGCATTCTGCATCACACTCCTTTCTTAAAAGCCCTGTTTTTTGGCTTTAAATTTTTTAATGTATAAAATGTAAATAATTATTTAGTAAATTTGATAATTTTTGAAGTGGTCGTTTTCTTCACATTTCCTTGTTTTTTATTATAATTTAAAAAAAAAAATTCGTGAGGTTTTTACTGTTTTGCATTTTTAAATTAGAAGGTCGATATTTAGACTTTTCGATATTCTACATATTTATACATCCTTAATTAATTTTTCAATCGACATGAAATAATTGTTTCTAAAAAACAATATTTTTTAACAATGGACATAAAAATAACCATTTTTAACATAAATATAACTAAAAAACTACACGTTTTGATAATTTTTTGTTAGAATTGACATGTCAAAATCACAATTTTTATACGATAATTTTAACTAAAAATGGTTAAATAATAGTTTTTTCTATGAATTTCATGTCAAAAAAATAATAAAAATCACTTTTTTTTTCAAAAAATAATGATTAACTTAAAAATCAATGCAAAAATCACATATTACCAATATTGAACGTATAACAACCATAATTGAGTGTTTATTCTTCTCATAAAATGTCAAAGTCAAAACATTGCAAAGCTTGATTTACAAGCATAACTTAAATTTAATCAACAATGTCACGTAATCCAAACTCTTCGTCCTCTGGAGTTTCATCATTGTCCTCTTCCACAATATTTTCTGTTTCATTTTGCTCATTTTCCTCTTCTAATGGGTCTTTGATGTTTGCGAAACTCCCAATGTATGTCTTTCCAAACATTCCATGTAATGGTGGTTGGGGTTCCTTTGCCTTTTTTGCCACACGTGATTCACCAGGCGGGGGCGCGGGCTACCCGGGTGGCGCGGCCGAGGCAGGCGCCACCCGGGCGGCCCGCGCCCCCGCCCGACAGGCGGCAGGGCGATTACCAGAATCGCCCTGCCGCTTGCCGGGCTGGGGCGGGGGCTGCCCGGGAGGTGCGGACGAGGCAGGGTGGGTGAGGGCGCCGCGGGGGGGGAGGGTCGGTCAGGGCGCCCGGGCAGGGGGGCGGGCGGGTCAGGGCGCCGAGCGGGTGAGGTGGGTGAGGGCGCCGGGCGAGCAGGCAGCCGGGTGAGGGCGCCGGGGCAGGCGGGCGGGGGCGCCCGGGCGGGTGAGGCGGGTGAGGGCGTCGGGCGGGCGGGCGAGGGCGCCTGGGCAGGTGAGGGCGCGGGGCGGGCGGGCGAGGGTGCCGAGCGAGGGCGGGCGGGCAGGTGAGGCGGGTGAGGGTGCCGGGCGGGCGGGCGGGCGAGGGCGCCCGGGCGGGTGAGGCGGGTGAGGGTGTCGGGCGTGCAAGGGCGCCGGACGGGCGGGTGGACGAGGGCGCCTGGGGGGGCAAGGCGGGTGAGGACGCCGGGCGGGCGGGCGGGTGAGGGCCACCCGGGCGATTGCCGGAATCGCCCTGCCGCCTGCCGGGGGGGTGCGGCCGAGGCAGGGTGGGTGAGAGTGGCCGGGGGGGCCGGCGGGTCAGGGCGCCCGTGCGGGGGGGCGGGCGGGTCAGGGCACCTGGCGGGCAAGCGGGTGAGGGCTCCGGGCGGGCGAGTGAGGGCGTCGGGGCGGGTGGGTGGGTGAGGCTGGTGAGGGTGCCGGGCGGGCGGCTGTGGCGAGTAACGGCGGCGGGCGGGCAGGCGAGGGCGAACGGGCGAGGATGGGTGAGGGCGGGCGGGTGAGGGCGCCGGGCAGGCGAGGGCGGGCGGGCAAGGGCGGGTGAGGCGAGTGAGGGTGTCGGGCGGGCGGGCGGGCGAGGGCACACGGGCGGGTGAGGCGGATGAGGGTGTCGGGCGGGCGGGCGAGGGCGCCGGGCGGGCGAGGGCGGGCAAGGGCTGGGCGGGCGAGGGCGGGTGAGGAGGGTGAGGGCGCCGAGCGGGCGGGCGGGTGAGGTGGGTGAGGGTGCCGGGCGGGCGTGCGAGGGCACCCAGGCGGGTGAGGCGGGTGAGGGCGTCGGGCGGGCGAGGGTGCCGTGCGGGCGGGCGGGTGAGGGCGCCGGGCGGGCGAGGGCGCCGGGCGGGCGGGCGGGTGAGGGCGCCGGGCGGGCGAGGGTGCTGGGCGGGCGGGCGGGTTGAGGGCGCCCGGGCGCCCTCACCCGCTCGCCCGCCTGTGCCCTCGTCCGCTCGGCGCCCTCACCCACCCGCCCACCAAGCGCCCTCGCCCGCCCGACACCCTCGCCCGCCCGGCGCCCTCACCCGCCTCACCCGCCGGGCGGGCGAGGGCACGGGCGGGTGAGGCGGGTGAGGGCGCCAGGGGGGCGAGGGCACGGGCGGGCGGGCAGGTGAGGGCGCCCGGGCGATTCCGGGAATCGTCCGGGCGCCCTCACCGGCCCGCCCGGCGCCCTCACCCGCCCGACCGTCGGGCGGGTGAGGCGGGTGAGGCCACCGGGCGGACGAGGGCACGGGCGGGCGGGCGGGCGGGTGAGGGCGCCCGGGCGATTCCCGGAATCGTCCTGCCGCCCTCACCCGCCCGCCCGCCCGTGCCCTCGTCCGCCCGGCGCCCTCTCCCGCGTCACCCGCCCGGCGGGCGGGCGGGCGGGCAGGTGAGGGTGCCCGGCGCCCTCACCCGCCCGCCCGCCCGGCGCCCTCGCCCTCCCGGCGCCCTCACCCGCCTCACCCGCCGAGCGCGCGAGGGCACGGGCGGGTGAGGCGGGTGAGGGCGCCGTGGGGGCGAGGGCACGGGCGGGCGGGCGGGTGAGGGCGCCCGGGCGATTCCGGGAATCGCCCGGGCGCCCTCACCCGCCCGCCCGCCCGGCGCCCTCTCCCGCCCGGTGCCCTCACCCGCCCGCCCGGCCGTGCCCTCGCCGGCCCGGCGCCCTCACCCGCCTCACGGGCACGGGCGGGCGGGCGGGCGAAGGCGCCAAGCGGGCGGGCGCCCTCACCCGCCCGTCCGCCCGGCGCCCTCACCCGCCTCACCCGCCGTCGGGCGAGGGCACGGGCGGGTGAGGCGGGTGAGGGCGCCGGGCGGGCGAGGGCACGGGCGGGCGTGCGGGTGAGGGCTCCCTCACCCGCCCGCCCGCCTGTGCCCTCGCCCGCCCGGCGCCCTCACCCGCCTAACCCGCCCGGCGGGCGGGCGGGTGAGGGCGCCGGGCAGGCGGGCGGGTGAGGGCGCCCGGGCGATTCCCGTAATCGCCCGGGCGATTCCCGGAATCGCCCGCGCGCCCTGACCCGCCCGCCCACCCGGCGCCCTCGCCCGCTCGGCGCCCTCACCCGCCTCACCCGCCGGGTGGGCGAAGGCACGGGCGGGTGAGGGCGCCAGGCGGGTGAGGTGGGTGAGGGTGCCGGGCGGGCAGGCGAGCGCGCCCGGGCGGGTGAGGCGGGTGAGGGCGCCGTGCGGGCGGGCGGGTGAGGGCGCCGGGCGGGCGAGGGCGCCGGGCGAGCGGGCGGGTGAGGGCGCCCGGGCGATTCCTGGAATCGCCCTCACCCGCCCGGGCGCCCTCGCCCGCCCGCCCGCCCCTGCCCTCGCCCGCCCGGCGCCCTCACCCGCCTCACCAGCCAGGCGGGCGGGCGGGTGAGGGCGCCCGGCGGGCGAGGGCGCCGGGCAGGCGGGCGGGTGAGTGCGCCCGGGCGATTCCCGGAATAGCCCTCACCCGCCCGGGTGCCCTCACCCGCCCGGCGCCCTCACTCGCCTCACCCGCCCGGGCGCCTTCGCCCGCCCGCCCTCCCGACGCCCTCGCCCGCCCGCCCGACACCCTCACCCGGCTCACCCACCTGGGCGCCCTTGCCCGCCCAGCGCAGGGCGATTCCGGGAATCGCCCGGGCACCCTCACCCGCCCGCCCGCCCGCGCCCTCGCCCGCCCGACGCCCTCACCCGCCTCACCCGCCCGCCCGACGCCCTCGCCTGCCCGCCCGGCTCCCTCACCCGCCTGGGCGCCCTCTCCCGCTCGCCCGCCCGGCGCCCTCAACCGCCTCACCCGCCCACCCGCCCGGCGCGCTCGCTCGCCCGCCCAGGCGCCCTCACCCGCTCGCCCGGGCGATTCCCGGAATCGCCTTGTCGCCTGCCGGGAGGGGTCGCGGGCCGCCCTGGTGGCGCGACCGAGGCAGGCGCCACCCGGGCAGCCCGCGCCCGCGCCCGCGCCCGACAGTCGGCAGGGCGATTCCTGGAATCGCGCTGCTGCCGCCTGCCTGGCGGGGGCGCAGGTTGCCCGAGTCGCGCCGCTGCGCGGCGGAGCCAAGCGTCACTTGGGCAGCCCGCGCCCCTGCCCGGCAGGCGGCAGGGCGATTCCCGGAATCGCCCTGCCGCTTACCGAGGGGCTCGCTCCGCCCCCCGACAGGCGACAGGGCGATTCCGGGAATTGCCCTGCCGCCTGCCAGGCGGGGGCGTGGCCGAGGTAGGGTGGGTCAGGGCGCCCAGGCTGGTAGGCGGGTGCTAGGCGGGTGAGGGCACGCGGGGGGGGGGGGGGGGGGGGGGGGTGAGGGCGCTTGGGCCGGTGAGGGCGCCCGGGTGGGGGGGCGGGTGAGGGCGCCAGGCGAGGGGGCGGGTGAGGGTACCCGGGCCTGGCAGGCGGGCGGGTGAGGGTGCCCGGGCCGGGCGGGCAGGCGGGTGAAGGTGGGTGAGGGCGCCCGGGCCCGGGGGTGGGTGAGGGCGTCGGGGCCGGGTGGGGGGGCGGTTGTGGGCGCCCAGGCGGGGGGGGTTGGCAGGGTGCCCGGGCCGGGTGGGTCGGCGGGTGAGGGTGGGTGAGGGCACTAGGGCCGGGGGGCGGGTGAGGGCGTCGGGGCCGGGTGGGGGGTCAGTTCTGGGGGCGGGTGAGGGCGCCCGGGCCAGGGGAGGGGGGCGTTGAGAGGGTTTGGGCACGGGGGGTTGTGTGGGCGCCCGGGCGGGGAGGGTTGCAAGGCGCCCCGGCCGGCGGGGGGGGTTGGGAGGGTTGGGGGGCCGGGGGTTGAGAGGGCACCCGGGCCGGGCAGGGGGAAGGGTGAGGGCGCTCGGGCAGGCGTTGGGTTGGGTTGGTAGGGATTAAAGGGGCCAGGGGTGTGGGTTGTGGGTGAAGGTAGTAAGGGTGTCGAGAGGGGGGTTAGAGGTAGGGGACAAGTCGCATTGTGGCGCCCACCCTAGCATGTTATGGTTGAAAACATGTTAAATTTATACTTAGGAAAGAAAAATGATATTCTACCAAAAACATTAATGTGTTTTTTTTCCTCATAAACAACTTTGTTTGACACATAAAAATTTGGTTTTATTAGCATTTTTTAAAAATGTTGAAAATTGACCCTAAAAAAAATAAATCATTATTCCAGTATTATCACTTTCATTTTGAAGCTATATTTTGCACGAAAATTTCATAGTAAAGTTCGTAGTTACTGCCATTTTTAAAACATGTTCAAAATTAACGCCTAAAAAATAAAAACATCGTTCTAGTATACACACTTTTCGTTTTTAGCACTGTTTTTGATGTTTTTTTGGGGTTTTTTGGCCAGAGTTCCCGTTTTGAGTTTATAGTTCCCGTTTCATAGTTTACATTGTTTACCATTACTGTTAGCAAAATCTAGAAAACAAGGTACTCCATTTGTTAATGGCAACGAGTCGCTCTTGAACACGAGACTCTTGCACTTCATCTTTGTGGTTGTTGGATTGGGTAATCCGCTTGTCTTTCAGTTCATCATACCTTCACAGAACCTCCATCTCAATTTTGGGTCAATGTTTCCAACTCAATTTCAGTGTGGTTGTTGTGTTCATGAGAAGTCATTTAGTTGATATCCATTACAATACTCTTAAGACTTCATTCCATGTTTTCCTTTCCTGATACAATTCCATATCAACAGCATTATGGACATTTTGTCTCAATCATCATACCTATTTCATGTCATTGATGGGGGATACATCAAGGCCCTCCTGCAATGGGGTTGTTCATGTCGACATCGTAACATTATCCAGAAAATTGACTTAGAAACACCCATCAGTACCTTGGTGCTTGCATACATCAATGACAAGTTTCCTCGCTCTCGGTGACAAGTTTACATCAATGGCCTTCGACTGAAATATTTTGTGTGGTGTTAAACATCAACTCATTTATTCACACCATAGGGATTGTACTTGAGTACCTTGAGATCCATTAACATCATCAGTGGTTTCTCTCGCATTTTTTAATGGCTTACATCATTTCCCAGTAATTAGATGGTGTTTACCATGTTCGACCTCAACTCATTGATTCACATGGTTAGACTTGTACATTGGTTGGATGTGTGAACGAGATAGAAAATCCCAAATCTAGTTTCTACCATCTGGGCCGTGATTTCACAAATTATAGAGAGATCACTATGTATGATGGGGCCATGATCATATAGATAGTCATCCAGTCATGGGTCCACCATCAATGATCAGTGGACATGTCTTTTGATCATTATACATGTATTGTTAGCTTATGTGTGGAGTATGAGTATGCCTCCCTCAGTAAAAGAGATATCATGATGTAAATGTATTGTAACAGGAGACAGTCTTGCCAGTTGTTCTTGATCTCGACTTGTCACAAGGTAAAGCACTTCAGTCATTAGTCATCATCTCTGAATTTTCACTTTAGGGGGCAATTTGTTATAGGATATTTTGTCTCATCTAAGTAATCAACCTCCTAATGGGATATTCCACATCCTATTCCCCCTTTACATCATCATTGCACAAATCCCTATGCATGAATCTTTCATTCCCCACAATTTCTACCCTGAACTGCATCATTTGAGCCAGTTTTAGGACCAATGTACCCTGGCCTTTTGTTGGATAATGTTGACCTATAGGTTGATCCACTGTGGCCTACATTGATCACCTACATGTTTCTCTCCTTGCACCTGTGTTTTTTCTATAAAATCAGGAAAAAGAGAGAGAATCCTGAAGCCTCCATTTCTAGAAGCTTCCAAGATCTATTGTAACCATTTAGCTCAGATAAAACACTCAAATCCTATCCTATCCTACCTGGGACTTTCCATCCCTTATCCTTAGATCTCATCCTTCCATCAAGAGTGGATCTCAATCCTAATATTGATAAAAGGATAGGAACTCCTAACTTACCCCACTCCTCTATATATTTACAGCCTTCCATATGCAGGATGTTGGCTTTTGGAGAGTAATTATACCCTTATGCTATTGTTGTGAAAGTTATCTTCTCATGCATTTAGGGTGATTGGAGGCGCACTTTGTGACAAAGGACAATTCAACAACTTGGAGGAGTTATTCTATAGTATCAACACCTATTTATGGTTGTAACTCAATCCATTTATATCAATACAAATATTTATTTGTTTTCCTATATGTCATGTCATTAGTTCATGTATTTCAATACCATGTTGATCTATTGAATAAAGTAAATAGATGATTCTACATAGATCTCATAGTTTCTTGGCTTGTGTTGTCTGGTTGTGCAGGTTCTAGTTTTGGCAGCTAGAACTAGGATTGGAGCATTCAAACTAAAGAAGGAGTGAAACATACGATAGATTCCAATTAGGTTTCATCCCCTCATTTACTTACTTCAAGGAGAAAATTGTGTTCTTTATCTCTATGTTGTTTTAGGTTATCCACCAAACATAGGGGAGATATTTTTGTTTGCAATCGTAAATCCCGCATAGCACCTAGGGTACTAGGTTTGTGAGGAGTTGACCAACAAAAGTAGTTTATGGAGAGTGTACCCAAGTAGTGGGTTTTGTACCCAAATTTTTTGGGTGTGAAACCAAGTGGTGAAATTAATATTTCATTCATTTAGAGCATGTGGGGCACCCTTTAAGGGCTAACGACTACCTAAGGCTTCAATGGAGTGGAAAAAGAACCAATGAAAGAGTTTTATCTTTTATGATTGGCAGGGTTTGTATGTGTGGTCCCAAGTCAACCTGGCCTACAAAAAGATAACCTTTGGTGAGATGAAACTACCATAGAAACCTATAAGTAGAGGTAAATTTGAGTTCATTGGAGGATAATCCAAGCTTCTCTCTCTAATTTTTCTGCCCTTAGGAAGAATGTGTTACCTTAGGAAGCCACAATCATTAAGGAGGAAAATCGTGGAGAATTTGAGGTGTCTCTCAAGTTTGTGGGAAGGCCGAGTTTTCGTAGGTTGAAGGGTAACATCTATGTTGTTTTTGTTCCTTGAAGGAAGGTTGTTCATGCTCAAGGAGGTCATTGTTCAATGGTTTGTATGTGTCGTAGTTAGGGCTTTCCTCAGGTGTACACTACCTCAAGTATTTTTCTCTAAATTTTTGTGTTACTTACTAAGGATAAGTACATGGAGGATGGGATAATGACGCATTAAAGGAGTTCTAATAGGGATCAGCCTGCTAACTGTGTAAGGGTCGTAGGGCCTCAAGACATGTGAATTGTCTCTATGGTATTAGGTTGAGAATACACTTAGGTTACTGGAAAAAAAGTGTGAGGTATTTGGGTAGAGAGAAATGTTGTGACAAGAGAACATTGAGAGACTGATAAGTGGAGAAGAGGCATGCAAGTTTATTGGTATAGATCTATCCCAAGTGGAGTTTAAAACAACAATTTTTTTGCCCTAGTTTAGGGCTTCTTCTATGTAATATTAGTCACCAAAGCTTTGTCCCTAAGTGGCCTAGATTTTGTGCATCAAAAAGAGAGTCGTGACCCTTAATAGATGGTGTTTTGGTGTGATATGCATCTCTGATTAGGACCACATGGTTAAGAATTTGTGCATAGTGAGTAAGAAGGCAAAATTGTGCCTCCAAGTGTGAACAAATATGTGTGTAGGGAAGATGTGAAGGGGTTGTCTTAAAGTCAAGATCATTTGATATTTTCTGATGTGAAGAATTGTTCTATGGGTGATTGGATAGTGTGCTTAGTTTCCCAAGAACAGTGATGGTTGAGGGTCAACATCACTGTTAGGAGGATAATATTTGTATGCCTAGTTTGGTGTGTGTAGTTACGCATATCACGGATAATTGGATAGATTGGTTAAAGCCCTATTTACTTTGAATGCAGGAGGATATTCATTGTTATGTGGGAAGTTGACAAGAAACCCTAAGAAATGATCTTTTGGAGGAGAAGAAGTTAGTTATTAGGAAGATTGATTGTTATCCCTAGTTCAGGGATTTGGTGTGGAAAATCACTAATAAGATAGGAGATCTTGAAGTACTTAAGTGAAAGCATCCTAGTGGAGTAAGAGGATTTCTATAGGGTAGTTTGAAGACTAAGATCAGTCAGCCTTGGAGCAGGAATGATTAATAGAGGTATATTGGTCAGTTGAAGATGCAAGAATTCTAAAGTTGCAGAATTCTTATGAGAAGAAAAAGAGGTGGAAAAGGACTTGCCATATGTTTTCAAGGTATGTGGAATGAAAGGGTTGAATAGAGAACTCCCTCAGCAAGCAAGTCAAGTGCACTTTTATCAAGGAAAGATGGGTTGTCATAAGTTGTTGACTACAAGCCCTAGTTTTCCTTGTATCAGGCTTGTATGTAAGGGCCATGATCCCTAGTATGGGAGCCTTATGTTTGTTGTATTAACGTTTGTATTATAACAAGTCTTGGGTTTAAATTTGTCCTTGTCTACTAGTTTATTCACTATTGTACATTTTCCGCTGTGAAAAGTAATAGCGTTGTGGTATTTTAGTTTGTTTATGATCGTGTTCTTAGACATAACCCCGTTTCTGAAGTGTAAGGAAAAATCAACAATTATTTGATGCAGTACCTCACCATGTGGGTCACCCATCATAATTTTTCCAAAGGACAATGGGACTTGGTGAATGTGAAATGATTACAAGGGGTTAAACAAAATTATCCTAAAGAATTCCTAGGATTAATAACCTATTCGACTAACTACAACAAGAAAAATATTTCACCAATTTAGAATTAAATCATTGTATCACCAAGTTCAACTCAAATAGGAATATACTTAGAAGAATTCCTTCAAAAGTAGACAAGGGTTGTATGAGTGGTTATTCATGCCATTTGGATTATATAATGCACTCGGTATTTTCATGAGATTAATGAATTATATACCATGCCCATATTTAGATTTATTTTTTATTTTTTATTTGGATGGTATACCCTTATACAATGCTACCTAGGAAGAGCACATCTCACATTTGAAGCATGTTCTAGAGACATTGAAGAAGCACTAATTGCTAGAAAATCTCAAGAAGTGTGAGCTTGCACAATAGTCACTCGTGTATTTAGGCTATGTTATTAGTGGAGGGAAGCTTAAAATAGGTATTTTAATGACAAAGTCCATTATGAAGTGGCCACTGCCTACAAACATTTCAGATATCAGGATTATTTTTGGGGTAGCACAGTAATCGAGAAAAGTCATAGATTCATTTTAAATAGTAGCAACACAATTCCATACCATAATAGTGAGTGGCAAGAGTTTCAAATGGGGCAAGGGTTAGTAGAAATCCTTTGAGAAGTTGAAGAAGAAAATTAGTCAAGCATCAATACATACATTACCAAACTTGTCACAACCATTCAAAGTGGATACAAATGTAAGTGGGTATGTTATGGGAGTGCTCTTGATGTAGGGAGGAAGGTCTAAATGTTACCATTTTGAAGTGTTTCATAGGGTGGTTATCAAAAATTGTACCTATGACAAGCAAGGAAAATTTTAGGCCCTAATATTCGTCCATGGGCTAATTTTCTATACTTTTTCCCGGAACAAGATTCGATAATTTCCATTTTTTTGTAAAATTTATTCGCCCAAATTTTATAGAATGAAATTATTTTACCCTAAAGATTGCCAAAAAAATATATATAGACTATATAAAAATATTATAAATTTGAATATTTTTATAAAAATATCTGCAAACATTTTATAGATTTCATATTATGGACTAGTGGGATTCGCCAAGGTTTCTAATCTTTAAGATAAATTTCTATCCTTAAAATTTTCCCTGATGAGAAGGAGCTTTATGCCTTGATACAAGTTGTCAAAAATTGGAAACATTGTCTCATGGGGAAGGAGATAGTCATCCACGCAAACTATTAGTTTCAACAGTACTTTCACACCTAGAGTAAGTTATAATAGACAAGACACTACAAGTGGATGGGATTTCTACAATTGTTCCATTTAGTGATCAAGTATAAGAATTATAGTATAAACCAGTTGTATGACATACCTTTAAGGCCGCACACATAAAAAATTATAGGTTTGGGAACTCTAATGCACATGGATCCTTTCACTCATGATGCATACAAAGAGACATATACATGGGACAAGGACTTTAGATAGGTGTATCAACATCTACAAGGCTAGAGTCATGTGGATGATGGTGATAGATAAAATTGACTATCATCTCTAGAATGGGTTAATGTGCAGGTTGGAAAAGCTATGTGTTCATAAAGGTGAGAAATTGCAGGAAATTAGAGAGGCTCACACATCGAAGGTTGTAGGGCGTTTTGGTATTGGGAAGAAAATTCCAATTTTCATAGGTATGTGTACTAGCCTAAGATGTAAGAACATGTATATAAATTCATTAGAGTATGTACATTTTATTGTACTAGAAGGCCTAATAATAGCAAATAGGGTGTATACCATCCCTCACCTATATCCATTCATCCTTGGGAAATCATTTTGATCGACTTTGTGGGAGGTTTACCAAAATCCAATAAGGGACATGACTAATTGTTCATGGTAGTTGGCAGGTTCAATGAGATGTGATTTCTAATTCCCTATAAAAAGACAATCATACAGAAAGAAGTAGACAATTTTCTCCTTGAATAGGTTTGGATGCATTTTGGGATATCAAGGTGCATCATTTTATAGAGGGACACCATATTTCTTAGTGCATTTTGGACTACATTGTGAGAGAATTGATGGGCCTCCAAATTAGACATAAATTAAGGCCCATATAACCTTTCTTAAGCACATGAAGACTATATTAAATCTCTCCTTATACACTTAATAATTTTTTTTTTATCTTTAATATGTTTATTAAGAAGGTTTATGGATAATTTTCATATTTGTGCCTAATATTATTTATTTTTGTTGAATATTGTGAGAATATTGGGCAGATTAAGGAGATTTGAAGGAGATAATCTAGGGACTTTCTCCCTACTAAAAGAGGATAAATATTGGATAGTAAATCAACAATATATTCTAAAATTATTACACATATTTTGGAGCTCCAATGATTGAAAAAATCTAGGAATGTGTTCCATGTCATTTAATGCAAATTCCTAGTTTTGGGAATGAGATCGACTATTTGAGGGATTTTGGGGGTGAAAGCTTCCTCCTTTCATGGGGAATGCTTCCTAATCATTTTGTATAAGTACCAAGTTGAATTTTCCTTTAGGGGGTTGATTTTCATTAGTCTTCTTGTGGAGAGAACTCGTATTTTGGCAGCTCCAGTTTCATTTCTTGCAGGGATATAATTGTATTGATGGAAATAATGAAGATTGGTGACATGTTCAGCTTCTAAATCTTAATCTCCTTCATAGGACTCTGAGTTTCCTTGGGCATTTCCATCCTAGGAGCCTCAGAGCCCTTTTGTATCATTTACTTTTCTTCCTTTCACTTCTTATTCACATGCATCTCTTGTTCTTATCTTTTTTTTTTCTGTTTTTAGTATTGATGATTTCTTGTTGTAGGATTGGGTTAAATGGTTGACGTAAGTTATTTCCATTATCAAAAGAATGATTTAATCATTTCAACAACTTTCAAAGGTCATACTAATCATTGAGCTACTTGGATTAGTTTTCTTATTCCCAAATCTAAATTTCTAGAAGTCCCTTGTGGCAAATAGTAGTAAGTTTCTGCTATTTTTTATAACATGCTAACAAGCTTCAATCGAGTTCATTTCAATTGAATTAGATCATAAAAAAATTCCATTTAATAACAAAATTCACCCCATTTCATTCACACTTTATTAGGTTAGGCATTTGATAGATTAACTAGCTCATTAGTTCTCGAATCTCTAGATTTTAGACTAGTAATTTTTTGCTATTTTATAGCATGTGTTAAGAGGGGTATTTTTTACTTATTCCACTTGGAATGGAGAAATAAGACATCCTGTTCAATTAAAAAAAAAATCTGATCCAATTTCGATTTGATTTGCTTGGTCATTCGGTGAATTATATCTTCCTGTAGCAAACCTGTTTCCTGTATCAGATTCATGTAGCACTCTTCTAGCATGTATATACTTGCCCAAATTTGCTCAAAAAGGTTGGTTTTTGTCCCTTAGGGTTGAATCATGACCCCTAGGCTCTAAATCAATGGTTGATGAGGAATAAACACCACTTAGAACTTGCCTTTTTACCCATGCAAAACATCTGAGCGAATTGGGTTAATGGACAAATTTATGAATTGGATAATACAATAATGATTTTCTTGATTTCCACATCCAATGAACTTTGTAAATAGATAAAATATTTCAAATTTAATGATTAATATTTAGTTAATGATATTTACTTTATGAAATTAGAATAGTTTTTCCTTCCTTGTATTTTCTTGCAATAGGTTAATAAGGTTTCCATTTCGAGCATTTCCATTTCTGAAAGTAGTTAGGATTTGATTTCATTACATGCACTCCATTACATCATGACAACAAAGGAAGGACACATTGTATTCTTCACATATAGTTTCAACACCTCTTAAGTTTGTATGAACCCCGGGTTGACAATTAAAGTTGATAGCCTTTGGAGTTGCAACATTCTTGTTGCAATACTGAGGCTCATCACTTTTTGGCACTGTTGCCGAGGAGGTTCATCATTAATTTTTTTTATAAAAAAAAAACAAAAAAAAATACTTCTCCAACACCAACCCCCCCATTTGATCGAGTGGTGCAATGATAGCCACACCACCATTCACTTCTGCAGGTAGAAGAAGAAGAGATGGCAGAGAAGATAGAAGAAATGAATGGATATGATGACAATAAAGAAGATCCTATTGGATTTCCCATTCAATATCTTGAGATCAATGTGCATATGAAGAACATCCCTCCATATTTCCTTCCCAACTTCCATGGTATGAGGTCAAAGGATCCGTAAACCTTTCTCTTTGAATTTGAAATTGTTTGTAGATAATATGGCTACTTATTAAACACTCAAAAATGGAGATTGTTCCCAACAACATTGAAAGATAGAGCTTGTAAATGGTTCATGAGTTTAGGGACTAATTAAATAAGATCATGGAATGATATGCAAAAGATATTTCTAGAAAAATATAAAGATCGTGATCTTAAATAAGAAATCTTTATAATGAATCAGAAGGAAGATGAGAGCCATGAGGATCTAATAGAGAGTTTCATGTATAATGTTAAGAGGGAAAAATACATCATTTAGGAAATGACACAGTAAAAACCCTCTTACTTAGAACAATTATAGATGAATGGATTGATCTCCTTGATCACATGAGTAGAGGTGATGTATACCAATTATCATTTGAAGAAATTTGTGAAACATGCAAACACATATCAAGAGGAAGGGCAAGAGTAAGTCAATTAGCATCAAGATCAGTAAGTCAAACTAAACTTAGAAATTTTGTTGATAACTTTAAAACATAATTTCTTAGCAATCTAAGTGAACAAGTAGAAATGATAAGAATACAAGATGAGAAAAAAGAAGATGTTGATATTTGTGTTGTCCATGTAGAATCACATGATGTTAAATATTGCTCCTCATTACCAAGGTTGAAGGAAGTTTACCAAGAGGACAATGGAGCAAGTCAATTGTCAATGCAACTATGTTATGTAGCTCCAAGAATACCATGGCAGCCTATTCAACCTGATATGATGCAAGAGCCTAATTCACAATTTCAATCTTATGCACATCCATATCAAAGTAATTGGAACACACCCTTTCCTTGGAAACCTTGGCCATCTCAACCCCAAAACCAATCTTGGCAACAAGGTTGGAAAGGAACTTATGGGAGTCATCCACAATATCCTGAATATTTTCCTCAATATCCTCCATACCCAAATCCATTCTATCCCTACCATTCACCTCCACCACAAACACAACCCCAACAATATCCATCTCAAAGATCCATTCCCACTCAACTACCTGTACCACCATTTCCAAACCCACACAAGGAAGTAGCTCAACCCACTTACAATGTTGAGGCACAACACTTCCAAACATCTCCTCTTGATCTCAATGGTATTCATCTTATCTCAAGAAGAGCATTGCAAGAAAGAGATTTTATTGATGTCATTGAAGGAAAACATTCATAAAAAGAAGATTCAAATAAGAAGACCAAAGAATCATGGGCTGCACTTGATGAAGAGCAGATATGAAAATCAGAGATTGAGAAAGTTCCCTCATGTTTACCATCAGATCCTCCATGTGTTCAAGAGAATAATCAACAAAAAGAAGCAGATATGAATTTCATGGAAGAAGAAGACATCCAAGATGATCCAAATCAACAAGTGAACCAGGGGCATCAAAATTATATATAAATATGGCTCCAGACAATTAATAATTTGCAGCCACACACTCTTCTTGAATAATTCCTGATCTCATCTCAATCAAAGCATTTTTCCTCTAAAATTCAGGTACATGTCAAAGCATATATTTCAAGCATACACATTATTTTATATTTTATCTTTATGTTCACATGGCTCCATTAGAAGTATTCTTATACTTGACAGAGATTTTGTTTTTCAAGTAGAGTAGGACAGGAAAAAATGGAAAATAAGAGAAAAAAATAAAATCTCAGGTGAAAACCTCCTTTGAGGCACCTGAGATTGGCTCATTGATTGAAAACCTCCTTGAGGTGGTCAATGGGTTGGGAAAAAATATAAAAAAAGAGAAAAATAAAAGATCCTAGGTGAAAACCTCCTTTGAGGTGCTTAGGCAGACCTACTAGTTGAAAACCTCATTGAGGTGGCTAGTAGGCCTAGAAGAAAACATGCAAAAAAATAATAACAAAAATTTGCTTCATGTATCTCTCTCTCATGAATGCAGGCACTCTCCAACCTTTGCAAGCAACAAAAAAAAATTAGCCACTAAAAGAAAAGTTGATCAAAATCCTAGTCAAAGGAAGTCAAACCTGGACTTTATCCTCCTTTTCTCAGATGCTACAGAAGGACCAAGGCCATGCCAATCCATCACCCTCATCTACGTCCACCATCCACCCATCATTCCCAAATTTTACCTCTCATTTTTCTTGTTGTCCTAAAATACTACAAGAAGGCTCTGTTTTGCTACAGGAAGTAAAAATACATAGAGCATAAAATTATTTTTGGCATATCTTGAAAATCGTACATCCATTTTCCATGTTGTTCCATGGGGAGATTCATATGGATGATTGTAACATGTCCAAGCAATTTAAGCAAATTCTAGTGCATAGTTTTTGAGAAATCCATCCCCATCACCTACATCCATTTTTAATGTTTCTTGAGATCCGTGCATCAATTTGATTTTTTTTTTTCATTAGGAGGTGAAAACATGCTCAAAAAAATTCAGGTCAATCTAGTATACCATTTGGGATATATGGGCAAAAGAAGCCTGCTACAGGTTTGCTACAGGATTCCATATACTGCTACAAGATTCCCTATACTGCTACAGGATATCATGAACTACTACAGGAAGTTGGCTGAGGGGTTTTGGAGGAAAATAATGGTGAGATGAAGTTTTGGAAGGGTGTATGACAGTTGTGAAAAGTGTGGGGAAGGTGAACATCACCCATGGCTAAGCCCAACACTCCAAGAAGGTCGGATTTGACTAAGACAACTTTCTCATAGTAACTAGAAGACAAAGGTTTAGAATGTGTGCTGGAATCCATCAAATCCAACAATAGCAGTTTGAACGCCAGAAAGAGGCCTACACATAAAAAATATTGCATCAGTAAAAAAAACATCATGCAATGAATACCTATTCATCAACAAACAAACGAAGTCAACACCTCTAAAATCATCATGTTATGAATCTCAGAAATAACATTTTAGCCAAGGATGTGAAGTAGAAACAACAACAACAAAAAACCTGGGAGGCCTCCAGATTCAAGGCTATCAGCAATAGGACCTCTAGCAGATTATCACATGCAGGTTCAAGATGATTAGTAGTAGATTCATATCAGTAGCCTCAATATCACCTAAAAAAACACATCAAGGGTAAGCCTCACGTATGAAATCCTTTAAAATTTTCTTTTCAAATTATTTTAGCTTTAAAAACATTGGAATTGTATGAATAAAAATGTTTTTATAGCCAAGATTAGTAGCAGAGAAACCTTGGCCTTATCTAGCAATTAACTTCACTTTTCCACCAAGACACCCGCATATGGGGGAGAGGACAAGACAAAAGTGAAAAGGGCTTGAGAAAGTGGGACGAAATCATTTAGTTGTGATGGAATGCAAGGAGTGTGAAGGCGTAGGTGAGGGTCAACTTAGTTAAATGAAATCACTTTGAGTTTATTTTGTATGCAATAAAAAAATAGAGAAAAGTTCAAAAAAGGAGAAAAAGATAATGGAAAAAATGAAAAAAAAAAAAGAAGAAATAAAATAAATAAATAAATCTTATGAGTTTTTCTTATGTTGTATATGTATCCAAAATCTCTCTTTCTCTTCTAAAACTAAATGAATCAAGGTGAAAAGGCAAAATGAACTAAATTACAGTGCTTTGTCTAAGGAATGCATTTGGTTTTCTATGTTTTCAGCAGTTTGAAGAGGATTCATGGTTTCTTCATGCCCTCCTCAACTTTTTAGCTGTCTTAAACTACCATCTCAATCCATTTCTAGTACATAAGCCCTTGTCTACCTCACCCCATAGAACATGACTGTATCCCTGAGTTGATTTCCCAGACCCAATCTGCCTTCTCCAATTGAACCCGCAACAAAGTTGTAAAAAATCAAACTAGAAACCCTAGAGCTACTATACCTAGCCTAAAATCTAAATTTTTTAAGTCATCTCCATCGAGATTGATAAGGAGAGAGCCCTCTCCCGACTTGGTAGGGCAAGCTACCAGGTTAAGTGTGGTTTGTAGTTATCCTAGGATTGCCTCCCCTCAGCCTGAGGTGGATCCAGGCTCTAACATGGTGGCGACCATATTGGGGAATGTAGCGTTATGTTCCTCAGCAGATTGTATCAAGTTCAGATCTAATTGTTGATGGTGGACAACGATCAGACATCGGAAGGCTGAAATCATTCACCTGGCGACTCCAAATCCGTTTCAAGATCAGATCCAAGGACTCCACTGGAGGATGAACCTAACTAGAAGAAACATGAAAGGACAATATGGAAAGATCAGGTATTCAAGTTGGAATTTCATCCAAGACATTATTTTCTTTGTGATAAATTATTTTTTCTCTTTTCCCAAGAATGTCAAGAAGGCTTTACAAAGTATATTGTATCTGAGAGAAGATCCTAGACCTGCATTTGATTCCTTCCCTTTGAAGATTGTGAATACAAAATGTTCGTATTCCTTTGATCTTGATCAAGACCCTTCTTCTAAATCTTATGATGACTGTCTTCAAACTTATGAGCCTCAAGAGACCAAGACTGATTCTACACCTTCTATACATACTCCTATACCTTGTAAAATTCCTGATCGATACAGGCCTCTGCTTTTACCTTCTATATTCCATGCTTTCCATAAAAATCATTACCTATATCTACCAAGATTTGATGGTGACTGTGACAACATCATTGTTGAGAGGCATGTACTGAATTTTGAGTCTTTTCTTGACCTTTTTGAAGTTGATGAAGAGGATGTCAGTGTTAGGTTTTTTTCTCTTTCTTTCGATGGAAAAGTCAAGAGTTGGTTCAAAACCCTACCTGATGCGAGCATCTCAGATTTCCAGCAGTTCGTCAAAGTTTTCCTCGACAAGTGGGTGGTCAGACAAAACCCTTTCTTGATTATAGAAGAGTATAACTAGCTGAAAAGACTGCTAGGGGAGATAGTACAACAATTTTCTGCCAGATTTAACCAAGTTTATTATTCAACGCCTGTTAATATAAGACCTCCTCCTAGATCTGCTCTCTTACACTACCCAGATGCCTTTGAGCCGGAAATGGAGTTTAAGCTGAGAGAAAGGAACCTTGCAACACTTGAAGAGATGTAGAACAGTGCAGTAGATGTAGAGGCTAATTTGTTGATCAGAAGGGAAAAGTTGAAGGAAGAAGAGAGGAAGAGCATAGATCTAGAGGAATCAACATCTTTAAAGGTAAAGTTCGACATTTTGGTAAGTGCGGTGGAAGAGATGATACAAAGGCTCACCACAAGGAAAGAGTATAATGTTCAAGACCATGACTCGCTGATTGAAGAAGAACAATGGCTGCTCCAAAACATATTCTTTCTTATCCCAGTTGTCATAGATCAGATAATGATAGTTTTATAGATCATCTTGGAGAAGAGAGGTCTGTTGATATGACATGTATGCTTGATGATGTTTTTTATACTGATGATTTGCCTCAGTTTGATCAGTATGATGATGATTATGTCCTCCAAACAAAAGCTAGTTTTGCCGATAAATCAGCAGCTGGTTTGTGGAAGGAGGAAGCTCACTTTCAGCAGTTTGAATACAGTGATCAGCCGATGCATATCAGCTATGGAAGAGAGGAGGAAAGTGCATCGAACTTTGAAGTAAGTGAAGGATCTTTGCCTTTTTGGTTTACTTCATTTTAGTTCATCGGAGACAACTTTCATGCAATCCGAAATCAACTGTCGACAAGTTTTGATCTGGATCATCTTGAGGGAAATGAAATCCTTGTTCAAGACTTCTCATATCAAGATTTGCAGCCACCGAATGACATTGATTTTCAAGTTGTAGATGAAGACTTGGAAGCTGGAACATATGATCAAATGATGCAAGATGATTCCGTACCTTTATGTTTTGAATCATTTCAGTTTTTGAAGGGAAATTTGCATAGTATATCTTCAAATGAGTAGCCTATAGAAAATCATGCAATCTCATTAGAACCAATAGAAAATGGGTTGCAACAGTATTTTAAAATTTTTCGCGATCCAATAGCTGATGTATTACATGATGTCTGCAGTCAAAGTCCTTCTCCACTAGCTAACTGTGAGATTGAAACAAGTATTGATACAAACTTGATCCGACAACTGGTTTCTTTGTCAGTTTTAGCAAGAGTCTCGTCACAAAGCTCCGATTAAAGTTTGCATTGATGGTATGAGGAGAAGCAAAGCAATCCATTGGATGAGCTAAGTCCTAGTGCACAAGAATTTCAAGATCCTTATGCAGTATTTTTGGAGTCAGATAGAGAATCCATATTATTCAATGGATCTGTTTACAAGTTTTCATGGAAGTTGCCTTTTAGTAGTTCTCTCTTGTTGTTCATAAGAAACTGCTTGCGGAAAATTCAAACAACAGCTAGAATGCTAACCTGTTTGCATTGGTTGTTTCATTTCACATGATCAAGTGATGAATGGAACAGTTAGAGTAGATTTTATTGAATAAGCTCCATTTTGAGTATTTTTCCAGTTTGTCAGTTGCGTTTTAATATCGAGTCAGTTTTTAGTTGAGTAAAAGTTAGTTTGTGTCATCAAGTCGTCAATTTTCAGTCATGCATTTCAGTTTGAGTTTTTTACTCCATTGCCCAATGGATAAGGCTACTAGGTCTATGGTGTTCTTTGCACCTCCAAGGAGCTCCCATCCCCATTGGATCCAATGTTAGTGTTAGTCTTTGAAGCCTTCCTCCAGTGATCAAACATGCTCTTACAAAGTGATTTTAAGGTGTCAAAGTCAAATTTTTTCATTTCAGTGAGTCTTCAAGTAAAATTTGGTCACTAGGTATTAGGTCTAGGATTTGTTTTCACTAATTTCAAAATTTTCCAAGTTTCAGTCCATATCACCATTCGGGTGAGTGTACCATCATTCAAAAAGTTTTCATCATCATTTCAGATTCCAATGGGTCATTTTACACCTTGTTCATGCTTCAGTTGTACCTAGGTAAAGCTCATTTCCCTCTCCTAGGGTTTTGAAGGTAATTTCTCTTGGATGATCAAATCATCAAAAAAACTTGTATCTTGATGATCATACACCTTCCCCTATCCTTAATGTACCTTCTTAAACACTTCCATCACTGATATCCTTCAAATTCATCATTTTCCCACAAATCCTAGCTTCTTGCTACAATTTAACAATTTTCTAGGCTAGGCCTGTGTTTTTCCCTTTTGGACCCCTTCCCCTCACTCAATCTTTGAAATTCCACTTTCCCTTCCTTCCTAACACCTCTCCCTATTTTCCAAAATCTTCTCAAGAATTTATCAGCCCCTTATCCCCTTCATTTCCCTTCATTTCTACAAAACCCCTGTTCCACACATCAGGGTAGGTTTTACTCAAATGATGTTTCTGAGAAATAGAAGATGAATTTGACAAAAGTGAGAGAGTATTTTGTCCATAATAGGCCAAGGAAGAAAAATATCCTTCACTTTGTACACAAGTGTCATGGTTTTAGAGAAATGTCAAAATAAAAGTTGCCTCAGGAGGGTTGCTGCACCTCTGTAGTGGCCTTGGAAAAATCACAATTTATCCTACCCTGGTTGGCCAAATGACTTTCTTGATGAGTCAAATGATAGATAGACACAAATATCTTTCTAATGAGCTATCGTTAGCTGAATTTGGAGTTGAGAAACCGTTGACTGCAACAACACTCTGCATTTAGGCACGCTCATTTTGCACATTTTGACTAGTCTTGGGAGATTTGACATTTGCTAGGGCAAATGAACTCCAAATTGAAACATTCATGATGATATAGAAATTAGACTCGACAAGATTTCCAACGAGCTACCCTGCACCCAATTTGGACACCGAGAAGGCCTCCAAAACTCAGTCTAAAAGAGGCGCTATGCATAGAATCAGTGGCGTTGCGCATTAAATTTTTTGCACAGGGATTTCCAATAGGTGTGCAGCACCATTGGTGCTGCGCTTTTGATAGGGATACCTTTTTGCAAAATGGCTTGCATATTTGGAATCAACATGAAAAATTAAGAAAACCCAAAATGTTTGAGAAGATTTGGATAAGATCTTGGCCACCAAAAGGGCAAAAAACACCCAAAAAATGCCCTCTCTGCCACTTTTTTAACCCATAGGAAGAAATCTTTGGAGAATCAAATTTTGGAGGGGCAAATGACTTCCAAATCAGAGAATTCAAATTGTTCCAGAAACTAAACAGGAAGGGCTTTCCAACAAGTTATCTTGGGCCTGATTTGGACATTGGGAAGGCCTCCAAAACTACCCCTGAAGTGGCACTGCACATTAAATCAGTGGCATTGCGCATTAAATGAATTTTGCCAGTTTTGCTAGAAAAGCCAAATTTTTCCTAGTTTTCTCTACAGTTGACTTTTTCTTATTCTCTTGGTAAATGTGGCATGGTAAATGATGTAACTTGATGTAATTATGGATGAAAAACACTTGATAGGGTAGATACATCAAGTTAAAAGTGGTTTTGATGCTAAATGAATTGGTTTCCTAAGTTTTAGAGGCAAGTTTTTCCACTACCTACTTTTGTGTTCCTAGTTTAGATATGGTTGAAACCACCCCTCTTCTCATGGTTTCGACCCTTGATAGCTAGCTTGAGTAGTTTTCTTGCCTATATGATGTACTCTTTTAGTCATTTATAAAGGTTGCACTTTTGTGGAAGTGGTAGCACTCATTGTACATTTGTATCTGTTGTTGGGCAAGGAATAAAACCAGGTTTTCCAGCTATTTTTGTGGGATTCTTGTGACAGTGAGTTTATGTATTGTTTCTTCTTTGTAATGAGTTTTTGTTATGTTGTATATGTATCCAAAATCTCTCTTTCTCTTCTAAAACTAAATGAATCAAGGTGAAAAGGCAAAATACACTAAATTACACTGCTTTGTCTAGGGAATACATTTGGTTTTCTATGTTTTCAACAGTTTGAAGAGGATTCATGGTTTCTTCATGCCCTCCTCAACTCCTCAGCTGTCTTAAACTACCATCTCAATCCATTTCTAGTACATAAACCCTTGTCTACCTCACCCCACAGAACATGACTGTATCCCTGAGTTGACTTCCCGGACCCAATCTTCCTTCTCCAATTGATCCCGCAAGCAAGTCCTAAAAAATCAAACCAGAAACCCTAGAGATACTATACCTAGCGTAAAATATAAATTTGTTAAGTCATCTCTGTTGAGATTGACAAGGAGAGAGCCCTCTCCTGACCTGGTACGGCTAGCTACCATGTTAAGCATGGTTTGTAGTTATCCTAGGATTGCCTCCCTTCAGCCTGTGGTGGATCCAAGCTCTAACATAGTGGCGACCATATTGGGGAATGTAGTGTTATGTTCCTCAGCGAATTGTATCAAGTTCAGATCTGATCGTTGATGGTGGACAACGATCAGACATCGGAAGGCTGAAATCATTCACCTGGCGACTTCAAACCAGTTTCGAGATCAGATCCAAGGACTCCACTGGAGGATGAACCTGAACATCAGAAACATGAAAGGACAATATGGAAAGATCAGGTATTCAAGTTGGAATTTCATCCAAGACATTATGTTCTTTTTGATAAATTATTTCCTCTTTTCCCAAGAATGTCAAGAAAACTTTACGAAGTATACTGTATCTGAGAGAAGATCTTAGACCTACATTTGATTCCTTCCCTTTGAAGATTGTGAATACAAAATGTTCGTATGCCTTTGATCTTGATCAAGACCCTTCTTCTGAATCTTATGATGACCGTCTTCAAAATGATGAGCATCAAGAGACCAAGACTGATTCTACACCTTCTATACATACTCCTATACCTTGTAAAATTCCCGATCGATATAAGCCTCTGATTTTAACTCCTGTATTCCATGCTTTCCATAAAAATCATTACCTATATCTACCAAGATTTGATGGTGACTGTGACAACATCACTGCTGAGAGGCATGTATTGAATTTTGAGTCTTTTCTTAACCTTTTTGAAGTTGATGAAGAGGATGTCAGTGTTAGGCTTTTTGCTCTTTCTTTGCAAGGCAAAGTCAAGAGTTGGTTCAAAGGCCTACCTGATATAGGCATCTCAAATTTCCAGCAGTTCGTCAAAGTTTTCCTCGACAAGTGGGTGATTAGACAAAACCCTTTCTTGATTATAGAAGAGTATAACCAACTGAAAAGATTGCTAGGGGAGACAACACAACAATTTTCTGCAAGATTTAACCAAGTTTATTATTCGATGCCTGTTAATATAAGACCTTCTCCTGGATCCACTCTCTTACACCACCCGGATGCCTTTGAGCCAGAAATGGAGTTTCAGCTGAGAGAAAGGAACCTTGCAACACTTGAAGAGATACAGAATAGTGCAGTAGATGTAGAGGCTAATCTATTGATCAGAAGGGAAAAGTTGAAGGAAGAAGAGAGGAAGAACATAGATCTAGAGGGATCGACATCTTTAGAGGTAAAGTTCGACGTTTTGGTAGGTGCGGTGGAAGAGATGATGCAAAGGATTGTTGAGCCTTGAAAATGTCATTCATTTCCATTACACTTTCACTATTATATCCATTATATCACCTCCATTTCATCTCCATTTCACTACTATGTCACCACATTCATCCCACTTTCATTATCATTGGGCCACCTTTATGTTTTTCCAATCTTTATTATTTCTAAGCCTTTTAAGTGAATTTTTGGTTAAACATTAGAAAATAATGTGCATATGCTTATACCTAACAAATGGGTTGAGATTGTTGATATGTGTAGGTTGAAAGGAGGCTTCTAGAAGACCCTTATGTGGCACTCTAAGGCCAAATTCGAATTTGGTTGGAAAGAATCATGGGATCATGAGGATATGTGTCACATCTCCTAATTGTATTGTAACTCTAAAAAGACATGTGTCTTATCAGTTCCTATTTTGATTAGGACTCTAGAGGTAGAGGGAGAGATTCATGGACTATCATTAATGAGATGGCTCTCATCTTTTTGTATAGTTTGTAGTTCTTCCTTGATGGCTTTTGAAAGCTTTGGAGAACTTTGTTGTACTTTGTACTTTTGAAGAAATTGAATAACGCTTTGATGTTCTCAACATGGAAGGAGATGTGAAGTAGATTTCATGGAGCATATTAGGATGTAAGGTAGAGTAGATTTCATTTTGTAAATATTGCTTTGTAGAATGTAAGGTAGATTAGATTTTTCATTCATGCAATTTTAATTCATGCAAGTGTGTTCAATTTTGCTTTGATTTCATAACTAGTGGCATGTGTGATCATCTTGTCTATGTTGCTGACCTTTATTTTTCTGCAGTTTGATTTTCATTAGTATCATTTTTTTAACTTGCACTTTACTTTCTGCTCTTAGATATCAAGTTGTTCATCTATTGATGGTTCTTTTTCCATAATCAAATAACTTTATTGGAGCCAAAATATCACTTAGTACAGCTTGGTTTAGTTTGCTTTAAGACTCACATTGCTGACTTGTTCATAACTGTTCTCACATGATAAATCTAGCTGAAAGGCAAAAAGGTTAAGAAAAGGTTAAAGTAGTGTGATTTGTCTCCTTTATGTAGTGTCACTTAGATTTCACATTGCTTAGATTAAGTTGATTTCATTTTCATTTTAAATCAGCAGCAGAGATACTGGGCCGATGTCATTAGTCCTTTATTTGATGTCTTTATTTTCCTTTAAGCATTTGATTTCATAGGTGGTAGAGGGCCCCTGCCTTGTATAGTTGTCATTTTATTTTTGCATTTTATTTCACCATGTATATTAGCTGTACATAAATTGCTTTCAAGTTGATTGTAGATTAGTGATGCACATAGCCTTTTAATGAACTAATGACGTGATAGAATCATCTTGTCCTTTTGCTGAAGCAGCAAGGATACTCGGTCTCATAGTCATTCTCTCATTATTTTATTATTGCATTTTATTTCGATTGAACTAGTTGTATATTTACACTTTTGTTTAAATACTAACTCCATCAATAACATGTTTTAAGTTGCATTAAACACTTTAGAAAAGCAACAAGAACAAAACCCAAAAAACAACATAAACTATAAAATGACGAAGTAAGAGAAAGGTTAACTAAGCACATATGGTGCACCACACTTCATCAGTTTACGATACCCAGATTGATAATTTATGTAGAGCAATTTAAGACGTTAAATTGACTAGACAAGGATCACCACAAGGAAAGAGTATAATGTTCAAGACCATGGCTTGCTGATTGAAGAAGAACAAATGGCTGCTCCAAAACATTTTCTATCTTATCCCAGTTGTCATAGATCAGATAATGATGGTTCTATAGATCATCTTGGAGAAGATAGATCTGTTGATATGACATGTATGCTTGATGATGTGTTTTATACTGATGATTTGCCTCAGTTTGATCAGTATGATGATGATTATGTCCCCCAAACAGAAGCTAGTTTTGCAGATAAATCAGCAGCTGGTTTGAGGAAGGAGGAAGTTCACTTTCAGCAATTCGAATACAGTGATCAGCCAATGCATATCAGCTATGGAGGAGAGGAGGAAAGTGTGTCGAACATTGAAGTAAGTGAAGGATGTTTGCCTTTTTGTTTTACTTCATTTCAGTTTGTCGGAGACGTCTTTCATGCAATCTGAAATCAACTGTTGACAAGTTTTTATCTGGATCATCTTGAAGTAAATGAAATCCTTGTTCAAGACTTCTCATATCAAGATTTGCAGCCACTAAATGACATTTATTGTCAAGTTGTAGATGAATACTTGGAAGCTGGAACATATGATCAAATGATGCAAGATGATTCCACCTTTCTATTTTGAATCATTTCAGTTTTTGAAGGGAAATTTGCATAGTATATCTTCAAATGAGCAGCCTATAGAAAATCATGCAATCTCATTAGAACCAATAGAAAATGGGCTGCAACAACCTTTTCAAGTTTTTCGCAATCCAATAGTTGATGTGTTGGATGATGTCTGCAGTCAAAGTTTCCTTGTCAGTTTCAGCAGGAGTCTCGTCACAATACTCAGATGAAAGTTTTCATTCATGGTATGAGGAGAAGCAAAGTAATCCATTGGATGAGCTAAGTCCTAGTGCACATGAATTTCAAGATCCTTATGCAGTATTATTGGAGTCAGATAGAGAGTCCATGTTATTCAACGGATCTGTTTACAAGTTTTCATGGAAGTTGCCTTTCAGTAGTTCTCTCTTGTTGTTCATAAGAAAGTGCTTGCGGAGAATTCAAACAACAGCCAGAATGCTAACTTGGTTGCATTGGTTGTTTCATTTCACATGATCAGGTGATGAATGGAACAGTTAGAGTAGGTTTTATTGAATAAGCTCCATTTTGAGCATTTTTCCAGTTTGTCAGTTGCGTTTTAGTATCAAGTCAATTTTTAGTTGAGTAAAAGTCAGTTTGTGTCGTCAAGTCGTCAGTTTTCAGTCATGCATTTCAGTTTGAGTTTTTGACTCCATTGCCCAATGGATAAGGCTACTAGGTCTACGGTGTTCTTGGCACCTCCAAGGAGCTACCATCCCCATTGGAGCCAATGTTAGTGTCAGTATTTGAAGCCTTCCTCCAGTGATCAAACATGCTCTTACAAAGTGATTTTAAGGTGTCAAGGTCAAATTTTGTCATTTCAGTGAGTCTTCAAGTAAAATTTGGTCACTAGGTATTAGGTCTAGGATTTGTTTTCACTCATTTCAAAGTTTTCCAAGTTTCGGTCCATATCACCATTCGGGCGAGTGTACCATCATTCAAAAAGTTTTCATCATCATTTCAGGTTCCAATGGGTCATTTTACACCTTGTTCGTGCTTCAGTTGTACCTAGGTAAGGCTCATTTCCCTCTCCTAGGGTTTTGAAGGTAATTTCTCTTGGATGGTCAAATCATCAACGAAACTTGTACCTGATTATCATACACATTACCCTATCCTTAATGTACCTTCTTAAGCACTTCCCATGACTGATATCCTTAAAATTCATCATTTTCCCACAAACCCTAGCTTCTTGCTACAATTTGACAATTTTCTAGGCTAAGCCTGTGTTTTTCCCTTCTGGACCCCTTCCCCTCACTCAATCTTTGAAATTCCACTTTCCCTTCCTTCCTAACATCTCTCCCTATTTTCCAAAATCTTCTCAAGGATTTATCAGCCCCTTATCGCCTTCATTTCCCTTCATTTCTACAAAACCCCTGTTCCACACATCGAGGTAGGTTTTACTCAAATGATGTTTCTGAGAAATAGAAGATGAATTTCACAAAAGTGAGAGAGGTTTTTGTCCATAATAGGCCAAGGAAGAAACCCTCCTTCACTTTTTGCACAAGCGTCATGGGTTTAGAGAAATGTCAAAAATAATGTTGCCTCGGGAGTGTTGTTGCACCTCTAGAGTGGCCTTGGGAAAATCACGATTTATCCTAGCCTAGTTGGCCAAATGACATCCCTGATGAGTCAAATGATATCTATACACAAATAGCTTTCGAATGAGCTATCATGAGCTGAATTTGGAGTTGAGAAAGGCCTTCAACCGTTGACTGCAATAGCACTCCGCATTTAGGCAACCTCATTTTACACATTTTGACTAGTCTTGGGAGATTTGATTTTTGCTAGGGCAAATGAACTGTAAATTGAAACTTTCAAGATGATCTAGAAAGTAGACTCGATATGATTTCCAACGAGCTATCCTTCACCCAATTTGGACACAGGGAAGGCTGCCAAAACTTGGTCTGAAAGAGGCGTTGTGCATAGAATCAGTGGCACTGCGCATTAAATTTTTTTGCACAGGGATTTCCAATAGGTGCACAACACCATTGGCACTGCACTTTTGATAGGGACACCTTCTTGCAAAATGGCTTGCATATTTGGAATCAGCATGAAAAAATAAGAAAACCCAAAACGTTTTAGAAGATTTGGATAAGATCTTGGCCACCAAAAGGGCAAAAAACACCCAAAAAATGCCCTCTCTGCCACTTTTTTAACCCACAGGAAGCAATCTTGTGAGAATAAACTTTTGGAGGTGCAAATGACCTCCAAATCAGGGAATTCAAATTGTTCTAGAAGATACACAGGTAGGGCTTTCCAACAAGCCATCTTGGGAATTATTTGGACACTGAGAATGCCTCCAAAACTACCCCTGAATTGGCGTTGCGCATTAAATCAGTGACGTTGCACATTAAATGAATTTTGCCAGTTTTGCTAGAAAAGCAAAATTTTTCCTAGTTTTCTCTACAGCTGACTTTTTCTTATTCTCTTGGTAAAAGTGTCATGTTAAATTATGTAACTTGATGTAATTATGGATGAAAAACACTTGATAGGGTATATACATCAATTTAAAAGTGGTTTTGATGCTGAATGAATTGGTTTCTTAAGTTTTAGAGGCAAGTTGTTCCACTACCTACCTTTGTGTTCCTAGTTTAGATATGGTTGAAACCACCCCTCTTCTCATGGTTTCGACCCCTGATAGCTAGCTTGAGTAGTTTTCTTGCCTATATGATGTACTCTTTTAGTCATTTGTAAAGATTTCACTTTTGTGGAAGTGGTAGCACTCATTGTACATTTGTATCTGCTGCTGGGCAAGGAATAAAACCAGTTTTTACAGCGACTTTTGTGGGATTCTTGTGATAGTGAGTTTATGTATTATTTCTTCTTTGTAATGAGTTTTTCTTATGTTGTATATGTATCCAAAATCTCTCTCTCTTCTAAAACTAAATGAATCAAGGTGAAAAGGAAAAATACACTAAATTATAGTGCTTTGTCTAGGGAATGCATTTGGCTTTCTATGTTTTCAACAGTTTGAAGAGGATTCATGGTTTCTTCATGCCCTCCTCAACTTTTTAGCTGTCTTAAACTACCATCTCAATCCATTTCTAGTACATAAACCCTTGTCTACCTCACCCCATAGAACATGACTATATCCCTGAGTTGATTTCCCAGACCCAATCTGCCTTCTCCAATTGATCCCGCAACAAAGTCCTAAAAAATCAAACTAGAAACCCTAGAGCTACTATACCTAGCCTAAAATCTAAATTTGTTAAGTCATCTCCATCGAGATTGACAAGGAGAGAGCCCTCTCCCGACCTGGTAGGGCTAGCTACCAGGTTAAGCGTGGTTTGTAGTTATCCTAGGATTGCCTCCCTTCAGCTTGAGGTGGATCCAGGCTCTAACATAGTGGCGACCATACTGGGGAACGTAGCGTTATGTTCCTCAGTAAATTGTATCAAGTTTAGATCTGATTGTTGATGGTGGACAACGATCAGACATCGGAAGGCTGAAATCATTCACCTAGTGACTCCAAATCAGTTTCGAGATCAGATCCAAGGACTCCACTAGAGGATGAACCTGACCAGCAGAAACATGAAAGGACAATATGGAAAGATCAGGTATTCAAGTTGGAATTTCATCCAAGACATTATGTTCTTTGTGATAAATTATTTCTTCTCTTTTCCCAAGAATGTCAAGAAGGCTTTACGAAGTATACTGTATCTAAGAGAAGATCCTAGACCTGCATTTGATTCCTTCCCTTTGAAGATTGTGAATACAAAATGTTCGTATGCCTTTGATCTTGATCAAGACCCTTCTTCTGAATCTTATGATGATCATCTTCAAACTGATGAGCCTCAAGAGACCAAGACTAATTCTACACCTTCTATACATACTCCTATACCTTGTAAAATTCTCGATCGATACAAGCCTCTGATTTTACCTCCTATATTCCATGCTTTCCCTAAAAATCATTACCTATATCTACTAATATTTGATGGTGACTGTGACAACATCACTGCTGAGAGGCATGTACTGAATTTTGAGTCTTTTCTTGACCATTTTGAAGTTTATGAAGAGGATGTCAGTGTTAGGCTTTTTTCTCTTTTTTTGCAAGGAAAAGTGAAGAGTTGGTTCAAAAGCTTGCCTGATGCGAGCATCTCAGATTTCCAGCAGTTCGGCAAAGTTTTCCTCGACAAGTGCGTGGTCAGAGAAAACCCTTTCTTGATTATAGAAGAGTATAACCAGCTGAAAAGACTACTAGGGGAGACAGTACAACAATTTTTTGCCAGATTTCACCAAGTTTATTATTCGATGCCTATTAATATAAGACCTCCTCCTGGATCCGCTCTCTTACACTACCCGGATGCCTTTGGCCGGAAATGGAGTTTCAGTTGAGAGAAAGGAACCTTGCAACACTTGAAGAGATGCGATGTAGAGGCTAATTTGTTGATCAGAAGGGAAAAGTTGAAGGAAGAAGAGAGGAAGAACATATATCTTGAGGAATCGACATCTTTAGAGGTAAAGTTTGACATTTTGGTAAGTGCGGTGGAAGAGATGATGCAAAGGATCACCACAGGGAAAGAGTATAATGTTCAAGACCATGGCTCGCTGATTGAAGAAGAACAAATGGTTGCTCCAAAACATGTTCTTTCTTATCCCAGTTGTCATAGATTAGATAATGATAGTTCTATAGATCATCTTAGAGAAGAGAGATCTATTGATATGACATGTATGCTTGATGATGTGTTTTATACTGATGATTTGCCTCAGTTTGATCAGTATGATGATGATTATGTCCTCCTAACAGAAGCTAGTTTTACAGATAAATTAGTAGCTGGTTTGTGGAAGGAGGAAGTTCACTTTCAGCAGTTCGAATACAGTGATCAACCGATTCATATCAGTTATGGAAGAGAGGAGGAAAGTGCATCGAACTTTGAAGTAAGTGAAGGATCTTTGCCTTTTTGGTTTACTTCATTGCAGTTCGTCGGAGACAAATTTCATGCAATCCGAAATCAACTGTCGACAAGTTTTGATATGGATCATCTTGAGGGAGATGAAATCCTTGTTCAAGACTTCTCATATCGAGATTTGCAGCCATCGAATGACATTGATTGTCAAGTTGTAGATGAAGACTTGGAAGCTAGAACATATGATCAAATGATGCAAGATGATTCTGCACCATTCTGTTTGAATCATTTCAGTTTTTGAAGGGAAATTTTCATAGTATATCTTCAAATGAGCAGCCTATAGAAAATCATGAAATCTCATTAGAACCAATAGAAAATGGGTAGCAATAGTCTTTTCAAGTTTTTCGCAATCCAATAGCTGATGTGTTGGATGATGTCTGCAGTCAAAGTCCTTCTCCACTAGCTAACTGTGAGATTGAAACAAGTATTGATACAAACTTGATCCGGCAACCAGTTTCTTTGTCAGTTTCAGCAGGAGTCTCGTCACAAAGCTCAGATGAAAGTTTGCATTCATGGTATGAGGAGAAGCAAAGTAATCCATTGGATGAGCTAAGTCCTAGTGCACATGAATTTCAAGATCCTTATGCAGTATTTTTGGAGTCAGATAGAGAATCCATATTATTCAATGGATCTGTTTACAAGTTTTCATGGAAGTTTCCTTTTAGTAGTTCTCTCTTGTTGTTCATAAGAAAGCTCTTGCGGAGAATTCAAACAACAGCCAGAATGCTAACTTGGTTGCATTGGTTGTTTCATTTCACATGATCAGGTGATGAATGGAACAGGTAGAGTAGGTTTTATTGAATAAGCTCCATTTTGAGTATTTTTCCAGTTTGTTAGTTGCGTTTTAGTATCGAGTTAGTTTTTAGTTGAGTAAAAGTTAGTTTGTGTCATCAATTCATTAGTTTTCAGTCACGCATTTCAGTTTGAATTTTTGACTCCATTGCCCAATGGATAAGACTACTAGGTCTACGGTGTTCTTGGCACCTCCAAGGAGCTACCATCCCCATTGGAGCCAATGTTAGTGCCAATCTTTGAAGCCTTCCTCCAGTGATCAAACATGCTCTTACAAAGTGATTTTAAGGTGTCAAGGTCAAATTTTGTCATTTCAGTGAGTCTTGAAGTAAAATTTGGTGACCAGGTATTAGGTCTAGGATTTGTTTTCACTTATTTCATAATTTTCCAAGTTTTGGTCCATATCACCATTCGGGCGAGTGTAACATCATTAAAAAATTTGTCATCATCATGTAAGGTTCCAATGGGTCATTTTACACCTTGTTCATGCTTTAGTTGTACCTAGGTAAGGCTCATTTCCCTCTCCTAGGGTTTTGAAGGTAATTTCTCTTGCGTGGTCAAATCATCAACAAAACTTGTATCCTGATGCTCATACACCTTCCCCTATCCTTAATTTACCTTCTTAAGCACTTCCCATCATTTATATCCTTCAAATTCATCATTTTCCCACAAACCCTAGCTTCTTGCTACAATTTGACAATTTTCTAGGCTATGCCTGTGTTTTGCCCTTTTGGACCCCTTCCCCTCACTCAATCTTTGAAATTCCACTTTCCCTTCCTTCCTAAAATCTGTCCCTATTTTCCAAAATCTTCTCAAGAATTTATCACCCCCTTATCCCCTTCATTTCCCTTCATCTCTACAAAACCCCTGTTCGACACATCGAGGTAGGTTTTACTCAAATGATGTTTCTGAGAAATAGAAGATGAATTTCACAAAAGTTAGAGATGTTTTTTTCCATAATAGGCCAAGGAAGAAAAATTTCCTTCACTTTTTACGCAGGTGTCATGGTTTTAGAGAAATGTCAAAAATAAAGTTGCCTGAGGAGGGTTGCTGCACCTTTGGTGTGGCCTTGGGAAAATCACGATTTCTCCTAGTCCGGTTGGCCAAATGACTTCATTGCTTAGACAAATGTTAGCTAGACACAAATACCTTTCCTATGAGCTATCATGAGCTCAATTTGGAGTTGAGAAAGACCTTCAATCATTGACTGCAACAGCACTCTGCATTTAGGTAGCCTCATTTTGCACAGTTTGACCATTCTTGGGAGATATGACTTTTGGCAGGGCAAATGAACTCAAAATTGAAACATTTGAGACGATATGGAAAGTAGACTCGACAAGATTTCCAAAGAGCTATCCTGCACCCAATTTTGACACCGGAAAGGCCTCCAAAACTCAATCTGAAAGAGGCGTTGCGCATAGAATTAGTGGCGCTACGCATTAAATTTTTTGCACAGGTATTTCCAATAGGTGCTCAGCACCATTGGTGTTGCGCTTTTGATAGGTACACCTTCTTGCAAAATGGCTCGCATATTTGGAATCAACATGAAAAAATAAGAAAACCAAAAAAGTTTGAGAAGATTTGGATAAGATCTTGGCCACCAAAAGGGAAAAAAACACCCAAAAATGCCCTCTCTGGCACTTTTTTAACCCACAGGAAGCAATCTTGGGAGAATCAACTTGTGGAGGGGAAAATAACCTCCAAATCAGGGAACTCAAATTGTTCCAGAAACTAGACAGGCAAGGCTTTCCAACAAGCCATCTTGGGCTTGATTTGGACACCGGAAAGGCCTCCAAAACTACCCCTAAAGTGGCACTGCGCATCAAATCAGAGGCGTTGCACATTAAATGAATTTTGCCAGTTTTGCTAGAAAAGCCAAATTTTTCCTAGTTTTCTCTACAGTTGACTTTTTCTTATTTTCTTGGTAAATGTGGCATGGTAAATTATGTAACTTGATGTAATTGTGGATGAAAAACACTTGATAGGGTAGATACATCAAGTTAAAAGGGATTTGATGCTGAATGAATTGTTTTCCTAAGTTTTAGAGGCAAGCTGTTCCACTACCTACTTTTGTGTTCCTAGTTTAGATATGGTTGAAACCACCCCTCTTCTCATGGTTTCGACCCCTGATAGCTAGCTTGAGTAGTTTTCTTGCCTATATGATATACTCTTTCAGTCATTTGTAAAGGTTGCACTTTTGTGGAAGTGGTAGCACAAATTGTACATTTGTATCTGCAGCTGGGCAAGGAATAAAACCAGGTTTTACAACTATTTTTGTGGGATTCCCGTGACAATGAGTTTATGTATTGTTTCTTCTTTGTAATGAGATTTTCTTATGTTGTATATGTATCCAAAATCTCTCTTTCTCTTCTAAAACTAAATGAATCAAGGTGAAAAGGCAAACTATACTGAATTACAGTGCTTTGTCTAGGGAATGCATTTGGTTTTCTATGTTTTCAATAGTTTGAAGAGGATTCATGGTTTCTTCATGCCCTCCACAACTCCTCAGCTGTCTTAAACTACCATCTCAATCCATTTCTAGTACATAAACCCTTGTCTACCTCACCCCACAGAACATGACTGTATCCCTGAGTTGATTTCTCAAACCCAATCTGCCTTCTCCAATTGATCCCCCAACAAAGTCCTAAAAAATCAAACTAGAAACCCTAGAGCTACTATACCTAGCCTAAAATCTAAATTTGTTAAGTCATCTCCGTCGAGATTGACAAAGAGAGAGCCCTATGCCGACCTAGTAGGACTAGATACCAGGTTAAGCGTGGTTTGTAGTTATCCTAGGATTGCCTCCCTTCAGCCTTTGGTGGATCCAGGCTCTAACAATTGCTAAGAATGATCAGAACTATTTTCCCATACAAGATTCTTATCGTGGTCCTGCTTCTCGAATTGTAAATTCATCTTCCCCAAGATCACAAGGTTTTCAAGAGGGCCATCATGAATTTTATGATCCAATTGTTGAATGGCTAGAACAATCTTTCTTGGCAAGCTCTATTACAGATAACAAATTTCAACTCTCCCTCGTGCTTACTAAGAAGCTCCGTGTAGATGAGGACACATCCATAAGAGGCTTCCGAGGTTTGTTGAAAAAAGGGTATTCAACGAAAAGTTAAGCATGTGGATTGGATGAAAGTAGTGGTTGTGACACACCTTTCCACCCACAGGAAATAGCTTCCTTTTCTTGTGAAAATTTTTCAAGTTTTTGTATCTTCTGTTGCACATCACTTTATATCCGTTTTAAGAAATCATATCTTTGTGGATGTAGGTCGAGAACGATTACAGTGGCTTCACTGGAAATTTCATTACACGTAACCCTGACCCTCTAGCTGTTAGGATAGGTTAGGATTAGATGCATATTATTTTTCTTTCCCTACACTCATCTGGCACTCGTTTCCTATAGTTTGTCCTAGTTTTCTTATTCTAGTTCTAGACCATGTTTTCTTTAGTATTTTTGCTCTCTTTTCTTTTGATTTTGTTTCCTGGTTCTATGTTTTCTTTCTTTTGCTTTGTTTTCTTCCTTGTTGAGTTTTCCTTTTGGTTTTTATGATGCAAATAAGTATCGTGCATTGTTGCATTGTGGCTTCCGTGTGTGTGTGTGGATGAAGTTCAAAGAGCGTTGTGACACTGCAATGCCTGGTTAGTATTCTCTTTGTCTTCCTTATGTCAGTTACACCTTTTAGCCGATGAAGTCATAACAAAAAATACGATCTGTCCATAAGGAGAGCTTTGGTCCAACCATGAACACGTGTCTAGTCTGGGAACCTTATGCCTATACTCAATTTTATACTTTGTTGCTTTCAAGCTTATCCAACTAGTAGAAATGGAGGAGGGGAAAATTGAAACGAGAAAACCTAAATCAGAGGTCTTTATATGCTTCTCTTAAGGAACAACCTCTCCTAATCTCAATAAGTCGGGATCACTCTTCCACCCCAAAATAAATAAGATCCATTGCACAGTTCTCTTTAAATTAATAAATAAAGGCGAAAGAAGAGAAAGGCTTCCTATCAAAAGAGGTGAAGAAGGAAACTCCATTAGGGTACTATCTAGGCTCGCTGGTAATGGAGCAATGGTTTTGTTCCTACGTGATTCCATCCAAGTACTTTCCAGAACTATTGGCAGCAGAGCAACACCAAAGATGAAAAACTGTTCTCTGAAAATCTTACGCTTGAAATCTAAACTAACCTTCCCAATTCAAAACACTTTGATCTGGTTGAATCTTATGTTGTGTTAAAATAAGAAGGTACAAAGGGGACCATGTCTACCCATGGGGTAAGTGGAGAAGCCAAAGTAATCTACATGATGAATCAATACTCTGTAAAGGACTAAGGCCTTGCACTAAAAATGAACAAAGATAGAGACGATGGATTCAAGCAGTGTGTCACCAAGTGTTGTAGCGGTTGCAACACTCTCCAAAATTTTGGCCTACACTTGAATTTTGGAGCCTACTGTGGATCCTATGATTGGTGATTCCTTAGTCACTTATTGGTAAGCTTATGATTTCAAGCTCCATTCTTAAATATTAATAGTCGTTCACACTTGCATCTTTATATATCATGTGTCATCCTCGGGCATGGGGATTATCACTTATCATGCAAAGGGAATCTTGTTTTGCCTCAAGGAAAAATATTTGTAAGAATCAGTTGTTCTCATCATATACACATGTTTCACACTCATTTCCAAAGTTTCACGCACTACTACACAAGTGTCACCATTATCCTCAGAAAGCCTATCATCATAACAACATTTGTCATAAGCTACCACAAAGGTTGTTGCATTAAGCGAAGTATGTTTTCACATGATCTAGATGGTCTATGTTGTATCGCTAAGTGTTCAATTGTGTGATCCTAGCCAAGTTCTACCACTTTTCACATCGGCCCACTGATCCTACACTTAACCATATTCTGGAGTTTTCCTAACAACCTAGCCTCATCTAGCTTTCCTAAACTGCGCACTTCACATCTGAAACAGTCAAGCATTTCCCTTTCCTACTAGAAATACGTAATGCAAAAAAAATTGAGCATCCCTTGGCATCCAAAACTGCACAGTGGCTTGCTCCAGTGTCCTTCCCTCAGTCGAGACCCATTGTCTCCATAAACTACATAGTTTTATCCCTCAAGATTCTTAGCTACCCAGTCCACCTTGCCTCCTGAAACTGCATAGATTTTTCCTCCCATGTCCTTATCCCACAGTAGCCACTCCCTGCTTAAATTTTGCAATTTTTTCTCTCAGTGGCGACTGCGTAATTCTTTCCCTCAATGAGGGTTGTGCATAAATTCCCCTTAGTCAGGCCTGAGTTGCGCATTACACAGTCTCAGTGATAAAGATTGACCCTTGGTCGCTTGAACTGCGCGATTGTGCAGTCACTGGGCCTTCTCCCTTAGCCTTTCACTTAGTCCCGACCCTGTTTATGAGCCCAAATGCAACATCCTAGACTAGGGGTTCATCAGACTAATCTCATCTTGTCATGAGTGGATTACAGATACAAAAATTATACCAACCTATGGTAAGATGATGAAGAAGGTGATGAATAAGGAGGACATGCTAGATGACACTCAAGGAGCTGAGGAGAAAAAATGGCTATCAGATAAGAAGATTAAGGAACCCGGAGTATGATAGAAGATCGAGACTGCATGAAGACTTCATCTGATGCATAAACCTTTAGAGGGTAGGTATGGGGAAAATGGCACATCTTTTTCAAATACACCTTTTAGTGTAGAATGAAGGACTACTTATTGTTATCATATCATTATGTCTTCAATGACATGCATGGTTGCAAGCACTCAAATTCATTCCATGTGTTTCCTCTAAGTGCCTTTTGCATCAATTGTCATATTCTGGCATGTTTGACCATTATGTCATGTTTACGAACCTTTCATGGTGGTTTTGAAGGTTGGTCTTTGTGTATGTGAGTTTTCCTAGCCATGTAAAAATATGTCGCACTGATACACAAAGTCTTGAGCATTGTCGCACAAGTTTCATCACGATCATCCTAAAGTCTATCCCAAGTGTCACACTTGTTGTTTCTTGTTGTGAGACAATCACTCAGAGGGTAATTCTCTGCTTTTTATTCTGATGGTTTGTGGTTGTCATGTTGACGAAGTATGCTAAGTTTGTGATCACAGTTTGAGTTCATCAGAAGTCCATCTTTTTCCTCACACTTAGCCATTTTCAGAAATCTTCCTGACCGGGCAACCTAGCTTCATTGGGCCTCGACTGAGTTGTGCACTATATAGTCTCAACCCTCAATGATGTGACCTTACTTACTGGAACTGCATAGTCTTCAGTCACTTTCCTCCAAGGTAGTTTCACTACACAATTCCAAAGTTCAACAACCTTCCTTAACTCCCAGAATTGTGCAACAGGTCCTTCTAGTCCGACTTGAATTGTGCATTTCACACTTTAATTCCTCAATATTTTAAGTTTCCTATTGGAATCCCATAGTGCGCAGATATCCCAAACTCCCTTTGCCTCTAAAACTAGACAAAGGTGTCCCCAGTGTCCTCCCTCAGACAGAGCTCACTATCCTTAATAACTGCGCAGTTTCGGCTTCGAGGCTTCTTTGCTGCCCAGTCCTCCTTACCTCTGAAAACTACACAAAACTGACCTCCCTTGGTTCACCTTGCACAAACCACTACTGACTTGAACTGTGTAATCATGTCTCGCAGTGGCCACTGCACAATTTTTCTCCTCAGTGAGGATTGTGCTAAAAAAGTTCCTTAGTCTAGCCTGAGTTATGCTCTGTGTAGTCTTAGTGCTCAAGTTCTCTCCCCACTAATTAGAACTACACAATGCACAATCACTAAGCCTTATCTCCCTACTTGTGACTTGTCCCAAGCTCAGTCAATGGATGATAATGCATCATCTTAAAGTAGGGAGTTTTTGGATTGATGTCATCACATCATGAGTGAATTGTAGGAATAGATACACTCTCAAGTCATGGTGATATGATGAAGAAGGAAGAGTAGGAGGGAAGCATGCCTAGAGACTCACTTGTAGTTGAACTAACAAATGAACCTATCGAGAGCAAGCGAAGGACACATGTTTTTAACCACCGTCGAAGACCAAAGATCATTGAAGACCTCGCACCATCAAGCTATTTAGAGGAGAGTAAAAAGCATGTCCAAGAACACAACTATCACTCAGCAGCAACAAACAACTTGACATTGTCACTTCAGCAAGCTAGTCCATGTCAATAGTGTCATGTCAAGTCATGTCATGATTTATCAATGATTTATCAAAGGACACATCACTATTATGAGCCATGTCTATTGTAAATCAAGTGTAATGTAAGTCCAATGGACACACATCAATATGAGGAGTCATGTCAGTTGAAAAGTCATAGGAAGTTGAACAATCATGAGGGAATTCAAAGAGTCACAACATTCAAGTGTCACCCCTTGGTTATATATAACCCCTCATTGTATGAGAAAAGGAACTTTCACCTTGGCTCCTCCCGTAAATCATAGAGAGTTCAATTAGTTCTTTGAGGAGCAAGGAGTGGATCCAATGTCCCACTACTGGGGATAGTGATGTACAATGTAAATATGTGTCTTGGAAATTTTGCGTAATTACAGAACCTTTTTTAGGCCAACACCATGACTTATTGATGTCTGTAAGACTATTCTGTGAGCATTTATATTTCATGTTTGTTTTCACATGTACTAAGATAGTTGTATTATTTCGTTTGTTTTAATGCTTACCTTGTTGGGAATGTGCTATAATGGTTGTCACTGTTGTCTCATCGTTGTGGACTATTCTGTAGGATACTAGACAAACCTTTCCTTACTTATCGGTTATAATAATCATCACATCCGTTGTGGACTATTGCGTTGGATGGTAGACGGATCTTCCCTTGTTCATTGGTTGTAACAATTGTCACATCCATTGTGGACTATTTCGCTGGAAGTTGGATAGGCATTTCTAGTTCACGTGTGTCTCTTCCTAGGTGGTACTATTGCCTCTCACTTAGAGGCTCATTTTTCTTCCCCCTATTGTAGTAAGAGAACCTAGACACAATTACGTTGTGCACTCACCAAGCACACTCACCTTGTTGTTCGAAGATACCATTGCATCACTCTCCCATGCTGATAGCTAGAGCCAAGGCAAATCTTTGAGGATTCAACAATTGGGCCTTTATAATAGATGGGACTCCTATACTAAATGGTGTGAGGTCTAAATGCGACTTCATATCGGGGAGATCCCCTTGGTAGATAGATTTCTAGCACCGTCGACAAAACCATACCCCATTGGTTGATTACCTATATGAATATCTTTAAGGAATTCTTTAGTGGTATTTTCCATGATGTCATAAACGAAACTTTGTAATACATTTTTTCTGTACATTGTTCTAGTAATGTCACACATTAAGTTACATTTGTTAACATTCAAAGTTTCCTCACATGTTCCATCATAAGTATTTTTAGCTTTAAGAATCACTTTGATAGACTTTAGGTCTCATTTCCATCATTTAAATCCTCATAAGACCTCAATTTCACCACATGGATCAAGTCAAATATCTATATTGAAAAAAAACTACCACACAAGATTTGTCTAATTTTATGCATATAGGGTGTGCACTTATCCCTTAAAAAATCATGCCTCTAAATAATATATATATATATATATATATATATATATATATATATATATATATATATATATTATTTTCAACTCATTAGTGTTGTGAACTTTCTAAAATTGACATAATGATATAAAATGGGCATTACCAATCTGTTATTTCCACAAATAACCTTTGATCTAGCCTTTGATAATTATACTTATCCCACTAACTAATGATATTATTTACCCTGGAGCTAGATTTAGAAAATATTTTCTTTTTGTACTATAAATTGAGCCATTGGGCCAATTATCCATACATTGTAAAGTTATGTTGACAAAAGTTTTCTCCATAGAAAAAAACATCCTAATCCTAGGTCCTTTTACCATTGAGGAATATCCTTTCTACCATCAAAATATTGGAGTGAAGACACAATGAGGAAAATTCATGGGGGCTTCATTGAAAAAGCAATACCATACCACATGGGTTCATATTAGGGCATAAAGAATGAAGAAAAAATGAAATAATATATTAAGCATATAATAGGGGAAGAGGGTCTTTATATGTTATATAGCAATATGTATACTATGAAGTATTGTTTATACAATACATTGATCATGTGGAGGCAAAAAACACATGGATGGATAAATGGAGAAGAAATGTGTATTGTAGAATGCATGTGGGGTCATAAGAGAGGCACCATGTCACTATAGTAGGGATATAGATATAAAGGGATATAAGAAATGTTAATGAAAAAGTGGATACCTATAATATCTAGTGAAAGTAAGGGTTTTTTAAATTGGGAAAGTGTATTGGGTTTGTATTGGTAGGGGCTAAATAAAGTGATTTTTAGAGGCATTTTCCAATATGTAGTCAAATTAAAGGTATTGTTTAGTATGTCACGAATGCATGTGCTATGTCAGAGGTTCATTGAGACTCTCCTTATAGCTTTGGAGCCCACTTAGCTTTGTTAACTACTTTTGAGTTGTATAATTTATAACTCCTATTATTTGCATTAGATAATGAAATTAATTAATACTTCTTATTATGTTTTATACTCTAATCACATAGTTGTCTAATTTCTTATTCATTAATAAATAAAATAAAAAACCACTTTTTGTATATGGCTCTTTAATTTATTTTTTCCCATACTTATATCACACAACTTATTTTTAGTATAAATTAGTAACAAAATACCAACATAAAATATAAACATCAACTTATTTTTAATATAAATTGGTAACAAAATACCAACAACATACCAATTCATATATATAAAAAGTGATCATAAAACATAAACATACATAATTCACATAGGAAAAATTATAAAGCATGATCTCATATACCCATAACACAGGGGAGATATACGCAATTATAACACATCAAAATATAGTGTCTAGAATAACAGTTTTTTAAAATCAATGTTATAATCATTGCATCCAAATTTTTAAAGCTATCATTTTTAAAAGTTTTTCTAATTTTGATTCGTAATATAGAAATTAGTACTATTTAAATTAGTACTATTTAGAGGGTTTTATAATTTTCATTTAATTATTGATAGTTATTAGGTGGATGGTAGTGAATTTAGCTAAATATTTTTAATAATAATCAACATAAAAAATTTAAATTTATCTCAAAAAATTTAAAAAATCCAAATATAAGACTTCATTTCCATTCTATTTGTATTTATAGCATTAAAATCTTATTCTTTATTATTATTTTACTATTTTTTTCTACATATTTCTTTAAATATTAAAATATTTAATTAATATATTAATTTTTTTATAATTAATAATAATAATAATAAATTAAAATAAAATTGTAACTTAATTAATTTTCATAATTTTTTAAAATTTAATAATATGAAATATATCAAATCAAAATGTTGTAAAATATTAACTATATAATTTTTATAACTATATATATAGATCGTAATCATTTTATAAAAATATCTGGAATAAGATCCATCTGCCATGGGTTGAACTCCCTGATTCTCGAGTCCACTGCTCACCCAGTCTAATCCTACGACTGTGAAATTTTCCATACATAAAGTTTACCAAAAACTATGCATGCATTTTCCATACATAAAGTTTTGGCTCCGTCTGCTCGATTGAATAATGACAAATTTCTCGTAGTATGTTGTCCCACGGTTATCAAGAGCTTGCCAGTGGAGTTTAATCCTATGTTGGCTTGTATTTTGTTATATTATTATGTGTTTTGAAAGAAAAATATTAAGTACTATGAGGTAAATTAATAATTTTTTTTTATTGTTTTCATATTTAATAAAAAAACAAAATAATAATTTAATAAAAAAAATTAAAACAATAAATAAATCATTAATTTATTATAATCTTTAATATTTATTATATATTTGTGTCACCTTTGCCATCAACGCAAATAGAACTAATAGAAATAATTTTTTAATGGTTAACCCTTCTTCCGCTGGACTCACTTTTTTAAACATTATTTAGCATGCACTCAGCCAATAGTTGGCTTAGAGTATACTATTATTATCTTATAAACAAATATGTATACTCATACTATTTTCCAGCCACAGTTTCAGAGCATAAATATAATTATGTATGAATATATATATATTTGTTTAAAAGATATAATAATAAGATATAATAATAACAAAGTTGTATAGTTGTTTTTCTACTTAATTTAATAAAATATTTTAATATTATAATGTGTGTTGTATGTACTCCAAACAATAATAAAATTGTAAAATAAATTATATAAATATTTGTTTAATTTTTTTATTAATTTTTAATGTAATTAAATATTTTTTTGGTAAATAAAGGTTATATATAATAATTAACATTAAAGAAAATGATAAAAAGTTAATAATTATTTATTTGATATTGAGATGGCAATTTTTTTTATATAATGTTCATATTATAGTACACATGTCATGTCATGTGATTAGAGTATAGATTGATATAATGAGACTTGTACAAATTGCACACATATTATTTTTACATATACTTTTCAAATTATTTTTTTTTAAATTAAAAAATAAAATGCATAAAAATTGTCTATTCAATACTTTACATCAATGAGAAAATGGGATTTTTGAATTTAATTACAAATCATTTGTATTTATAGTACATAGTAATTAATATATAATGGCATTTTTCAAATTATTTATATTTATTGTACTAAGTAATGAATGATATAATACATAGTAATTAATAATAAAGTAAACAAAAGTTAATTATTGTCATCATTACACTTTAAGAAATGAGACATTTCAATCAGTCATATTTGAGATAAATAAAAATAATTTTTATTTAAAAATAATAAATTTAATTTCATAATGTTAAACTTTGGATAGATTTTATTTTTTTTTTATAAAAGAAAAACTAATAACAATTCAATGAAAAACTAAATACATTATATCTGCTAGAATAATAAGCACTAAGCTAATGATTGGTACATGCATTGATTAACTTAGTACATGTTAAACAATATGTCTTTTTTCACCAAGGTACCAAGAAAGAAAGAAAGTAGTGTGTGTTGGGAACAACTAAATCTTATACTATTGGACTGTATTGAGCGGGGGCTGTATATGCCCACCATTTAGCAAAATCAAATGGTAAAACATATACCGCCACTACTCGATTAAAGCCCAATAACATAAAATTTATTGGTTGCTATGTGCGTTTGTCCCCATTTTAACTATAAAACCCATACATCTAAATCTGTGATTTCAGATGTGTTTTTCGTACTGGCACCACAATTTATGATCTGAACGTGTTCGATTGATGTACAATCGCTATGATCAAACAATGTGAATTTATGTCTTCAAGCAGCGACTCCCAGCCATTTTTCATCGGCTCATTTTAATTACCACCTGTTGGTAATTTCTCATCCTTACTTGGTTGACGTATACTTCTGAATGAAAGATTTCAATCTGTATCAATTGTTGGACATGTGCACATGGAATGCATTCAAAGGTTTAAACAAATCACCGTTTATAAAGTATTATTATAGGTTTTTTAAAAATGTTTATTATTATTTTTTTATAATTAAGTTAACAAAAAATATTATTTTATTAGCTTAAAATATTATTTTAATATTATTAATAGTATTTTGCATATTAATTTTGATTTTGAGTTTCTATATCTATAAATTTTCAAAATATTTAAAGATTTATCATCAAATTTTATATAAATTTTTAAATATTAGAAAAATACCCAAAATCACCTTAATACTTATTTCCAAAAGTAACATTAGTTCTAGCAAGGTGTATTCACACAATTACAACTAGTACAACCACATTAAAAGTATTAATGTGGTTGATATAAGCCAAAGGTTTCATTTGTATTTAACATTGATAAGTACACCATTTGTATCTACCAAAAAACCACTATTGCAACAAAAATATTATTATTATCATTGTAATTAATAGCATTATAATTACCATTATTATTTAATCTTAAATGTTATTTATTATTATTTAACCTAGGGGATAATAAACCGAAGGGGTTAATACTAAGAATCCAATGAATTATTAACCCAAGGGAATAATATTAAACCATAAGGATTAATATTATAAACCCAAGGTATATAGACCCTAAGAAAAATATTATAAACCCTAAAATAAACATGGTTAACCATGTTTGACTTTCATTTTGAGACAATCCTTATCACAATGCAATGTTGGACCATGGTTGAACATGATCAACCATCTTTATTCAAGGATTTGTAATATTTATCTTATGGTTTATATACCTTGGGTTTATAATATTAATTCTTTTGGGTTTATAATCCCTTAAATTTAATACTAATAATCCAAGGAATTATAAACCCTAGGGAATAATATTAAATCCTAGGGATTAATATTAATTACAAACCCTATAAATAATATTATACCCTCAGAATATTATACCATTGACTTTTTAATATAAAACCCAAGGGATTATAAACCGAAAGGAATAAAATTAAACCCACAAAATTAATATTATAAACCCAAGGTATATAAGCCCTAAGATATTAAATACTCTCGAATAAACATGGTTAGCCATGGTCAACCATCGTTCAATGTTGCATTGTGATCGATTTTCAAAATGAAAATCAAACATTTTCAACCATGGTCAACCATGTTTATAAATACAATGTATATAAACTCTTAGTTGATCATGATTTATATTGAACCTAAGGGATTAATATAATAAACCTAATAATAATATACCTCGGGAATATGAACCCTGAGATTAATATATCCAAGGGAATGTTGTTATAAACCTAAGGGAATAATAAACCTAATAGATTAACACTATAAACCCAAGGGAATATAAACGCTGGGGTTTTTATTAATAATTCCTTGGGTTTATCATCCCTTGGGTTAATAATATTCGCTTGGGTTTATAATCCCTTGGGGTTTTATTATTAATCCCTTGCATTTATTATTAACCCCTTGGGATTATAATATCAATATGTTGGGTCTATAATATTTGGACCATGGTTGACCATGATTGATTTCAAATCGAGAGAATCTTTCTCACAATGCGACAATGGACCATGGTTGACCATGATCCATTCTCATATTAAGACAATGTTTGTCACAATGTGATGTTGGACCATGGTTGACCATGATTGAATTTATAAAACATGGTAAATAATGGTTGACCATAGTTGACCATGATTGATATTATAAACCGAAGGAAACAATAAAATTTTGGGATCAATACTAAAACCCAAAGGACTATAAATCTAAGGGAATAAAATTAAACCCTAGGGACTGATATTATACACCTAAGGGATAAAAAATATAAGCTCGGGGTATATAAACCCTAAGATAAATATTATAAACACTAAAATAAACATGGTTTAGCATGGTTAATTTCCATATTGACCATGGTTGATTTTCATATCAAGACAATTTTTGTTACAACGTGACATTGGACCATGGTTGACCACGAGTGATTTCCATATTGAGAAAATCTTTGTCACAATGTGACATTTGACCATGGTTCCTATGGTTGACCATGGATGGCCTTGATTAATATTATAAGCCAAAGGGAATAATAAACCCAAGGTAATGATAAACCCAAGGGATTATAAACCCAATAGAATAATATTAAATCCAAGGGACAAACATTATAAACCCAAGATATATAAACCCTAATATAAATATTATAAAGACTAAAATAAACATGCTTGAACATGGTTGATTTTCATATTGAGACAATCCTTATCACGATGTGACATTGGACCATGTTTGACCATCGTTTATTTACATATCAAGACAATCTTCGTCACAATGCGACGTTGGACCATAGTTAATTTTCATATCAAGACCATCTTTGTCATAATGTGACATTTGACCATAATTGACCATGGTTGACCATGCTTTATTTTCAGATCGAGATAATATTTGTCACAATGCGATGTTCGACCATGATTGATCATGATTGTCCAAGATTTTCATATGGAGACAATTTTTGTCACAATGCGCATTCATCTGTGGTTGACCATGACTCGCTATGATTGAACATGATTAAGCATTATTGATATTATAAACCCAGGGGATTAATACTAAAACCCAATGGGATTATGAATCAAAGGGAATACTATTAAACCCAAGGGAGAAATATTAAAAACCCAAGGCATATCAACCCTAAGATAAATATTATAAACACATAGGTGACCATGGTTGATTTTCATATTGAGACAATTCTTATGACAATGTGATGTTAGAGCATGGTTGACCATGGTTCATTTACATATCGAGATAATCTTTGTCACAATGTGATGTTAGGCCATGGTTGATTTTCATATCAAGGCAATCTTTGTCAAAATGCGACATTCAACAATGGAAACCCTGGTAGATTTTTATGTCGAGATTTTTCTTATGACAATGCGACATTCGAGACCATGGTTGATTTACATATTGAGACAATCTTTGTCACAATGTGACATTGGACTGTGGTTGACCATGGCTTACCATGATTGATGTTGATATCGAGACAATCTTTATCACAATGCGACATTCGACCATGGTTGGCCATTTCATTCTATAAAACATGGCTAACCATGATCAACCATGGCTAATCATGGTTGACCATGATCAACCACGGCTAACCGTGGTTGACCATGATTGTCCATGATTGTCCAGGATTTTCATATGGAGACTATTTTTGTCATAATGCGATATTCGACCATGGTTGACCATGAGCCGCTATGATTGACCATGATTGATCATGATTGATATTATCAACCCAAAGGAATAATAAACTCAAGGGATTAATATTATAAACCCAAGGAAATAATAAACTCAATGGATTAATATTGAAACCCCAAGGGATTATGAACCCAGGGGATAATATTAAACCCAAGGAACAAATATTTTAAACCCAAGGTATATAAACCCTAAGATAAATATTATAAACATATGGTTGACCATGGTTTATTTTCATATTGAGACAATTCTTATCACAATGCGACATTAGACCATGGTTGATTTACATATCGAGACAATGTTTGTCACAATTCGATGTTAGACCATAGTTTACCATGGTTGATTTTCATATCGAGACAATATTTGTCACAATGCGACGTTAGACCATGGTTGAACATGGTTTATTTACATATCGAGACAATCTTTGTCACAATGCGATGTTGGACCATGGTTGGCCATGGTTGACCATGATTGATTTTCATATTGAGACAATCTTTGTCACAATGCGACATTCGAACATGGTTGAACAAGATTGACCATGGTTGGTCATATTTCATTCTATAAAACATGATTGACCATCACCAACCATGGTTGACCATGATTTTCCATGATTTTCATATGGAGACAATTTTTTTCATAATGCAATATTCGACCATGGTTGACCATGACTTGCTATGATTGACCATGATTGATATAATAAACCCAAAGGAATAATTAACCCAAGGGACTAATATTTTAAAACCAAGGGATTAATAATAAAACCTCGAGGGATTATGAACCCAAGGGTATAATATTAAACCCAAGGAACAAATATTATAAACCCAAGGTATATAAACCCTAAGATAAATATTATATACACATGGTTGACCATAGTTTATTTTCATATTGGGACAATTCTTATGACAGTGTGACGTTAGAACATGGTTGAGCATGGTTGATTTATATATCGAGAAAATCTTTGTCACAATGCGACATTTGAGACCATGATTGATTTATATATCAAGACAATATTTGTCACAATCTGGCATTGGACCAGGGTTGATATTGGATGACCATGATTAATTTTCATATCGAGACAATCTTTATCACAATGCAACATTCAATCATGTTTGACCAAGATTGACCATGTTTCATTCTCCGGTTTGATTCATTTATTTATTGTAAGAAATTTATATATTGCATTTAAAAAACCTAACATTGTTTTTGGATGCTAATTGACGATTGAGGGAAATCAAACTCTATAAAAAAAACTTACCTTTAAATTAATTGAGTTAAACTAATTAAATTAATCTATAATTTATAATTAAAAATAATTATTATAATTATAATAAAAATAACTATTATAATAAAATTAATTTTTATAATTATAATAATTAATATAAATTGATAATTTACAATTACATAGTTGATATATCCATTACATTAGCTCCATTGCAATATTAATGATAATTGCAATATATCCATTGCATTCACTCCATAATATTAATGATAATTGATATATCCATTGCATTAGCTTCTTCGATAATTTTTCAACTAGCTTTAGTTATAGTACGACTTTACTTTTTATAAATAAAGAACTTGCTATTGCTATAGCAAGTTTAAGAGATTGGATGAAGCCAAAAGCTTACAGTTTCGTTAGACAATTAAATTACATTTTTAGTTTTATGTTTTCAAATAAAGAACTGGTTGTAGTTAGCGGAAGAGATTGGATGATGCCAAAGCATCATGACTAGGCTAATCTATTTGGCCTACCCTCATTAATTTTCATCATCTAAGATAAGATAGAAAACATTATTTTTCATCATCTATATACCTATCTTTATCGATTTCTAATTATTTTAGATAGATTATTTATTTAAAATTCTAAAATATAGATTTTTTTGGTTTAAAATTGTTTTTCCAATAATAAAATATGTACAATTATATTGAAACAAAATTATTGACCTTTTCAAAAATAAATTCTTGTAAGTAATATTTCCATGAGCATTGGAATTGTTCAAGGAACAAACTAAACATGGTCTGCATCATATCTTTATTCAATTTTTTAATCATTTATCAATCTATCTTTAATTATTTTAGACAAATTATTTACTTAAAATTGTTTTTCCAATAATAAAATATGTATAATTTCATTTAAACAAAATTATTAATGTTTTTGAATGCTGAATTATAATTCTTGAAGTGGCTCTATGGCTATTTAATATTTCCATGAATAGCGGAACTGTTAAACCAGTGAACTAATATTTCCATATTTCCATGAATAGTGAAACTATTAAACTAGTGAACCAAATAGGGTCTCCATATGATTATTTAAATTTAATATTTCCATGAATAGCAGAACTGTTAAACCAGTGAACTAATATTTCCATATTTCCATGAATAGTGAAACTATTAAACGAGTGAACCAAATAGGGTCTCCATATGATTATTTAAATTTATAGCAATTGGTTGATCAAAACATGTTTTAAAAAAAAAATATTATTATTTTTTGGATAAAACATTGGTTGTAATAATTAACCATATTACTATTTTATTATTAAAAATATTTATCAGAATATTTATAATAGACACCTAATACCGACTATTTCAAAAGAAGTTCCAACACTTTAGTGGATGGATATTCAAGAACCACGATGAAATACGCAAAACTCTTTTTCACGGCATCTTCTATTAAAATTTTTTTTCAAGTCATTGTTCATGTCATTATTATTGAAGGAGTGGCCAGAATGACAAAGGAGAAATATGCGGTGACGATATTTAGTCCATTTTCCCTTAAATTTAAGGCATGTTATCACGATCTACTAATTTTAATACTTATATACAAATTAAATTAAATTTAAACATTAAAGTATATATATATTTAAAAAGAAAATACAATAACAATGTAGTTTTAAATGCACATTACACCATCTTTTGCTTGTGGATTCAAACTAAGATACAAACAGAAATTAAAAAAACGTTTCAAGATGCTCAATCATGGTCAATATGGAAATTACACATGAATTGTGCAATTATGGGTGAGTGTTTACTGTACCCGAATAAATTTGAAAGTATCTTCAATACTCTTCAAAACAATAAGAAGTGATGGGGTCCCGCAAAAACTTTTGCATGAAACCTTTGAAACGACGCTGCGAGAAACGGATATAACAATGCCCCCAGGGCGGAAGTATTTTTCTCGATATAGGTGTTTGACGTGCACGTCATAATAAAAAAACTTAAAACACATGCATGTCTGGGTGTGGAATTCTGTTTGTAAATGTAAGACAATCTTACCTTTCTGTAATCAAACATAATATGTGGTTAAGGTAGATGATGCCTTGTTGCGGTCGGGATTTATCATATTTAATTTAATTTGAATTTTCCGTGTAAAAGAGTCTATCCCGAATGTATTTTGAACTTGGACATTTGGGAAAATATTGTGAACCAATCATTTGACAAAAACATGGTGCATAAATTTACTGATTTCTTTTATCTCACGTTTTGATAATGGTGATTAATTCTAGAGATTGAACTTTTTTTCCACGTTACACATCTAAGGAAACCATAGTTGCGCCTCGAGATTTGTGCATATGAGATAATGATGCAAAATGCCTGGACGCCATACGCCCCTAGACTGATTTCCACATAGCCTATAAGCACTGTTAACGCTTTGTGATCACCTGCATTTCAATAATGCATTATAATGCGTTGATCTAGAACAAGTGGACCATTAATCTATACAACCATCGTAGTAATAATGTTAAAAACAATGGAGCTATATCAAGAACCATGACAAACAATGTGAGAAAAGATAATCTAATAGTGGAAGCAAAAAGTAACGATGTGATAATCAACGCAAATGCAAACTGGATACTGTTAGCTCCATTAAGTTTTGCACAATTGCTGCCTACAATTATGGAATTGCAGTCTTTCCTTAACTTATGGAAACCAACTGCAGTAGTTTCCTTAAGTTAAGAAAAGAAACTGCAATTACTAAATTTATTATTAGGAGCTACTATAGTGGTCCATCACTTTGATTCTAGTTCTCTGCCTTGATTTGTGGACATCTAACACATAGCTATTAGAAGCTTGATGGAAGCTTAGCTATATGTTCATCTGTTTGGTCCCCAAGCTCATCTCTCAATCCCCTTCAGTTTTACACCATCTAGCTGAGATAGCAGAGCTTGGAAGTGCCTTCAGATCAGCTGCATTCTTTTCTTTTTGCTTGGGCAGTTGGAGCATGGTTTTTCAGAAGGAAATTGCAACAAGAGTTTTCACCAATGGCTGGAGGTAATTCGTATCCCTGGGCATTAAGTTTCAACGATTCTTTTCAGTTCTTTCCGCATATAGAATCACTGTTGAAACTGTAGAATCTCTTACATTTGGTATCAGAGCCCTTTTACCTCTGCCTTGCTGTGTGTTGGCCAAGAAACGAATTACTCAAAAGTTCTTGGCAACTCTTGGACTCCTTGATCTATTGGAATATCGTCAGCAGCTTGTGGAACTTCAACAATTGGTTGTTCAACACTAGTTTGTACTTGAGGAGTGCTATGAACAACAACCAATCTATCACTTGAAGTGGAAGGTTGAGATTCTGAATGATCCTTCTCAGAAACTATGTTTCTGGTTTGATCGCTCCCACTGATCAAGTCATTTTCAAGAAACTTTGCATTTCTTGATTCCACAATCCTAGTGCTATGAGATGGACAGTAAAATCTGTAACCTTTAGACCTTTCAGCATATCCAATGAAATACCCACTAATGGTCCTTGGGTCCAACTTCTTCTCTTGTGGATTATAGATTCTCACTTCAGACGGGCATCCCCAAACGCACATATGTCGCAAACTCGGTTTCCAACCTTTCCATAATTCAAATGGCGTTTTAAGAACCACCTTGGTTGGAACTCGGTTTAATATATACACTGTCGTCTTAAGTGCTTCAGTCCACAAGGATTTAGGAAGATTGGAGCTGCTAAGCATACTCCGCACCATGTCCAATAATGTTCGATTTCTTCTTTCTGCTACACCATTCTGGTCGGGTGAACCAGGCATGGTGTATTGGGCAACAATCCCATGCTCTTGAAGAAATTTAGCAAATGGCCCAGGTGCTTGTCCATCTTCTGTGTATCTACCATAATATTCTCCACCTCTATCTGATCTCACGATCTTAATTTGCTTGTCACATTGTTTCTCTACTTCAGCCTTAAAGATCTTAAAGGCATCTAATGCTTCGCTCTTTTTATGAAGCATGTAGAGATACATATATCGTGAGTAATCATCTATAAAGGAGATGAAGTATCTCTGACCATGTGAGTCCATGTCTGGACTACATATATCAGTATGTATGATCTCTAATATGTCCGAACTCCTATTGGCACCTTTCTTTGACTTGTTGGTCTGCTTTCCCTTTATGCAGTCCACACAAGTCTCAAAATCAGTAAATTCTAGAGTATTAAGTATTCAGCCCAGTCGATTTTATGTATTTTGTGAGATGGTGGTTGAAGCGATACTCAGATTTCGTCCAAACCGCCGATTTCAGATCAAACATTAGTGGGATGGTGACTCCGCTTTGACTTACCTGAAAGATAAACTCGAACGCATATAAAAACATTTTTCAAAGAGTGCAGAATCGCTGCTTAAGTTTATGATTTTCTAACATTTGGTATCGGAGCCTCTTGTTTATCTCTGCCTTGGTGCGATTCGAATACTTTGAAAGAGTCTAGGTTCAATAGTAAATGTCGACGTCGTATTATTAAACAGTCTGATCCTAGCCTCCTTCTCGAGTCTATCAGCGTAGGTTGAATTCTTCATATGCTGCGTCAGTTCATATGTCTACTTTCACCACTTTGTCAAGTTCGCGGGTGCTTGCTTTTCGACTTGCGTTTTGTTTATGGCCCCTTTGGGAGGAGTTGAGGGGGCAGAGGGCTGTATGGCTTCATTTTTTTGCTCGACCCCCCAGATTCGTGCCTTTCTTTTGTGTACATAAAGTTCTGTTTTTTATTTCAGTATAATGCTATTCTTTGTATTGTGTCTTTGCTGCTTTTGATACGTATTAAGGGATCCAGCCCAGTCGATTTTATGTATTTTGTGAGATGGTGGTTGAAGCGATACTCAGATTTCGTCCAAACCGCCGATTTCAGATCAAACATTAGTGGGATGGTGACTCCGCTTTGACTTACCTGAAAGATAAACTCGAACGCATATAAAAACATTTTTCAAAGAGTGCTAATAACATGAATATTTACACAAATATCATATGTTCGCTTTAAAAAGATTCGAGTGATGTTCACGTTCCATGTGATATGCATGTTGATGTAGTTCCATGAGAACTCATCCACTAAAATGTGATTCTCTGTGTTCAGACAACATATACGAACTCAATCACATCCATAATAGAACAACCGACACCAAATTATTTTCAACGATGCATGGAGAATAACCTTGTAAAGTTCAACAAAGCTTTGTTCATATATAATTCTTTCATCATTCCTATGTTACATTCTCAGGGTGGAACTACATATAAGGTGGATGAGTATGGTTTTATGCTGGGAATTCCTGGCGCAATTAACATATACGTCCAATGGTGTGCAAGTTTGATTAAGGTTTTAAAAATAATTTTACCGTTTTGATGATCATGAAATATGCTCAGTAAATGCATTATAGATTTATGTTGAGATGAACGACTGAGCGAAATTTGGTGTTAATGGAAGCATTCATGAAATTTTTAGTGAGACTGCAAGGATAAATATCGTGAATTCTAGAACAAGTCTAAAATTCTAGCATTTAGTTTTACATTACTACTGGATTTAATAATACTGAATTAACCATTGAGATTTGACAGACCGGGTTAATTTATGATTCAATTCTTTTTTAGCATGATTTACACTGAATATAATAAATTTTATCCCATAGGAATCTTTATTATATTTATGTAATTAATTAGGATAAAATTTCATAACCTACCCACAGGAGTTATGAATTAATAAGTTTTATCATAAAGTTTTATTGAATCTGTTTGAATTAAAAATTTAGCCCACAGGCAATTTTTATGTCATTTGATTCAATTCTTTTTTAGCATGATTTACATTGGTAAAACATGAAAGTTTATTAAGCCTCAATTTTAACATAAGCATGTGATTCTTTATTTTGATGCAGTAGTACAACCTGCAAATTTCTCTGAAATTCGTTGTGACATTCCCGAACTTAAGGGAGATAACTACAAGATTTGGAAGGAGAGGATTCTCCTTCATCTAGGGTGGATGGACATAGATTATGCTATCAGGAAAGATGAACCATCGGCACTCACTAATACCAGCACTGCAGTGGACATCACGCTTTATGAACGATGGGAACGATCCAATCATCTAAGCATGATGTTCATTAAGACTAAAATTTCAGCTAGTATTCGAGGTTCCGTTGATCAGCATGACAAGGTCCGAGACTTGTTGAAGGCCATTGATGAACAATCCGTCTCTTCAGACAAGGCACTAGTAAGCACCCTAATCATGAAGTTCTCATCCCTAAGGCTCACCAGTGTGAAAGGTGTGCGCGAGCACATCATGCAGATGAGGGACATTGTGGCTCAATTGAAGAAACTCGAGGTTGAAATATCGGAGTCCTTCCTAGTGCACTACATCCTGAACACCCTTCCGCACCAATATGGACCTTTCAAAATCTCATACAACACACATAAGGATAAATGGTCAATTAATGAACTCATGACCATGTGTGTTCAAGAGGAAGAGAGACTGGTGATGGAACTGGGAGAGAGTGCAATGCTAGCAACGCGTGGAAAGGGAAAATCTCAAGCCAATCGGAAAGGGAAAGGTAAAGTACCTCCCCAAGCCGATATCAAGAAGGTTTCCAAGTGTTTTTTCTGTAAAAAGAAGGGACACATGAAGAAGGAATGCGCCAAATTTCAGAAATGGCTTGCAGACAAAGGTAATTTAATCTCGTTTGTTTGTTATGAATCTAATATGGTTAACGTTAATATTAACACATGGTGGATTGATTCTTGATCAACAATTCACATTTCGAATTCCTTGCAGGGTTTGCAAAACCTAAGGAAGCCAGTGGGAAGTGAGCGAAGCATCTTATCAGGAAACAAGATGGGCTCGCATGTGGAAGCTATAGGAACATGTTATTTAACTTTAAGTAGTGATTTTGTTTTGGAGTTAGAAAAGACCTTTTATGTTCCAAGTTTTTCTAGAAACTTGATCTCAGTTTCAAGGCTTGTACCTTTTTGGATATTCCTTAAACTTTTCAGAAAAATCTTTCAGTCTATTCTATAAATCTGATTATGTTGGGAATGGTATTTTGTCTAATGGTCTTTACTGCATTAATTTACAAAACAATGTCACATATGATTCAATGCATGTTCACACTGGCACTAAAAGATGTGTTATTAATGAAGATTCCTCTAAATTATGGCACCAGAGACTAGGTCATATCTCCATAGATAGAATTAATGGAGATCTAGAGGAAGAGGTTTACATGAAACAACCTAAAGGATTCCCCTCTAGTGATGGTGGGCAATTGGTTTGCAAGCTCAAGAAGTCATTATATGGTTTAAAACAAGCATCCCGCCAATGGTATTTGAAATTCCATAATGTAATTTCTTCTTTTGGTTTTGTAGAAAACATTATGGATCAATGTATATACCTGAACGTTAGTGGGAGTAAAATTTGTTTTCTTGTTTTATATGTGGATGACCTTTTGCTAGCAACCAATGATAAGGGTTTCCTACATGAGGTGAAACAATTCCTCTCTAAAAATTTTGATATGAAGGATATGGGTGAGGCATCTTATGTCATTGGCATTAAGATCCATAGAGACAGATTTCGAGGCATCTTGGGTCTGTCACAGGAAACCTATATTAATAAAATTTTAGAGAGATTTCGGATGAAGGATTGTTCACCAAGTGTAGCTCCCATTGTGAAGGGTGATAGGTTCAATTTGAACCAATGCCCGAAGAACGAATTTGAAAGGGAACAAATGAATAACATTCCATATGCTTCTGCTGTTGGAAACCTAATGTATGCTCAAGTCTGCACAAGACCTGACATTGCACTTGTTGTGGGAATGTTGGGACAATATCAAAGTGATCCAGGTTTAGACCACTGGAGAGCTGCAAAGAAAGTAATGAGGTACCTTCAAGGAACCAAAGACTACATGCTTATGTATAGACGGACGGACAACTTGGAAGTAATTGGCTACTCAGATTCTGACTTTGCTGGATGTGTTGATTCACGTAAATCAACATCAGGTTACATTTTTATGTTGGCCGGTGGAGCTGTATCATGGAGGAGTGCCAAGCAGACCTTGATTGCCACTTCCACTATGGAAGCCGAGTTCGTCTCCTGTTTTGAGGCTACTTTACATGGTGTATGGCTTAGGAATTTCATTTCTGGGCTTAGAATTATGGATTCTATATCTAAGCCATTGAGAATATATTGTGATAATTCAGCTGCTGTTTTTATGGCTAAAAACAATAAAAGTGGGAGTCGAAATAAACACATCGACATTAAGTATTTAGCTATAAGGGAACGTCATAAAGAAAAGAAAGTGGTCATTAAGCACGTCAGCACTGAGTTAATGATTGCTGATCCTTTGACTAAGGGCATGCCACCGTTTAAATTCAAGGATCATGTATTGAATATGGGACTTGGTTCCATTATGTAGTTTTTCATTGTATGGACAATGTTATTTTAATGAAATTCTTAATTATTGTGATGTTTTTTCTCATATTTATGTGCACCTTAAGTTGATTTGAGAAAATTCATTTAAGAAGGACCAAGAATAAACATAAGGTTTATTCATTAAGAAATTGTTGCCACATAAATTATAATAAGAATAAATGCATAGTAATACATGGAAGATAATACTCGTCATTAGAGGACTTATCACCATGATTCATGTATCTATTACTTAATACAGATTATCAATGGTTTTTAAGTTGAGACATTAAGTTTGGAAGTATGGACCAAGTGGGAGAATGTTAGCTCCATTAAGTTTTGCACAATTGCTGCCTACAATTATGGAATTGCAGTCTTTCCTTAACTTATGGAAACCAACTACAGTAGTTTCCTTAAGTTAAGAAAAGAAACTGCAATTACTAAATTTATTATTAGGAGCTACTATAGTGGTCCATCACTTTGATTCTAGTTCTCTGCCTTGATTTGTGGACATCTAACACATAGCTATTAGAAGCTTGATGGAAGCTTAGCTATATGTTCATCTGTTTGGTCCCCAAGCTCATCTCTCAATCCCCTTCAGTTTTACACCATCTAGCTGAGATAGCAGAGCTTGGAAGTGCCTTCAGATCAGCTGCATTCTTTTCTTTTTGCTTGGGCAGCTGGAGCGTGGTTTTTCAGAAGGAAATTGCGACAAGAGTTTTCACCAATGGCTGGAGGTAATTCGTATCCCTGGGCATTAAGTTTCAACGATTCTTTTCAGTTCTTTCCGCATATAGAATCACTGTTGAAACTGTAGAATCTCTTACAGATACTTGAAGTAAGCTGGGCATTAAACAATAACTCGACAACTCTCATCATTGAACCAACCATCGCACAATAAATAATGATGAAAACAACATGGGTACACTAATATTCACGACAAACGTTGTGAGAAAAAATATTCAGATAAACGGAACAAAACATACAAGCAGCATGCGAAGCCCTAAGCATTGTATAGAATCAATGGTGAAGAGAACAGGAAAGCAAATGTGGTTGTGCCAAGGTTATGAAGGTCGAGCAATGGAATAGAACCGATAGAAAACTGAACATAAACGATTTTCCTTGCCACCTAACATGTGGCGTTATAGCTCTTCCAATGCAAACAATTCATGATGGGGAAAGCAATTAATTGATTAAAAAATGTTTATATTGTGTTGGAATGTAAATCATCCCAATCGACATCATATTTCATCCCTCCAAAAATTGTTTAAATTTTTTAAATGTGATTGCGCAATGTGAAGGACACCCAATCGATCCATAAATCGTTTCAATTTTTTAAATGTGGTTGTGCCATGTGAAAGACACCCAATCTCTCCGATGCAATTTTATTTAAAATTAAAAAAAAATAGCGTATATTCTCCGTAGGTCACTTCATGTTCCCTCGCTGCATGTCGACTGCATGTCCCTAGATATGCTTCTCATACGAAGCATATTCTCTCCCCATTTAGTCTCATAGATCCAATTGTTTTTATTAAAGGAAGTCAACGTTAGCTCTTCCACCCCAGTTGAAATAGGGGAGCCTTTGGTTAAAAATTTTGATATAAGTTAGTTTCGCAGATGTAGATTCCTTGACCCAATGTTTCGCATTCAATTTATAAACAATTCAGATACATCCATTGAAATTATGTTTAATTTGAAATTTACAAAAAAAAATTGTTTGGAATCTAAAATATTTCAAATTTTTTAAATATATTTTTAATTAAATATTTGTAAAATGATTTTCTAAAAGGAAAAATTATATATCTTTAAAAACATGAATATTTCCACGTCAAAGTTTTAATATTTGAAAATATTAATTTAATATAGTTTTATTATAAATTTTGTTATCATGCCATATAAAAAACATCATTAAATGTAATATTAATATTAGAAAAAAAATATTAATATATGATAATATTAATATGAAGTAGTGTAAAATTAATATTAATATTATTATTAAATCTAATATTAATATATTATAATATTAATATGATGTAGTTTAACTTAATTAAGAAATGACTTTTTTCACGTCTATTTTTTTTGGTTAATTTTAATCAAAATCAGAGATTTTTTTTAAAGCTTGAGTTTAAATTGTTTAATTTGCATAATTTGAGTTCCCTAAGGGTTTTTCATGGTGTTGAATGCATTTATCCATTCAAAATTGCATCCTAAATAACAAAAATGCTTGAAATTGTATTGTCAAATTTTGGTGAATTTAGGTGAAAAAGGCTATTTCGCCTATAAGTTAGATGAAATAGCTTTTTTCACCTGACTATGCCATATTAATATTATTAGATTTAATAAATTTGAATTAGGAATTTGAGGAAAAGTTTGAAATGAAAATGAAATTATAGTCTAAAAATAGTCTATGGAACCACCAATTCTTTCTTTTCTTCTTTTGTAATTCAATCATTTTTTTATTCAAATTGATGATGACGTCGCACGACCTTCTAACAGTCCCCTCGCTGAAAAGACAATGCCAAGGAACCCATGGTATCACATCACATTCCAAAATGAAATATTTTTATGATTCCAATGCCCCATACATGCAAAATGTACACTCTCATTCTTCCCAAGCTTCTTTATGTTTTTTCCATCATCCTATTTCATACCTAAATTGATGTGAGCTAGTTCATAATTAAGCAATAGGAACTTTTTCCCTCTGAGGAATGCTAGTTCCAATGTACTATTTTTTTTGTAGATCACACTTATGGTTGAATTCTTCAATATAGTACTCTTTCTTTCTACCCAACCCTTTTCCCCATATATGTTTACAAAACTTCTCCATAACAAACTTCTTTAGGTCCTTGCTATTTGTGGGACAATCATCGAGGTAAATATTCCATTTTTTCATCCATGTGTATTTTTGTTTCATCCATTTTGTTTTCATTCATGCCTTCATTGAAGATAACACCAGCTTAGATCCATCTAACACTGGATCTATCATGTGTCGAGAGGGATCAGATCCCTCGGGGTGCAAACCTTATTTTTGGTGTGTAGAACTTGATGAAATGTTTGCACCTGAGATATTTGATCCCTCTTGGTGCATGATAGATCCAGTGATAGATGGATCTAAGTTGGTTCGAGTTGAGTGCAACAATGTCACATTTTTGGATTATCATTATTATGTATATGTTTGAGATAAACTTCAAAATTCACATTATATTTTCTTTGTTTAGCATGACCATATCATCCTCTTCTTTAATTTAGTCTATATTGCTTCCCTTGAATGGTTTGAACGTTTGTATTTGGATGCTTTGAGTGGTTTGTGTGTTTATGCATTTGGATTTGGATGGTAATTTTTTGAATGTTATAGTTGTTGTGTTATTAGTTTATATGGGTATGTAATTGTTTATTAGTAATTAGTTGGTGATGTAGAAGGGAAACAATCTTGTCAATAGTTTGCAGGAGGATTGACACTGCACATTTATTTAATTTAATTTTATGTTTGACAAATTTTGACAACTAAATAATTCTAAATAATGTCCATCCAATTATTACAAAATATATCTTAAAGAGCAGTTTTAATAATTTACTGCACATATATTAGTCTTGAAATAATTTGTTTCTTTGCTAATGTTTGAAATAATTTAATATTTCCTCAAGAATATTTTGATGATTTTTTTTAATCTATAGTCTATCTTACAAAGTCAAGAAATAATTTATTTTTGAATTTTTTTAATGAGTGGCTAGATTTATAAAAATTTTATGTTATTTAACAATTATCACATCTCCTTCAAGAATATTTTGATTTTTTTTGAATGTTTAGAAATATATTTTCCTTCTATAAATATTTTGAATACATTGTTGCATTCAATTATCTATTAGTAATTTTGAATATATGTGATTTTGAATATATTTTATTTTTTGAATATATATAATTGTCTATTAGTAATTAGTTGGTGATGAAGCAAGGAAACGATATTGTCAATGATTAATTTTCACTTTGGAGGAGGATTGATTGTGCATATATTTTTCATTTAATTCTAGGTATCACAACTTTTGACAACTAATTATTTCTTAATAGTGTCCCTCTACGTATTACTAAATATATCTTGATTTTTTTTAAATAATCTACAACCTCAAGATTAACAATATCTAATGCATCTAATGCAAACAACCAAACAGGATTAGAAAACATCTACATTGAAATCAATGCTTCTAATTTATGAATTCAAATGAGATTAGAAATCAACATCTACACTAAATCAATGCACCTAGTGCAAACAATCATATAGGGTTAGAAATCCACATCTACACTTAAATCAACACATCTAGTTCAAGCAATAAAATAAGATTATAAATCCACATCTACATTGAAATCAATGCATCTACTGAAATAAATCAAATATAGTTAGAAACTAACATCTACACTCAAAAAAATGCAACTAGTGCAAGCAATCAAATATGATTAGAAATCATCATCTACACTTAAATCAATGCATCTAGTGCAACAAATCTTCTTCCCTCTCTCTTCACTCCATCTAATCTTGAAAAATATTTTTAATAATTTACAGAGTCAAGATTAACAACATATAATCCAAGCAATCAAATAGGATTAGAAACCATCTACATTGAAATCAATTCATCTAATGCAAACAATCAAATAAGATTAGAAACCAACATCTGCATTGGAATCAATGGAAATAGTGCAAGTAATCAAATATAATTCGAAACCAATATCTACACTGAAATCAATGCATCTAGTGCAAGCAATCAAATACGATTATATCTACGTTGAAATTAATACATCTAGAGAAAGAAATCAAATAGGATTAAAAATCAACATCTATAGTGAAATCAATACCTCTAGTGCAAGTAACCAAATATAATTAGAAATCGACATCTACACTAAAAATCAATGAATTTATTGCAAGAAATAAAGTAGGATTAGAAATCATCATCTACACTGAAAGCAATGCATCTAGTGTAAGAAATATTCTTCCCTCTCCCCCCCCTCCCTCTATATCTATATCTCCCTCCATCTCTCCTTCTTTGTCTCTCTATCTCAGCCCCCCCACACACACACACACACTCTATCTCCATATCTATTTATATATCCCACCCTCTCTAACTCTCTCTTCTTCCCTCTCTTCACATCCCATGTATATCTTTATCTCCCTCTACCTCTCCTTTCTCTCTATATCACACCCAAAACATACACACACTTTCTCCATATCTATATATCTCTCCCTCCCTCTTCCTCTCCCTCTCTCTTCGACTTCACTCACTCTCCCCCCCTTTTATCTCTCTTCCCTCTTACTCTCCTCTCACCCTCTCGCTTTCTCTCTCTCTCCACCTTTGTCTCTCTATGTATTTATTCTTACCTCCCTCTCTCTTTCCCTCCAGCTCCATCTCTCTCTCTCCCTCTCTCCTACCTCTCAAGTCATCTCTCTCTTCCTTCCTATCTCACCTCCCTCTGTCTCTCCCCACCCACTCTCTCTCTCTTCACCCTCCAACTCTTTCACTATCTCCCTCCCTCTCTCCTTCTCTTCCCCCTTCCTTCCATCTCTCCTTCTTTGTCTCTCTATCTAACCCCAAAACATACACACTCTCTCTCCATCTCTCCCTCGTCACTCCCTTCGCTCTCTCCACTTTTTTGTCTCTATGTCTTTCTTCTTCACTCCCTCTCTCCCTCTCCATATCTATCTCTTTGTCCCTCCCTCTCTATCCCTACCTCTCTCTCTCTCTCTCTCTCTCTCTCAATTCCTCTCTTTGGTCCTTCCTCTCTCCCCCTTTCTCTCCTGCCTCCATCTCTCTCCCCCATCCCTCTCTCGCTCTCTCTACCCTCCAACCTTGTCCTTCTCTCCCTCTCCATGTTTGTGGGTCCTCCTCTCTCTCCTACCCTTTTCTCTCTCTCCATTTTATCTCCATCTCTCCCTTGTCACTCCCTCTATCTTTCCACCTATATCACTTTGCCTTTGTTCTTCCCTCCATACATATATAGAGTTTATATATATATATATATATATATATAACAAATTGAAAATTGTATTAATCCAAATTTAATAGTATTAATATTAATATTTTCACATTAATATTAGATTTATTGATGTTTTTTATGAACAAAATTTATAACAAAACTACATCAAATTAATATTTTCAAATATTAGAACTTTGATGTGGAAATATTTATCTCTTTAAAGATTTTAGTATATCATATATGGTTTTTCCCTTTAAAGATTCATTTTACAAATATTTAATTAAAAGAAGTATTAAAAGATTTTGGAGCAAGATTTTAGATTCTTTGTGCTAAATTAACCTTTTTCCTTTGATTTAAGAGATGGTATTGGCTTTAGTAAAGAGTAAAGATGTTTAAATTTTTACCTAATTTGGAATTTTAATGTAGTAAAAAAAAAATTGTTAAAAGAAATTTTATGATGACATAATTTATTATCCATTCAAATTATATATAATAATATATAGTTATATTTTAATAATTAATGTTAATCCATTAATAATATTAAAAAGTTATATATAATTAAAAATTCAAGCTATATAATTTTAGATTCAACTTAATATTTTGAAAAAAATTAGTAAAAGAAAAAATTATTTTTTGAAGAAATGACATAGACATTGGGGTATATACTGGGTTGTTTGTTCAATTCTTTTTAGATATCTTATAAGCTATACCATAACAACTCTTTCAATTGGAGTTGTTTTTGAATTTTCCCAATTTGTTTCTATTTTGATCTCTCCATGATAAATTCAAAATTAAATAGATTTAAATTAATTTATATATATATATATATATATATATATATATATATATATATATATATGTTGCATGAGTTTCTAGAACGTGGGAACGTTGGGAACTTGGGTACGCTTGTCGCGAACGGCTAGAGGTTTCCTCAAAATTTACAGGAAACGGCTAATCGGGAATGGTAATATTATGTAATAAAAAAAATAAAAAATAAAAAAAATATAATTATATAATAATCAAAATTAATATTAAATCAAAATAAATATTAAATCAAAATATTCAAATATTAAAATCAATTTAAATATATAATCTCTCTTATATATAAATATATTCTCTGGGTGTCTCTCTTCGTGAGTTTCTCCCTTTTATATATATAAAATATTAAAATGTCAAGTTCATTATTAGTTCTCTGAAACATGGCCAATATTTGAAACAATCTGCCTTAAAAATACAAAGGAACAATTTTACCTATGTTTCTCTAGTTATTCTTATGAGAAAAAGTAAAGCGACTCTAACGGTTAAGCATTGACTGCCACATACAATATGCACACAATCTTCTGCGATACATATGCATAAACGAAAAAAAATACTCATCAGATATCGCCCTTACATTGAGGTGTCACATGCTTCCTTAACCCATCAAGGGATTGCTCCAGTTTCTCAATTAAGGATATAGATGTTAAGGATGTCTTTGGCCTTTCTTCCTGCGAAGGTTTCAAGAAAGCCTCATGTGTGTGAAGTTCAACATATTTGTCTACATGCTTTGTATTCCCCAACCCCAGGGAACGCGGGAACTCCAAAAAAAAACAGTCTTCAAAGCTCCCGGAACTTTCCCAAGCTCCCATTGCAGCTCCCACAAAAAAGAGAACGTTCCCATACAGTTCCAAAGCTTCCGGGAGCGTGGGAACCACTGGAACCGGTTTCCCACCTCTAGGCAGCGGTTGCAGTGTAACATATATATATATATATATAAATAAATAAAATTAGTATTCTCTTTTATTTTCATAATTTTTTTTTAATTTATTTGTACGATATGTACGTTGAAGATGAATGGTGAGAATGAAAACAAGATTCAAGTTGAGAAACACCAAAGATAATTGGGTGCATCAAATTTAGGAAACATATTTTTCGAAAAAAACTGCACTGTCACATCTTGGTCAGAAACAGTCCATCAAACTTTCTTGTCGTTTCCTAATATCTGTTTCAGAAATGGTTCCTAAGTACATTTCGATGGCATTTCTCTGACAGCAGTGGATATATAGAGGGAGAGCCAAGCATATATATAATTAGCGTACCTAAATGCTTAAGGGAATTAGGTGGTTAAGATTAAACGTAATCATTCTTACCAGGTCATAATGGAATACTGGATCATATATTAATAGATCATATGTTTTGAGTAATATTTTGTGAAAAAAGAAGTTAAAGGATTTTAGGCTAAGTGTTTTTTAAGTGGTTTGCTGTTTAATTGCTATGTTGTATTTATTTATATACATATTTTATGAATAATGTGTATTTTATATCATTTATACCTTATAGTAATTTAAATTGAAATTAAATTTTTATAATGTATATTTTTCAAAATTATTTTATATATTAAAATAAATATTAATTTATATTTTATATGGTTTATAATTTTAAGTATATTAATTATTATTAGACTTTAAGAAGGGTTGGTATTTATTAAAATAGCATTAAGGGAATATTTTTAAAATCAATATAATTTTGATGATTTGATGGTTAGAATGATTGGTATTGTGACAAATATTGTGAAATTGTGATCTAATTTGGTATTTATATGACATTGAAAAAAAATCATTTAAAGAATGACATATTTTATCTCCCCAATATGCTTTGGAATTGTTGAACACTGAGTCTCACTATATAGCTCATGAGAGTTTGTTCTTAGTTTAACAATGTTGATTTTCTTTCTTTTCACAAGTCAAAAAAGAAAGATCTTTTTCCTAATTTTATTTTACCTTCTAATTCCTCATCGTACCACAGATTCTTCCTAAATTTAGATTTACAATAATATTTTTATTATTATTGATATTTTGTAAAATGGCTTCTTCGTGTATTCTCCAATGGTTTAGCCAAGCCTTGGCATCTTTATGCTACTATTGCCTGAGATAATGGTGGTTTTGGTCAAAGTTTTAAGTAATTTTTTGAAGCCTTTTGTTTCCAATTTTTTTTAATTATTTTGTTCTAGTGCAATAAATACCTAATCATAACCACGCTATCAATCAAAAATTGTTTGCTTCATAGAGGATAGGGTGTTTCTTCTTGTTTTGATATTATTAGTTATAAAATTCTTTTGGAGCTACTACATCTTTCTCTAAAATTCTATAGAGATATTATATCCCATTCATATAAGATAATAGGAGTGATATGAGTATCCCATAGTTAAAGGTCTCCGAGCTTACAATTTTTATTTTTTATTTTTTGGAAGCTCATAATAAGCTTTGCACCCTCAATTTATTCATTTTCAACTTTGTTGTTCCACTTGAGCTTTTATTGAATATTGATTTTGAGATATTTGTATGAAGGAACATCCTCCAAGCTTTTTTTTCCACATACAAAAATATCATAGGTGATCCTTTTGAATAAATTATTAGAATCTTTATTTTCTTGGTCTTCATAGTCATACTTGTATTAGAGAACACGTCCTTTAGGATTTTTAGTCTTTTGTTCATTGAGATAAAGAAGTAGAATGATGACCATGCCACTGAGAGTTGGGTCAACACAACTTACATCTCTCAAACAATCCTTTAACTTGTCAATGTGTATGGGGAAAAACAACCTTACTTAACTACTACATTAATATTAATTTCTTTCAAATAACCCCTCCATGTTCTTAAACTTTACATTAGATTTATAGTACAAGCTTACTGTAACAACTGTGGACTAAGAAAAAACTACTTAGCTTATTTCAAAAGTTAATACATAATACTATTTCAAAATATTTCCTAATATTAATAAAACAACAAAAAAGGTTAATTTTTTTATGATTTATCTCTTTTAATAATAATAATAATAATAATAATAATAATAATAATTATTATTATTATTATTATTATTATTATTATTAATAATAAGATATTTTAGATTTTTTCTTTTTCAAAAATATATAATATCTTCCACTTTATATTTATTATATGATATATTTAAAATGACAAAATATAATTTACTTATTTATTTAAATATTTAAATTAAAATTTTATATTTCTTTTTTATTTTGTTGTAAATTAGCACAACTTTGTCAATTAAATGGAAGGTAAATGCCAAGAGACATCTGTTTTTAATAAGCATCAAAACACTCACTTCATCATACATTTGAAATTGCTGAAATTAATAAAATCACAAGAATTGTCCAAATTTTATATATTTTTTAAAATTATTATTATTATTGATAGAAAAAATTAATATATAAGTTAAATATATATACATTTAAAAAAAGAAGAAGATTGTAACTAAATTGTTAGATCTAAGACTTTTGTGATCCATAATGTATATAAATGTCTTTCACATTAATCAGATCATTAAATTCTTAATCATGAAGATTCACCACCACTTTTTCATGGAGATCCTTAATCTATAAAGAGGTTTTCTTACAGTACCATGGCTTCTCAGTCCATCATGCCCAAACAAACCATTACTCATTTTATATGACACTTGTTCATATGATATATTTTTTTAATTAATCAATTTAAGTAAAAGAGAAAAAAAAAAGCATAAGTACTTTTGAAATAAATTAAACAAACCATTACTCATTTTATATGACACTTGTTCATATGATATATTTTTTTAATTAATCAATTTAAGTAAAAGAGAAAAAAAAAAGCATAAGTACTTTGAAATAAATTTTAGTTTTTGATTTGTATATCTTATGAAGAATATTCTACACCAGTTAAATCCTTACCTTCCGCCTAATAATTATTGAAAATTAAATTAGCACAACCATTTAAATTAATAAACATCAAAATATGATACATTTCACATTGCTAAAATTAAAAGAAATCATAACAACTGACTAAATTATAACTTTATATTAAATTAATATTAATGATAAAAAAAATTAATATATAATTCAAACATATATACTCTTAAAAATACGTGGAACAAAATTTTAAACCATAAAGATTTAGTTCCACTTTACCATAAAGATTCTTAATCTATAAATAGATTGTCTTACAATACCATGGGCTAATATCATGGCTTATCAATACCAAATGCCCAAAAAATGATAACCTCCCTCATTTGACACTTGTTCATATAACAATTTTGTCTAGCTAATCAATTAAATTAAAAGGTTAAAAAGTGCATAACTACTTTGGAGATAAATCTCAACCTTATGAAATCCCTATTTTAAAATAAACATACCTATGAGCATAATTAAAATTCTAGAAACCCTATTTTAAAATAGGCATAAATATATTTATTTTACTCCAAATTTCACTTTATAAGTTATTGTAAACTGTGTTAATCATTTACAAAATTCCTACCATATATAAAAAAGAAAATGTTTAAAATTTTACTTAAACAAAATTTCCGTGGGAATGATGGGTAGATACCATTATAATATTATTAATTACATTTACAATTTAATTTAAACATATTGCAAGTTGTTTTTTTCTATTATAAAAGGAAAAAAAATTATATTGATATTTATTTTTATTATAAAATTAAATTATAATATTAATATTTAAAAATTAAAATTAATTTTAATTCTTAAACAAATAAGTATTTGAATTTTAAAAATAAAATAAAAAAATTATATTAAATAATATAATATATTTTATACTCGTACTTTTATTTTTTTTTTAACTTTCATGATGTAATAATTTATTTATTTTTTTAATTTCTATTATGTAATAATTTAATTATTAATGGTAATGAAAAGTGTGATAAATGAAAAATAATGATTTCTCTCAATGTTTATTATTTATTATTGAAATGAAAGTGTTAGTCTCTTAATGAGTACAACCACATTAAAAATGTTAATGTGGTTGATATAGCCAAAAATTTAAAACTATTGCATTAAAAAGAATGCTTTAGAAATGCACATATTTATCTCATTAATCATGCATAAAAAGGTTATGGGTCAACTTTAACTTGAGGAAAAAAAGAATTACACCTTATTGTAAAATAGACCATTTTCCTACATACAATTTGTTTATATATTAATTTACCCATCTAATTACAATATGAACTTATTAGAATTGGAATAATCTCAAATCCCTAGGAAATTAGTAGGTGACCAAGTGAATTTAGTTTTATTTATTTATTAAAAGTCAATGCAACTTAACAAATTTTATAAAACATTAAGATTATTGGTAATCATCCAAACGAAACATATGCTACCATATTCCTTTGAAAATCAATCGATTAAAAAAAAGTCAACAAATCTTCATCCACTATAGTAGTTTTCAAATTCAAAATTTGGTATAAAAGAATGAGTAAGCTGAGCAAAAGCAGGGATTCCATAATAAGAATGTTGTCATGACCCCAAAGTCACATGCCCACCTGCTTAAAATTTAACATTTTGTAAAATGTGTGGTCGGTTGGTGTTTGTCTGTTGTCTACGACGTTATTCTATGGAAATAGCAATAGACAAGACCTTTAAATAAGCCAGACGAAGACGAAATATATTCCAAAATGTACATTTCCGACAACTTTTTCTTGTAATTTAGCTACTTAAATTTATGTGGTTTTTTATTCAAATTTCAGTAATATCAACCTCGCCCAAGCACTAAAAATGGAGGCCGCAAAACTAGATAGTGTTGCTAGAGTTCTATAATCCTCGCGTAGAACCTAGCAAGCAACTTCTTTCAAAATATAATTATATAATTTAATTCCTTTGAAGTTGTATATGTAGGGTTAATGGGCTTGCTTTATATAAAAAAAAAAAAAAAAAATCATTTACTTGGATTTTTATTCAAATTTCAGTAATATCAACCTGGCCAATCACTAAAAATGGAGGCCACAAAATTAGATAGTGTTGTTAGAGTTTTATAATTTTCCATAGAATTTAGCAAGCAATCTATTTCAAAACATAATCAATATAGATTTATTTTAAATATGGATCTAACATGATCCGAGAGGGATCCAGTTTCTTCATGTGCAATTTGAGAAAAATTTCAACTTTGCTGACGAACGGATAGGGTTACATATCACTCTCGGCTCAATTATATAATTTAATTCCTTTGAAGTTGCATATTTAGGGTTCATGGGGTGGTTTATATTAAAAGAATTATTTTTTCATTATTTTGATGAAAATTTTGAAAATAGAAACAAAGTTTGAGCATAGAAGTGAATTTGGATATTAAGCCCTATCAAGGTGAGATATATGTTTTAAAATTTATATCATTGGTTGTAGTAGTTAGAGGTTTATTTTAATGTGCACTATATAGAGGAGGAACATAAAATTTCATTTGTTTATTTGAAATTAGAGGGTCATTCTCTGAGCTAGCGGGAAAACCACACATAAACCCTTAGGTTGAAGGGGGGTCCTCTAGTAACTATGTAGGGGGATTCTAAAACTCTCATAAAGTCCCCATTCTACCCTCTTGAGTATGTAGAGGACCAATGAATTTGGTGGCATTACTTCAAGTAGATACACGGGAAGAGTGTATAGAAGTACACCACAAAATTTAGGAAGATGGCAATAATGTTGGGTATCTCTCCTAAGAACCTAAATGTACTCCTCAAGTATTTGGGGGATCTATATATCCATCTTCAAAAGAAATTTGATGTTTTTAAAACCTAGAACAATGTATGAGACTTATATATAGACACAATAGCTAGAAAACATAGACCAAAAGAAAGGGAAATCATGTGGTTCAAAGCAGAAGGAACACTAGGAAGCTCTCAAGGAGGGGAACAAGAAGTGGAAAGTGGGGAAGGACAAGAAGGCAACAACCACAAGACACTAGTGAAAAATCCCTAGTAGACACTACAATATTGATGGTAAGAAAAAGAAAGTGTTGGAAATTGCATCCATACCTCAACCGGGAGAACAATAAGGTTGGTGTGAAGAATAAAAATCTCATAGCCACAAATTTGAGAAATAGGTGGAAACTAGCTCAGACACAGATGATATTTTTTTTGTATGTTAATGCAGAAATGGGTGAATATTAATATCCTTTAACAATAACAAGAGAACGAGATGGAAAAACTCTTCAATATAAAGGTACGACTCAAGAAGAAAAGAATTGTGCTTCACTCAACTCAGGATCACAGGAGAATCTCATAGTAGTGGATCTAGTAAAAAAAATTGGATTGTATATTAATGAACATCATAGCCATATCCATTATGACAGGTCAACAAGGAGGGAAAGACAAAGGTAATCGAATAGGATAAAATTAAACTTGTTATCAATGCCAATTTTATCTATGAAGTAGAATTGGATGTAGTTCCACTTGATGTTTGTGGAGTTGTGTTTGGGATTCCCTATATGCACATGAAAGATGAAATATTCATGAAGAGATACAACTAGTATGACCTCATCAAGGATAGAAAATACTTCCTCATCAATGCGCACAAGTGAAAGTCAAAGATCAATGAAAGCAAAGGCATCCCTTAAGGCTTTCACTAAGGAACATAAACAACAACTCAAAAAGTCGCTATAAGTATACATAATATTGTTCCAGGAGTTAAAAGGCTACCACCCTAGAGGAAAGTGGAGAACAAGAGCCAAATGTTGTCATAATCTGGCACTACCAAAAATTAGATTGTAAATGAGGTGAAGAATCAATTTTAGCAATAGTTGGAGCATGGTATTACTTGACCAAGCACCTCACCATGTGGGTCACCCATCATAATTGTGCCAAAGAAGGATGGGACTTGTTGAATCTGAATTGATTACAAGGAGTTAAAAAAATTATGCTAAATAACAAGTACACCTTTCATAGGATTAATTGCCTATTAGACCAACTACAAAAAAAAAATTATTTCACTTAACTCGATTTAAAATTAGGGTGTCAACAAGTTCAATTCAAATAAGAAGATAGTTAGAAGAATATCTTCAAAACTAGACAAGGTTTGTATGAGTGGTTAGTCATGCCATTTGGTTTACACAATGCATTGACTATGTTCATGAGATTAATGAATGATATATCAATCCCATATCCAAATTCATGTATTATTGCTTATTTGGATGATATACCCATATATAATGTTACCTAGGAGGAGCACATATCTCATTTGATTCAAGTGCCAAAGACATTGGAGAAGCACTAACTAATAGAAAATCTCAAGAAGTGTGAGTTTTCACAACAATCACTGGTGTATATAGGCTATGTTATTAGTGGAGGGAAGCTTAAATAGATCTTACAATGATGGACACCATCATGAAGTGGCTAGTGCCTACAAATGTTTTAAAGGGTAGGTTTTTTTTGTTGGGTAACACAATAAATGGGAAAATTCATAGCTTCACTTTCAATAGTAGCCACACCAATCCATGACATAAAAACGAGTGGTAACAATTTCATATGGGGCGAGGGTTAGTAGAAATCCTTTACAGAGTTGAAGAAGAAAATCAGTCAAGCATCAATACTTGCATTGCCAAACTTGTAACAAAAGTTCAAAGTGGAGATAGATGCAAGTGGATATGTTATGGGAGTGGCCTTGATGCAGGGAGTAATATCTACGTGCTACCAGTTTTAAGTGTTTCATGGGATGATTATCAACTACCATACCTATGACAAGGAGACTTATGCCTTGATACAAATTTTCAAAAAATGGAAACATTATCTGATGGGAAAATTGGCGACAATCATCCATAGAAACCATTAACAGTTAGTAATTGCATTCTCAAAGTAAGTTATAATAGAGAAGACATTACAAATAGATGGGGTTTTAACAATAGTTCCATTTAGTGGCTAAGTACAAAAAAGAATACATAAACAAGTTGGCTGACATACCTTTAAGGCCATCCACTTCAAAAATAATAGTTTTGGGAACTCCAATGCACAAGGACCCTTTCACTCATGATGCATACAAAGAGCCATATGCATGGGACACAGACTTAAGAGAGATATATCAACATGTATAGGGCTAGAGTCATGTGGATAATAATGATAAAAAAAATTGGCTATCATCTTTAGACTGGGCCATTGTATAGGTTGGGCATGTTATGTGTTCCTAAAGGTGAGCAACTACAACTAATTATAGAGTCTCACACATCCAAGGTTGCAGGGCATTTTGGTATTGGGAATACAATTTCAAATTTGCAAAGGAATGTGTACTAGCCCAAGATGTAAGAATATGTAGCTCAGTTCATGAGAGGATGTATGCTTTGTTATTTTAGTAAGCCTAATAATAGGAAATATGGTCTATATCATACCTCACCTACACCAACTCATCTTTGGGAAAGCATTTTGATAGACTTTGTGGGAGGTTTAACAAAAAATAGGAAGGGCATGACTACATGTTCATGGTAGTTGACCGGTTCAACAAGTTGTGTTTTCTCATGCCCTGTAAAAGGAGCATCATAGGAAAAGAAGTAGCAAACTTGTTGGACACCTAATCCTAAAGGGTTAGCGTGGAAGTTGAATGGACAAAGCAGTCCAAGAGACCTTGGGATCTGAATCCCAAGAGTCACCTATTGTACTATAAATGTACATCTTTTGTTAATAAAAATTGAACTAACTGATTTATCTTCCTATTGTCTTGCTATCCATGTCTGTTTAACATGGTATCAGAGCGGGCGAATTCTGGCCCTACTCATATCTGAGCCACTTGTTTTGTGGTCTCTATGTATATGTCATTTGTGCAGACATTCCAGTACTGCCCATTACCTATAAAGCTCCATTAATTGTTTGCCAGAAATCTGCTGACTCATGGCTATTTTAATCCTCTCTGCCTGACCCTTGAAATCATACCTGCGCTCTCTCTCTTCTGCGTTACTTGCTGTCCTGACAATTCAAATTCCTAACTGTGCATTGTCGAGTTTGTGAAAATCTTTACTCTTGCATTAATGATTGAATTTGGTGGGTCTGCGGTGCATTGAGCGTTTGTAACGCCCTTTACCTGCTCAGAGCTATTCGACCTGACTCTCCACAGTCGCTGCTCACCTCTGACCATAACGCACTACGTTTTCCAGCGCTACCTCTGCCCCATTACTGCATCAACAGCCAATGATGCAAAATGTTGTTTGTCTTGTGCAAGGATTTTGGAACTGAGTGTTGTCATTACAATATTCATCAGGTCGGACCGGAAGGATTCTAAATTTGCCTTATTGTCTCAAACCCTGACGGATTTTCATTTTTTCTGGGTGCTGTTGAGTCCATTTTTCTGAATTTTCATTTTTGCAAGAACTCTTTCTGCCAACCTTGGACTGAAAAAAAAAAAAGGCTGGGTGTGGCCCATAGCTCTTTTGCTTGTTCATATCCTTAAGAAATTTTTGTGGTGGTGCTTGATTTTTGCCAGCGGCTGTTCATAATCGTTTTCCTCCTTTCGAAGTTCATTTTCACGGAAGATGCATGTCCTATACAATACATGTTCTCCGTGACCTATAAGTGATCATGTGAGTTCGTACAGGTTCTGGTTTCTCACCAGAAGGAGCTTCTAGCTTCGCTTTTCGAAGCTTCTTGATCAAAGCCATAGGTTGTCTCTTCAGCCCTCGATGGAACCTTCGACGAGCACGGGCTGGGAAAAGTTTGCAAATATCATCTGAGGTCATGTCCAGAAGAGCATCGAGATCGACCCCGCGGTACGAAAACTTCTTAAACGTCCTCCTTTTGGGCTGGGCGGCGGTCACATCTCCATCTACGTCCGCCATGGTTGAAATGGTATCGAAAGACCACCTCACAGTCAATGGATAAACGCCGCGGCTGTTCATAATACAACAGGCTCTCGCAACCTTCGTGCACCAATTTCCTTCAAACGATTATGCTGGCGAAGAAAAAGAATGGATCCAGGCTGCGTTCCCACCATAATCCACTGTTCTGAGCCTCTTGCTATCACGAACAACACCCATGTTGGTTCTGGAAGGCAACATTCTGCAAAATTGTGCAAAGATGGAGGATTCTCATCATGATGGACAGGGGATTGGATTCTTGAGATACACTAAAGAATAAGTCTTGAATAAGTGCAGAGCACCAGTTCCAAAATAGAATTCTACATTAATTCGATATCGTTGAAGATTCACTGAAGTGTTTTATGATATATTACAGCTTTTGTACAGCAAAGTTTCCTCTTTAAAGTTTAAACTTTGAAATGAACCCTGTGTGTAGCTTCAAGCTTATTTAAAATTGCAAGGTGTTCTAAATTGAAGTTCCGCCAGTTATTCTCACCATCGTCAAGACAAGGAAGCCCTACCAAAGGCTACATTAGGTCGACTTTGAACTGTTCATAGAGCGTGAAAGTGTACAGAAAAAGGGGATCTCCCTGGACATGAGGTTTGTATGGTATAATTTGATCCTCTTGGTAGATGTCGAAATCTTTGCGCAGTGGAACAACCCAGTGTAGATATTCTCCAAGTTCTGGGAATTTTTTAGTGTGTTATAACTAGAATAAGGTGAGAAGGATTCCAGTCCTCATCCTCTAAGGTGGCAACTGGAGGTGACTTACACAAACAATTTTGATGCTACCGAAAAATCCATTGTGACTCGCAGCGCTGAGATACAATTGTTGTGCTTATGATTGCAAAGGAAAAATCAGGCCAAGTTTCAGGGATAGAAGGCTGAAATAATAAATGAATCGTAGTACTATTTCTCAAAGGTGAGCTGTGTATTTATCAGCTAAAATAATGGCGGTAAAAGGCAGGAATTTGCATAGGAACCAAGGCTTGTCACTACTCAGATTTATGGGTTTTTCAGTGTGAAGTCTGAGTCTTTTTCAGCATTTTTCTTAATGCTTGGGTACAGGCTAAGGTTGCAGTAGGAGCAGGCTGAGATTTTTGGGTCAGTAAGCCCAGAAAAGAGCAGTCTACCTGCGAGAAAAACTGTGTTCTTGAGTGTATATCAGCTCATTGTTTAGGGAGGAAACACTTGTATTTTGGGTGCGTACATTTAGTTAAGTGAATATCTAGTGGACTAATTTTATGTGTAAAAGGAGCAGACAGAGGTCCAACAAAAAAAAAAAAAAAAACCATTTTTGGTCATTTGATTGTTTTTACAAGTGCATGGTTGATTTGATTGTTTGAATAATGGAGAAAATTCATGGATTATTAGAGTTATTAAGTACTCTAATCTTATCTAATGGAAGTACAGTTAAACTCAACAAAGACACTCTCAAAGATATTCAAACATATTTACAACTTTCACAAGAAACCATTGATTTTTTGCAGCTTGAATCACAGCTACAGCAAGAGGAGTTACATAAGTATAGTCATCATTCTGAACTTGTCTCTGTTCAAAACATTGAAACAATCTCCCATAAGAAACAAGTTGATCCAGTGGCCAATGAAGCAGCAAAGTCACATGCAGATGCAGAAGTTCAGCTTGCACTTCCCAAGCCCATCATCAGACCTTGGGAACAGCTTGTCCACAACAAGCATAGAACTGGTCTTGGATATGACAAGGACTTGTCCTTTCATATTCCAGACTATGCCAAGCCCATTCAGTTTCAAAGTGCTGGATTCATGTATGACAGTTCACCTTCTCCTCATGACAGTTCAACTTCAGCTGTTCGAGACTCTGCCCCTCTTCCACAGCAACAACAACAACAGATCGTGAAATGCCAACACTGTGACAGAGTTGGCCATTTGAAAGATCACTGTTTTGATCTTCATCCATGTAAGCACTGTCATAAAACCAGCCATTCTTCACACAGATGCTTCAGAAACAAACATTCTGCAAGAACAAAGATTCATCTAGGATGGATCGCTTCTTGGCAATGGGCATCAACAGCCAAGAAGATATTCCAAACACATGTCAGAACTTGTTCCAGAGTATTGAGCAGTCTTGCAGTTGAGTTTTCTCCATCTTCTCACCTTGTACCTGACAGGGGGGAAAATGATGGTCATCTACAAGCTTCAAAGCCACATCAAGCGAGCCTGAGCCACAACCTGCCACACCAGTTTCAGAGTTGCAGCCAGAGACAAAGATGCCCGTGAACGCAGATTGAGAACACTTCCTCTAGCAGAAGACTCCAGCTTCTTGCCAGCATTGGAAGAGTTCAGGAATTGCATTAAGCATTCCAGAGTTGTTGGTTATCCTTAAACCATCACAGGTTGAGACTTCCCTTTTCAGGTTGAAGTTTTACCTTTTATGCGGGGTGAGACCTCCCTTTCATGGTTGAAGGTTTCCCTCTTTAAAACAATAGGATCACTTCCTCTAGCAGAAAACTTCAGTTTCTTGCCAGTCTTGGAAGAGTTCCGGGAACTGCACTAAGCATTCCAGTGTTGGTGGTCATCCTTAAACCACCACCATTTTTTACCAACATTTCATAGAGCACATTCAGCCTAGTGCTGCCATGCATTTTTTGCACATGTTGTATTACAGCACTCTTCTTGGACTCATACATAACCCTTCGGATTAAGGGGGGGAATGTTGGACACCTAATCCTAAAGGGTTAGCGTGGAAGTTGAATGGACAAAGCAGTCCAAGAGACCTTGGGATCTGAATCCCAAGAGTCACCTATTGTACTATAAATGTACATCTTTTGTTAATAAAAATTGAACTAACTGATTTATCTTCCTATTGTCTTGCTATCCATGTCTGTTTAACAAAACTTGTTCTTTGAATAGGTTTTGGTGCATTTTGGGATATCAAGGAGCATCATTTTAGATAGGGACACCATTTTTATCAATGCATTTTGGAATAAAGTGTGAGAGAATGTGGACACAAAATTTAAGACATCTACAACATTCCATCCATCTAGAGATGGGAAAACAAGATTCTTTGGTATAAATTTTGAGGGGTCTTAATCAGAAGCACCTAAAGATCCAGGATGGAAATCTAGTTTATATACAACACTCCTATAATAGAGTAGTCCATGCTTCAACTGGTAAGTCATCATTTGAAACTTGTTTTAGATATTTTCCAACTTGACCTTTGGATATCATATATGGATAGCAAGAAGGACTGAGGTAGGATCTCACTTTGGATGCCTCAATGGTATAAAAATTTATTGATAAAATTAGGCAAATCCATTTTTGAAATATGGGATATAGTAAATAATCCACAAGAAAAATGCAATTCCAATCATGATTAGAATGGGATAGATAGGTCATTCTTAGTGGGAGATAGAGTAAGGTTATAGTTGAACATATAAAGGCTACAAGGTCCTGAAAATAAAATAAATGCTTTGTGATATGGTATTTTTGAGATACCATAAAAGGTGGGAGATAATGCCTATAGATTTATTATACCCGCATACATGCGCATTTACTCAATGGTGAATGTGGAATATTTGAAACTCTATGAGCCTTCCACGTTGCTCCTAGAAGAGGAGCAAGTCATACCTTCCATAGTGGATTTAGCACTAGCTGATCAGGTAGAGTTGACAAGGGATACAATTTTACAAGAGAGGTCGAAAACTAAAAGACAAGGGTATCATGACGTTTGGTAGATTGTATTGAAATGATAACTTTCAGGAAAGGCTTTAAAAGGTACTCTAGGGAGAATGTAGAAGAAAATTCCTTCACCTCATTTAGTAAATATTTTTTGGACGAAAAGACTCCCAAATGGGGAGTTATGATCTGGATTAGACCATTATATAATTTTTCATCCATCTTGATGCTTCTAAAGTGGAAGTTTTAATGAATCAACCCAAGGGAGTAGTTTTATTGTGGGGAACAGTTTAGAGAATTGGGATATAAAACCTTTTGGGGCGAATCTAAGGCCTTAAATGATGTATTTTTAGGGAATTTTTTTCTTGCTTAAGTATCAAAGTCCATGACACATTTTTACACTTTAAGGCTTTTCCAACTATATAAGTATTGTATTAATCAGGGTTAAAACTAAAAAGTATGACTCTCGAATGTTGACCTCTCGTGATTGACCACCATAATTCTAGAGTATGCCACGTCAACCCCCATTACTCATGGAAAATGGGCTATCCATGTTGGAACTATTAAGAACACTCTAGAAGGGTCAAGTTTTAACTCTTGTTAGGGGTTGAATGGCTGAAACTTAACCCGTAGTTGGATATTAGGTTCTATTATAGCTAATCCACTAGGATAAAAATGGGTTCCATTCTATTTTTCTAACATTTTATTCCATAGTAGAGTAGAGTAGTTAAGTGTGGATGGAAAGAGCATAATAGAGTGCTCTTTGTATTTTTTATGATCCTACAATCATAGATATTAAGAAACTCCATAGAGAGTACCTTCTCCTTTGTACTTGCATCATTTCTATTACAAAAAAAGAAGAGCAAAGCAACCTCACCTTCCAGATGATTTTTCTCCCAAAAGAGTTGTCGAAAGCATATCTTTGTGTTCATTATGGTTTGTGAGTGATTTTATTTACCTATTCTATGTTTTCCATATATTATCTATTGAATGCATGAATGGAATAATAATAATAATAATGAATCTAGAATCTAAAATGAATTGACCCTTCATAGTATATATTTTGGTTTCTTTTCATAGATATATTGTGATAAACTGTCTAGTGGAATATCCACAATAGTTTACATATCATCAAGAATATTTTCCAAGTTCATCTTGAGGTTAACCTACTAGCAAGTGAGAATCAATGGAAGATATCAAAAACACATTATGGATAAGGTGTGGGCATTATAAGTTTGTAGTGGTACCTTTGGATTATCAAGTGCACAAGTTTTTTTTACATTTATGATTAATGGTGTTTTTAGAGATCACTTAGACAAGTTTATGGATGTATTCTTACATGATATTAACATATACTCCAATATAGAGAATGAATATGAGTAGCACTTGACATTCGTGCTAAATGTTTTAAGGGAGTATCAAACGTATGCAAAACTAAGTAAGTAATCATTCTATCAAAAGAAGATCCACTATTTAGGCCACATTTTTCTTAGAGAAGGGCATAGTAGTGGACCCAAAAAAGATTAAGGCAATCAAATAATGGCTAGCACAAAAGAACATTTCAAAGGTCAAGTATTTTATGGGTTTAGTTGGTTACTATAGGAGATTCATTGAAGGTTTATCTAAAATTACAAATCCAATCACTTCACTACAAAATAGAGGAGGGAATTTTGATTGGACCTCAAAACGTGAAGAGTGTTTTTACACTCAAAAGGAGTTACTTGCAATGCATCTATACTAAATATTGTTGATCTAAATAAAAAAAGTTGTTTTTTACATCGATGCATGAAAAATATGACTTGGCGAAGTCCTTAACAAAAATGGGTATGTCATGTTCTATGAGTCAAGGAATTTGATCGAGCACAAAAAAATTGTGTTGCCTATGGTCTGGAGTATGTTTTTACCCATGTTTTGGAGCTTTCAAGTATCATCTCTATGTTGAAGATGTGGAGACATTATTTCATGTGTAGAAAATATGAGTTAAAGACAAACCATAGTGGTTAAAATATTTGTTTGAGCAGCAAATATTAAATATGAGAAAATTTAGATGGATAGAATTTCTTAGTGAATATGACTTTGACATAAAGGATATAAAACATAAAGAGAATAAAATGGTTGTTGCAGTCAATAGGAAGATGCATGAAATGCATGCTAAAATCATTAGAATGCATAATTCATATTTAAAGAGTATAATTTGAGAAGTTTTAGCATTAGATAAACATTATTCGCAAGTTAAAGAAGGATTACAACAAGGTAATTTACATTGAAACATAAACATTACATGCTAGAGAAGAATGGGATTCTCTTGTATACAATCAAATTATGATTCTAATTCTCGGGATTTGAGAAATTTAGTTCCAAAGGAAATGCACAATGTGCCTTGTGCTGGACACCAAACACACAATAAAGCTAATGTAGTTTTAAGAGGTTAGTATTTTTTGCCATGAATGAAGAAAAGTGTGGTTTATTACATACTTAGGTGCATGAAATGTGAAAAGGTAAAGGTTGGGCATAAACATCCAATTGGGTTCCTATAGATTTTTTTTGTTCTTGAGCCAAAATGAGAAATTGTCGCAATAGATTTTATTACCAAGCTAGATATACTAGTGAAACATCATGAAATTTTCATCATGGTAGTGGTAGATAATTTCACAAATGGACATATTTTATTTTCTTGAAGGAGACACATAAGACACCAAACATTGTGAAAATTTACATGAAGTAAATTTCTCGAATGCATGATGTGTCTAAGGAAACAATGTTTGACAAATATCTAAAGTTTACTTCAAATATTTGGAAAGGATTATTTTAAAGGATTTGGGACAATTTTAAATTTTAGTATTGCATATCAAACATAATGACATAGATAGACCAAGAGAACCAATTAAGTGATTGAACATACACTATTGATGTATGTTATGGACAAGCCTTCTAAGTGGGAACAATATCTGCATTTTGTTGAATTTGTATATAATTATGGGTACCAAACATGTTTTATGATGATCCCATTTGAAGTATTGCATGGAAGAAAGTGCAACACACCAGTAAGTTGGGACAATCAATTAAATAGATCTATTGTTGGGGTAGAGATGCTCAAGGAAATGGAAGATAATATGGTAAATATAAAGCAGAACTTAAAAGATGCATAAGAAAGCTACAAAAGTTATGCAGATCGAAGAAAATCTCATGCAGAATTCCAAGTGGGTCACCATATGTTTTATAAGTGAAACTTATGAAAAGTTCATTGAAAATGGGAAGCAATTTGAAATTCATAGCACTCAACCATAAGATTTTTGAGATCCTTGAAATTATTAATATCATTACATACATGTTATCTTTGCCTACATCCATGTGTTTGCATAATGTGTTTTCTGTGTCTATGCTTAAAATGTATGTGTCTTATCTTGACCACGTAACTAAATAGACTGTGATCCACGTGGAGCACAAGGGTGACTTCCAAGTCTAGTAGGTGTGTATATTAGATAAGAAGATCAAGATGCTCCAAAATCAAGCCATCTACCTAGGAAAGGTTTGAAGGACTTGCTATGGTCCTAAAGGTGCTATGGCGAAGCATGAGGATGCTATGTAGGAGGAGAAACCACAATCCTTTCTAGGATTGTTTATTGTACATTTATATATCATGGCGCACTAAGGATAATTCATAAATTAAGGGCATGGAAATGTAATGCCCTAAGTTCAACCAAAAGTTGTAAATTTATATGTTCATGGTTTTATAGGTTGGTGAGCTCATATGTTTTTGGTCAAAGTGCTTTTATATGTATGTTTTGGGTTGCAGTACCTATGTGAGACTAAACCAAAGAACCCATATATTCTATAAGGGTTAGTGAGCATAGATTTATACATTGTAATTGTGGTCGATTGTATACTACTAAAATACATCATGGCTGCAAACCAGATTAGAAAAGGATTATGGGGGCTAGGAATCCATAAGAGGGAAATATAAGGGATCTAAGAGGCCTAAAAAGGGAGGTAATGCTAAAAGTAGTAAAATATTCCAAGAAAAAGTTATCTGAGCATATTATCCTACATTATAAAGTTTTGGAAATGGTTCCTAAGTTGGTTTCTTTATGTTCCGGATGGAAATTTAAGGATATGCATACTTAAGCCTCGTTTTTCAATGGAATATGGGGGTGATTCTTAATGATTGTTTCAAGTGTCTATATAGATCATGTTTGAGGGTGAGCTAGGAAAGCTCTATAACCCTACCTTTTTTTTGAATTCTATTGAAATTCAACACACAATTCTCATTGGTTTGCATTGAGGAAGGCTACAACCTTGAACTGAGATGGGTTTGGGAGGTTTCCCAAGATTTGAATCCTAGAAAATGCTTTGAGACACCTTATTGCAATTGAAGCTCATGGAGCCATTGACGTTTGAGACTTCCTAGTTGGATTCTATTGGAGCCCTAGAAAATAAGTGGGATGACTTGAGGGATTTTGGTGTAGATAAGGGGGTACACTTACTTAATTTGAGCAAGCTAATGGAGATTTGGATGATGTAGATTAGAATTACTATTGAAATTCAACCCATTGTTTGGAACTCAATTACAATAACGTTTCCATGTAATAAAATCTATAGGACATCCAGTTGGAGAAAACCATCACTGTCTATGAGATGTTAGATTTCCTTAGGAAGTCCTCCCAATGCTGGAGTCATAACCCGATCTCAGGATTGACCCATTCTTGAGAGAACTAGAACTATAGTGTATATGGCTAGGTGGAATGTCTAGGGTATGCAATTTGTTGGTGCTTTCATAAAAGATAAGTTCCATGTTTATGTGTACTTTATATATCTATTTATAGCATGTGTTTATACATTTAATTTTTTTTATTATTTTAATGAATATGCTACACAATATATTTTTGTATGTTTATGTCATTGCATATAATATTTTCAAAATTTGTGGAAAGAACCTGTTATCATTTTGTAACCAATGTTTCGGACTAACTAAGTGAGTCCATTGTCACGACTGTAATCTACCTTCTGAGAAGAGAGAACTTGAATTCTTGGAGAAATTTATAGTTACTGGTTGAAAGTTTAATGATAAAAATTTTATTGTCGACTTTTTTATCTGTTTAATTGCTTAATTTTAATGATTAATTTTTGCATGTCTGATTTTAATTTCTAGTTTATTAATTAATCTTATATATAAATGTTTGTTGTTTAATGTTTTAGTTTGAAAGCATATAAAAATTAAAATTGTAAAGAATTAATAATTTATTACCATTTAAAATTAATATTATTAGTGTTGGTATATTTATATAGTTTTGTGGTTAATTGTATTAAAGAGAGCTTATTTATATAAGAGTGTTTGTTATTAATATTATATTTTAAAAATTAAATTATAAAAAATTAATAACTTATTAACATTTTAAATTAATATTAATATTATTAATGTTGGTATATTTATGTAGTTTTATTAGGTCATTGTATTAAGATGAGCTATTAATTATGATTAGGATAGATATTAGTATTTATATATGAGTGTTTTTCATTATTAATATTGTATACAAATGTTTGTTGTTGTTAATAAATAAACTAAAGCATATCAATTTTTTTTTGATAACATCATATTATTCTAAAATTAATGTTAAATGTAGGTTTATTTATTTAGATTTTATAGGTAAGTGTATTACAAAGAGTGCATTAAAAAGGGGGTAGGGTGTTAAATAACATCCATATAATATTGCATGTTATTTGGGTTACATAATTGTATCATATGTAGGGCACATTTCCCTGATGGGGGTGATAATGGTGAGGGCCAGTTGGCTGTGCATTAGATTGTGGATCTAGAGGAGCCTCCACTTGCCACACGAAGGAATTGAAGGGTTGTTGGGATCCATACCCTGCTCCCTGTGAGCACTACTTAATGCAGCTCAGAGCCAAGAGGGTTTCCATTAGCAGCGTTGGGATATGAGGAGAGAGTGATGGGAGAGGAAGAGTTGTGGGTTGTTTGTGTCTTGTCTCAGGCTGTGGCTTGGGGTGGAAGTGCAGGGTGAGAATGTCAAATGTGGTTGCAAGGAGAATTGGCACCTATAGAAATATTAGCCATGGGATCCGAGGGAAGAATTATCTATTTGGCGTGAAAGTTTGTATCGCTTCGGGGATGGAGAGTGTGGGTGGGGAGAAACCACTAAGCTCTTCTCAGTTTGGCTTTATCTATTGTTCGTTGAAGCTCCACTGGAGCATTATTTTGTTTGGAAGAACGACTTCTGGTGCCTTCTTTGGAGTGACTTGTTCACAACAGGCCTCGAGACCAATGACGTGCCTCCCTACTCCCTTGCAGGCTATGGATACAATGCTGGTCATTGGCACGTAGGGCTCTTTGACCCTGGAATTGTAAGTGGAATGTATTTTTTGTTTGTTCAATTTAGAATTGTGAGGTGGGTTTCACAGGGTAGACAACACCCTTCCCGTGGCGGTGCTGCTAGTGGTGGTGGTGTTGGTTGTATGCCTCTACAATGAGGACGTGGCCGAAGAGTGGGTGTTGATCCATGGATGGACAAGCGCAAACACCATTGAGAGCCCAATTTGAACTCTAATTCGATCGAGATCCATCACTTCAATGCGGACATTGCCATATCCCCAGGCTGCTCTTCGGGCCACGTTGAGCTCCGACCACCTTAAATTCCATCACGACCCAGCTGAACAACATCCAACTTGGCATGGAAACATAGAGGGAACAAAGATATGATGATGGGAATGAATGTGTGGCTTAAATCAACGACCTCCAGCATATGCAAACTAAGATCCTAGACTCCATAGAAGGTCTTTGGCGGAAGCTCTAGTTCACAAACAACCATCTCCACACCATGGAGACTCGGGTGGAACACATAGGCCATCACACACAAAAGTGGGACACATTCTTTTCTACTCCTCCTTTGTTTGCCCCCAACCCCCTTCCTTAATGCATATTCCTGGGAAATGTATTTTTTCTCCTTTTGTGCCGACAATAACCAATGACACTGGCTGCCTTGGCTTCTTCTTAGGCTTCTTACTATTCAGAGAAAGGTCCATGCTATATTTTTAGCCAGTGACATTGTATCTTGTTGTAGTGGTGATCTGTTTTGGTGGTGTTGTGGTGATGTATTTCGCTGAATTTTCTATTATGATAATCTAAAGCTTGTTTTTTTACCAACAAAAAAAAAATATGTAGGCCACATTATTAGTTTCTATCATAGTAGGAATTTTATTAATGTGGCTCAACATGGAGCTAAGTAATTTCATGGAGGCTTCACTCAATGAACCTCTAACATAGCACGTACATTTGTCGCATACTAAACAATACCCTTAATTTGACTAGATATTGGAAAATGCCTCTAAAAATAACATTATCTAACCCCCTACCAATATGAACCCAATACACCTTCGCAATTTAAAAAACCCTTAGTTTCACTAGATATTGTAGGTATCCATTTTTTCATTAACATTTTTTATGCCCCTTTATATTTTTTCATTCACTTTGAGCTCCATTTTTTATACATGCCAATATAAAAACCATTTACCCCCTATTATATGCTCAATATATTATGTCATTTTTTCCTCAATATATATCCCCATGAACCCACGTGGTATGATTTTTCTCCTCCAGTGAAGCCCCCATAAGTAATTTATATAAATATGACCCACATTTAAAGGAATTTTAAAAGCTATAGTATGTACAAAGTACGAAAATGAAAATATTGTGAAATTTCGAATTACCCTTATATGTTTTGTTAAAATTTTAAAGTTCAGTAATGGTTTCTTTCGAATTACCCTTATATTTTTTGTTAATCATTTAAGTTTGAAGATTAATTGTTTCTTTTTGCTCTAGCATATTTGAACACTTAAGTAGAGACATTCTTCTTCCAATTATACCACAATAGAGTTTTGGAACCATTCTTCATGTAAGTTACAACTAAGTTTCACTCGAATAACAAATGTAGGAAATTATTCAATATTTGTGTTGACGACAAAGCTCATATTTAAGCATTAGTATTACCTTGGTAGTGTTGATAATATGTTAATGTCTTAGTGTATTGTGGATGGATTTTGTAAGCATGAGAAATATTTTTTTATAGAAAATGATTAAGCATTGAAATAAACTAGAACCCAAGCATCTGAGTCCAAATCCTATATTGAAATATTGAACTCCACAAGCTTGGATGCAAAGAAATCATAAAGAAGAACAACATTATAGATCTTCTTATTCTTTTTTTTTTTCTAGCATGTATGTGACTTTTGGGATTTCCTGGTGGTCTCAAAAATTACAACCTAGGGATATCTAAGTTGTCAAAATCACCTAGGGATTGCACTCATCCTACCCCACCCAAACCCTTGACATGGAAGAACTCTTTTAGTGTCTCTTCCTAAAAGCCACGAGTTTCAAACCTTGGCCGCCTTACAAAATTAGAGGTTTGAAATCCATTCATTCTATCTAGACTTGAATCATCCATAATGATCTTCACAACAACATTTCCATTATGGATTTGATATGAAACTTTGTCTTCTTCATTTTATAATCTTGTACAAGCCCATAAAACTTCAATATTTATCTCTCTTAACATGAAGTTTATGCATGGGAATTTCCTAGGATAATGTGAGTGCACCATAGGTCTATAACCTACCAACATCCAATGTTTATGCCTTTTTCTATTTGACAATGGATTTGAAGTCAACATTGTTAAATTAGCTTAGTATTATTTTATAATTGAATGTTAATGATAATGATATGTTTAAGGATGCACTTTAAGTTCCTTTAGTTCCAAGAAAATCCTTTAAAATATTCCATAAAGTGTGTTTTCATTTCCTCAACAACATCCTTTTCTCGATAGCCAACATTCCACAAGATGCAAATATTTCGTAGGTTAGGTTATGATGATTTGAATATGACATCTCCTAGAGAGATATAAGGTCTTGGAGGCCACTTATAGGTTTAAAATAAGTTAATTAGAATTTTATATTTATCATTTAACATGACGGTTTGTGACTTGGTGACTATGTAGACCAATTAATTAAAAATGTTCAAGAGGTGGGATGCTTTCAAATATTGAGCATAAGAAGATTGACTATTGACAAATGGTACATTGAAGTAGCAATCATATATTGGAAACAAGATCAAAGGAAAGGGGAATTTGTAACACCCAAACACTAAAGACAACGTAATTATTCCATTTATTTACTTATCACAACCATTACTGATATAATTTTTTTTATTTTTCTATTTGGAATGTTGTAACGTCAAAGTGTAATGAAGAAGTATTTAACGCATGGATATTTATATTACTCATATTAATCTATATTGATCCTATAACCATGGGCATAACATTGTCGAATCACTTGTAAATGAATTGCCCCTCCTAGGTGTATAGCAATACTATTCTCATGAATCAAGTTGTGAGCTTTTACGTGCTAACTCTATGTTTTCGCAATTTATACCTTATAATTTTGGCCTTAGAATTTATATAAAATATTGTTTCTTTTAGAAAGTTTAGTTTTACGCACTCTACTCCTCATAATTCTCTAGAGGTTGACTCTCATATGTCTGTCATTCACATAAAATGTTACAACTGTTTCGATCACCACCATCCAAATCTAGGGTTCCCATCGGTTGGTCAAGATTTCACCGAGTCGTTTAAGGGTAGCTGCTGCTACCTCTAGTCCCTTGGCAGCATTGTTACTCTATCTTTCCACTAAAGCTACTCTGGAGCTCCGTGCCATGGTTTTTTCCCAAGGACTATCACACTCTTATTAGTAAGATAGTTTTCTTTCAAACACTAATCTGTGTTATTTTCATATATATGTTATTTTCAAAGAGTCTTATTAGAGGTTTTCTACTGTTAGTGGCGGTGCCTTGGTAACATGGGTAATTCATCACTTCTTCACACAGACTCCTCATTGTCGGGTAGCTTATACACCCCCTCAGATGTAATTTTACCTTTCTAAATAATTGTTTTTCTCTTTCCTTAGTCAACATGTCAAGGAATCCCAATGCACTTTTATTTTGTGTTTAACTCTTTCTCTGGTGTTAGGGTTCCTCCTGTGCACGTCCATTCCTTCGACGTACCCCACAGGTAATTTCTTCACCGAAGCGGGGGTTTTTCTTCCTTTTTATTTGTTCTTTACACTCATTTCTTATTGTTGATGTATTTGAATATTCAAGCGACACTGCTCGCAGTTTGGGAGACTATATACCAACTCTCATGTCTGACTTGTTTTCCCTAGGGTGGTCCGTTCCTAGCTACGTGGAAACTAACTTTTGGATGTTCTTCATGTTCCATGTTTTTTGGGTTCTCCTCCCTTTTCTTAGAAGCTCTCAAGGGTTAAGGCTACAAGCCAAGGTCTTGAACTTAATGTGTTGTTATTTTTTTCCTCATGCTGTAGACTTTAGGTCTTGAATAGTTGTTGAATTTTTTTGGACCTTAGTATTTTTTTGAAGGGTTATGTAATTATCTTAAGGACTCATTCTGTAGATGAGTTTTACGTTTCTACTTTCTAAGAACTATGTGATTGAAGTAAACAGACATTCCTCTCAGTTGTTTTATAAATTTCTGGGAATTTTCCCATTGCTGTTTCAGTATATAAATTGAAGGCTATTATTAACAATGCATTTGTTGTTAATAGTTCACTTTCCATCTTAATTGTCAATTTCCATTATTAGTCCCTGCCATCTGGCATCCGGCAGGGACTATAGTAACCGTTCGGCGGGGAGATAGCATTAAATCGCGGGGTTTTTTAGTGGTATTATCACTTATATGCTAAAGTTTGCAGCCGATCTTCTGTTGGCCATCTTATTTGGCCTCTTCCCGAGGCGGAAGAGGCCGGACCATATGTTAAACTGATACTTACCCATATTCAAGTCTCCCTGACGGTGTGCGGTTTAGTTTTAATGCTGACATTAATCCCTTAATGTTTAATGTTAAGTGTTCAATTCGTTGTCTGCTAACTTGCTTGTTCTTTCGCTGCTAACGTGCTTGTTCTTTCGCAGGTGTCGGCCATATGGTCAATGTTTGCATGGCGGGAGGTGTCACTCTGCATGCACAACAGATGCTGATTCCCCGCCCACTTTCCCTTGCTGCATAAGGGAACGCCTGAACCGGATGAGTCGAGCAAAGCAGTCAACCGAGCTCATCGTCTTTTCTGTACTATGCTGCCTTTGGCCCTGCGCCTGGTCTTCCTTCTTTATTGCATTCCGTTGCATGTTAGCTTCTGCTGGGGTTCTGCTGGGGTTTGTTCAACTCGCCATATTCTGTCGCTGCCGGGAGCCACGGAGAGGCTTACGCTTTTCAAAGCTGACATTAATGCACAGGGCAGCTTCGATTCTGCCGTTCATGGCTGTGACTTCGTGGTTCACATGGCCACTCCCACGGATTACACCAAAGATCCAGAGGTAAAGAGGTAAATAATTATTTAGGGTTCCCATTCAACTTTGTGAGTATGGGGTTTTAACTTCTGTTTTTTTTTTCCCTTTTTTGCGCTTCACACTGGTGTTATCCAAGCCGCGGTGAATGGGAGTCTGGATATTCTGAGCGCTTGCACTTACACCTCGTCCATAACCGCAGCATCTCCCCTGAAAGACAAGGGCGAATACATGGACTTCGTTGATGAATCTTGCTGGACCAATGTTGATCTCATCAGGCGTGAAAAACCCCCTTTCTGGGTAAATGTTCCTTTTCGAAGAGCAATTAGTAGTGGCGTGCTTTTTTTCTTAAATTAGGTTCAATTAATGGATAGAATAACTCTTTATTCCCATGAAGTAACAATATTGAGAAACAAGGTCCAAAAATGAACTTTGGGTATAATTACTGGATGAATACGAGCTGCAGGTTTTTATCTAGCCTTGAGGCGGTGAAAGTACTGGAATGGGAGTTCCGGGTAGGACCTCCTAAAGTAAAGCATTTTTGGATCCTCGGAGTCAATCGCTTCCTTAAGACCTAGGAGTCAATCGCTTCCTTAAGACCCCGATTTGCTCTGTCAATTGGTTTATAGCCAAAACCTTTCCGTTATTAGTTTAGTTCCACCCAGTATATAGTTAGGAATTGTTCCTGTATGTAGGATTAGTGGCAGCATCAATCCAGCTTGATAGAAGGGCGAATGCACCCATTTTCACCTGCCTGGGAAAACAGACAACAAAATCACAGGGGGTTGCTAGCGTCGGTTAAAATCTGTTGAGAAATCCTGGAGAAACAAGGCACTCGTTGTCTCTTTTCAGGTGCTGCATAAATTTCAGATATGAAGAATACATCAATTTTCTTCAGTGCCAAATATTGCTAGTAGCGATTTATTTAACGTATATACCACATATGACAGTAATAACACATGTAAAAGGACTGGAACTCACGCATGCTGGAAAACATCTTTGCTGCTTCGTTGCCAGCATATGAATTCGCTGTCCTTTCGCTAACTGTCGGAGAGGCCGAAGACGATGCTGAATCTCTGGAATAATCATTTTGGATCTGTTACCAAGTAATGGTTGTACAGTTAGACGAAGTATGAATTTTTCTGGCAGACAAGCTCATTCTTTTACAAAACGACTAATAAATAAACTAGCTAACCAAAAGTCTATTAGACTTAGGAGATAGCTTTTATTATCTCAGCGTTCAATATATCTCTTCTTGGAGCTGGTTCGATTTTCCTCTGTGATTAATAAATCCTAAATTTGTGACTCACTGTAATAGTCCAAAATCTATCAGGTTTCCAGGATCGCAGACTTAGGATTGGACGTGGCGGGTCCCTTGCTTCGTTCCAAGTCCTCAAGCTTGAAAGTCACCAGCGAAAGAATTCCATGGATTCTTCCAAGAACAGCAGATCAAGGTTTCAGACACCCCGAGCGTCATCGCCATCGCCTTCGCCTGCACCTTCGTTCGGGAGCAGGAACTGGAACAGCCCCAGATTCGAATTCGGCGAACAAAATGCAGTCCTTTATATGAGTCTGCGGCGCCCTCAGAAGACAGTGGCCGCAGCCTCCAAGTCCACCGACCACACCAGTGGAATCTGCCTCGCCGTTTCCCACGCCTGAGGCAATATCAGTGAATCCAGTGCTAGAGAAATACTTACCACCATCAACATCATCGTTTGACGGGTGGAGAGTGGCTTCACGCGTGGAGAGCTACTTCTGAAAGGGCTTCACGCGTGGAGTTTTAATGAGTCATTCGAACGTGCCACATACACCTTTGATTTGGTTCCTAGTCTGTTTCTCGCTTGAGTTCTTAAAACACATCACTCACGTCGGATAAAAGGGATTTTTCTAGAGTTTTATTGTTGGCATATGATTACATAGGGTGATTCCCGAATGGTCGTGCAAGCCTTGCCAGCGCATTATGTTCAGTGTTTGACTGATTGCTAACTCTTATTATTCAATTTATACTGCAAAGCAATTGCAGGTTTAAGACGCATAGCTGTACTGCAATATAATATATGTAGCGATATCTACTCTTTAATCAAAATTTGAACTTCGGAAAAAATTATTTAGTGTATTTAGTTGTTGCTGTTAATATTGATTACATAAAACTTGATTCCATTGAACCTTCTATTATGGTTTCCGGCTGCCTATAACATAGTACAGTCGTGAGCAGTGAAAATGATTGGGAGTCAAGCATTGTTTTTAGCAGACGGAATGGAGCAGGAATTTGATTAGTTAGTTTGAATCAAGTATTGAGATATGGAAATTCTAACAAGCTGGAGTGAATTCTGTATTGAGCTAATTTATCTTTTGAGCTTCATTTGATGCATCCATTACTAATGATAAGATTGATCATTGAATATTCTTACTGCACATTTTTCCCCTTCATTGTTGCAAAGCACTTTGGGTTATAATCTTTTTATGATATCAATGCTTCTTTCGATGCTTAAGTCTCCTTTTTTATTTCCATAGAAAAACAAATCTTTATATTAATGTTTCCAAGATAGAAATCAAATATACATTGAACATTCCTTCTTGGATCGGTTACTTATCATGACCACCTGTTCATATATGAGCAAAAGAGATGCTAAATGTACTTATTACAGTCTTCCTCCAAGAGTCAAAAAGCATTACAGCTTATCCTGGAAGCTTATACTAACTTTCAGTACCTTACATACATTCATAAATTTGTCCTCCATAGTGCTAATATCATCAAAACATTTGTACAAGGATTTCTCAGATTTTGAAATGAGAGAACCTTCTCTGTACTCATGTACGTTATATTATCTGTAAATTGCATGCTGCATTTTGCTTCTTAAAAACTTCACGCAGGGACTCGCTGCGTCGCAGCTCCCCTTGTTTAATTGTTCATTCATGCAAAGGTAGTCTCGTTCAGTTCTTTTGTTAGTTAAATTTCGAATGAATTGTTTGATTCATGGCTTATTGTTTAATGCTCTTACAATGAACATGTAATTTCCGCCTTCTTTTTTTATGTTTGTATTTGGATTAGATATTGTATCTTTACTGTAAATTATTTTATTTGGCTTTGAGTGCATGATTATTTGATTATCTTACAATCTGTAAGGTCGTCATACCTAATATTTTTTATCGAAACATTTATAGCCCGTACCTTCAGAGGAGCGGAATCTGGCCCGTCGGAATCCGTTCCTTTGAATTCAGGTACTAATATCTCAGTGTTGGAAGAAGGAATGTTTCCTAATGAAACTCGGGTTCAATATCGGAGGCTAACATGCTTCCAATATTACTATGTCAGAGATTTACCTTTTCTTTCTTAATGCTACCACTCCCTTTAATCTCTACAGTTAGTTATCCTGCACATGAAAGATTTCATATAGATAAAAAAATTATTGCAAACATTGACATAAATCAATATTTCGTATTGGAAACTAACTCTGGATTCATTTATTCCTATTTCCTTTGGTTAAACACATAAAGAGACTTTTGGTATATTTTTAACATAGGAAGATTATTCTAGCCATCTATTTTTATACATTAAGAATCATGTAAACTATATCAACAGTTTTCTATTAACATTATTATGTTTATGTTGTAGTTTTTGCAAATGTAATTGTCTACTATGCTTATAAGGAATTAATCTTAGAAGGAAAACCCTTTCTTGTATTTCAAAAAGAGTTCACTTTTAAAAGATACTTATTTGTCTTAGTTAGTTTTGTGAGAGAAATAGAACTAGGAAGAGACTCCTTCAACCACCCAACCTATGGTATTAACAATTATTTCCAAGTCTCCCCCGGAGCCTCTTTAGTTTTTAGGGCGTTTTAAGACAACAACCATTATGGGACCTCAATGCCTCTAGTGTAGTCCAGAATTTTCATTTTAGGGTTTCCACTGGTTATGGCCAGCTCAAGAACACCCTTTAGTATTACACCTTCTCATTTGATAGCTTCATGTCACAAGCTTTTCTCTTTGCCTCTTACTTCCCTCTCTAATCACTTGTGGCCTTTCCCTAACTGAAATGTTTTCCTTTTAATATCTCAAGGGGAAGGGAGTAAGCCACTTGTCCCCTTTCCCCAACCGAAATGTTTTCTTTTTAATATCTCAAGGGGAAGGAAGTAACTATCTAACTATGTGGAAACTCAAGATTTTCTTTTTGAAGTCTTTCCCCATCATTTATCTGACTCAGCATAACTTAAAAAAAAATAAAAACAAAAAATAAACTTTTATATTCAAGTTCTTTTACCAACCTCTACCAAATCCAAATTATCAATTCTTGCGCTATAAAAAGTAAATGACGATTATTTACATGACCAAGGGTGTTACATCTTCCCCCCCTTGAGTGAAACATTGTCCTAAGTGTTTATTTGTTCCCTTGGAATAGGTCAGGATATGATTCTCACGGTGGCCTCTTCTAGGCTGAAGTGCCTCCACTGCACTCTATCCTAGGTGATATCTCACCTTTGTAGCATTGTTTCTCTCCGACTGAGTATATGTAGAGACAACATTCGCATTCTGTCGGATCTTTTTCACAATGAGCTCCATCTCTGCTAACATATCAAATCCCAACATTAACTTATCCTTTGGGTTGTTCCAATTAATGGGTGTTATGCACCTCCTTCCTTACAAGACCTCAAAAGGTCTCATCTTCAACGATTCATGATAACTGTTACTGTATGCAAATTCCACTAAGTGAAGTTACTTCTACTATTTATTTGGTTGTTGCATTACGTACATTTTTAACATATCTTCTAGCACTTGGTTTACCCGCATTGAGGTGATATGTAGTGCTTAGTTGAACCTGAGTGCCTACACCCATAAATAGAGTTCTCTAGAATGTTGATGTGAATTTCACATCTCTGTGAGAGATCATAATATTTGGAATTCCATGTAGTCCAAATATTTCCTGCATAAATATGTCCGCAATTTACAAAGTTTTGCATGTAGAATGAACAGGGATGAAGTGGGTTACTTTACTCAAATTATCCACTACCACCATGATTGAATCATAAAATACAGAGTAATTACTTTCCATTTCCACTGTGGAATGGGTAGCAGGTGAAGTAAGTCAGTTGGATGTTGATGTTCAATCGTTACTTGCTAACACTCTAGACATTTAGCCAAATACTCAGTGATATCTCTTCTCATTCCGGGCCAGAAATAAATTTTCTTTCTAGCAGAGAACAAATTTTTATATCCGAGATGGGCAACATAAAGTCTCCTGTGAAATTCATCCAATATTAGTTGTCTAATAGTCATCTAATTGGGAACATAAATTCTTCCCTTAAAGTTCCATAAATTGTATTTATTTACAACATACTCAGTTTTTTGTTTAGAATTGTTTACTTGTATGGATTACTTCCACAAAAATAGATATTCTCGATCCTTATTTGCAGCCTCTTTAATGAGATATGGAAAATTAAATTCCACTTGACTATATGAAATTTTGTATATGTGATGTGATTTTCTACTTAATTCATCTTCTACAAGGTTTTATTTCCCTTTTAGATGCTTAATATAAAAATAGGATTCACTTAAAAAGGTTGTCCACCTATCTTGTCATGCATTAAGACTAGGTTCTTTAAAGAAATTGGTTAGGCTACTATGGTTAGTCATTAACACAATCTTCTTACCGAGTAAACAATGTCTCCATACTTTCAAACTTTGTATGTATTACTGCAGTTAGCTCTAAATCATAAGAATAATATCTATGGTCATGCTCTTTTATTTTTCGTATGCAATTACTTTTCCCTCTTGCATCAATACTCCTCCCACTCCTTTACATGTATCAGTTCAGATGATGAAATCCTTCTCTAGGTCTTCAATTTTTAACACTAGAGTTGTAGTTAATAAATGTTTCAATAACTCAAAACTACGTTGACAGTCAATGGTCCACTTGAAGGGTTTTCCTTTCTTCTGCAAAGAAGTTATAGGATAAGTTATTCTAGAGAATCCCTCAATAAAATTACAATAATATCCTGCTAAACCCATGAAAGATCGGATGTCAGGAACATTAGTAGGAATAGGCCATTCCATAATAGTTTTAATTTTCTCTAGATTAACAACTATCCCCTCTGTAGAAATTATGTCCTAAGTGTTGTATATAATCCTTATAAAAGTCACACTTACTGTATTTGGCATATAGTTGGTGTTCTCGTAATGTTTGAAAAACTATTTGCAAATGCTTCTTATGTTCCTCCAAATTCTTTGAGTATATAAGGATGTCATCAATAAAAATTAGGACAAATTTATCAATATAGGGATGAAACACATTATTCATAAGACTCATGAATGTTGTCAGGGCATTAGTAAGGCCGAAGGGAAGAACCACAAACCCATAATGACCATAACGGTTTTTGAATGTTGTTGTTTAAATGTCCTCCTCCCTAACCATTATCTGATGATACCCAGATCACAAATATTTCTTAGAAAAAACCATAGCCCCTTTGACCTGGTCGAACAAATCATTGATTCTTAGCAAAGGATATTTGTTCTTAATAATTATCTTATTAAGTTATATGTAGTTAATGCATAGTCTCATAGTACTATCCTCCTTCTTAACAAACAAGACAAGAGCTCCCCAAGGGGACATACTTGGGCGAATATAGCCTTTGTCAAGTAATTTTTGTAACTGCATCTTAAGATCAGTTTATTTAGCAATACTCATTCAATAAGGATTTTTTAACACAGGTGAAAACCACAAATTAATTCTATGATAAAATCTATGTCTCTCTTCTAGGGTAGTACTAGAATTTCCTCCAGAAACACATCAGTAAAGTCTTGAATAACTGGTAGACTTCCTAAGGAGGCTAACTTGTCTTTTGAATTAGTAAAACCTACTTGAAACACATAGATTTGACATCCTTTCCTAATACACTTTCCTAACTGGGAAGTGGTAATTGGTCACAGTTTTATAGGTCTTCTTACCCCTTTAATTTCTTGTCTTAAACCCTCGTTAGTAATATAACTAATAGTTTTATCCTTGCAATTCATAAGTGACCAATGTCCTTCCAACTAGTCCATTCTGATTAGAATATCATAAGACCCTAAAGGTAACACATTCAAATTTACATTAATTAACTAAGCTACTATCTCAATAGGGCAGTCATCTACTTTGGATATCACCCTTCTTTTATCCCCGGTGGCCAATTGTGCCAACCAATGATTTTTAAATATACAAGTTTGCAAGTGACATATTTCCATTATTTTAGGACTGATATAATTTAAACTGGCTCCTGGATCTATCAATATTGACACAACATGGTTATGCATCTTACCTTCAAATCTGATCATAGTAGGTTGGTATTCAGCTTGATGATTGCCCAAGGCAACATTAATCTTAGGTATACTTCTTTTTACCTCACTAACTATAGAAGCCTCTTGTATATAGGCAGTCTGCTCTGTTCTGATGTGATGAGGTAATTCTTTGTAATGATGAGGCTCCCCACGGCCCCAACACTGTAATGGAGGTCTTTGGTTTACTTGACACTTCCATTTTTTTAGACTCATTTTGTACTTTGAGTTTCTATTGATTTTTCCTAGGAGGTTTGTTGTGCTGGTTCTTATGTAAATTATCGACATTTACACTTTTTGTATTTTTTTTGTTCTTGAAGTTTTTCTATCCTTTTTTATCAACCCAACTCTTGTTGCCTTCCCCCTTCTATTTCATCTATTGATAACATATATGTGCTATCCTTATGACCTCATCCATAGTTTTAGGATTGTCAAACTCCAAATGCTCTTTCATAAATGTTGGAAGGATGCTCATGAAGCATTGTACCTTGGCCCTTTCCTCCCGTATGTAAGGTAAATATGTCAACATGGATGTGAACTTGGTCTCAAACTCATCCATAGAGAGTTTTCCCAATCGGAGATCATGAAACTCCTTCAAATTATCATCATAGAATTGCTCAGTTAAGTACTTTTATTTAAAGTGCTTCTAGAAGTCTCCCCAAACCACAACTTGCTCATCGATTGTATGAAAAACCTTAAATTCCTCCCACCACAATGTAGCCTTCCCTTTAAGCGTATATATTACTAACCTTGCCTTCAAATTATCATCATATTCGTAGATTTGGAAGTATTTATTCATATTAATCAATCAGGCTTCAACAACTTCTTCCACTTCCTCATCAAAAGTCGGGGGTTTAATCTTCTTGAATTCCCCTTTAAGTTTAGTATTTTGTTTCTTGTCTTCCCTAGGAGTTGAGGAATTATCATATTCCTCCTAATTATAAACTTCGTTCCCTTCTATTCTCGTAGTATGACTTTCTACGTGCATATTTTAACCTCTCTGCCTTTGCTCCTCATCCCTGTTGGAGATGTGTATAGAATTTCTATGGTTCTGGTGATTAGAAATACTTTTCAATATTCACTCTTAGTCTCACATTAGTCTCCAATTGTTTTCCTATAGACTAGCCATCTTGATTCTTAACTATTGAATAGTTTCCATCAACACCGCAGTGGGATTTTAGTGTCCTCCTTCCAATTGCACCCACATCTCTCGATTAGCTTTGGAAATGGGTATGGGACCCTATTCTATAGATGACCTTATTGGTTGTGCACCTCCAACTCCTCTCCTCATTATGATTTCTTATATATATATATATATATATATATATATATATATATATATATGTTAATCAATTTCCCAAATAAGGTTCAGTGTTGCCACGTGGGCACTCTAATACTATGTGTAGCATCCAAACATTGAAGACAATGTAATTATTTCATTTATTTACTTATCGCAACCATTACTGATAATTTTTTTATTTATTTATTTTTGGAACCTTGTCACATCAAAGTGTAATTAAGAAGTAGTAAACACATGGATATTGACATTACTCATATTAATATATATTAATCCTATAACCATGGGCATAACATTGTTGAATCACTTTTAAGCAAATTTCCTCTCCCATATGTATAGCAATACTATTCTTGTGAAACAATTTGCAAGCTTTTACATGCTAACTCTAATTTTTTGTAGTTTATACGCTTAGCCTTAGAATTTATATAAAATATGGTTTCTTTTGAAAAGGTTAGCTTGTATGCACCCTACTCCTGAGAACTCTTTAGAGACCGACTGTCACACATCTTCTCATTCACATAAAATGTTATAATTGTTTTGATCTCCATTGTCCAAAGCTAGTGTTGCCATCAGATATTCCATAGTTCATCGAGACGATTAAGGGTAACTTCTCCTAGATTCGGTACCCTAGCGGCATTGTTACTCTGTCTTTCCACCGAAGTTGCTCTACAACTTCACGCTAGTGTTTTTGTCCAAGATCTATCGTGCTCTTACTAGTAATATAGTTTTCCTTCAACAATAATTCATGTTATTTTCATACATATGTTATTTTAAAAGAGTCTTACTGGAGGTTTTATAGCATTAGCAGTAGTGCCTAGGTAACATGGGTAATTCTTTAGTTCTGCTCATTGACTCCTCACTGGTGGGTAGCCTATGCACCCCCTCATAGGTAATTTTACCTTTCTCACTAATTTTGTTTCTCTTCACTCAGTCAACTTGTCAAGGAAAACCAATGCACTTTTCCTTTATGTTTAACTCTTTCTCTAGTGTTAGGGTTCCTCCTATGCATGCCCTGTAACACCGTCATCTCACATCTACCCAGGTAACCTACCAACATGGGTAAGCATGTGACGAGAAGTTACTATGATATGACTCGATCTCCTAAGTCACGTTAAGGAATGTAGGTTTTAACCCCGTACAGAAATTACCTGCATACAAATTCTAAAACACAAAAAATAAACAATGCGAGATCATAATACATAAAACACTTATACACAAAGATTTTCCCCTAGATCCCAAAACCGTGACTACCAGATTGATATTTTCATTATGTTCCTTTCATATGTTACAATACATATATATACATGCCAAAGCGTCCAACACCTTGGACCAAAAACCATCGCACCCAAAACCATGCATAAAACTATAGGTAGGTTCACCCACCTAATATAGGGTCCAATTTTTTTTTTTCCCATGGTGCTGCCCTAGACCTCATAAAGGGGGGAAACTCGACCCCCTCAAACCCCCTGTGACCCCCCGGTTGTGCAATCGGCAATGAAGGGGGGGTTTCAGCCCCCCTTTAATGCCTCGGTTGACTAGGGTGGTTAGTCATGGAAAGAATATAACACAACCCAACATTCTCCCTCTTGTTGTTTTCTTTCCACAGGGGGCCACAGGAGACCTTAGTCATTTATCCAACCCTGAAACACCCATTGTTTCTCTACACCAAGAGAAATCCTCAGAGCTCACAGATTTTTTTCAATGCATCTGCGGTATTCTTCAAAGTGTCCACCTTTACCAGCAACACCTTTGTGTCTTCTATCATATCCCTAACAAAGTGATACTGAACATCAATATGCTTTGTATTTTAATGGTAAGTAGGGTTATCTGCCAAGAAAATTGCATTTTGGCTATCACAGTCTATCCTTATAGCTCCCTGTACTGACCCCATACTTGAACACAATCTCTGCAACCAAACTGCTTCCTTGCTTGAATGAGTGGCTGCCATGTATTCTGCCTCTGCAGTTGATAGTGCCACTACAGATTGTTTCTTACTCATCCAAATGACTACACCTTCAAATAGGTTAAACACATACCCACTTGTAGATCTTCTCTAGTCTAGATCTCCAGCCTACTCTACATCAACAAAGCCACGAATATCTAAAACCCTGTCTAATCCTGGTCATCCTTGGTAGTACAAACCATAATCACTAGTGCCATGCAAATACCTGAAAACTCGCTTCACTATTGTCCAATGCTCCTTCCTTGGTTTTGACATAAACCTTCTCAATACTCCCTCTACATGTGAAATTTTTGGTCTAGTATAGACCATTGCATACATTAGGTTACCGATTGCACTTGCATATGGGCCATGGGACATGTCATCTTCCCCTTCTTGTGTCTTGGGACACTATACAGCAGATATATTTACACCTATAGGAATACAAACCTTCATTTGTTTACTATCTTGCATATCAAACCTATGCAATATTGTCTCAACATACTTCCTCTAGTTTAACCAGAGCTTCCTCTTTGCCCGATCTCTGTTAATTTCCATGCCAAAAATATAGTTTGCAGCACCAAGATCTTTCATGTCGAATTTGGAGGACAATTGGGTTTTCAAATAATGGATAATTTCTTTGTCATTTCCAACCAACAACATGACATGCAAGTACAAGATCAGTAAATAGCACGGTCACCAATTAATTCAAAATACACACAGTGATCTTATTTTCTTTTGGTGAAGCCAAGTCCTCATATAAATGTTTCAAATTTTTGATACCACATCCTTGGTGAATGTTTTAGCCCGTAAAAAGACTTCTTTAACTTGCAGACCAGTTCTTTCTTACCCTTCACTGCAAAGCCATTAGGCTGCTTCATGTAGATCTCCTCTTCCAGATCCCCGTGAAGAAATGTTGTCCTCACATCCATCTGTTCTACCTCATAGTCAAAAGTAGAAACAACAGATAAAAGTAATCTAATAGAAGCTACCTTGGCAATAGGAGAAAAAATATCAGATCCCTGTGAAGAAATGTTGTCTTCACATCCATCTATTCTACCTCAAAGTCAAAAGAAGAAACAACAGATAAAAGTAATCTAATAGAAGCTACCTTGGCAACAGGAGAAAAAATATCACCAAAATCAATTCCTGGCACTTGGGAATAACCTTTTGCTACCAACCAAGCTTTGTATTTCTCCATATTTCCTTCTGCATTTTCTTCCTCTTGGACACCCATTTGCTGCCAATGGGTTTCCTTCCAGCCAACAACTCTACCAGATCCCAAGCCTCATTTTTGTGCAAAGATGCCATTTCATCAACCCTAGCCTTTTTCCAAAGTTTTCCATCCTCTGAATCTACTACTTCCTTCACACCTTTCTGGATGCCTTCTTTCTGGAACTTATATTCTCACAACCGGAGTTTGTGGCTCTTAATCTTTTGATTCATCTTCTGCCATAGAGTCTGATTCTTCCTCCTTTAGCTCAAACTCTATTTTCTCAGGTTCCTTTGATAGGACTTCATGTTTAATAACATTTTTCACCTCTCTGAACACCACATCTCGATTGTACACAACCTTCCTTGTTACTGGGTTCCGAAGCTTATAACCCTTTAAACCATCCTTATACCCAATAAAGATGCACTTTTCAGATTTACTATCCAACTTTGTTCATTTCTCCTTTGCAATATGTACATACGCATCACATCCAAATAACCTCAGATGTGAAAGAGAGGGTTTCTTACCAGTCCTTACCTCTTGCGGAGTCTTATTGTCCAACATTGATTAAGGTGATCTATTGACCAGGTAACATGCTGTCTCCACCACCTCTACCCAGAATTCGCGTCCTAACCCGGCTTGCTTCTTGCACTTTCCATCAATGTCTTGTTCATTCTTTCTGCAACTCCATTTTGTTCAAGTGTGTATGGAGTAGTCTTTTGTCGTGCTATACCACACTTCTTATAGAATTCTTTAAATTCCTTGCTACAAAACTCTCCACTGTTATCTAGACTCAGCACCTTTATCTTCTTCTCTGTCTGGTTTTCCACCAGAGCCTTAAATTCTTTAAACCTGTCAAAGACTTCAAATTTCTTCTTGAGGAAATATATCCATGTATTCCTTGAGAAGTCATCTATAAATCATACATAGTACACAGACTTACCTAGCGATGGACCCTTCACAGTCCAAACACATCACTGTGAACAAGCTCTAATATTTGTTTTGTCGTCTTACCATCAGAGGGGAAACTCACCCGATTCTGCTTCCCATATACACAATTTTCACAGAAATCAAAATCTAGATAGCTATTAGTCATACCTTCTACCATACCTTTGCCATGAAGTATTCGAAGGCCCTTCTCTCCAATATATCCAAGCCTTTGATGCCATGTCATGATCTTTTCTCTGGAGACCACTAGATTTTCTGCTCCACTTTCAGGAACCACAGAACTGTTGCACCCATCAATAACAGTGCTAGATTGCAGCTTGTACAGAGTTCCAATCCGAACTCCCCACATCATACCAGTGCTCCCCCAACCATCTTGTAGGTATCTTTCTCAAACATTGTTTTTACACTTGCATCATCCAACTTACAGAAATCAGATTTTTGGCTAATGTAGGAATATGCAGAACACCAGGAAGTGCTATAATCCTTCCACCTTGCAAATTCAACTTAATTTTTCTGTGACCGACAATTCTAGAATTCCTGTCATCCCCTAAGAAGACATCAGCACCATAATATTTATCATACTTGCAGAACCACTCTCTATGGGGACTGAAGTGAAAGGATGCACTTGAGTCAATCAACCATGCCTCGTGATCTACATGTGTACTTGAAGAAGCCATGTACACATCCCCACCTTCATCTGAGGTGGTTTTCTCCTCTACAGAAGGAGCATCATCAAATCCCTTTCCTTTGTCATGAGCTTTCGATTTATAGTCCCTTTTGTAGTGCCATTCCTTTCCTTATTTCCAGCAAACCTTTATAGGTTTTCCTGGAGATTTAGATCTCCCTCTAGATTTAGATCTCCCACTCGATGACTTATTTTTGTTTCTGTTCTGGGGCTATCCTCATACAAGCAAGACATCACCATTCTGGCTCTCCATATTTTTCTGACTCATCTCCTCCGTCAGCAAGGATGAGACTATTTCATCAAACTGTAAGGTAGTTGCATTGCTACCAATTGCAATAACCAGACTATCCCACGAATCTAGTAGAGAACACAACAAACTGATGCACTTATCTTCATCTAAAATTCTAATATCAACAGATAATAACTGACTTACCATAATATTAAATGCGTTTAGATGCTCTGTCATAGAGTCTCCATCTTTCATCGTCAGGTTATACACTTTTTTTCCATAGGAACAGTTTATTCACCAGAGACTTAGATTGGTACTAGGTCCCTAACTTGACCCACAAAGCCTTAGCCGTAGCTTCCCCTGATACATGCAACAATACTGAATCTCAGATACACAATCGTATTGTGCTCTTTGCCTTCCGATCCAACTTCTTCCATTCTTAATCGAACACGGCCGTTGGTTTAGTACACGGATCTACCATGATCCACTGATCTTTGTCCACCAATAGATCCTCCATCTTTAGTTTCCAAAACTCAAAACTCTGACCATTAAATTTCTCGATCTCTATCTTTCCACTTCTTGCCATCTTCTTTCACCACCAGAATTGATCCCGTAGATCTCCCATTGAACAGGGTCTACCATAGGCCCGAGTGAAACCCCTCAACAACAAAGGCGTCCCCTTGAAGCCAAAACAACTTTAATACCAATTGTAGGTTTTAACCCCATACAGAAATTACCTGCATACAAATTCTAAAACATAGAAAATAAACAATGCGTGAGCATAACACATAAAACACATATACACAGACATTTTCCCCTGGATCCCAATATCGGGACTACCAGATTAATTTTTCATTATGTTCCTTTCATATGTTACAATACATATATATACATGTCGAAGCATCGAATACTATGGACCGAAAACCATCACGCCCAAAACCATTTGCAAAAACCATGCACAAAACCATAGGTAGGTTCACCCACATAATATAGGGTCCAAAAAAAAAAAATTCCCCGTGAAATTGCCCCGGAATCCATAGAGGGGGGTGACCTGCCCCCCTCAAACCCCGTGGACAGGGGGGGCTCCCGCCCCCCTATGACCCCCCCCTCCCCTATGCGCAATCGGTGTAATGAAGGGGGGCCTTCGCCCCCCCTCTAACCCCTTGGTTGACTAGGGTGGCTAGTCATGGAAAGAATATAACACAACCCAACAAGGAAGTGCAACCAATGGAAATACACCATACATATGTTCCACATCAATAACAAGAATCTCAGGAACCATCCCATCCTCTCAGGTAACCAACCCCTTAATCCCACTGAGTTTTTAGACCAATTGACCCTCGGACTCTCCCATGATATGGGCATTCCAACTTTGAGAGTTCTATTGAAGCTCCCACTGTTGGCATTATGATTCAAGTGTTGTCCTTGATGGCAACTCACTCAGAGGATGGTACAAGTGCTCAGAGGTTGGTACAAGTGATGGCATCTTAATCAGAAGACAGATCTCAGTACAGCATGCCAAGGAAGCTCATACACGCCGTTTCGTTAAGCCCAAGTCGCGTGTACACGCTAGTTCGATTCATAAAAAGCGCGTGTATGTGGAAAGGTTCCTTTGGTCCATGGTGGTTAGTCCTTGGAAGTTGTGCCTATGATTTCGGACCATTGTGTCTCGACGGGCGTGTCGATCCCTAGTTTTGAAGTTGATGGTATTGTGTTACTATGGTTTTGGCTCTTGGTATTGAGCTAGGCCTAAGACTATATAAGGAGAAGAAGATCATTAGGCAAAATCATCTTTCGACAAGGGCTTGAATATCTAAGAGTGAAAGAGATCTGATTTGCAGGTGCTGGGTTGCTTGATCTAAGCCAAGGAGAGATCACATTGGTTGATGGAAGACTAGATCTAAGGATAGATCGGGATCTAATGGTTTGAAATGCACTATCATGATATGGTTGATTATGCTTATTTCTAGATCTGCATATTGTCGCAATGCTATGTTCTGGGTCTAACTAATGTCTGGTACAGCTGCAAATTGAGAAAGTTTATTTTTAGATCTGTACGCAGGTTGGCTTCGGTAAAAGAGCGTGTATACGCGGGTTTGGCTCCTTGAAGTAGCGTATATCTTTTGAAGCTTGTTTTTGGGTTTACAGTGGGGTCTGACAGTTATTGCAGAGTTCTGTAGTCTGCTCTGTGTTCTGATAACTGGTGATTGACAGGGTTCAGTGGTTCAGTGATTCAGAGTTTGGTTGTTTTATGCTTCAATGATCTGTTGTGGAAATTGAATGAATTGTGGTCTTCAGATTGTAATGTTGTGCTTCAGGAATATTCAAGTCTGAAAATGTATGAAAGGTGATACCTGAAGAAAAGAAGATTGTAGGTCAGCACCTACGTACTAGTATCTTGGCTAGTACAAGAACAAAGGGGGTTGGAGCTCCCTTCCAAGGAAGTTTGGAGAACGAGAGAAGGTTGTAGCCTTCTGCAGGTTGTAGCCTGCGTACTGGTATAAGGCTGCACCAGTACAAAAGATTGTAAACTGAAGTTTCTTAAAGAAAGATAGAGATAACTTGCAGCAGGTGGTTTTCACCCACATTGGGTTTCCACCTTATATCTTGGTGTTCATGTGTGTGACTTTTGATCCGTTCTGTTATACTGCATCTGCTTACTGTTAATGTGCTGAATAATGTCCTGATGAACTTAACTGAAGAATAAGCTAACTAAGTTATGAGTTTTCTGCTTATACGCTGTTTTATTTAGTCACAGTAGCGTGTACACGCTGTTTTACTTAACTGAAGTAGCGTATATGTTTCTGAGCATTGAAAAGGTTTGATTGATCTGATAATACTGATTCACCCCCCCTCTCAGTATTATTTCCAACACCCACAACAGGGTATGCCAATGTCCAGGGACTATTTTGCTTAGCATTGTGCCTACATCCCCGTTATTTGAGCCACATTTTTAGGCCCAAGTCACTGCCCATAATTAAATGACAGCTTCAGAACAAAAATATAACAAGGAAATGATGACACAAATGGAATTACTTAGACAAGGGCTTGACTACACCCCTACTAGCCATGACAGGCATTTCGTCAAACATATCCCAATTATATAATCTATAGTTTTAGACAACAGATCTGAGCACAGGGGTCTCATACTTATCTTAGAATCGCTAAGAACAATTGATGTCTAAACACATTATTTGTAGTTTCATCCATTAGGAAATTGACACATCTTTCATTCATTTACAAGAAAAAACATGATGAGATCCACAAATAGCCACTGTCATAACAAATTCTCATAAGCAACATAATAACAACAGAAATACCAAGGATATATTAGCCATAGAATCCACATATAAACCAATATAATACTCATGAAATAAAAATGAGAAATAACTTCATATTAATGATGCTAAAGCTAACTCGATATGGGACTACCATGTTCCACCTGACCGTAGACATGGCTAAGACAAATCTTTGTTCATCCATTCACCCCCATCCCATATTCAAAGCATGAATGTAAGATCTCAGAAAAAACGTCAATCAAAATCATCTACAAATTCCAAATTCCAAACCACTTCAACCCATCAAGGAGTGATTCCACCTCATCGCCAGACATCACAAAATCATCACCAGATTGGTCTTTATCAAAGCCTTCTAGGGCTCTAGAGCGTTTGTTCCAACCAGAGCTTCCAGGACTAGTAACTCAACCCACAGCTGCTGCCGAGATTCCAGAGTGTTTGTCCAACCAGGGCTTCAAGGACGAGTAACTCAACCCACCAAGGGTTTCCATAAAATTTTTCAAACCAAGGCTTTCAGGACTAGTAACTCGACCTAAGCTATTACAGGGCTTTTGGAGAATTTGTCCAACTAGGGCTTCCAGGACCTAGGAACTCAACCCAAGTTATGGAAACATGAGAACCAACAAGAAAAATAAAGAAATAAACCCACAACACCATGGCTATCTAGGAAATGGAAAGGCTAATCAAATCCAATGTCAATCTAGGAAATCCTCCCTGCTAGTGACAGATCATGACCAATAAACCACATACATATGACATGCATCCCAAAACTAGTGAGGAAAACATACATGCAACTTGGAACCTATAAGAAATAATCGTTGTAGTTGTCGATCCCGATGTCCTCTTGCGCTTTCCTACTCTTCCTTTGCCTTATTGCTCCAAACACCCAAGTATGCCACACTCTCCAAGAGTGCTCCAAGAAAACTCTAAGTGTCCAAGAGTATGTGTGTGTGTGTGTGAGAGATAGAGAGAGAGAGAGAGAGAGAGAGAGAGAGAGAGAGAATCTTGCCAATTGATCCTCAAAATCCATTTTATGAATGAGGCCTCTATTTTCTTCAATTTCCATTATTTTCCTTCAACTTCCTTTTCACATGCAACCTATGACCTTTCACCCTCCTTTTCTCCTAATTTCCTTTATTTCATAAATTAAATGGCAATAAATGCCTCATGCCTTTCCAAATCCTTTTCCATTTACTTAGCCAATTTCCTTAGCCATAATGAACCGAAGTGACACCTCACTAGGATGTTTGCCCACCATTCATCCTAGAATACATGTCTCATGATCTTGGTCTTGAATATTTTTACATGGATTTTTAACCAAGGCTGTTACAAAACCCTCTCCCTTGGGGGAACACCATCCTTAGTGTTCAATGACACCTATAACCAACAAGACTGCTGAAAATAAAACATACTACCCATGGAGATTTATAACACAACTCGTTGTAGTATATACAATGATCACTACTGAAGATATGAAAATCATACTGTTTACTAGAGATTTATAACATAGCTCATTAAAATATTCAAAATAACAACCACATATACTTTTAAACATTTTCTTCAACTAGCAAATAATCATACTATCTATGGATCTTTATAAATCCATATCGATATAGTATTTACAATGATATACACATATACACATATGCACATTTGCTCAACCAAAAAATAAAAGGATACAATTCCCATATCAATTAACAAGGAAATCTAGAGGCTCGCACCTCCACCCTCAAAGTAGTACCAAGATTCACCTCCTTCCCAGGAAGTCCAGAATCCACTATCTAAGTCAAAATTGCATCCATGGTCCAGTGCTATAATCTTGTGCCACTTGTCCTCTCAGTGAACAATTTACTAACTCATTGTTCCAGGCAACTCTCCCCATGTGCATTTGACTCCATCTCTCAATGCTAATGACAAAAAAAATCCATCCCCGACCTTCCCTACTCCACTACACAGTCCCTTGGGAAATCTGGTAACCCCCTTTCGTGAAATCATTCACCTTCCAAGTTCCTCAGCATCACCTATCTCGGGCGATCCATCTCTTGGCAAGGCTTCCTCGCATCAAAAGGTCAACAACCAGGGCATATACTTGCCTCAAAACCATCATACCAATCATAGAATTCTCATGGAAATAAATGGGCACTATTGGGTATAAGTGTCCCACAATGGCCCTACTCCTAAAGTGCTTTACCAACATATTGTTGCATGTTCCAATTTCTTTCACTATTGTTTCTAATTCTTATAGTTGTTTTCAACCACCCAACCAGGCATTCTTGTGCTTCTTGTACCAAGCACATAACTTCCATTAGATTTAAAATGAATTGAAATAAATTCACATCATACCTCATTAGTAGCTCGTCAATAAGGTACGCTTGCAATCTTGTTTACCTCCTGCCACAACAGGTCAAGCTAATTGTTTTATCATATCATCATGAATAAACATGTCACATCTAGTTAACCCAAACTCAACCATCATAAATTAAAATCATGAATCACATGAAATCATCATAAACCATAATCAAAGATCACATGTAATCATCATAGACCAGAATCATAAATCACTTGCATAATAAAACTAAAATAAAATATTGATACTTATCTTTTAATAAATCCTTAGCTTCTACCTTTTTCCTTATTCTGTATGCACACCGGATTGGTTTCCACACCTAACAAACACCCAGTGCCTTCTCCTCAACCATGTGCACACACACATAGTGTGCATTACACACATATAACCACACGTGACATACAACACCATGAACCACATGCATCTACACCTGACATACCACACATACATCTACACTCAGTTTACAACACAACACAATACATACTCCTACATCCAGTGTACACCACAACACAATACATACACCTACATGCAGTGTACAGCACAACACAAATATGTACACAGAGTACAACAAAATAAATACATATGTCATGATACTAGGACTACACAATGAACATACATAGTACCACATGTGCACAACACAACATGTATGACATGCACATAATACGATAGGTACACCGATACCACATATACAAAATGTACACAGTACCACTATACAAAACACCACATGCACAACGCGTACACACCATCACATGTAAATGGAACCACCTGCACAATGCCACATGTACATCACACTGCCAGTACAATGTGTACACAAGTCCAAGCATACACAACACCACATGCACGACATGTACACGACACCACATGTACATAACACCACCTACACAAAACACCATATGTACAACATGTACATGGAACCACATGCTCACATCACCACTTGTACAATCCTGAACACAACACCATATGTACATAGCACTCCATATACAACATGTACATAGAACCCTATGTACACAACACTGCATATTTGACATGCGCACAACATCATATGCACACAACACTGTATAGCACACATGTACATAGCACCATCTATACCCAACAATGCATATGAAACATTTGCACAACACTATTTGTACCGCTCTATACATAAAATTGCATAAACAACATGTACACACACTATATATACACAACACTGCATGCACACAACATCACAGATGAAACATGTACAACATATAGAGCGTATGCACAACAATAGTACCACACATCCAAAACCACATTGTCTCTATCAAGCAACCTTGCTTCGAGTGTCTTTCTACCATCCATGCTTATCTTAGCATGTCACAAAGCACATTGTTTTCATTTTGTTGATGTGTCCTTAAGTGTTACCTATTGATCTGAAATTGGGGTTTGATAACATGTTATGCTTACATGAACCTCCCACTCAGTTAAACAAATAAATGATCTAGCTTATATATGACATTTGCAGAATTAAATACTTGAAACAGGTGTATGTCTTTTTTAACTATTTAAGTGCTTTAAGTCCATTTGTTTTTTATGATATTAAACACATATAATAGCCATATAATGCATCAAATAAACATATACACATAATAGCAAATTTAATCTAGGAGTTCACCCGAATATCGTGGGCTATGTCTCCTTGAGATTTTGTCATCTTGACTTGGCTCTTTGGGATTATGGAAAAGTTTCTTTTACAAGTTCCACATTTAAATCCAAAGGTTACTGAACTGAACCAATGGGCTTATAATACCATCTATATCCTTGTCATGGCTGTCATCACTCTGCAAATATATCTAAGCTCCCTTAGACTTTATTCCTTCAATCAGTGCTCTGAGCTATCCTGAGCTTCTTGATGGCACTAACTCCTTCAGAATTCTTGAACTATCATTGAAACCTCACCTAATATCTAGCACATATCAAACACGAAAAATAGACTGATCATTTGCTTAAAATGAGAACTGCATCCCCAAATTAGGCCTTCCTCCACGGTTGGCACTAAGCTACCTGAAACTTCCCTGTAGCATCTCAGCCTTTAGAAGTCTTCAAATGATTTGCAACTCCTTGAAATGGATTCAGAAAGCTCATTACAGTCAGAAATTACTATTGGTTCATTGAGAATGAGTACTGGTAGCTCCAACTGCCTCCAACTGCCTCCAACTGCTGGTGGCTCTGAGCTCCAAAATCTTCCTGGATAAAAATCTCTAAGAAGATGACTTCTTCAACTTCTCTAGACTGTTCCATTGGCTTCAAAAGGTTCCAATTAGCCTAGTTAGCCTCTTGTTTCAGTCTCTCCCATCGAAAACTGCTCCTGGAGTGCATTTATTCAATATCCCCTAGGGATACTCCACCAAACTCAGTGAACTGGCACCTAACTCTGGATAAACATAGCATATCCCCTTTTTTTAATCCGCTCCACCAAGCTAAACCGTCGGAGGTAACCATTACAATAAATGTTGGGTGCATATGTGGGAGGTATAACCTCGACGGTTAGGGATAATTCTCCGTAGGAACTGGAAGTTGTATTAACATTCAACCGCATGTGAATGCATTGCAAATAGGCAGTTAAGTTGGCATTAAGATTCTCACCCGATAGTTAGATTGGAATTAACATTTGTTATTACCTGCTGTCATGTGTATAGTTTATGGGGACCACTGATGGGTAAGACCGCTGGCAGTCCTAACCCCCAATTCTCAAACCATTGCAAAACAAATATGTAATGTAACCAATACTTGTTAAGAAACAACATTGGGTGGAGTTGGTAGAGCATTGTCCTGCCTTGCCAAAGGTTGTGGGTTTGATTCCATCGAACCCATACAAAATTTGCATAACCATTCGAGGGACACATGGCGGCCTCCGGGTTTTCCATGTGTCAGCACTTGATTGGTCCCAAAAAGGGAATATTCCATGGAATATTACTTGGAATATACTCTTTTTAATTTTTCCAAAAACCAAATTAATCTTGCTCAAATGTCCAAAAATTACAGTTTACTGGACTTTTCAAATTGCGATAACTCCATACGGTGTCGATTTTTCGAACCATTCATGGCAACGGAATCAGGAAGATGAGATCTATCTAGTCACTTAGGTTCGACACTCTTTCGAACATTTTCTATCACTTATGTCATTGATCAATATCTGATCACTCCTCCCCATTAGGAATCTTTTGGACCCCAAAAGATTGATATACTGATTTGTACAATAGATGAGAGGACAACACCCTCTTCTTTTCAGCCTCCATACCCTTGCCTTGCATGGCTAGTGCCTTTGATCCAAAACTCGAAGGTAGTCAACACTTCCCTTCCTGGATGTGCTTGTCCTCTTGTGAAGAACTGTCTTCCTTGAACTCATTCCAGATTTCTGTTGAGAAGTTTACAAAAAGTAGTTGAACATCGCTTCCTTGATCATTGACCCATGGTGGCTCAAACAAACGTGAGATTACAACATAAATACATGCATACTTAACTGAAATTTGCATATGTACCAATGATGTCTTACTATGTCAAGAAGTCAAACCACTTCTTACCAAGCCAATTCTATGGTGACTTTTGCTGCTGCAAATCTTCTTCTGACATCTTGTCAAAAACAACATAATGCAAGAAACAACTTAATGACATAAATTCTTTCTCCATCAAAAGAAACAAATTTCACATCACGTGAATCATTATCATGTCTCTTACATCTTGGTGTACAAATGATCGACTAAATCACAAGCCAACAAAGGCATGCCTTCTTTAAACAACTTACTCTCCAAGTCAAGCATGTAAAAAAAGAACTTGACGATTCTTTTTCAAAGTAGAAAGAATTCCACCTCTTGTGAAACACTTCATCGTTATCTTCCTTTTTCAATCTTGGAGACAAAATCAACTTTTCTAAGTTGATATGACATTGCGTGCATGTTTAAACAAAGCAATTGACCATCAAGTCAATTACACATACATGTTCAAATACAATGAAATCATCAACATTCCTTTGTTCATACATACCATTCTCATGCATGTATTCCATTCTTCAACTTTCTCTCAAGCACAATCATAAGTACAAGATCCTCAATCATATGTAAATGTACTTACAAAGCTGAAATGAACATAATTTTTCTGCAATAAAGCGAGTCTCATACTCAACTTTTTCATTCACCTTCTCGTAAAAGTCTGCAACTTGCATTCCATTGGCAAAGAAATGTATCAAATCAAAAGACATGCAACTTTAACTGGATAAGAACTCTAACCATTACATACAAATCCACATCAAAGGTGCTTCATTTAACTGCATATTGACATCAACATGTGAATCATCCTGAAACACATCAATTATGGAAACTTCCTTTCCATTCTTGCCATTCTCTTTTTCCACCTTCTTCAAATTTCATGGAAGGATTATTGGATTCAAAGTCCAACACTTTTCAGCAATATGTCCTTGCTTATGGCAATAAGTGCAACACATGTGCATCCTCTTTACAACATAATTTGCCTTGTCCAATGGACATTTGGCTTCTTGCCTCCTTTTCTTCAAAAGTTTCTTGTATGTGGCCATTTTCTTCCAACATCTAGAAACACTATGGTTAACCAAACCACAAAAGGAACATCCAAAAATTTTCCAATACTTATGTGGAAATTTACCATGCTTAACATAATCAAAAGAAATGTGATTGAAATCAGATTTATACCTTTCTCTTTCGCCTTTGTTGCCTTCATGAGAAGGTGAATTGAATGAAGAAGTGGCTCCCTTCGGAACACCATCAATCTCATCAATGATTTTAGAGCTTTCAAAACTCCCTTGTTCAAGCGCATGCTTGCAAAGTATGTTTCAAACAATTGCATTCCCCATGAATACAATCTTTACAAACTTGAGGTAGAGAACCTAAAATGAAACTCCTTCTAGGAAATGTTTCAATTGCCTTCATGGCTTCTTTGGAACTTTGTCTATAATTTTGTCCATAGACAAGACTCAAATACTTAGGCCTTTCCTCAACCATTATTGGCTCAACAATGCCTTGTGCATGTTTGCCCAATCCTTTTCCTTCATAGCCCATTTTTGACATCAACTTGGACCCTATACCTCGTGTATGTTTTTCAAAAGAACGAACATAAACATTCTTAGAGGAAATTGAAGACAAACTAGGATTGCTTACCTCTTCTTCAAACTGATGCTTGACTAAGGCTTCTTTGGCAACATGGAGCTGTGTCTCCATCTCATGCATCCTTTTTAGGTTCATATTTGCAATATGAATTTGGCTCTCCATTTCCTACAACTTGTCAAAAAACAACTTCTTCTCTTCCTTCATGGAATTCAACTACTCTTGAAGTTTTGTGCTCTTCCTTTCATCTTCATACATTTGTTTCACCATATCCATCATGATGAACAAGTCATGCCTCATGTCTTCATCGAATAATCTTGTGAAGGAGGGGAATTTTGAAAACTCACTTGTAGAAGTTGTCATTATAAAAATGAACAAAATAACTTCAACAAAATTCACAAAGCTTTCAAAATCTATTAACAAAACTTCTGAACAAAATAGATGTAGAGTCAAACTCTTATTCAAGCAGCCTTTTGCAAACAAACCCTCTTGTGCTTCAAGGGTTTCCTTGAGGTCCTTTGGGTAAGGAGAATTCCTTCAGCCCTTCTTCCTTCTTGTCCTCTCTTGGACTTAGCTATCAGTAGCTTTCCCTTCACCTCTAGCAAACTCAAGCAACAGTCAGTTTATAAACAATCAAACAATCAAATTGTTTGTATTGTTTAAACACCTTTCAAGTCAAACAATAAACCAGTTCTGATACCACCTAATCTAAAATGGGGGTTTGATAACTTGTTATGCTTACAAGAACCTCCCACTTAGTTAAACAAATAAATGATCTAGCTTATATATGACATTTGCGGAATTAAATACTTGAAATAGGTGTATGTCTTTTTTAACTGTTTAAGTGCTTTAATTCCATTTGTTTTTGCTGATATTAAACACATATAATATCCATATAATGCATCAAATAAACATATACACATAACAACAAATTTAATCTAGGATTTCTCCTGAATATCGTGGGCTACGTCTCCTTGAGATTTTGTCATCTTGACTTGGCTCTTTGGGATTATGGAAAAGATTCTTTTACAAGTTCCACACTTAACTCGAAAGGTTATTGAACTGAACCATTGGTCTTAGAATACCATCTATATCCTTATCATGGCTGTGATAACTCTGCAAACATATCTAAGCTCCCTTAGACTTGATTCCTTCAATCGGTGCTCTGAGCTACCCTGAGCTTCTTGATGGCACTAACTCCTTCATAATTTTTTAACTCTCATTGAAACCTCACTTACTATCTCCAGAACATATCAGATGCCAAAAATCGACTGATCATTTGCTCAAAATGAGCATGGCATCTCCAAACTAGGCCTTACTCCATGATTGGCATTGGGCTGCCTGAAACTTCCCTATAGCATCTCGGCCTTTAGAAGTCTTCAAATGGCTCTACAAATCCTTGAAATGGATTCATAATGCTCATTATAGTTAGAAATGACTATTGGCTCGCTAAGAATGAGTACTGGTAGCTCCTTCAACTACCTCCAACTCCTGGTGGCTTTGAGCTCCAAAATCTTCCTGGATGAAAATCTCTATGAACATGACTTCCTCAACTTCTCTAGACTGTTCCATTGGCTTCATAAGACTCCAATTAGCTTAGCTATCCCTTTCTTTCACTCTCTCCCGTCGAAAATTGCTCCTGGAGTGCATCTATTCAATATCCCCTAGGGATACTCCACCAAACTTGGTGAACTGGCACCTAACTTTGGATAAGCATAGCATATCTCCTTTTTTTTTATCTGCTCTGCCAAGCTAAACCATCAGAGGTAATCGTTATAATAAATGTTGGCGCTTATGTGGGCGGTATAACCTCGGAGGTTAGCGCTAATTCTCTGTAGGAACTTGTGGTCGTATTAACACTCAACCACATGTGAATGCGTTACAAACAGGTAGTTAAGTCGGAATCAAGATTCTTTCCCGACTGTTACATTGGAATTAACATTTGTTATTACCTGCCGTCATGTGAACAATTTATGGGGACCGTCGGCAGGTAAGACCGATGCCACTCCTAACTCCCAATTCTCAAACCATTGGAAAACAAATACGCAATGTAACCAATACATGTTAAGAAACAACATTGAGCGGAGTTGCTAGAGCGATGTCCTACCTTGCTGGAGGTCGCGAGTTCAATTCCATCAGACCCATACAAATTTTTCATAACCATTCCAGGGCCACATGGTAGCGTCCGGGCTTGCCACATGTCAACACCTAATTGGTCCCCAAAAGGGAATATTCCAAGCAATAGTCTAGGGAATATTATAAGGAATATTCCTTGGAATACACTTTTTTAAATTTTTCCAAAAACCAAATTAATCTTGGTCAAATGTCCAAAAATTGTAGTTTACTGGACTTTTCAAATTGCGGTAACTCCTTCATACAGTGTCAGTTTTTTGAACTGTTTGTGGCACTGGAATCAGGAAGACGAGATCTATTTGGTTGCTTATGTTCAACACTCTTTCAAACACTTTGAAATTTGAGCTATCACTTCAGTCATTGATCAATATCTAATCACCTGTGATAACATAAACATAGGCATAATACAACCATACAATATTAATTCATATCCACATGATACTGGCCTCATATATTTGTCATGACTACTCTTTCCACTTGATTCCTCATAAACCATGATCTTCTTCACTACATTCACTTGCATAAGCAATGATTCTTGCATAATAATGATTCCTAATGACCTTGTTAGGCAACAACATGCATACATACATATACATACATATAAACATTAAAATATAAACAATCACGATCCATGATGACCATGTCAGAAAACAATCAAACATACATACATACATATATGTATATACATATATAAACATCAGCATAATCGTGATCATAACATAATTACCAGATAACATAAGGTCAAGGTTAAGAAAACTCCCTTTATCTGTGCACACCATGCACAACATTGAGAACAATCATTCCCAACATAACCAAGGCATTTGACACCTCAGATCCATTTAATTCACCTTTCTTGTTACCTTTCTCATGATTATCTTACCATCATCCATTTACACCAAAGGACCCAATCAGTCCAACTAGCTGTCATACTCTTGTCTTCAACTGCCCTTATATATGCACTAAACTTCATCCAAGTCTTACCTTACCTGTTAGGTACCACACACCTCTCTCCGAGCTCCATTAACTTCCTCCTTCAAAAACTGATTCCCAAGAATCAAAACATAAAAGGTAAGAATAAGAAGAAAACAATAGAAAACCATGAAAACCAATAACAATATGACACCATGAAAAAAGTGGTATGGCCATACACTAGACATAAACAAAGCTGCAAATCAAGCGAAAATAAAGCACAATGAATAAAAATTAGAAGACTGTCAACAAACACCATGACTCAATCCCCATGGTTTCCAATGCTTCCAAAGAAAATCTCAACCTGAGCCTTTTTCATAATTTCATGGTAGTCTCTTTACCATGCACTCCCCTGCATCATATTGCCATAAACACATAATTGTCAGTGCATAAATAAACATAACAATACACCGGTTACCTTACCTTGTTGTGCCAAGCATGTTTCTTGCAATTGAACACATCCACTTCATATCTAAAGGGACTTGAATCCTTTGACAAATATAGCCATAACTAAAACTGGAAGTAATACATTTCAAATACATATTTGTGAATATAACACATATCCTCATAATTTCAGACAAATTCAAGGTTAAGAAGACTTCTTGTATGCAAAGTACTCATTCATTTGGAATTTCATTTTCCAAACATATCCAACGTAATTCTCACCCAATTCCTTCCTTTTACCTTTTCTCTATTGCAATTGAGTCTTACTATGCACTGTCACATCACCCAATGGTTAGTTATATAGACACATCAACTATTACCTTGTCAAGCTAGTACCAAGCATGTTTCCTTGCAATTACTCACACATGTCAATAACACATTCCAAATATCCAGACACCATGTATATTAATTTGAAATCAGCCTTTGCCAAGTCTAACAACCATGTCATAATCGATAGTCATCTCATAGTCATTAGACATAATGCTACAACTATTACCTATTACACGCAAGTAGATGTCAGTTATCTTAACACATGTGTGAGTAAAACCATCTTAAAACAAGATCATTTTGGCAAGAAATCTTATAGACACATACTCATATCATTCAAGTTATCAAACATTCAGACAACATATATACGACCTAAGAAAACTCATACCTTAATATATCTCAGGGGGCAATCTTTTCTGCACAATCAATCTAGATTAGCATGATATAACTTCACAACATATCAACTCAAACATAAATAAGGTCATGATATCCATAATAACCACTGGATAACATGTTCACATCATAAACTCATAAAAAATTATCATTCATACATAAGAATCACATCTGCATATTCTATCTAGATTAGTATGACATAACATATTAACTCATACCTTAATGTCATAACCTTAACCATTTTCATAGACCAATCCAAATTAGTATGATACATATAACATCAAGATCTTAATGTAATAACCTTGACCATCAAGTTACTAGCATATAACAACAAGAAGTTATATATCATGCTCATCAAAAACATATAACTTAATCGTCAAGCTAACTATAATATAACAACAACAAGTTAACCTATAACATAATCATCAACAACATATAACATAATCATCAAGTTATCTAACCTAAAACAACAATAGAAATGCATACAACCACAGGTTATTATCATTCATGACTATCTGACACATGTGCATATGACTACACTAATAAACCAACATTTATCATCTGTGTAACCATAACATCAATAGAATGAAAGGCATACACATAACCATAATGCATATAACAATCCTTAACCTACATACTTGCATGCCCAACATACAAACTTGTATGACGACATTCTTTTGCCTTGAGGTCCAATGCTACAACTTCAATTTAATGATCTGTATCTCCTGTTCTATCTCAGCCAACACATTAGCATCATAACATACCAATAGTATCATGATGAACTAAAATTCATACAATGACCTCACAATGCATGTTTTACCTACTATACATGCATAACCATAACCATGATAGTGCATGCATAATAACATATGGACATTGAATTGCATAACAAATGCATATATAACCATGCACTCATGACGATACATTCCACAACAACACCATCAACATTAACATAGCGACATCACTACAACCATGATCAACACCATGCAAATTCAACAAGAACATGGACTACAAGCATAAGGAACACCTATGCAACCGACATGAATGCATGACCAGCACACTGCCTATCCAGTTCAACAGGTGAACCATGCTCTGATACCACTCTATAACACCCTCCTCCCATATCTACCCAAGTAACTGGCCAACGGGGGTAAACATATGATGAGAAGTTACTATGATATGATTTGACCTCGTCACGTTAAGGAAGTGGAACCAATAGAAACACACTATGTATACCTTCCACATCAACAACAATACTCTCAGGAACCATCCCAACCTCTCAAGTAACTAGCCCCTAAGTCCCACTGAGTTTTTAGACCTATTAAACCCCAGAATCTTCCATGATATGGGCATGACAGCTTCCAGAGGGCTCAGGATGCTCCCACAACATGGTATGCCAACGTCCAAGGACTATTTTTCTTAGTGTTGTGTTAGTGTCCTTGGAATTTGTGCCACTTTTTCAGGCCCAAAGCCCAGGTCACTGCCCAAAATGAAATGACACCTTCATAACATAAATATAACAAGGAAATCATGATACAAATTCAATTACTTGAACAAGGGCTTGACTGGACCCCAACTAGCCATGACATGAATTTCATCAAACATATCACAATTATGTAATCTATAGGTTTAAACAACATATCTAAGCATGGGAGTCTCATACTTATCTCAAAAACGCTAAGAGACATTGATGCCTCAACACATTAGTCGTAGTTTCATCCACTAGGCCATTGACACATTGTTCATCCATTTACTAGAAAAAAACATGATGAGAGGCACACATAACCACTATCATAACACATGATCACAACCAACATAATAAAAACATAAATACCATGGATACATTAGCCATAGAATCCATATATAAACCAGTATAATAATCATGAAATAACAAAGAGAAAGAAACTCACATTAATGATGGAAAAACCAACCTGGAATGGGACTACCATGTTCCACCCAAGCATAAACATGGCTGAGCCAAATCTCTCTTCATGTAGTCACCATCGTTCCATATTCTAAGCATGAATTTGGGATCTCATAAAAAACATCAATTAAAACCATCTAGGGCCTCCAAAGATCAAACCACCTCAACCCATAAAAAAGTGATTCCACCTCACTATCATACATCACACAACAATCACTATATTGGTCTCTATCAAAGCCTTCTAGGGATCTAGAGTGTTTGTTCCAACAAAGGCTTATAGGACTAGTAACTCAACCCATAGCTATTGTTGGGCTTCCAGAGTGTTTTTCCAACAAGGGCTTCCAGGACTAGTAACTCAACCCACCAAGGGCTTCCAGAGTGTTTGTCCAACCAAGGCTTCCATGACTAGTCACACAACCCATGTTATTACAGGGATTCTAGATTTTTAGCACAACTAGGGCTTCAAAGAACTAGTAACTCAACCCAAGCTAAGGAAACATGAGAACAAACTAGAAAAACAAAGAAATAACCCAACAACACCATGATTATACTGGAAATGGAAAGGCTAGGAAAATCCACTGTGAATCTAGGGAATCCTCCATGCCAGTGATAGATCATGACCATTAAACCACATGCATATGCCATGCATGCCAAAACTAGTGAGGAAAACATACATGCAACCTAGTACCTGACAGAAAAGCCCATTGTAGGTGCTAATCCTGATGTCCTCTTGCACTTTCCTGCCCTCCCTTTTCCTTTTTCTCCAAAAACACAAGTATGCCACACTCTCCAAGAGTGTTCCATGAAAACTCTAAGTGCCCTAGAGTATGAGAGAGTGAGAGAGAATAGAAGATATCTCCACCATAACCTGTCAAAAGCTTTCTGACTAATCCTCAGAAGCCTTTTATCAATGAGGCCTCTATTTTCTTCAATTTCCATTATTTTCCTTGAATTTCCTCCTCACGTGCAACTTATGACCTTTCACCATCGTTTTCTCCACATTTCCTTTATTTTCATAAATAAAATGAAAATAAATGCCTCATGCCTTTCCATATCCTTTTCCATTTCCTTTACCAATTTCCTTAGCCATAATAAACTAAAGTGACACCCCACTAGGATGTTTTTCCCACCATTGAGCTTGGAATACATGTCCCATGATCGTGGACTTGTATATTTTTACATGGATTTTTAACCAAGGTTGTTACACACCCATTCCTTCTACGTACCCCTTAGGTAATTTCTTCACCGAAGCAAGCGTTTTTCTCCCTTTTTATTTGTTCTTTACACTCATTTCTTAGTGTTGATGTATTTAAATCTTCAAACAACTTTGCTCGCGGTTCTGGAGACTATATACCAAATCTCATGTCTCTCTTGTTTTCCTTGCAGGTGAGATATTTTGTCTTGGCTTCTTATTCTCCTTATGGAGGTCCGTTACTAGATACACAACAACTAACTTTTAGACGTTCTTCTTGTTCTAGTTTTTTTGGGTTCTCTGCCCTTTTCTCAAAATTCTCAAGGGTTAAAGCTGCAAGCCAGGGTCTTGAAATTAATGTGTTGTTCTTATTTTTTCCTCATCTTGTAGACTTTAGGTCTTGAATAGTTGTTGAAATTTTTTGGGCCTTCGTATTCTTTTAAAGGGTTATGTAATTCTCTTAAGGACTTATTCTGTAGATGAGTTTTACGTTTCTGCTTTCCAATAATTATGTAATTGAAGTAAAGGGACATTCCTCTCGGTTGTTTTGTATTTTTTTGGAATTTCCCATTAGGATTTTAGTATATAAATTGAAGGCTACTATTGACAATGCCTTTGTTGTTAACAATTCAATTTCCCTCATAGTTGTCAATTTTTGGTATCTAATTATTTATTGATGTAAAGGTAGTCTCATTTGGTTCTTCTGTTGGTTAAATGCTGAATGAATTGTCTAATTCCTAGCTTATTTTTTAATTCTCTCTTCCTTTTTTAACGTTTGTACTTAGATTAGATATTGTATCTTTACTATAGATTGTTTCATTCAGCTCTACGTGCATGGTTATTTGATTATGTTACAATTTGTAAGGTCATCACACCTAGTAATTTTTATCTCAACAATTATAAATCATACCTTCAGAGGAACGAAATTCGACCAGTTGGAATATGTTCCTTTGATTTTAGGTATTAATATCTCTGTGTAGGAAGAATGACTATTTCCGGTGAACCTCAGGTTCAATATCAGAGACTAAGCTTCTTCCAATATTACTATGTTGGACACTTACCATTTGCTTCTTAATTCTACCACCCCCTTTAATCTCTACAGTTAGTTACCCTACACATGCAAGATTTCATATAGGTAAAATTTTTATTTCAAACAGTGACAGAAATCAATATTTCGTATTGGAAACTAACTCTAGATTCATTTATTCCTGTTTCCTTTGGTTCAAACATAGAAAGAGCCTTCTTGTAGCTTTTTAACATAAAAATATTACTTTATCCATCCATTTCTATACATTGAGAATCATGTTAACTATATCAACAGTTTTCTATTAACAATACTTTGTTTATGTTAGAATTTTTGCAAATTTATTTGTCTACTATGTTTATCAAGAATTAATCATAGAAGGAAAACCCTTTCTCATATTTCAAGAAGAGAGCACTTTCTCTTCCAGAAAATGGATACATTTAAGATATCAGTTTTGCTTCAAATAAAAGATACTTATATATCTTAGTTAGCTCTCTCATAGAAATAGAACTAGGAAGAGACTCTTTCAACCACCTAACCTATAGAATAGAAATTACATCCAAGTCTCCCTCTGAACCTCTTTAGTTTTTAGAGTAGTTTAATATGATAGCCATTCTAGGAGCTCAGGACCTCCAGTCCAGTTTATAATTTTCATTTCATGGGTTCCACTAGTTATGACTATCTAAAGAAACACTTCGGCAATAGACATGCTCATTTGACAATGTCCTGTCACATGTTTTTCTCTTTTCCTCTTACTTCTCTCTCTAGCCAGTCGTGGCCTTTCACCAATTGAGATGTTTTCTTTTAAATCTCTCTAGTGTAGTAACTATATAACTACATGGAAACTTGAGATTTTATTTTTGAAGTCTTTCCCCCTCATTTCTTTGAATCAACATAACTTTAAAACAAATAAAAATAATAAATAAACTTGCATATTAAAGTTCTTTTACCAACCTCTACCAAATATAAATTACGAAGTCTTGCACAGTAAAAGTAAATAACAATTATTTACATGACAAGGGATGTTACAAAATTATTCACACTCTCAATTCTATATTCCTTAATTTTTAACAAAGAGATCTTAAAAATAATTCTTCTTACAACTTATCAATGATGTGCGGATGTGTTAGAAAGTTTAGCTTTGTCACCTTGATACACATGTTTGTCAATAAATTTTTAGTCTTGACACACAAGTTTGTCACTAAATTACCTCCCTTGTGATGCATAAATCCATTGTAGTTTTACTTTATTTATCTAAGTAGTTGGTTTTGAAGCCCAATTTTTTCACTAGATTGACACACTTCTAACATATCAAGAAGTTACAATTTTACCTTCATGTCTTTAAATTGTGCAAGTTTTATACTAATTCATCGCACTTGTGACATATAAATAAGTTGTAATTTTACCTTTATGTATTTAAATGTTCAAGCATGAGATAAACCTTTGTCTCTAAAACTTTTCACATGCTATGTCTAAGGAAAATGTAGTTTTACCTTTATGTCTAATTTTTCAATTTTGAGACACATGTTTACTAAAATTTCAGGATTATGACATTAAGGGAGACCACAAAATGGATGCAAACATGACACACATGCCATGGTAATAAACTTTCACTAGAAATGAGATAATTGTCATAATATTTCATCAATGTCATGAGAAAATATTGATTATTTGATATTTGTATTTCATCTCTTTTGCAATAACACAAACATTAAAATAATGTTATAATTTGTACCCAAATTTTGTAATTGCATCACACCATGGTCCATATTGTATTGAAATAGTTACACAAAATTGAATATTCCCAACTCATTGATATTGAGATTATGTAGAGACCATACTCCATTGGTTGATTTTTATAGGAAAATATATAGATAATGCTTTACGGGTCATTGTTTCTCTTTGGTTTCTCTCACTCCTTGCTTTAGTGGTATTTTCCCATGATGTCATAGAAGAAAACATCTAATATAGTTTTCCTATACAATTTATTTCTAATGTCACACATTAGGGGATAATTGTTAACATCTTGTTATAGTCACTACAACAATGCCTAAAATTTTTGGGCATATCTAGATTTTTGGGTCCCCCTCTGCTTTCTTTAGGTCATATAGGTTATGGTCATGTTTTTAATTGTTCTATATCCTTATGACCCTTTCCTATTAGGCCCTATAAGTGTACCCACTTACATGGTGCATGTCATCTTTACTCTTAACTCGAAAATTGATCACACAGATGCATTAGAGTATAGGGGAATACCTCTTATGGATAACTTCACCTTGTCATGGTCCTCATTTATCCCAATTTCATTAGGGTTTATAAAATGATATATATCTTATGCATCTTTCAAACCCTAGATTCACATGATTAAGGATCCAGCCTTCCCTTGCATTAATCCCTAGCCCCCAAATGCATGTTCATATATACTTCAGGATAATTGCAATGCAATTGCATCATCATGTCGGGCATCTCATGGCATGTCGAAGTCACCTGCAACCAACAAGTCCATCGAAGTCCTAGCTATCAAATTCTTTGAATATAGGGATATGTTTGTGTATGAAAAATTGAGTCTTTAAAGTTTCGCCTTTGCAACTTTCTCAACAAAAATCTTTGAAGGCTATTCATATTAAGGGCATTTGTAATCATTTCTTGTAGTTACCACAAATCTTTTCATGAAAGATTACCTAATTATTTCACACCCTCTATTTTATTGTCCTTTTAAGACCATAATGATTTAGTTTGTAAAAGCTTGTCTTATATTATATAAGGCTACTAACACATTTCATTATTATTGTGCACACAGGGTGAATAATGAGGAATGTCCCTAATGGAACCATGAAGGTTTCGATGTCAGAATGATACAAGGACATATAAGAATTTAAACAAAGCTACCTTTGATACATAATGGTGTAGGATAACTCTAAACCATGTAAGGCCTATTTAATATAAATATCGACTTCACGACGTATTTTTATAAAGAATGGTGCTATATATATACACCATGAGGGTTTTTAAAGAATGGCGTTATACAAAGACCTTTGTGAACGTATATATTCACAACATAAAAGTGATGCAATATAGATAAAAGGTAATGTGCTCAAGATTCTTATTAAGGTGAGATGGAAGGATGGAGGGATATATGTAGATTACAAAAAGGTTACTTCTGAGCTATGGTTACAAGTGTTATGGCATTGTAAAGATGCATTAGGATCACAATCCAAAATCAGCACTCGGGTGAAACATTCCTTTAATATATATGCAAAAGGATGCCAAGGGATAATGTTGTAGGAATTTATAGGGTAAGTTCCTTAGATAGAACAAGAAAGGAAACTGCTCACAAATAGATCATAGATCAGTACACCCATATTATTGACATGGTTAAAACCCTCAAAGAGGGAAACAGTCCACGACTTGAGCCAACTTGACCACTTCAGGAAATTTATTAATGTAAAAGAAAGAAAATTTACATAAGCTTCTCTCTTGAACGGTCACATAACAAATTACCCTCCATGCTCTTTAAATATAGATCATGGACCAATCGAGTGTTAAGTCACATATCAAGTGTCGGTAATACCAAGGAGAGAATGAACCATCAGATCACTTCATGTCTAGAACATATTGTGAGCATCAAATTGTAAGTTACAAAAATTACATACTAAATAAACACACTTTACCTAACTATATACTAGACCAAGTTGTACTTAATTATTTCCTATGTGTCGGAATATCCTAACACCCCCCTTAAGAACAACTTGGGATAGGATTGAAGGATGTACAAAGATGACACAATAGGAGAAGGAGTGAGGCATTAGAGCCTATCCCCCCTTAGTGAAAACTTCCTGAACTCCAAAAATAAATCAAAGTATAGTAAAATTCACCTCTCTGAGAGCCATTGTAAAGATTTCTGCAACTTGATCACTGATTGAACAATATTTCACTTCAAGAAAATGGTCATGAATGAGCTTTATGATGAAGTGCATGTGTAGTTCAATGTGTTTTCTATGCTGATGTTGGACTAAATCTTTGCATAGTTGAATGGAACTTTCATTATCACACCAAAGTGTAGTTAGATGTTGCTACTAAAAACCAAACTCTCACAGGATCTAACGAAGCCACATGTCTTCGTTACTAGATTCAATGACACCACAATACTCTGCTTATTCTGAAGAAAGAGAAATGGCACTCTATTTCTTGCAAGCCCATGTAATAGAGTGAAGATATAACAGGCAGTAAACTTTCGATCATCAGGTAACCAACCCAATCAGAATCAGTGAAACCAACCAATAGAGGAGATGCTTCTGCACTGTAATGAATCCCAAGCTAAATTGTACCTCAGACATAACGAAGTATTCTCTTAGCTGCTTTCCAATGACTTTCATGTGGTTTTGCATAAACTGAGAAATAAGGCCAACAACAAATGAAAGGTCAGGATGGGTATGGGTTAGATACCAAAGTTTTCCAGCAAGTTGATGGTATAAGGTAATATCAACTTTAGGGAGATTACAAGTGGCTAAAAGTTTGGCTCCATACTAAAAGGGAGAAGTGGTTGGCTTACAATCTTCCAAGTGAAAGATGCATAGAAGATCATATGCATTCTTAGACTGGGAAAGGGAAATACCTTCTTTGGATTACAAGACTTGAAGACCAATAAAATAACGCAAGTGTCCTAAGTTTGTCATTTCCAACTGCTTTTTATGGCTAGACTTCACTTGGTTTATAAGGTTGGGATCACTACCAGTAAGGATAAGATCATCAACATAAAGAACAAGAATGATAAGAGACTTACCCACTTTCTTGGTGTAGATAGTATTGTCAGAATGACACCTAGAATAGCCAGTGTCTAAAAGAAAGCTATCCATTTTGGCATACCAAGCCTGAGGAGCTTGCTTGAGACCATAAAGGGATTTTTAAGCTGACATACAATGCTGGAGTTTATTTTTATAAAGCCATGAGTTTGTTCGATATATTTTCTTCATACAACTCCCCATGCAAGAAGGAAAATTTAACATACATCTGATGGACTTCCCATTTGCAAGAGGGAGAAAGGGAAAGAGAAAGGTGGATATAATTAATTTTGGCAACAAGGGAGAACGTTTCAGTATAGTCAATGCCTTCAACTTGTGAAAAAACCTTAGCAACAAGACAAGCTTTATGTTTATCAACTTTTCCATCTGGTCCAAACTTGGTTTTGTAAACTCATTTGCATCTAACAAGTTTTCGTCCCTTTGGAAGAGGAACAAGGTCCCATGTATCATTTGAAAATAATTAACAATATTCTTCATTCATAGTTGTGTCGCAATTTGGATGGCCTGAAGCTTCTAAAAAGGTGTCAGGATCATAATTTCTTTGAATCTTGATCCAGTAAAGAAGACGCTCTATCAAATTGAGAACGTGTACGACGTTGATTTGTAGGATCACCTGCAAGAGCACCTGCTGCATCCCAAGTAGCGCAAACCTATTTTAGAAGTTGTGGAGCTAAAGGAGGATCCGGAGAAGGTGGGGGAGGATTTTCATCCTCACTATCATCATCTGAAGAAGAAATATTTTCAAAAGTAGAAGGGATAGAGAGAGGTGGCACATCCACCGAACTAGGTTCGTAGGCTGTTATATTTTCAGCAAACTTTACATCTCCTCTAATGATAACATATATCCAACAAAAAGACATTTTTCACTCTTAGGTTTTGAGGCTTTATTTTTCTCATCTGGGATATGGGCCCATGCTTCACTTCCAAAAATATGAAAGTGACATACATCTGGTTTAATTGAGCTACATGCTTCTTCTGGAGTGATATTATTTAAAACCTTAGTAGGAGTGTGATTTACTATTTAATTTGTACAGTTAATTGCTTCTGCCCAAAAACTAAGTCTAAGTCCTTTAGATTGAAGTGTACAATTAGCCATTTCCTTTAAGGTGTGATTCTTTCTTTTAGCTACACCATTTTGTTGTGGAGTATATGGAACAGTATGTTGCAATTGAATTCCATGCTTAGTGCAAAAGTTTATGAATTTGTTGTTAACATATTCTCCACCATTATCATATCTTAGCTTAAGAAGGTTATGTGCATATTGTTTCTCAGCAAAGGCCTTAACGGCCAAGAACATGTTAAAGACTTCACTCTTTATTTTTAAGATGTATACCCAAGTGCGTCTGGAGAAAACATTAATGAAAGTTAAGAAATAATTGTAGCCAAAGAATGAAACAACTGGAAGTGGATCACGTAAATCACTATGCACAAGCTGTAAAGGGGATGAGGTGTGCCAAGAGGCATGTTTTTCAAAACTATCCTGATAATATTTTTTGCGTACACATCCGAAACAAATAAAATCTCTGCAAAATACCATAGGAAGGCCTGTCACTATATTTTCTTTACATAGATTTGGAGTGATAGTTTAAGTGACCAAATCGCTCATGCCAAAGTTTTCTCACTTCATCATTATGAGCAACAAATATTAAGGGAAGAGTTGATGACCCAAATTTGTTAAACTTATACAACCTTGTAGAATCATCAGCAATGCTAGTAGTTAAAATCTGTCTAGGATCTCTTAGGTCCTTAATTACAACAACATGAGGTGAAAATTCAATGGTTTTACCTTCACCTAAATGAGTTATCTGATATACAAATAGAATGTTATAGGATAAGGTAGGAACACATAATACATCATTAAATTGACCATTATCTATTTGAATAGTTCTAGTCCCTACAACGCTAAGAGATCTATCATCACCAACATATATATTTTTGGTGTTAAAATCATTTAAATAAGAAAATGTGGGTTTGTTTTTGGCCATGTGATAAGAAGCTCCAGAATCAATGAGTCATTCATGAGAATGAGAAGAATAAGATACATTTAGTGCATAACCAGACCGAGACGCTTGCCAACCACATGTAGAAAGTGTTATTCATGAAGATGAATTTGAATTCGAAGAGTGCTCCAAATGGATGTTATGCTTCTTCATTGATACCTCCAAGGCTTCCATCTTATTAAAGAATTTGGATTCTAAGTGGTTGTCATGATTGCAAAAGTTGCAATGTCTATCAGTCTTCTTCCCTTTGTTTTTAGTTTCCTTATCATTTTGTTGAGTTTATTTTTCGTTGTGAGACTGAAATTGCTTAGGACCCTTATTTGTTTTAGGACCATTCTTTTTAGGATATTCCTTCTTAGTATTGTTGAACTTGGTTGCTACTTGGCTACTAAGGCTTTCTTAGAAGAGTTTCCAGTATTAAGAAGACCAAGATGTAGGAGTTTTTCTTGCTCTCTTATTAAATAATCACAAAAGGCATCAAAATAGGGGGACTTGTAGTCTTGCCCTTGAGAAATAAAGGCTTCTCTAATAGAATGAAAGGTGGAAACAAACACAGAGTAGGAGGATCCTAGCTTGGTAAGAATGGAATAGATAAGCATATCGTCTTCTTTGTTATCCTTAACACCTTCCAAGAGAAGTTTAAGGGTCTTGAACTTTGACAAAAAATATTCAATGGAAGAAAAATTATTGGGGTCCAACATAAGCAAATCATTTTTGAGTTGATGGGATCTAATTTCATTTTTAATTCCAAAAATTTTATTGAGTTGTTTCATTGCTTCATCGAGGGTATCAATTTTTGTGATATGGAATCTAAGATCTAAATAAATAGACATCCCTATCAACCCACGTGCTTGATATTACTTATTTTCCCATTTGGCTTGCTTATCTTCATCTTTATGTTTAGACTCTTGGCTTGAGGCTATTCTATAAAGACCTTTACGTCTAAGTAAATTCACAATCTAAGATAGCCATTGGAAGTAGTTGGTGCTATCAAGAATAACTATGTATGAAATATCTATTTTAAAAGAAGCTGAAGTTTTAGATGTTGAAACAAAGTGTTCCAGTGGAAATATCTCAAAAAATTAGACCAATTAAAAAAAAGGCTCTGAAAATGACTTCTGAATGAAGAATTTATGGTTTTTTTAATAAAATTTGTTGAAGATGTTGACGAACTATGTGAATGTTGGGAAGTGAATGATAATGTTATATAAAAATTAATTTCCCCCTTTCCAAACTTAATCTAATTAGCTCACTTTAAAAACAATATTACTTTATGTGAACCACTTTTATAAATAAGTGAAAGTCACTTTTACAATGATACTTTATGAACTATCCATCAGATTGTAACTTAAATAAAAGATAAAGTGACTTTAGAATTATAAGTGACTCACTTTTTATAATGGGTGAGAAGACTTTTACATAAAGTAACTTTAAAACATGAATTACATGTGTTTTTTGAAAAAGTAACTCAACAAAAAGAAATACTTGAACCCAAGACCTTTATTCTCATAAAGTAAATTTGGACCAAGTGAGCCAGTTTAAAAGATTAGTAATTTTTGGAAAGGAGGAAGGGTTTTTCTTTTTTTGCTCACTAAAGCTTTGGAGTGCGTTCTTACTTGGAAAACCCCCTTTTGCCTACAAAGCAGAAAAACAACCACACAACCCAAAACGAACAAGCAAAAGTAATCCAAGCCTTACGACTTAAAGTTAGATTTGGCTGGAAACTAAATATTTTCCTCAATGTTTATAATTTTCCGAGATCACACTCAGGCGCAACAAAAAAAGAATACACATGAAAAAAATCATTTCTTTCTGTTTTTGGTTTGCCTAAATCACACTGAGTCATGGGGAAAAGAGCATACGCAGAAATGAAAGGTATAAATCCGGTAATAAAAAATTATGGAGGATTATAAACCGAAATAAACAGAGAGATAAATAACTATAACTGCAAATAAAGATTGTATACCTCCAAATCTTAAAAATGACGTAGCTAGGGATACCAAAAACATTTTTGCGTGAAACGAAAGGGGTTCCTCACTGGAACATATGCTCCTGACACAATGGAGGAGTCTTCTCAGCCTAAAAGTGGTCAGAAAGAATAGATCTAGGAAACGACGATCGGATGTAGTTGTACTGGCTTCAGATTTGGATCACCAATGGATGTGGACCTCAAATAGCTATGATACCATATAGGAATTTACAGGGTAAGTTCCTTAGATAAAACATCAAAGGGCACTGCTGACAAACAAATCACAGATTAGTACACCAATATTCTTGACGTGTTTAAAACCCTCAAAGAGGGAAGCAGTGCACAGCCTGAGCCAATGTGGCCACTTCAAGGAATTTATTAATGTAAGAGAAAGAAAATTTACATAAGCTTCTCACATGAATGGTCACCTAACAAATGACCCTCCATTATTTTTAAATAGAGATCATGGACCAATTGGGTGTTAAGCCACGGATAATGTGTCGTTAATACTGAGGAGAGAATGAACCATCTGATCACTTCATGTCTATAACATATCATGATCGTCAGATTGTAAGTTACAAAAAGTACATACTAAAGAAACACACTTTACCTAACTATACACTAGACCAAGTTGTACTTAATTATTTCCTATGTGTTGGAACATCCTAATAAACATTTTATAAATCCCACATATATAAGGCCTTGGAACTTATGCTATCGACCCATTGAAGATTTTTTTGAGCCGTCAATGCTTATATAATCCCAAAATGTATGGTACTGACCATATTGAAGCATATAATGTCACATACATCATTTTGCAAAAGAGAAAGCCTTAGCATACAAAGTTGTCAGAGCTTCGGTGAGGAAGGAATATAACGTTGGAAAGAGTAATGGCAAATAAAATGTATCATTAGTGTTCCAGAACAAAATCAATATGCTAATTGCGTCATGCATGTAATACAAACCAAGCATTGGAGCTATGCAGTCACATTTTGAGGAAAAGTTGGGAACTACAAACTCTAGGCAACAAAGGATTGACGTGTATCATGAGAACGTAATAAAATGCATGCTTCACACCTAGGTGTGGACAAGATTAAAGATCCATTAAGGTGAGACATGTCATTCAATGGCTTAATGTACATTTGCCACGCTCTAGTCATCAAAAGGAAATATGAATGTTCCAAAGGAAGTTGCAATAGTTGCATCGCTCTTTGAGGATTTTTTCTGAAACAAAGGGGCACAATATTAGCGGTGTAAATATTTAACATTGACCAATGTGTGAAAACACAACCAACTGATGAGGGGATATATTATGAAAGAAATTAAAATAATGCATGAGATCTAAATAGTTACAAGACATCCATTCTAGGGGTCATTGGACCTGTCAATGCATATGTGAAACCATACGATTTTCACTCATATTCGAAGAGTAAAGAACCTTCGCTAACAAGGCATGTGAGAGATATATATTAAATAATGAAAACATATCTAAAGCCTAACATGTGTGTTGGTGGAAAATTATAAAAGGTAAAGACCATGGGTTCAAAAGAAGGGTCTAACAAAGGATCTATTGTAGTATAGCGTAATGCCAAAAATTTCACTTTACTGACAAGAAGTAAGGTGTATCACTCGAGGCATGTCGTAACCTTACTAGGATAGGTACTAGAACCAAGCATCAAGGAGAGTTGTGCAAAGACTATAATTCAAATCTACTCTAACAAATCATAGCATCTGACATATAGCCAGTGCAAAGTGAGACTTGCAACAGATCCAAAGAAACAGAAGACATCCACATTCATGCATAAGAAAATTTTGAAACTATAGAAATTCAAGGAGGAACAAAAGTATCATCATACAATGTAGCTCAAAAATAGATATGCAAAGAAAAAAACCAAGTGCAATAGACTCAGCAACAACATCTCGACATATGACATTTTCTTCCTCTCTTCTTGTTGTCTTCTCCTTTTTCCTTTATCAAATTTTCTCTCCTAAACTACCAGTCTCTTCCTCAGATTCCATGCACTTTACTCCTTGGCTTCTTTTGTGACTCAGCTACAACTAATTCATCTCTCCTTGATAGTTGTAGCTCATCTACCCTTGCATGTCCCCATATTTTCCACTTGCCAACTTCAGTGTCTAACAAAATTTGGCATATTTTCTCTCTTTCCCTCGGATGTTTCCTCTATAACTTCTCTTTAATCAGACTTGGTTAAAATGTGTCAAAAACTCTATCCCCAAAAATGAAGAAGCCAATAGGCCCCGACCACAATCGATTGAATCATCCCCGAGTCAATCCTTATCTAATGTCGGTGTTTCTTATTGCTTCTATGAGGCTCCTTCTTGTGTTGCTTCTTCTTGAATTGTTCCTTCATGTGTTGCAGGTTCTCCTTCAAACGAAGGACCCAACTCTGGGACATATTGGATGGTTGTGGTCTTGAATTGGGTATATTCAGCAAGGGTTGACAAGTAGGAAAGCATAAGAGAGATAGCTTTCTCAAGAATGACGTGATAAGTTCAACTATAGGTTTGGTAGGTCGGGTATTCATGAGGGGATTCCACTGAGTATTTTCTTCTCTACCAAGCTGCCACAACTTCTAAAGATGGACTTGTGCCAATGTTTTGAGGTCACGAAGAAGAGCCTTAGTGGCTCGAGAGCCATCCTCAATATGTTGGATTTTCTTCTCAAGAAAATCATTCTATGCAATCAGATCTTGTTGTTGGTTGAGGTCAGTGTAGTCAAGGCTTGGTTGAAAAATTGGTGATCTTGTTGGCACAGTGCATAGACTGGATGATTTTTCTTGACAAGGAACCCCAACTAGTCATGAATATGAGTGAAGATTTATTTAACCTATATGGTAGCCTGATGAAGGGAGGCATTCAGAGAAGCCACATCAGTAATGTTCTTCTTGATTTGAGTGGCACATTATATGGCTAGATCTGGGAACACTCTTTAGCTGGTTTCGACAGTCTTTTGAATATCCTAGTTTAACAAAATAAGTTATGTGCATGCAATTCTGATGTGGCCATAACAATATGAGAGGGTGCAAGATAAGAAATCCTCTAATTCATTTGGTACTACATCAACAATGGTCAGCCAAAGACCTTGGAATTGGGTGTTGATATCATCGACTTGTTGTTGCAGCGCTTAGTTTTCTTTGAGGAGTTGATCACGCTTGACTACAATGGAGAGAAGTTCCTTCTATTGTTGCTCATGTTCGGTTGTCAATGTATTGTGTAGTGCCTCTACTTGGTGAGAATCCAGTTGAATGAAAGTAAACAACTAAGAGGAAGACCAATTCTGAAGGTTATCAGGTTTCATTATAGCAGAGGGATGGTATTGGGCTTGCAGCAGTTGTCCACTCAAAATCGATTTCTTGGGGTGAAGTTTCCCACTGTAGGTTTTATGTAGTGTGGGTGCTCATGTGATCTAGAACAAAAGGTGGTGGCGAATTGGGAATGAGGATGGGGGTCTAAGTGAGGATGTTTATAAATTCTTGGCCTTGTGGACTATATTATATTTGTCGTCTATTTCTTGGTTAAGGGCTTAATGCTAGTAGTAAGGATAAAATAGGTATGGTAACTAAATTGGTGGTTGTAGTGTGAACAAAGAGGGTGTCATGGAAAGTGTCAGTGATTAATTGAATGACATAATCGACCTCCATCTCAGTCTCAACATTTACGAGGTTTATAGTTTGAGGAAGGTCTGAAATGTTTCGAAGGGGGGAGTCATGTGAGGTGATCGATTGTGAGACATTGGGGAAATAGTGGAGGTGGATTTCAGGATTTATTTGATGATTCAGGTGTTAGCGAGAGAGTTTGGTTCTTCACCAGTGAGATCGATGACCTAAGGAGAGGTATATGGAATGGATTTTGAGGAAACTAAGGGAATTTAGGTAGAAATCAGAGGGGTGTCCTAGACTATGTGTTCAGTAAAAAAATGAGGGCCCATCAGAGAAATGGAGGCAACCACCGGGATGAATGACATAATACTAACCGGAATAACATTAAGAAATTTAGAAAAAATGGGTAGGGAACTTATTGACGACCTGAGAGCTTACAGAGTGTTTTAGGCTGATATCACAATTGTCTCGAATCTCTTTAGAATATGATTGAGTGTCTCTTCTACTACTTCCTTCCAAGAGGCGGAGGGGCTCTCACCAAGTTTTGTTCATGGAAGAATCCCTTCAAAAGAGTATGTCCACATGTTGTACTGGACTTCACCAATTATGCCTAGGCAGGAAAAAACTTCATTGTGGAACACCTTCCAAGAGAATGAAAGACAGAGCCTGTATATGGAATATGTTTGGGTTGACAACCTTGAGGCGAATCTAGGTGGTGTCATGGAAAGCATCGAACCATATGGCATGTGAATAGTCATTCAAGACAAATTTTACGATTCAGGGGATGTATTTTGTGATAGCGAGCATCTTGTGATACCGTCATGGGGAATACCTATGTACTAGGAGCTGATCTTCATAGGTTGGGCCTATCTCTTTGCCTTTGACATGGTTCCACTTCATCATTTCTAGAGAGAGGTACCCATAGATGAAGAAAGTCACCCACCTGTACACATCTTCGTAGGCTTCACCAGTTCAATTGTTTCCCTTTTTAACAAGATTCTCCGACTAAGATGGTATCGAGAGTGCATTCACCCTTGGTGTAATGGCATATGATCTTCCTTGAAATTATGTGACAAGCAAACTTAATTGAAGGAATGTTGATGAGATCAATGGTTTCTCCTTTGCCACCAAGTTGAGTAGAATACTTAGTATAGTAGTTGTTGTCACATGTTTTCTTCCCACACATAGAGGTAGTCTGGAACGCGGACGATGCATTGGGTCCCGCGGAAAATAGACCCATTAATTGTTGGATATCACTGGTTTGTATTTGGTACTCTTTGTCGAGCCAAAGGGAACCTCCATGTAGCAAGATGATAAGGTAATTTGTGCATTTCATGGCCACACCTAAACTGTCGAAGACTAGTAAATTCCTTAATTTCATCAGCGTGGACCACTGTAATCCTCAGAATTCTTCTTTCATCATGGAAGAGTGGCTTCCATCTTATCTAGTTATAATATCTGTGAATACTTTGTGCTTGAGTGTGAAGAAATGGAAGGAGTCTGATAATTCGTTGTTGATGAGCATAACGTTCTCATATTTACCAAAAAGAATTTCAAGTTTTGTCACTTTGGCTTTAGAGCGAGGGGTACGACAAACAACTTTGGATACTCAAGTCATGACTATAATTTGTCGACTATACATAATAGACATAGGGGGTTGGGATTTGGATTGAGAACCAAGGGAATTCAACACCGAAGCCAGAGTGAGCAGTTCGACCACCTAATCTTTTACAATGGAGAGCTTAATGTTTCCATGAAAACTATACAGAAAGACTTGACATGATGCTTATGATTAGACCATGTAACTAATAAATACAGAAACTTTATAAACTTGATTTAAATCATGGCATTAATGGTGACTGTGACTTGGTCCTGATCTGGATGATGGAAAAACTAAAAAGGCAGATGATCATGATGGACAATTATTATGAAATTATGGAAAAACGAAAATGTTGATAACCAAAATATGTTAGTGATATTCTGAGATATTTTAAAACCAAATTTGGGAATGTGCTCAAAATTATTACTAATTATGATGGATAAGACGACTACCACATGTGCTTCCTTGACCACAATCAGTTGCGGAGGGATGCACTAAACTAACTAATAAACCTAAAATGTGTAACTTTATTTGAAAATGACATAATTTACTCAAATTCAAATATACCTAATTGAATCTATACTAAACTTAACTACGACCCCCTTTTGTAGGTCTATCAATTTGATTAAGAATTGGGTGGGTCGTGGAAGGGCTTCAGGCATGCGACATTAACCCAACCAAGCAATAGAATCACATCCAATTGTGCAAGATTAGCAACTTCGAACTATCGTACCAATGCATTTGGAGCTTTCCAGAATGGTTCAGAAACTTACTGTCATATAGGAGAACCTTGTCCCCAATTGTGAAAGACTTCCTCTTGATGTGTTAGTCATGCCATGCTTTCTATCTCCCCTTCTCAACAGTCTATCGAAAATCATCTAGAAATCTCGTTTTGTCCAACTCCCATAGTTCGTCCAACTGTTTTACAATTGAATCATCCTTTGTCATCTAAGTGGCCTATGAAATAAAGAGGTTGGGAATGATGAAATCAACCGATACTATAGCTTCTTGTCCATAAACAAGTTAGAACGACTTATATTTATGCAATCATTTGATAGTGTCATGGTAGGCCCAGAAGGTAGATGATACCCTCTTGTCCCAGTCATTTGGATTGGCAAATAAGATCTTGGTGAGGCCCTTCTCTAGGATATTGTTGAAAGCTTCGATAGTGTCATTTTACTGTAAGTGGTAAGGACTACTTTTATGGTTTTGGATCATGAAGTTTTGCAGCAATACAAAAACTATCTCATTAAGAAAGTGGGTCCCTTGGGCACTTGTGAGCCTCTGGGGGCACCCAAATCAAGTGATGATATTCTCTAAGGTAGATTGAGTAGCAGTGTCCGCAATGAAATATTTAATTGGTGCAGATTCGGCCCATCAGGAGAGATAGTCCGTAGCAATAATAATGTACTGAGCATGTGAGTGACACGTTGGCAAGTTAATAGGCCCCAAAAATTTCACAACCTAATTTTTGAACAGCTAGAGTGCACGTACAAGATGCAAAGGAATTTCATCCATGTGTGATGGTCGTCCCACCTGTTAGCAAACATCACATTTCTTAATATACTCCTTCGCATTCCAGAAAAGCATGGGCCACCAAAGTAATGCTTGTAGTAGTTTTCTCAACGCGAGTTCCCCCTGTGTTCTCCTGCAACTTTAGAGTGGCATTACCATAGAACATATTGCTTCTCATGGTTGAGGACACATCGTCGCAATATTTGTTCGAGACCTATCTTGTGCAATTGGCATGTGATCAACTAGTAATCAACAGCTTGAACCACGATATGACTTTTATGGGTTGTTGTGTATTCTTCTAGACATTTTCTAGTTGATCCAGGCGGATCTTGGTGGCCACCTGCCAAGTCCACCTGGACCCCCACCAGTGTTTCTCTCAACATTTTCAATTTCCTTAATTGTAGCACAAATTACTATTTTTAGCAGTTTTTTGGGTCCTGAACTTTCGGAGTTGTTTTGAGGCCCTAAACGATGTTTTTTGGGAAATCTTGGGCAACATGGGTCCATGGGCTGATGTTTCCTCCCAAAGTGGTAGTGCTCGGATAGATCTTTCTAACGAGCTATTGTACGCGTCAAACGGAGATCGTATGCCAAAGTTACGACCCCGGGATGTTGATGTACCAATTTACCCAAACAGGGCCCATAGTTTGGCGTTTCATCTTCTAGGGTTAGGTTTTGGAATGTTAAAGGTTTTCCATTGTTTCTCAACAATAAATAGGCCTTCGAGCCTCATCGTAACACAGTTGAGAGGCATGTAGCCACCACATCTCTTCTCAGAGATAAGCTACCATCGCCCTAGCTGGTTTATTTCCATTACCGTTTGTAAGCATATTTCAGTATTTTACATTAATGAAATGAAGTATTATTTCTGCTACATATCTGTGTTTATGGTTGTCTCTGTAATTTGTTGCGTTCCTGTTTAAGTCCAGATCAGTGGTATCAGAGCGGTTTTCTTTTTCTCTGTTTTTCTTTGCATGTCCCCAACGAGGTCGGGATATAAGGAGTTAGGGCTTGAATTGGTCGAACCTTTGCAAGACTAGCCTCGTAAAACCTGACGGCCTCCCATGGCGGATGAGAAGAAAGACGAGGGGGCAGGAGATCCTATCAAAATCTTGCTCAAAGAAGCCCTCGAGCGACAAAGGAACGCGATGATGGATAACTTTGCGCAGATCCTTTAGCGGCTACCCAGAAGCGACGCATTGGCTTCTAGCAGCTACTCTAGAAACACCACGCCTTTTGAGGTACAGGTTAATTTTGAAATCCTCATATTCGAGGGTCAGATAGATGCAGATGCTGTAGATAAATCGTTAAATCTGCTAGAGGGTTATTTTTCTATTCATGAATTTTCGAGTCGGGACAAGATTTTTTTCGCTCTTCTCAAAGCAGCGCCCCACGTCAAGGACTGGTGGGAAACATACTGCGAGTAGAAGGATGAAAGGACAGGCTCACTGTTTTCAGCTGCACCCACTTGGAATGAATTTTGGGATGCCATCAAGGAGCAGTACTACCCTGTCAAAAGCTATGAGGACAAATACATCAAATGGACCACACTGCGGCAGGGACGAGACCAAGATGTGCCAAAGTTCACAAACATTTTTCATACCCTTCACACACAATTGGGTATCAAAGATTCTGAGCTACATCTGGTACTCAAATACTGCAGCTACCTGCACAGATACATCCAGGAAGAGATGGAGTTCTTGAACATCTCCTCACTCGGCACAACATACCGATACGTTGTCAAAATCGAGCAAAAGTTCAAACAAAAGAAGCGAGACTTTGGATCTGCAAATCCGAAGACCAAAGGACAAAGCCAAGGCGGGCTGACCCAAGACAAGCCCTCGAAGCCGCAAGAAAAGAACAACACCACGAAGCCGAAGAAGGACACAGGAAAGTGGTGTGAGCTCCACAAGAGTCCCACTCATAACAAAAGTGAGTGTCGGACCAAGCAGTCACTGGTGGTCGAGTTGAAGGCTTCTGAATCAGATGCATGTTTCGACCCTGAGTCGGAACCCAACAAGGGGAATGGCAAAGGGAAGCAGATCATTGATGCAGATCCCAGTGCCACTGTTGCCACTGCTAAGATCCAGAAAAATGAGCCCGAAGATCTAGAGGAGGGGGGACATCTTTTCCACTCACAGATGTGGGTGAAGGGTTCACCGCTACAATTCATTGTCGATAGTGGCAGCCAAAAGAACCTCGTTTCAGTAGATTTCGTGAAGCGGTTGGGCCCGCCGACTACACCACACCCTCAACCATACAGTATTAGGTGGCTTCATGAAGGACAAGATCTCAAAGTTCGCCAGCAGTGTCGCCTTCCCTACAGCATAAAGCCCTTCACAGACGAGGTATTGTGTGATGTTACACCTCTGGATGTTTGTGATGTACTATTAGGCCAGCCATACTTGTGGAGGCGACATGCTGTGTATGAGTCAAGGCCTCGAGATGTCATTATTTCTTTGAATAATTCATTATATAGGATACCAGAGGTAGCCACACCTACTTCCACTTATTTGATCGCTGCTAAGCAAGGCAACAAGCTCATCTCATAGACTAGGAAATTTATTTTCTATCTGGTTCACTCTGAAAGTAAGGGGAAGATTTTTGCTACATCCATGATCCCCAAAAAGGGTTCCTCCACGCAGCAGCAGCAGCAAAGGGATATGGTCATGACAGAACACTGGAACAACTTCTCCTCACCCACAGGGGTACCACACAAGCTTCAGGTGGGCAACAAAGTCTGGTTGCATCTGCAGAAAGAATGTCTTAAAAGAGCCCATTAGAAGCTCTGACCACGCTAACATGGTCCTTACACCAACTGTTCAATGTGTACCATCATTGACCATGCTTCCCACCATTACTGGACACATCAGAGATTGCAGAACAACTCACCAGAGACCCAGCTCAGCATAAGCTTCCTCATCTCAGGGAGGAACTCAATGTAATGGGGACCATTGCTTCCTAAGGGGGGAGGAATGATCCAGGTTGATCTTGGTGGCCACCTTCCAAGTCCACCTGGACCCCCACTAATGTTTCTCTCAACATTTTCAATTTCCTTAATTGTAGCACATCTTACTATTTTTAGCAGTTTTTCTGGTCGTGAACTTCCAGAGCTATTTTGAGGCCCTAAATGACATTTTTTGTGAAATATGGGGCAACATGGGTCCATGGACCGATGTTGCCTCCCAAAGTAGTAGTGCTCAGATAGATCTTTCTAACGAGCTATTGTATGCCAGAGTTACGACCCCTCGAAGTTGATGTACCAATTTACCCAAACGGGGCCCATAGTTTCACGTTTCATCTTCTAGGGTTAGGTTTTGGAATGTTAAGGGTTTTCCATTGTTTCTCAACAATAAATAGGCCTTCGAGCCTCATTGTAACACAATTGAGAGGCATGTAGCCACCACATCTCTTCTCAGAGATAAGCTACCATCGCCCTAGCTGGTTTATTTCCATTACCGTTTGTAAGCATATTTCAGTATTTTACATTAATTAAATGAAGTATTATTTCCACTACATATCTGTGTTTATGGTTATCTCTGTAATTTGTTGCGTTCCTGTTTAAGTCCGGATCACTAGTGGTTGAAAATAGTGTGATGTATTCGAAATAGTTGGGGATGGACTCAACCCAAGACAGATCATCGTCCAATAGTTGGTCATCTATTGACCCTGCTACATTTCTTGACTTTTGCTAGGAGAGATGACCATGCCCCACATTCATCCTTCCTGGTTTCACAATGACTTCGAATGTAAACTCCTGGAACAATAAGAGCCATCTACAAATCCTCCCTTATAGCACAAGATTATTTACTAGGTACTTCAGTGCAGAGTGGCCAGTAAAGAACTTGAATGGACCACCCAGAAGATAGTGCTTGAATTTCTATAAAGATAACACCATCTCAAGATCTTCCCATTCAGTAGTGGTGTAGTTCCTTTCTGCAGTGGAATATTTTTTGTTGGAGAAATAAATTGTGTGATCTAGGTTATCGTCTCCAGGCTGGGAAAAAATAGCTCCCAGAGCGATCCCGAACCATAAATATGAACATGAAATTCTTTATTCCAAACTGGATAAACTAGGATTGGTGCATTTGACAGCTTCTCTTTTAGAACATTAAAGGAAGCATCACTTTCATTGGTCCAAGAGAACCACTCAGATTTCTTTAGAAACTTCTCTAATGGTGCAGTAATTAGATCATAATTATGGATGAACCTGTGGTAGTATCCTTTGTGGCCAAGATTCGATCTTAGTTTCTTGACACTGGTTAGTGGAGGGATATTCAAAATTACCGCAACTTTGGTACGGTCAACACACATTCCTTTGCAAACTATATGCCCCAGCAACATTCTAAAAGTGATAGTGAAAATGCATATCTTCAAGTTCAATGAAATCTGTAATTGTTTGCAATGATCAAACATTACTCTGAGCAAGTTAGGGTGTCTCTTCAATAAATTGTACATTGTATAATCATCCATATAAACCTTGAGGAATCTATGAATATAGTCACTGAAGGTAGAAATCACGACCCTTGAAAACACCACTAGTGCATTCTTTAATTTGAACGACATGACATGGTAGGCATAAGAGCCCCATGCAGTTGTGAAGGTTGTTTTCATCTTATTTTCCTATACAATGCGAACTTGTTGATAGCCAAATAATCCATCAGTGAAGGTATAGGCCTCAGACCTGCAACATTATCAAGGGATTCATCACTCAATGGAGTAGGAAATGGATCATCGACATAAGCATTGTTCAAGCTCCTGTAACTACATAGACCTGGATTTCTTCAAAATCTTTCTTGTTAGAAATTACAATTGGACTAAACCACTCAACTTCATCGACTAGGAAGATGAGGCATTCTACCACCATCTTATCGATCTATCTCTTCAACTTCTCCTTGACCCTTGGGTTTACCTGATATGGGCGATGTTTCGATAGTCTAACATATGGCTTCAACACGATCTTCATTTCTTCCAACTCCCATTTAATTCTTTTGAGCTTGGCAATGGATGAAGGGAAAATATCATCATACTCCTTTAGGAGATCAAAGATCTACTTAGTGCTTTGTTTATCCCAATACCCCCGATGGAAGCTATTTGTGGTTTCTCTTTAGTGTCGATGTTGTGCTTCCGTAGCATTAGAGGTTATAGCTTTGAACCAACCGTTACAAGGCCATATTATACATTTCATTCCCCTTTGGATTCTTTAAAGGTCAAATTCCTTAACCCTTCTAAATTGTCTCCATCAGGTTCAATATTTATCTTCTCGCAAGCCAAAACCTCTTGAAATGCAAATTCATAAGTGTGATTGAAGGTATCCTGATCTCAATAGTCCTCAGTAACCTCTCCTACTTGGAACAAGACCCTCTTTACTACTTTCAAGGCAGTTTTTATCCTTTCATTGTCGACGCCAAAGAATAAATAATGGATGAACTAGGTTGTTATGCGATCCTAGTCATAAGTTTATCTCTTGATTTCTTCCTTAAGGTACCAAGCCTAGGGTAATGTTCCCAAAGTGTGGAAAACGTTATGCACCTATAGACTCTGGGGAAGTCCTTGCCTGGTCCACCTATCTTTATAGTTCTGGAAATGATGGTGAGCATCAGTGTACCCTTTGTACTTAAGCATATTGATTGAGTAGCCTTCTGAATACTCAAATATGCATATCAATCTTGACTTAATCATCTCCCACCCCGGGAGATGGTTTCGATGGGAATCCCGCCACATTGTTGGCATTGCTTGAAGGGAAACATCTAGTAAGGGTACCTTGTGTGCCTCCAAAATGTTCAAATCAACTTCATCGATAAAATCAATAATGGAGCCCATCCCATTAAGAAAAGAAAAATTCCATACCTTTGTACCAACGCAGTAGATATGATGAATAGTTATACATCGCCTCAAGTGGATCTCATGTCCTCCTTGTTTCCCATCATCCCATGCAGCTTTTGATCCAACTTCGGAGCTCTAAACACTTCTCCAGCTAATCGACCCATCCATTGTAGGATTGATGTAGTCTTCCCTCTTTCCTATTGTGAGTCAGTATAATTGATCCAGTAATTCAAGTTCTTCCCTATCGTCCACTTGTTTATTGAACCTAGGGCCTTGATAAGGATCCAAGGATTGAATCAGCCTAAGTCCATCCACTTCGAAATTTATTATTTCCCTCTTTAGGTCAATCACTGCATATTTTTCAAAGGCATAATCTATCCCCAACAATTCTGGATAGGGGTCTTTGTCTCCCATGATGTCTATGACTTAAAAGTCTACATATGTCTTTATCCCTGCTATATCTACTTCCACATCTTCTAAGCGTCCAACTTGGACAATATAATATTGATTTTCCATGTACAAATGAATCGGGGATAATGCCAACTTAAGTCTTCCCAGGTCTTCCCAGGTATTCCTTGTTTGGATGTTCACATCTAAACCCAAACCTAGCATAGTGTCCTTGATCTAGAACCCCATGATCTAAGAATCAACACAAAATTTCATCCCTGTCCTTTTCTTGTTCCTCTAAACCTACCTTGAATAGCTTTCGGGTAAGTTGGCGAAGATAAGCCCTTCCAAAGCTCCCCATCTTTGATAGCATCTTTAAGCCTATTCCACAACTTCTGTGACATTTATTTTTCATTCATGATTTGAAAAAATAGCTTGAACCATTCTACTACGATTTGGAAACTATTCTGCGAAAACTTTGGGCTTTTGGGCTTCAAAAGTTTTGGTTGCTCGCCTTGGGTTCCATCAATTTGACCCAGTTGGTTGAATATCTTTGTGGCATCTTTATAGTATTGCTTCTACTCGTTGGAAACATAAGAACACTTTGGTGAGACAAAAGTTTTTATCCTTGCTTGTTTAGTAGCCACAGAGCCAGCTTTGGTCTTCTTCTCCCCTCATTCCCTCAGCTGACTATGTTAATGTTTGACACTAAAAATGGTTCAGGTTCCTCTGGTTCTGCATTAATAAAATTTTCTCCCCTTTGTGAGTTACACTCTTCCCACCTAGCGATTATTTCTGGGCAATATTTTGTTCGTGCATGTTGACTCTGCACTGGGAGCACCAAGGTCTTCTTGGTAGTGGGCAATATATAGCAACATGCCCTTCCTGGTCACAATTATAATAATGAATCAAGCCTCTACCTCTTGTTATACTCACCCTTGTTCCTCCACCTCCTCGCCCTCAAGAAGATTCATTAATTCTAAAAGCAGAACAATCAAGTTGGTTAGCTAAAGCATCTAAGGCCCTACAATGATCAGTGTGGTGAGTTGGTGAGCCATAGAATTCACAGAAAACATTGTTCGAGACATTTGAATGTTTCTATAATATTGGACAGAAGCGTGGAAGATTTCCATATGTTTAACAGTTTCTGTAGTATTCATTCGGAGATGTTCCCTGCTGGTTGGGAAAGGCATGAAACTACATGTGGCCTAGATATAAACCTTGCATACCAATCTATGTAACTCCAGTGGTGGGTAAGGATGTCAAGGGCCCCGCTAGCAAGGAGGGAGTGCTCAGCCCCCTTAGTCTTGAGCACTCCATGGCACGATTCCCTTTTCTCTGGCAATTGGTACACCACATGTGAGGTCGCACAGGTCACGATGGGTGCACATCCCTTAGTTTCGCAGTCAGATCAGTGATTTGATGCTACAATGCTATGAGAGTGTGATCATTGGAAATATATCATTGTCAGTGCTTATGTGGATATCCTTCAATAGCCTCAATCCTAGTTTCTTGTTCAAGTGCATCTTACAAGGTGTTAATTTTTTGTTGAATTAGTGACATGCAGGGGAGTGGAAACAATGCTTTGATGAGCCAATCCCGCTGGTGATTGGGATCAATGGGGTAAATTAGCTTTCCATTAGTATCCTTAAATGTTTGAATCATTTCCTATGAGGTTTCTACCTCTCATTTATTGATGTCCCATAGTTTAGATGACCCCTCTTGGTTAGTCTATGGAAGTTTTAATTCTTGAACGAATTCTCATCGAACTTCATCTATTGTCAGATTCTGCTACAATGTGAAATCTCTTGATGAACCACATAAGCACTCTTTATTGGAGAGTGGTTTGAAATTCAATGAGTTTAGTGGCATCCAAAGTTTGAAGAGCCCTCAAGATAGCCTCACATAAGTACCAATGTTGTTTGACATCCTCATTCCCTTTCCCAGAGAACTCAGGATATCGAGTAAAAGATCTTGCCATGTTTCCAGCCATACAGAATTGAACCGACGACACAAGTATGAACCCTTGTGAACTGGGTTGCGACAAACTTTGGAGACCTAAATGACAACTACTATTTCTATGACTAGAGATACCAATATTGTGGGTATTATGTACTTTGTGAACCTTTATGATTCTAACTATCTTAGAAAGAATATGAATAGGGTTTTGATAAAGTACCAGGGAAAGGTTAGGGTAAGTGCTACCTAAACTTTTGGGCAATGTGTTACTATTCTAGAGAGATGCATAATATTTAGAAAAAAACATCCACATAGCGAAGTGCATGTCATCTTCCAGACCCTCCCATTGGCTTGGAGGGCCCAATTCATCTGGCATCTCCATCTCTTATAGTAGGAGGAAATATCTACCTCTTATTTCTACTTGGATCATTGTAGTCATCCTGACCTCTCCTATTGAGCTAGGCCTTACCTTGCGTCTATCCCCTTCGTTCCAAAACTCTATCGATATTACTCTTCCTTCTAGCAGTTCTAGGCTAGTAAACATTGCTCTTACTTGGTGTAGTTCTCTTTTTCATCTATGCATCTCCTCCAAATTCTTCTCCTGTCATTCCTCAGTTCTTCGTGCCCTCCTTTTCTCCCTTAGATATCTATTTTTCTGAGATTCGTCTGTGTCAATCTCTCCAAAATTTTCATCACTCATAACCAAGTAATGATTTTCCCCTTATACCCCTCCCCTAGTATTGGGGCATTAAGCAGCCATACATTAACCATGAACTAGAAGTAGATTCTCTTCTACCATTCAAACTTTAACCCATAACAGAATCTCCTTCAATAGCCTTCCCTACAACCTTGAATTGAACACGACCTGGGCCTTGGAAAATGACATATGGCCCTCTGCAACAAAATCAATAATGTATCCCTCTAAAGTAGCTTTTACCAAAAAATTGATGGCCTGAGTTAAGTCCATATAGAGTCGGTGTAACTCGACTCGGTCAGCCTGAGTCTAGGTACGAGCAAATCTACTTTGCATTTCCAATCCTTGCATTTGTCTACAACCTTTGTAACCAATTGTAAGCATCTTCTAGGAAATTACACTAGAATATCTCATACTGATCACTCACAAGGCTTTGCATACAAAACTTCCTCCTTCACTCACTTTACCCTTTTGTGATGGAGCTCACTTGTTCATAAATGAACCTCTCTACTTGCTCATCCCACCAATCCTAAAGATCCTTCTTAAGAATCATTGGCACCATGTTTCAAATCCATTCAAGAAATTTTAGGTCCCAACAAAGAAAACATTTGTTGGCAGAAAATTATAAAAGATAGAGACCTTGGGTTCAGATGAAGGGGCCAACAATTGATTCGCTATATTCTAGCGTAAGACCAACATTTTCACCTTACTCAGGAGAAGTAAGGTGTCTCCAATTGAGGTGTTTTGTAACTTTACTAGGATAGGGACTAGAACCAGGCATCAAGGAGAGTTGTGCAAATACTATCATTCACATCTACTCTAGGAAATCATAGCATTTTACAAATAACCAACACAAAGTGGTAGTTGCAACACATCCAAAGAAATAGAATACATCCACATTCATGCATAAGAAAATTTTAAAGAAGCCCATGAAAACTAGCCCATTCATAAACATATATCAATCTCACAACTCTTTCCATTAAACTTAAAGCATCATTACATTCTGGCACTATGACCCTTCAGGTAGGAACAAAAGAATCATCATGCAATGTAGATCATCAATAAATACACAAAGTTTCTAACCAAATGCGGTAGACTCAGCGACAACATCTTAGCATATGATCTTTTTTCCTCTCTTTCTTTTGTCTTCTCCATTAGCTTTTATAAAATTTTCTTGCCTGAACTACCAGTCTCTTCCTCGAATTCCATACTCTTTCCTCCATGGTTTCTTTTGTGACTCAACTACGACTTCTCCATCTCTCCTTGATGATTGTGACTCAGTTGCATTTGCATGCCCCCATATTTTCCATTTTCCAACTTTAGTGTCTGACGGATCTTGAAGAAATTTCTCTTTTTCCTTCGGTTGTCTCCTCGACAACTACCCTTCAATTAGACTTCGTCAAAAGGTGTCAAAAACTCTGTCCCCCAAAATGGTGGACCCAACAGTGTGCCAACAACACAGAAGGTTGGGCACAAGTGGTTATAATATATGAATGCGATGGAAGACACAAACAAAGGAAACATAAAAAAGTCTCCTGTGTCAACATATGTAAGCACAGGTGGAAGAATACATGGTACCATGTATTAAGCACTACTATAAAAGAAAATATATGGAGTGCACGAGTGATGCTAATAATATGAAAGAGATGATCAATGTTCTTGTGAGGGTATTTGCACAATATTAATGCAAAAACATATCAGGACACATTGTATGGATGCACTAAAGAAGGTGGTTAGGAATAAGTGAAGATGTTGTAAAGTCACAATTTAAAGATGCACTCTTAGTGAAGTCATGGGCAATGAATAGACTTTGGTTGCAATTCAAAGATGCACTATTAGTGAAGTCACAAGTGATGAATAGAGTTTGGTCGCAATTCAAAGATGCACTCTTAGTGAAATCACGGGTGATGAATAGTGTTTGGTCACATGTCATAACCTTAACCTCTAACTAAAAATGTGACTTGGGCTCCTCATCAAATCTACAACTCCAGGTTGCAAAGTCACAATCAAGAGCTCCAGCTATGCACCCAAAAAATGTGTCCCTCATTAAAATGTGACTACGTGACTTGTCTAAGTCACATACCTCTCCTATGACTTCTCTCTAGGTAATAAAATTCTAGTTTTAAGCCCCAACAAGAGAACAAGAAGATGCGACCAAGTCTATCCTGCAACTATAAGACCTCTCCCCAGGTCGCTAAGTCACAAAATCATAGTTATTTGGACTAGCTATTTATGTGACTCTCTCTCCTTTGTGATTATGAAATCCATCCTCCAACAAAACTAAGCATTTTCATCCATCCTATCAACCCTTCTATATCATGGAGAGATTGATGTATGAAATGAGTGTTGAAATAAAAGAACAAATGATACCTTTGTTAAAGCGAAAGATATAAAGGAAATATTGTCAAGTTCTTTGTGGAAAGCTATAGTAAATATATTTCAAAAAAAAATAAAGGAATATCATAAAAAAAAGGGCAATGCACTTGTGCCACGATCCCAAGTGATGAGCTACCATAGTGCATTTTAAATTACCTAGATCTTGTGCAATGAGACAAATTGATGCAAAGGGATATCCATGCAAAGTTATCAAATTTATTATATTTTTCTGGACACTGTAATTATTGTAACGAAGATTAGATGCATGTCTAAGACAACAAGAATGGTGATGTTATATTCACATGATATGTTGTCATCCAATGAAAAGGAAACAATGCAAATCAAATTAAAGAAACATCTCATGCAACTTGCACTATTATAATCAGAGGGAACCTCTGGTCACATATTGTAATCTTACAATCCAAATGAAAAGCACAATCATCCTTATATACCAGAATTGTGAATTTTCTATACTTTCTCTTCTAAGGCCACAGGTCCCAATTTCAACCCCAACACTATGGTTGGAACTTGTGACGTGCCTTATAATCCATACCTACCATCATCTCAATCATTCACACCATAATAAATATCATCATCTTCATATGGTTAATTCCCTACAATCGCATTTGGAAACTAATTTGCTAAGAAATATAGGTAATAGGATTGGCCTCCTTATGGAAAATATAATATCAAATCAAGTAGTGATAGACAAAATTTTCAATCTGATGAAGGTATGTAGGTAATGGTGGTAGTCTTATTTCTAATAATGTGACAAAGGATCCACCATGCTATCACTTCCTAGGTTTACATGCTCAAGTTACCAAATGAAGGAAAACTAAATAATTTGTCATTGGGGTAATTACTTTTGGGATTATTCAATTTACTCTTGGAGATCTTTTGCATCCTCATTTGATGGATTATACAAAATGGTTTTAGCTCTAGACAAGTAGTGGAAAGATAATGGTTTTCCTCACATATTCTAGTGATTTTTCCAACTCTGTTGGTTTAACCATTGCAACACATGCATTTTCCATTTGCAATGGATATTGTGGGAAGGTGTATTGAGAGAGCTAGTAGGGAGCCACAAAGGGAAAAGTTAGAAGATAATAGTTTGAAGGAGAGTTTAATCCTAACACTTTCAAATGAAACACAAGTAATCTAGAGAATCATGATGACACATGGAAAGAGATTGTATCCTGACATGATTAAGTTATTAGTATTACTAGCAACAAGGCGCTCTCTTTATAGATCTAAACCCTTATTTCTCCACCTGGAAAACTCCATTGGTAAAAGGACAAGAGGAATTTAAAGACATGACCAAGAACAAAGATCCTACGACTATATGAAGACCAAGGTCCTACAACTACCTAGGGGTCATCATGAAAATGTGAACAAGGAAGAATGTTGGGATCTGTAGTGAACATTTTGGAGCTTAGAAAGACCCTGCTCAAACCTCTCACACTAGAAATATTGTTGCATAGAAAAGGACTATATAAGGGTCCAAATTGATATTTTATTTTCATGAACGTGTTATATTTCTAGTTATATTTTCTGACTACAAATGGATATGACTAATGTAATTTATTTTCTTATAGATACTAGGAGAAAGAAAGAGTGTTGACCTACGTGAAGGAAGCCAGGGTTTCCTCCTGAGTTTGCACAGCTAGGATTTCAGCGAATGGTAAAACTGACACCACATAGTTTCCTGAGACATTGTGCCAACCTTGATAGTAGGTGCATCAGCATGAAAATGGACAATTACACAACAAATCAACATTTCCACCCTGTTCACCAGTTTATATGGGTTACCATATCATTGCAACAAGATTGGAAACAAGCATTAGGGTTTCCAACAACTTTATTTATTAATATCTACATGTTTCTCATCATATTTTTAACAACTTTGCAGATATCAATTGATCAAGTAATAATGGTTAGACATGAGAAAGCAATGAGGGAGTTCAAGGGTCGTGAGGGTAGGTCAAAGGTTACAGTAGGTGAAAAGTCACCTCAACTCTACAAATATGTCCTCATGCCTCATTTGTGGGGAATTTTAGCACTTAGGCTAGAGTAGCATTAGATAGTTGATTGGTGCTTGAGAGCTGGAGGCACTCACCTATTGGTAGCTAGTAGGGTGAGTTGTGGTGAGGCTAGGGTTTTGCATTGGATAATGGCATGAACAATTGATTTTCCACTATTGGGATTTGATGGTTTGCAAGATATTTACTTGTATTTATAGTAGTATTAATAAGAAGTTCTTAATTTATAGCATTGATTCACATGCTTATTCATAGTGGTTTTATTGGTTTTCTTGTATATTCACTATATTTGTGTGTGTGCTTTCATACAGGCAATGGGTTATGGACTAATTTGTAGCTTTTGCATGTGTGTTTGCTTTCAAATATGTTCTTACTCATTCCATGCCATGTTGGTGACCTATTGTGAGCTAATTTGCAATTAACATATGGCATCTTCCTGTTCATGTATGCTTGGGAAAGTTTTAGGTTAGTAATCTTTCTCGTGGCATACTTCTTCTTATTGTTGTTATGACTTTCTTATACCTATTTCTAGAGTTTATAAATCTTGGGTTGACTTCATTCCCATTATCCAGGCATTTATTTTTTCCCTTGCTCTAACATTATCACATTTAAAAACCAAAATAAAAACATTCATGGTGGCAGTCAGACCCACATACCAGATGTGGCTCCTATCCCAAGCGGCATGAGGTCTAATTGGGAATTCACACTGTGGACACCCTCTAAGTGTTGGAGGGACATCCAACACCATCAACACATTGAAATTTCACTCACATGTTCCATTAGAAGTATTTTTATCCCCGAGAATCACTTTGGTAGCCTTTAGGTCTATTTCCATCATTTAAATCACCATATGACCTCAATATCACCACATGGGTCAACTCAAATATCTATATTTGGCAAAAAGATACCACACATAATTTGTGTAATTTTATGCATAAAGGATGTGTACTTATCCCTTAAAAATACATGCATCTAAAAAAAGATGTTCATGATTTTATACTCATCAGTGTTGTGTTCTTTCCAAAAACAATGTAATGGTATAAAATGGACATTACCAATCTATTATTTCTAAAAATAACCTTTGATCTAGTCTTTGATAATTATACTTATCCCATTACTTCATTAATACAATGATATCATTTACAATTGAGCTATATTTGGAAAACATTGCGTATTCTACCATAAATTGATCCATTAGGGTCACTTATCCATACATCCATATATTGTAAGGTTATGTTGAGAAAATTCCTTTTAAGAAAACAAAGCATCCTAATCCTAGTCCTTTTACCATTGAATAGTATCATTTCTACCATCAAAATATTGGAGTGAGGAAACAAGGAGGCAAATGACCGTCCTTCAAGGTAGCTTTGGAGCCCACTTAGCTTTGTTAATTACTTTGAGCTATATAATTTTTAAGTCTTATTATATCCATTTGGTAATGGAATCAATTCATATTTTTTATTTTATATTATGCATTAATAACATGGTTGTCTGATTTCTTATCTATTACATGGAGTAGAATAAAGAGTCACATTTTTGTGTATGTCTCTTCAGTTTATTTTCCTTTATATATGACTTAAACCAAACAACCATTCAGTAGGTATTTTTGGTATACATTAGTAACGAAACACCAACAACACATATCAATCAATATATATCAAGTGATCATCAAACATCAACATACATAATTCACATAGAAAACAATGTAAAGCATGATCTATTTATTGATTGTATACATGTTAGACCAACTATAACACTGAGAGGGGGCATGAATTAGTGTGGTGTAAAAATTATCATTTCAAAAATTTTCTTCAATAATCGAATATGTAACAATGTATCATAGGAATTTTTATTTATAACAATAAATGAAACAATGCATCAAGAAGCCATTAACAAAAGATAACACAAGGTTTTACGTGGAATCCCTTATGGGAGAAAACCAAAAATTCTTCTTCTTCTTCTTCATTCATTACATATACTTGTAGGCATCGGCCTACTGGAGACACCCATCCCCAAGATATGGAAGCAACTACTTGTGATAGGCTACAACCTGATTAAGGCACCAAATTCAAAAAATTGCAAGCAAACACTTGCAATATGCTACAACCTAATTGAGGCACCAATGTCAGAAATTAGAAAGATTTGACTTAATATAGGCTTCAACCTGATTGAGGCACCAACCTTGGTGGAGGCACCCACCTCCTCTTCAATTTCTTGTAGACCACTTTCTGTAATATTCAAGCTATATCCCCTTGCTTTTTAATCAGTATACGTTTTCAAACTAATTAAATTTCTATTTTCATACCATTGTCATATCTTTTCCATACCCTACTCCATCTTGTTCATCAATTTGATCACATAAAATCTATCTCGGAACCTGTTTTGCCCATGTACCCAACACCAACTATAACCTGTGCATAAGTCCCAAAGCACATAATACTGATTCTGAACATAAAAAATACATTATCAAGGTTTTTCATGCTTTTATAATTGTTCACAAATGAACCCTGATCATCATGCTTCTTCTGGATTTTAGTTTGGCCTATAAATGATCCTAGAACCCTCCAGAAAACATATATGACTATATAAAACCCTAATAAATTAATTTTTTGATAGAATGACACAATTAGGGCACATTATACAAAATGGCATTTTATGAGCTCTATAAAAAAAATCTAATTGTTTTACAAAATGGTCAATTTCGGCACACTAATATCCCCATATATAAAAATAATAAATTAACTAAGTCTAACTAGACTCAAACCCACGACCTTCACAATGCAAACCAAATCATACAACCAACTAACTAGTTCAACATATCATTAATTATGACTACACAGAAATGTGTATATAGGAGATAGGGCTATGAGCACATGGGCTTCACTAGCGGAGCAATACCATACCATATGCATTCATATTGGGGGATATATGTTGAGGAAAAAAATGGCAAAATATATTGAAGGATATATAGGGGGTAAACGGTTTTTATATTTGTAGGTATAAAAAATAGAGCTCAAAGTTAATGAAAAAATATTAAGGGCTATAAAAAATTTTAATGAAAAAATGGACACCTACAATATCTAGTGAAAGTATGTGGTTTTTAAATTGGGAAGGTGTATTGGGTTCACATTGGTAAGGGGTTAAATAATGTGATTTTTGGAGGTATTTTCCAATATGTAGTCAAATTAAGGGTATTGTTTAGTATGCCACGAACGTACGTGTTATGTCAAAGGTTCATTGAGTGAAGCCCTCGTGCCTACGAGCACCTCAAACCATCAACCAAACACAATGTTGTGCCTTCATAAAACTTTTTTTATGTATATAGCCCAAGGCTAGACCTTTGAGAGCCTCAACCCTTCGATCAACCACAAAGTTGAGCCTTTGCAGAAACCATGGCTTTGAGCCTTCACAAAAACTTGAGCCACACATATATATCAAGTACAAGCCTCTAAGCACCTCGACCCTTCGACCAATCACAATGTTGCACCTTCACAAAAACCATAGCACCAAGACTTCACAAAACACCACAATGTTGGTACTTCACAAAACCATAGTGTCGGGAATTTACAAATCCACTATGTTGATACTTCACAAAACCATAGTGTCGAGCCTGCACAAAATACACTGTGTTCAACCTTCACAAAATCCTATGTCATGCTTGTATATTAAGTACAGGTCTCTAAGCGCTTCAAATCCTCAACTAGGCACTTCACAAAACTTAGTGTTACGTAATTATATCAGTGACAAATCTCTAAGTGCCGCAAATCATCAACCATCCACCATTAGGGGATTTTTGAGGTCTAAAATTGGCCTCCTAAGAAAAATGTACAACCAAAATTAACCTATATAAGAACCAATAGGATTCAAGATGATGATGTCAACCATGGGGAATGATTCACTATTTTTGGAGTAAAAAAGTAAAAAGTTTAAAAAATAATAAAATAATAAAAACTACTTTTTCAACTAATATTTTCAATTTATCTCCCTAAGGTTTTACTCAAATTTCGAGCTGGAGTACTCGTTGGATGCAAAATTTGATTACTCATCCAAGGAGTACCCTTGATGCGTATTTTTCATGAACCTTGCTACATGAAAAATGTGAAATACATGAAAAACGTGATTGCAATCATGTTTTTTCATGTATTTCTAATTTTTTTGTAGCAGGGTGTATCGAATGTATGCAACATGGGTACTCCTTAGATAAGGAATCAAATTTTTCATCCAGCGAGTGTTTCTGATTGAAATTTGAGTAAACCCATAGAGAGATAAGTTGAAAATACGAGTTGAAAAAAAGTTTTTTCTTCTTTCCCTCTAAAATTTGATGATGTAATCTAATCTTATTTTATTATTTCCACTATTATTATATAATTTCCTTAGGAGGCCCATTTTAGACCTCAAAATTCCCCTAATTCATGCCAAAACTTCACACAATTGATGCAGCCACATAACTTGAACATTGGCTCGCAACTGAGCTTCTCATCATTTGAATGTAATTATGACTCTTGGTGTAGAGCATGTATGCATATAGATCGCCTAGACCTGGGGCTCATGAGGGTCGACCTTGAGGCCAACTGGTGTTCAACGCAATGTATCATTAGAGGACCACTAACCATATGGAAACGAGCCATGTGACCCTGCCAAATGACTATGTCCAAAATTTACAACTTTGGTGCTAGAGAGATAGCCGATATGACCATTCCCCTTGACCTAATCTTCATGGGTCAATGGTCATTGGTATGACGATGTCATCATGACATCATCATACCACATGGAAATTCATAAGGGGTGCCGCGTGGTTGACCCTAGAGGTACTTCGTATCCTATTGATGCCATCCATCTCAACCTGTAACCAACTACCACATGTCACTGTGGGATAGGATGGTGACCCTAGTTAAACTTCACATAAGGTACTCTCTCATATGTCATTTAATTTCTCATACAACTGATGAATTTATTTGGTCTAAGAAAACATGATGAAACTTTAACATTGTTAAATTTCATGCAAGTTGGATTGCTACCCAATGTAGATTGAATCATTAAACCATAGATCTGCCTAGAATATGCACATTTTTTAACAAATTTGGTGTTTGTGGGTTTTTCTCGATAGTTTGGGACCTTCACAAATGTTGATCTTCAAATGGAAATAAATTTTCATCTGGAAATATTTTTTCAAGGTGTGATATAACAATGGAAAGGTCTTAACAAGGAATATCCAACCATACTATCCATATGCTCATTAGGAAATCATAGCGACATAAAAAAATTAATAAAATTTAAACCTCATTGACATCACTTTGTGGGAGCATGCAAGAGGTCACACTATCATATTGCTTCATAAAGGATATTGTAGCCTCATTAGGCATTCCCTTTAACAGAAATGATGTTGTTTGTCATCAGTGACAACACTATGTGCAACAATATATCCATTTTTCATTATTGGCAACACCACTAGACATTGATAGTCATTTATGACAATGGGCCAAAACTCCAAACTCCCTTTGACATGATACTTGGGCCCCCTACTTGACTTGTGTCTTCTCTTATTTGTCTTTCTTCTCTTAAGTTTGCATTCTCTCTCCCTTTGACCTATTGCCTTATATTGTTTCCTTCTTCAATGTCAAGTTATCACACTGCTTCATAAATGGTATTGTTGCTTCCTTAAGAATTCCCTTTGACATTGATGACACTAGTTGCAACAATATCCCCCTTTTTCACTGATGGAAACACCACTAGACATAGATATTCATTGAGGGAAATGGGCCAAAACGGCAAACTCCCTTTGACATGATTTTAGGGACCTCTACGTTATTTTGTTTCTTCTCTTCTTTATATATATATTTTTTATGTTCGCATTGTCTCTCCCTTTGACCTATTGCATGGTATTGTTTCCATATTTAATGCTTGCATTATCTCCCCCTTTGAAATCAATGGAAAAGGGACATGGTTTCAAACCAAGTTGTCATGAGTGTGTGGACCTGGTTGTGATATAAGTGGAGTCTCCCCTGATACTATGTTGAAAGTCCTTGTTGATGCTTCTCCAACTCTTACAAGACTTTCCTATTGACCTGATAAAGTATCTCCTTGAGACCATGAAACTAGTGCTTCGCCAGTTGTTCCTGGAATTTTCTAATAGATTCTCCCCCTGTGACCATGTTTCCTTCAGCTGTAAGTGCCTATTTGATCCAGATATTTTAAATCCAAGGATGAAATCAGTATTTCATATAAAAGAGAACATTAACCAAGTAAATTAACACATGAAAAATAAGCGGAAATCATAAAGAAACCATGAGATAAAAGGCACACAAGTGATTTGATTATGGATTTCACCCAATGTGGGCTATGTCTCCGGGCCCTGCTCAAAGTGGGGAGGCCTTCTTTTATTAAGTGGAATCAAAGAAATCAGTTACAAGAAACTTTACAAAAATGAGCCTTATACCTCCAATTCGGATGATGGCCTAAAAATGGAGACCTTGGCTAGAGAAATGGACTACACTGTTGGATTCTTGGTGTGAAAACATGCAAAATTGACTATAAAATTATCAAATTTTAACACTGGCACCCATGGCCCTCTAAAGGAATATTTTCAACGTCTCAATGATTCCCTCGCTCATGTTTCCACAACCCTAGGTCACTTAGGGCTTCACGTCAGGACCTCTGTTGCTCATCCGCCACTAGTGTAATGATTTGAGTGAATATTTAAATTTTGTAAGGCGGGTAGAGCCACCAATGTGTGTCATTGGTCCGTTGGTGGTGGTGGCGCATTGTAAGGAGGCAGTCTCATGTTTCAATCTCGACATAACATATTGTTCAACCATTGTTTAATTTTAATTCTAGTTTCAACAGGGTTGGGTGGTTTCGCCAGGGGTGGCCTACCCACCCAATTTATATATACAATATATATAATATGGTTGGATGGGATGGTAGGGTTAGTGGCCCGCCACTCCAAAACAATATTTTTCTTTAATATCATAGTCCAAATTTTCCCACTGGTTTTTAAGGGATATTAGACAAATTAAGTATGTGACAAATTCACTTGTTCCGATAGCCAGATTCTGTATGTCACAACTCTACCAATTTGTTGCCTTATTAATGAATTCCACTTGGCCAAGTTTAACCATAGCTTTGGCTAGCTATAACATGAGAATACAAAATCAGATGTGAGTGTCATTTGCATCATTGGAATCAGGGCGACAAACACTACGATCTAGTCCTAATTGCACTTCCATATAAGTACTTTGATTCTTGAGCTATTTTCAAGGCCACTTCTATTTACTGATCCACCTGGATCATTCCTCCCCACTAATGATATTTTGGACCACCAAAAGCTTTATCATTCAATTAGCAAGTGAGGGAATTTATCCCTCACTATCTCCTTTTCCATCCATCGAGCCTTACTCGGATGAATTCCTTTGAAGCCAATATGAAGCTACTCCACATCTCCCCGTCATGAAGTCCTAGTCTTGTTGTCGAGAATGATTTCCTCTAGTAGCTTTTCCAAGAATTTAGGTGAAAAATTGTCCACTTTAGGAACCCATCCAACCTCCTCGATGTCCATGATCAATAGAGGCTGATAAAGTTTCAAGTTTTCAACATTCACCACCAAGTATATCTTCATGTATGTTGGGAAATTGAGATGAAAAGCATTGTCTCCAATCTTTTCCAATATGGTGAATGGGCCATATCAAATTGGTCAAAACTTATTTCCTTACCCTTTCATTCTGTGTTTGTCGATGTGAAGCCACACTTTGTCTCCAACCTAGAATTGGTGATCGACTCGGTGCTTGTCAGTCCAGGATTTGTATTTAGCTTAACTCTTCTCCAACTACTCCTACACTGTTGTTGGGCCTCCAAAATATCTTCAAAATGACTTCCACTTTCACATTTATCGCCACCATTTCACTCACATGTCGCAACTCCATAACCATATAATCTTTCATTAGCCACCATTTTCATAAATATATGCGTTAGGATCCTTATTTACCAAAGTTATTTATTTTATGTGTTTAAAGTGAATTTATGATTAAAAACTAGGAAATTAACATGGTTTCATGTATCTATATATGTGTCTTGAGTTTCATGACATGTGTAGGTCATTTGGAAGCTTCCAAGGAACCCTTATGTGGCCTCCAATGCTCAAATTCGAATTCCCTTCAAAGGAGATTTGGATAAAGGTCAAAGAAGGATATGTGTCCTATTTGGGTTGTAACTCTATGAGGTGTCTCATCATATCTTATTTGGATTAAAACTCTATGAGACACTTATGGGATATGTATCTCATTATGAGCTATTTAGTTGTAACTATATGAGATTTTAGTGGATCCTCATTAAATAGGGTAGCTTCTTATGTTTTTGTATAAATAGGAGAGCCTTTTCCTTTGAAAGGCATGTGTCAAGTTGGAAAAAAGATCATGTTTTTAATAGAGAATTTGGAGCTTATACTTGGAGATTTGAAGATGTAGTTTTGCTTGCATGTGGAGCTTCTTCACTTGTCATCCTCATACACCATTGGAATGGCCATATAATGATTGTGATATTTAATTGCTTTTATAGGTTAAAGTTTATTTTCTTTCTTAGTATTATTTTAGAATCACTGTGTAATCTTTGCTTTTATAAAAACATTTATATAGGGAAGATTTATGTATTTTCTAATTCGATTAAGTTTGAGGCAAGGGCTCATAGTTATTTAGTTTCCTTTCATGTTTTGTTATTTACTTTCTTAGATTAAACCATCAATTCATTGTATAATTGAATAAAGGATCAGGCCAAGAAGGTGACTTCAAATTGGGTGATTGAATGTTCAACCTATGCAATCATTGAGCTTTACTTTTTCATGCTTTTATATTTGCTTTTAAGATCCTCATTTAATTGCATTAACAGATAATCCTAAATATCATTCTATGAAATTGATTTAATCATATTTCAAGATTGAATGGTTGAATATTTGATACATGCAATTACTAAGTTAGTTTTTGCACACTTTACTTGATTTTCTAGGATATAAGAAGTTAAAGTATAAATATTTGCTTACACATCATCTCAAGGAGGTAACACTTCATAATTGAATGATGGAGTAACTAAGCATGCATTAGTTGTTTTGATTTCACAGGTTAGTTGAATTTCATTTTCATTATTTGATTTCATAGATTAGATGAATTGGTTTTCGTTATTTTTTAGTTAGATTGATCTAAACTGAAAGACAATTTCTAGCACATATAGTGCGCGCATGCTTCACAAGTTTATGAAACCCACCGGTTGACAAATTAAATGACAGGAAATCACTTTTCCCCAACATTTTGGCACCGTTCCCAGGGAAGTGTGCATAGGAACTAGCTTTTAGTTTAGAGTGTATATTATTTGTTTTTGTTTTTACTAACCATTTATGGACATAGGATCTAGAATGTAGCCCAAAGACTACATTGAGGAATGGTATCAAGAAGCAGTTATGCCACAATATTCATCAATTCTTCAAGAGATCGTTGTGGAAAATCAAAAGGTCAAGTCGATTCACATATCCTTACCAACAATCAGGTATATTTTTCAAGTTGGGATATGAGCATTTCAAAAATTCTAATTCGTGAATGGCTTCATTGGAAGCATGAATATACTTAAAAAATAAAAAAATAAAAATAGTTTTTAGATAGATAGGATTTTTTTTTTTTAGTTTTTAGGATAAATTTGATGTTTTGTGGTGCAATAAGAACCATCCATCTACTAATTCTTGGTAGAAAATATTTGCAATAAAACAAATGATTGAGAATGAGTGGAAGCCAAGATCACGAACAATAATTTAAGGTATATGAGATCAATCCTTTTCATTTTATTTTTGCAAAATTTACGAAGGAATCAACTGATAAAATCATGACTATGCTAACAAAATAAAAAATCTCAAGTATGCTCTCCTTCTGCACTTCATGTGACCTGGAGGATCAGAAAAAGAAATTATTTTGTTAGTATATCATAAAAAAATATTTAGCTACAGAATGCAATTATGCAGTTAATTTATGTTTTCATCATTTCATTTGATTTAGTTTACAATAAACTTTAAAATAAAAAAAGATTAGGAAAAAAAATTGCTAATTTTTTCTGAAAGAGGCATTGCAATTATCACTGGATTTTGGCTCCAGTAAACCACAACATTGTTTCTTGCTCTTTCAATTAATTTTTGGTTATTCACTGACTTGGGTTGTTTGTTCAGGATTTTAGCTACAGAAACTATGCACATTCTGCAGCTCAACAATGATTTTGCAGCTAATCGAGAATTTTGCAGCTGGAAAACGATTCTACAGCTATGCATTTAACTCAATGATTTATTTGTCAAACAATGCATTCTAACCAGAAATTCATGATCAACATGCCATTTCATCTGCTTACATCATCTTTCGCTGTAACATCATGTTCCCATGCCACATTCTACATGACAATTTTCATTGTTTCATAAAAATTTCAAAACAAATTAACTTTCTCATACAACATCAGAATTCGATGATTCAAGCGTCGTTGGAAAGATCTCGACGAGCTATACAAAATGAGGAAGCTATTATTAGATTTTGAAATAGTAAAGAATTAAGAAATTGCTGAAAAGAAACAACAGGTAACTTGAGGCACTACTTTCAACACATGTATAAACTCTTTTGGTTTTCTTTCATAAACTTGTTTAATAGTACCGATTTTTTATTTTTATTTTTTTTTATTTTTTTTAATGTAAATGTCATTAACGGAGAAATTGATCACCTCTCTATTTTTATAACCTTACAATCCATTGGATAAGAAGTACTAGCTTTTGTAGGTTCCAGGAGGAAGAACAGATGACCATAAGTAGATAGTGTCTCTCAAAGACCACATTTATTTCACAAGAAAATGATCAAAGCAGCAAAAGAGATGAAACATCAATGCATGAGCACATGCTAATGCATATCAAGTCCAGCAGTTGCAAGCCTTTCATATGCTAGTGTTTCCATTGCATCCGTACTCCTTCATCAATGAGACCTTCATCTCATTTCCTTTGCAATCGCATTGCATTTCACTTAGTCAGTGAATAAAATTCTCATCTCATTTTCCTTCACTGCTCATTTTTTTCATAGAAACTATATTTTCTTGCCTTTCTTTCACTAACTCATAACCCATTTTCATAAAGACATTGAGCTCACTTACATGTTGATTTGTCCTTTTACCTTCCATTCACTTGTCATTTTCCTTTCCGTTAAATAAACCTTGATCCACTGCAAAATTTTCCATTCATAGTCCTTCAAAATCACTATTTCATGCTCGCGTTAGATGATGGAAGATTCCTTAAGGCCTTCCTTCTAACAAGCCTTGGCCTATTGACATTGACACATTATCTAGGTTTAGGGCTAGAGTTCTCATTAGTACCTTGAGGCTTGTATGCCTTAATGATGGGCTCTCTCACCAACAATCATGGGAATACGTCAATGTCCCTTGATCGTTGGATCTTACAAGTGGTTCGACATTAGCTGATTTATTCACCCTTCGCAAGATGTACTTAGGTACCTTGGCACTCGTTGACATTAATTCGTATTGGTTAATGACATTCATCAATGGTCGGTAATCCAATGACCTCTCTTCATGCTCGACACTGACACATTTATTCACATGACTAGAGTTGTACCATCAGTTTTATAGCAATTGAAGACTATATCATTTCAACATTTTGCAGCAGATACAACAGATTTAGCAGCAGAAATAAAGAATCCACTTCACAACCTCATCCACCATTTATGCAACCAAGAAGCAGATGAATTCTACATTTCATTCCATGATCCAAAAGCAGCCACACTCTTCAATTTCCATAACTCATGCACATTGAAGGTAAGTGAAGGTATGTGGTTTTCTAATTTTTAGTCATGCAATTCCTTAAAATATTAAAATTGTAAATTTGGGAAATTCCTCACTTCCTCTTTCACATTGTCATATCTTTAGTTTAGGGGAAGGGACATCATTTCATATTCATATATCATACACCATCATACATTTTCATTTCATCCTAACATACTTGTCCTAACCAATTATGATTGCATTATGGTTCAAAAAGTTATATGTCTGCAAATAATGTTTAAATTAAGAGCACACTATATGGCTAATTTTAAAGATGCATTCTTAAGTATGTTCAGTGAATCTTGCTGCAACAAAAAGGAATAAGGTACTAAAACACAAGAACCAATACTAATTAGAATTTGGTTGAAACACAAGAACCAACCAAACATGTTGCAATTCAATGTATGACAAGGAATACTTTGCAAAAATAAATAAAACTGTGAAATGCAAAGTTTAAGGACATATCACATAAGCTAATATCATTCAAAAGCAAAGATGTTGTGAGAAAATCAAAGGAATTAATGCAATATTTGCACGAGGACATGCAATTACTCTAGTTGGGGGGTATTTTGGGCCTCAAAAATGTCTTCAAAATGACATCCACTTTCACCTTTATTTCCACCATTTCACTCACATGTAACAATTCCATAACCATATAATCTTTCATTAGCCACCATTTCCATAAATATATGGGTTAGGATCCTTATTTACCAAAGTTATTTATTTTATGTGTTTAAAGTGAATTTATGATTAAAAGCTAGGAAATTAACATGCTTTCATGTATCTATATATGTGGCTTGAGTTTCATGACATTTGTAGGTCATTTGGAAGCATCCAAGGCACCCTTATGTGGCCTCCAATGCTCAAATTCGAATTCCCTTCAAAGGAGATTTGGATAAAGGTCAAAGAAGGATATGTGTCCTATTTGAATTGTAACTCTATGAGGTGTCTCATCATTTCTTATTTGGATTAAAACTCTATGAGACACTTAGGGGATATGTGTCTTATTATGAGCTATTTGGTTGTAACTATATGAGATTTTAGTGGATCCTCATTAAATAGGGTAGCTTCTTATGTTTTTGTATAAATAGGAGAACCTTTTCCTTTGAAAGGCATCTGTAACGTTGGAGAAATGCTCATGTTTTTAATAGAGAATTTGGAGCTTATAGTTGGAGATTTGAAGATTTATTTTTGCTTGCATATGGAGCTTCTTCACATGCCATCCTCATACACCATTGGAATGACCATCTAATGATTGTGAGATTTAATTGCTTTTATATATTAAAGTTTATTTTCTTTCTTATTATTAGTTTTAGAATGACTTTGTAATCTTTTCTTTCCTAAAAACATTTCAATAGGGAAGATTTATGTATTTTCTAATTGGATTAAGTTTGAGGCAAGGGCTCATGGTTATTTAGTTTCCTTTCATATTTTGTTATTTACTTTCTTAGATTAAAGCATCAATTGATTGTATAATTGAATAAAGGATCAGGCCAAGAAGGTGACTTCAAATTGGGTGATTGAATGTTCAACCTATGCAATCATTGAGCTTTACTTTTTCGTGCTTTTATATTTGCTTTTAAGATCCTCATTTAATTGCATTACCTGATATTCCTAATGATCAATCTAAGAAATTGATTTAATCATATTTCAAGATTGAATGGTTGAATATTTGATACATGCAATTACTGAGTTATTTTCTGCACACTTTACTTGCTTTTCTAGGACATTAGAAGTTAAAGTATAAATAGTTGCTTACACATCATCTTAAGAAGGTAACACTTCATAATTGAATGCTGGAGTAACTAAGCATGCATTAGTTGTTTATGATTTCACAGGTTAGTTGAATTTGATTTTCATTATTTGATTTCATAGATTAGATGAATTGGTTTTCATTATTTTGTAGTTATATTGATCTAAACGGAAAGACAATTTCTAGCACATACAGTGCACGCATGCTTCACAAGTTTACAAAACCCCTAGGTTGACAATTAAATGACAGGCAATCACTTTGCCCCAACAACTACCTATTGAATCAACTAAATTCGTTGAATGAAATTCTATGTTGTGTCCCTATCATCTTGCTCAATGGAATATTCATCTTTCCCAAATACCATGTCCAAGAAATCCTTTGGTAAATAACCAAAGCATGTTTCGAATGGTGAGTTATGAGTGGATGAATGCACTGCTCAATTGTATGCATTTTGTACATAAGGAAGTTGCTCGCCCCACAACTTGGGATTCTTACCATAATAGCCTCGGAGCAAGTGTATCGTTGTGCGGTTGACAACCTCTATTTGTCCATCGGTCTGCAATTAAAATGCTGTGCTCCTCTTCAACTTGGTGTCCATCGTTCTCCACAAATTTGTCCAAAACTCTCCAATAATGTGAGATTCTCTATCAGACATAATGGATGTGGGCAACCCAAAGTGGACTGATACAAATTGGAAGAAGAGATGAGAAGTCTGCTCTTCAGTGACCTGCTATTTACAAGGCATTAATACACACATTTTTCTAAATTTATCCACAGTGACATACAAATAGTCATGACCTCTCCTAGACAAAGGAAAATCGCCTACAAAATCCATCAACACACTTTCCCACAGGTGACTCGGAACAGGGAGTGGTGTGTAAAGCCCCAATTTTCTATTAGTGGGCTTGCTAACTGAACACAACACACATCCCTTTACATATCGAGTCACAATATTTTTCGTGCGAGGCCAATAACACAACCTCTGCAAATGGCATAAAGTTTTCCCTACACCAAAATGACCTGACACAAGAGAGGTATGTGCCTCTATGATTACATGTATTGGTTCATTGGTGGGGATGAAAAGTTTGCTAAGGTGATAAAACAACTTTCCCTACAAATGGTAATTATCCACCTATGATCCTTGAGTCAGCTTTGCATAAATATCCTTAAAATGATCATCATGAACATATTGTTCTTTATAACTTTTAAAAGATAAAGAGGTATTTTGCAAAACTATAGAGGCGGAAATAGGAAGGCAAGAAAGAATATCTTCCACATTTTTTTTGGTGCCCTTCTTCTATTTTATTACCAAGTGAAACTGCTGAAGGAACCCCATCCATCTGAAATGATGTGGTTGTTGGAGCTTGGTCTACGACTGAAGGTAGTGCAAGGGCTAGTGATCTGTGTGAATGATGGTCTCCTTACCGATCAAATAGTGTTTCCAATTTTTCACGCTCTGAACCAAGGCTATGTCATCAAACCATGGAGAGAGAACTGAAATGGTGAATAAGTGTTCATCCGGTAACTGATCATCAACTATTTCTTCCTCCCCTGTGTTGAAACATGGCAACAAGAATATTCCAAATTAATTTGTCCTTGAATTAAATTGTGAATTAAAATCGAATTTAGTCTTAACATCTACTTGGAAATAATTAATTACTTTATTTTAAATTAATTAGTTGGAGAAATTCAAGTTAGAAGTCTTTCTGAAGTCATGCAAGAGTTATCCCTTAAATTAAGGAGATAATATTGAGTTATATTTGAGTTGTAATTAGTTAACTCAGTTTACTGAGTTAAATCCAATTAAATTAGTTCCAAACTATTTGAGGAACTAATAGTGAGTTAACAGTGAGTTGATGCATTAATGCACTCAACTAGTTCTACTCCAGTTAACTGAAGATTCCCTCATCAGAAACTTATGCATGTCTATTATGAGAAAGACCCAATTGAGATTAATTTTCAAGGACAGTGTACTATTAGTTTCATGTGTTTTCTCATGGAGAAAACTCATGCATGCAGTCAAGGATTTATCCTTGAGGATTGCACAGTTTTGAAGGAGGTTTTCCACTTGGTAACAGAAAATCATCCACGGGAAACATCGCAATGAAATAGGAGCTTGGAGGGCAGAGAAGAAGGCTGTAGAGAAGCCAAGATTTCCTGTGAGCATATGTGAGGATAATTCCTATGTATTTCCACCATGTATGATAATACAATAATGTGGGGTTTTTAGCTAAGGCTTCCCCAAAAGTATTTTCATATGTATTGTGCCATTGATTCTTCTTCTTCTGGTTATATTGTTCATATCGATCTTTAAGCTTCCGCAAATTGATAGTAGAAGTAAGTTATAGTATTCTTCTTTGATTTATATTACATTATCGAGTTAACCTACACAGATTTTCTACATGGTATTGGAGTTGTGAACACTATATTGAGAAGAGAATTCGAAGTTTGATGTTCAGGGTTGTAGGTGCAAATCAAATTCATATCATACTTCAAGGTTGGCCAATGGGGTTCTATGGCTTGATACTCGAGTATGCCTTGGAAGCATAAAAAATTTTAGGGGCGAATGTTCGCCCTTTGGCAAAATTAAGGGGTTTTAAATTTTTAGTGGGCGAATATTATGTATCATAGTACATTTTTACAAATCACCTCAAATAGCCCACCTTATTTTAAGGGAGAGGGTAAAAAAGGTAAATTTAGCCCTTGAAATTAGGAGTTACAACCTTCCATTCGCCCATTTTCAAGAATAGATTTTATTTAAGTGAATCCATTCACCCATTTTCAAGAATAGGTTTTATTTAAGTGAATCCTATGGGCCAAATACCACATTTATAAAAGAGATATGGTAAATTAATAAAAATATAAATAAATGAGAGGTATGGTAAATAAATAAAACATTTTTGATATTTACTCCATAAGTCACCTTATATACATGCAAGGGTGTAAACAAATAAAAATATAAGTAAAATGGAGGTATGGTAAATAAATAAAACGTCTTTTTATACTTACTCAAAAGGTATGGTAAATAAATAAAAATATAAATAAACTAGACGTATGGTAAATAAATAAAACCTCTTTTTATATTTAGTCCATAACCCTCATTCTATTTATGAAGGCTCAAGAGAGAGGTTTTATTTAAGTGAATCCTATGGGCCAAATACCATATTTGTAAAAGAGGTATGATAAATTAATAAAAATATAAATAAACGAGAGGTATGGTAAACAAATAAAATAGTTTTTTATATTTAACACTAAAAAATGTGTTATATTTAGGTGAAACCTATGGGAAAAACACTATGGGACAAATACCATGGACTAGATGGTTATTAATACCATGAAAAAAGACATTATTAACCCTAATATTAGTATTAATAAAAATAAAAATGCACATGGTATTGACCCATGGTATTCACCAAAATGGCACATGGTATTGACCCATGGTATTCATCTGGAATGTAGCCTATTTAAATGGGGGAATTAAACCAGTAGAGATCCATCTTTACTCTGGATCTACTAACCCCGAGAGGTATCAAATATCGTGATATGAAAACTAGCATAGACTGAAAAAATATTTGATCCCTCTCGGGGGTGGATCAAGAGTAAAAATGGATGTTGTAATTTAATGTATGTTAAACATTTTAGCTTGGTTAAAATAAAAAAATAAAATAAAAATCAACTATTAATTTTATTAATTTTTATAAATTACTAAGAGTAATTTTTAAGCTCCAGGTTTATGATAACCCATGGTAATACCAAGATCTTACAATATTTTATAATTGAGTAAAATATTCGCCATGCTTGGTGAGAGATTCGCCAAAAAATTATATATACATATTATATTATTGATAAAATCGCCTTCCATTTTTCCTATATACCATGGAGATTCGCCCATTTATTATACATATAAATTTAGTGTGGCTTCTTAAAATTTTCCCTGCTTGGAAGGTATCTCGAATTACAGAGCATGGAAAGATAGAATGGAGGCTGTATTAGGAGACAATGGCTTGAAGGAATTCATTCATCAAGAAATCCCAAATCCAGCATCAACTAAAGCACAAGAGTTGGCTGAGTGGAAGAAGTGTGTGGCGAAGGTGAGATGGATCATCCTTGAGGGAGTTTGAGACCATATTGTCTCGAGTCTCCATGGGAAGGATACTCCATTTTCAATGTGGAAGACATTGAAGGACCTCTACCAGAACAATAGCGACCAAAGGAAATTGTCGCTCAAGGATAAGCTTCGAAGAATCAATATGGAGAAGGATGATACTATTTCCACATATCTGGACAATCTCACCACCTACAGAGATGAGCTTCGTAGTGTGGGAATAACTACTACCGGTGATGATATGGTGAGCCTTGCTCTCCTTGGCCTTCCAAAGAGTTGGAATAGCTACCAGGACTCTATGAATGGAAGGGAGAAACTGTCGGATTGGGAACGGATGTGGTCAGATCTTATGCAGGATGAGATTAGGAGGAGCACACAAGATGGTTCTTCATCCAAGAATGATGATGAAGAAAATATGGCCTTAGCAAGTAAGGCAAGGAAAGGGAAGGGGAAGGCTTCCCATTTCGAATCGAATTCTTCTCATGGAGGGAAGAAGAGTGACATGTCTAAAGTAAGATGCTTTAATTGTCACAAGATGGGACATTATGTGACTAATTTCCCATCAAAGAAGTCCAAGAAGGGATCGTCGGAAGGATCAGAAGGTGAGGCATTAGCCTCTCAGTTCAAAATGGACTTTACCCTCATCGCATGCATGGTGTCATTGATGATGAGTTATGTCTGGTATCTTAATAGTGGAGCCTTATTCCACATGATCGGTGATAAAAATTTATTCACTGCCTTGGAGGAGAAAGACCTCAAGATGCACATAGATATGGGTGACAACGGAAGGTATAATGCTTCAGGAGTTGGCACGGTTGCTTTTTAGAGGGAGCATGGAGCTCCTCTCACCTTGACAAATGTGATGTATGTGCCTATACTGAAGAAGAACTTGGTATCGGTTGCGATGTTGGAGGAAAAAGGCTATGATGTTGTCTTCAGTAAAGGAAAGGCATTCCTAAGACACATAGCCATGGGTCAGACCAAGAGGATAGGGATTCTAGTGAAGAATCTCTATAAACTAGAGGTAGATGATTGTGCAGCATTGAGTACAAAAGCAGAACTGGTGCAAAGACAAGACATTTTCGAGTTGTGGCATAGGTAGTTGGGCCATTTGCATCATGGGGCTCTGAAGATAATGCAACATATATCTACATGACTTCCCAAAGGTAAACATGAGCAATTTGACACATGTAAAGTTGTACCTTGGGAAAGTACACCAAGTCTTCCTTTCATGATCGAGACAGTCGAGTAGAGGCTATCTTAGAGCAAGTTCATACTGATTTGTGTGGACCATTCTTGATGGCATCCACAACGAAGCAAAGGTATTATGTGATTTTCATTGATGACTATTCTCGTAAATGCTAGATTTATTTCATGCAGAAGAAGGACCAAACTTTCACAAAGTTTTTTGAGTTCAAAGCTTTGGTCGAGAAAGAGTCAGGAAAGAATATCAAGGCCTTGAGAAGCGAAAATAGTGGAGAATATGTCACTCAAGAGTTTAAGAACTTCTGTGCAATGGAAGGAATTAAACAAGAGTTGATGGCACCTCATAATCCATAACAGAATGGGGTGACCGAGAGTAAGAATAGAATTATTGTAGGGGCAACGCAGGCAATGTTGCATGACCAAGGCCTACCACTTCACTTGCGGGCTAAGTCATGCAAGACAACGATCTATTTGCAGAATAGAAGCCCACATTGCATACTTGGGATGAAGACACCAGAATACGATTTCTCTGGTAAGAGATCAGATGTGGGTCACTTCAGGATCTTTGGCTCATCAGTATATTTCCATGTGACAAAGGATGCATGGAAGAAGCTTGAGCCAACAGCAGAGTAGGGGATATTTGTGGGGTACATTGATACACCTCACAACTATCGGGTGTACTTGCCTACAAGTCAGAGGACAGTTGTTTGGAGATATCTCAAGTTTGATGAGCAGAAGGCCATGGGAGTTTCCCTTGAGAGGGAGCTCCAACTATAGGCTATGGAGGAACTATTATTTCCTAAGGAGTAGGAGCCTCAGACTGATGTGAAGCAGCCACATGCAAAGGTTCCAGGAGTGGAGACATCCACTAAAGTAGAGTCTTCCAGAGATGGATGAAAGCGCACAAGAGAAGCTGACAGATTGTTGGAGGATGCGAGAGAGAATGTGGGAGCACCATCTTCTCAGCACAGACAAAGGAGGTCACCTGAGAGGTACACTGGATACATGGCCCTTGTTGGGGAATGTGTTGAGACTGAGCCATCTTCCTTTGAGGAACTAGTGCAACAGCCAATTTGGGTTGATGCTATGGGGGAGTATGACTCCATAGTTCATAATTGTGTTTGGGACGTGGTTCCAAGACCGGAGAACAAGTCAGTTGTGAGTTTCCGTTGGCTTTAAAAGGTAAAGCAAGATGCTAATGGTAGTGTGGAGAAGCATAAGGCAAGATTTGTTGCCCGTGGCTTTTCATAGGTTGAGGGGATTGACTATGATGATACTTTTGCTCCTATCACAAGGTACTCATCTATTAGATCTATGTTGGCACTATCATCATAGATGGGTTGGAAGATCCATCAAATGGATGTCAAGACTGCATTCCTCAATTACCAGATTGAGGAAGAGGTGTACATAGAGCAGCCAAAAGGTTTTGAGACCTTCGATTGTGAGTCGCATGTGTGCCGACTCAAGAGAGCATTGTACAAGTTGAAGCAAGAACCTCGTGCTTGTTACACCAGGATAGACAACTACTTCACCGGGTTGGACTTCACAAAGAGTGAAGCGGATGCAAACCTATACCACATCGTGGTGAAAGGTAAGTTGTTGATCATAATACTTTATGTTGATGATCTCATATTTACTAGTGATGATCACTTGATCATGTCTTGCAAGGAGGACCTTGTAAGCGAATTCAAGATGAAAGACATGGGTCTCACGCATTACTTCCTTGGCATGGAAGTGTGGTAGAAGGATGGGGAGTTGTTTGTGTCTCATGGAAAGTATGCCAACGAGATACTCAAGAGATTCCACATGGAGAAGTGCAAGCCCATGCAGACTCCTCTAGTAGGTAACTGGAGGAAGGAGGTTTCTACTTCAAGATAAGTGGTAGAGGCTACTGTGTACAGGCAGCTTGTGGGTTCACTGATGTACTTATTGAACACATGACCAGATTTGTGCTATGTGGTGAACGAGTGGAGTCAAGCGATGGTTCAACCTACCAAGACATTTTGGAAGGTGACAAAGCATGTATTGAGATACCTCAAAGGCACATCTCAGTATGGATTATGGTACAGACAGACATAGGGAGTGAAGCTATAAGGCCTCACTGATGCAGATTGGGCAGGGAGTCCATAAAATCAGAAGAGCACATCAGGAGGGATTTTCAACCTTGGGTCAACAATAATTTCTCAGTACAACATGAAACAGAGGTCAGTAGCACTCATCTCGGTAGAGGCAAAATACATGGCTGTAAGTCAGGCAGCATGTGATGCCATCTAGATGCTGAAAATCCTAGTTGGTTTTTTTGATCAGAGGATGGATCCAACTGTGATCTATTGTGATAATCAGAGTTGTATCAAACTCTCTGAGAATCCAGTATTTCATGATAGTTCCAAGCACATTGAAATCTGGTATCATCATCTTAGAGACTGTGTAGTGAGGAGGATCATGTTATTGTAGTATATTTTGACAGAGGAGCAAGATGCCGACATTTTGACAAAGGCATTATCAAAGTGTAAATTTGAGTTGCATAGAGACAAGATCAGGGTGGTAGATAATCCCTTTCTTGTTGAGAGGGAGTGTTGAAATATGGAAACAAGAATATTCCAATTTAATTTGTCCTTGAATTAAATTGTGAATTAAAATTGAATTTAGTCTTAACAGCTACTTGGAAATAACTAATTAATTTGTTTTAAATTAATTAGTTGGAGAAATTCAAGTTAGAAGTTTTTTTGAAGTCATGTAAGAGTTATCCCTTAAATTAAGGAGATATGATTGAGTTATATTTGAGTTGTAATTAGTTAACTCAGTTTACTGAGTTAAGTCCAGTTAAATTAGTTCAAAATTGTTTGAGGAACTAATAGTGAGTTAACAGTGAATTGATGCATTAATGCACTCAACTAGTGCTACTCCAGTTAACTGAAGATTCCCTCATCGGAAACTCATTCATGTCTATTTTAAGAAATACCCAATTGAGATTCATGTCCAAGGATAGTGTACTCTCAGTTGCATGTGTTTTCTCATGGATAAAACTCATGCATGCAGTCAATGATTTATCAGATTGTGCAGTTTTGAAGGAGGTTTTCCACTTGGTAATAGAAAATCATCCATAAGGAACATCACAAGGAAATAGGAGCTTGGTGGGCATAGAGGAAGGCTGGAGAGAAGACACGATTTCCTGTGAGCATATGTGAGGATTGTACTGAGATCTGGCTAGCTATGAGAGCTAAGGATTTTTATAATTCCTATGTATTTCCACCATGTATGATAAGACAATAGTGTGGGGGTTTTAGCTGAGGCTTTCCCTAAAAGTATTTTCATGTGTATTGTGCCATTGATTCTTCTTCTTCTGAATATATTATGCAGCTCGATCTTTAAGCTTCTGCAAATTGATAGTAGAAGTAGGTTATAATATTATGCTTTGATTTATATTGCATTATCAGGTTAACTTACACAAATTTTCTACACCCTGCAGACAGAGTTAATCTGGATAAAAGATCTGCAACAACATTTTCCTTGCTAGGCTTATCAATAATAGTTAGATCAAATGGTTGTAATAAAAGTAACCATCTAATAATACGAGCATTCACATCAGGTTTATTCATCAAATATTTTATTTCAGCATGGTCAGTATGTATAGATGTTTGGTAACATGTAATGTAATGCGTAAATTTTTTCAATGAATGCACAACAGCTAGGAGCTCCTTCTCAATTACTTTATAGTTCAGTTCAGCCTTTGATAGATTCTTATTGGTGAAGTAAATAGCATAAGGTAACTTTTCATCTATTTGGCCTAGAGCTTCTCCTATGGCTTTGTGAGAGGCATCAGCATGAATATGGAAAGGAAGGGACCAATTTGGGCCTCGGAGAATAGGTGCAGTGGTCAACTTGTCCTTCAGAGTGTCCAAGACCTCTTGACAGCTTTTTGACCATAAAAATTCAGAGTCTTTGGCCAATAACCCAAATAAAGGAGAAGCTAACTTGAAGAAGTCTTTTATAAACCTCTAATAGCATACAACTAAACCTAGAAAACTTCTCACATCTCTCTGTTTTTGCAGAGGTGGGACCCTTTGGATGATGGCTATCTTATTTGGGTCCACCTGCAGTCCTTTCTAGGATATTGAATGACCTAGAACAGTCCCTGCAGTCATCAAGAACTCACATTTTCTGGGTCTAAGGGATAGTTTCATTTCAATGCATTTGTTCAACACCTTACCTAAGCTGGATAGAGCCTCCTGCAAATCACACCCATAGGATGTAAAATCATCCATATAAATTTCTACTGCATCACGGACTAGCTTGGGAAAGATACTTAGGACCGCTCTCTGGAAATTGGCAAGGGCATTGCATAGGCCAAAAGGAAGGACTCTATAGGTAAAAGTACCCCAAGGACAAGTGAAGGTGGTTTTATCTTGGTCTTCTGGGCTGATCTGGATTTGATTGTACCTGTTAAACCCATCTAGGAAAGAGAAAAAAAATTTCCCTGCCAGGCCATCTAGCACTTGGTCAATAACACGTAGAGGAAAATGGTCCTTCTTTGTTGCTTTGTTTAACTCTCTGTAATCGACAAAAATCTTGCACTTCCCATTTTTCTTTGGAACCAACACCAAAGGAGAGACCCACTCACTATCTGAGATAGGGTAAATGAATCCTGCATCTAGCATCTTTTGCAGTTCTTCTTTGACTATATCCTTGAGAGTTGGATTCATTCTCCTTTGGGGTTGCCGAACTAGTTTGCAACCTTCTTTGATATAAATGTGGTGAGTACACACCGAGGGGTGCACTCCCTTCATTTCCTTGTAACTCTAAGCAAAGGCATCCAGATGTTCCTTTAGCATGTTGCACAACTTTTTTTCTTGGTGTACAAAAAGAGATGGTTTGATTTTCAAAGTTTTCTCAGGGCCGACTTCCATGGTTTTGACACATGTAGGGTTTGATTCAACTAAGCATAGATCAATCTGATGGTTATTTTTGGTTTCCTTTACTACTTCCTCTAAGGACAAGGTGCTGGGAGTTGGACTTTGGAGTATGTGTTCAATCAAATCATCTTAATTTGGTTGTCCTCCTCCCATGGTTGTTTATAAGGTATAAAGTTGATTTGAGTAGACTTCATCTTCTTCTTCCTCTTCTAGCCATAAAGGCAAATCATGTTCTAGAGATGGCTAAGCAGGAGGATACAGGACTAAATGATTGGACATATGCCCATTTTTTATAGTCATATTTCCAACCCTGCAGCTAATGTAGGCATCAGTAGTGGCTAACCAGGGCCTCCCAAGGATGAAAGGATAACCAATAAGCTTAGCCTTAGGCTGGAGAACTAGAAAGTGTACATGTTACTCCCAAGACTCCATGGAGACCATAACATCCTCCACAATCCCCTTAGGGGTCACTGTGCAACGGTCTGCAAGTTGCAAGACTGTTGTGGTCTTTCTCAATGAACCCTAGAGATTGAGATTGAGCATGAAGTCCTTAGTCATTACATTAATGGAAGCCCCAAGATCAATCAAAGTGTGTGGGAGAATGTTTCCATTAATGTTCACATCCACTACAGGGCTTCCAGGGTCCAAATATTTTGGGCAAATTACCTGCCGCAGCATTAAGTCAGATAGTTGTCCAATGACATTAATGGTAGGGGTGCCTATTTTTCGCCTCCTTGGATGTTTGAAGAACTTCTCCTTAATCAACTTGTTGTAAATAGGTACATCCTTTATGGCTTGGAGAAGTGAAATTTTGACACATAGATTTTTCAATTCACCTAGAAGTTCATTCTCTTCTTGGGTAGGCTAGACTGGTTGAGTTAATCACTTAAGAAAGGGTGGTGGATTTATTCCGGCAATGCTTTCCTCTCTTTCCTCCTCACTCTCCCTAGGTGGAGGTTGGTTTTCTGGGAGTACTCTCCCATATCTCAAGTTGATTTCCTCAATCTCCATAGTATAAGTAGGATAGGATGTCTCTCCACTATACACTTGTTGTGCCTATCTTTTGTTCAGGTTTGGATTTGGCGAGGCATGCATATGAGGTTGTTTAGGTGGAGCAGGGTGTAAAATATGTGGTTGAGTAAGTGGTGAAGGAAATCCATGGGGCAGTGCATTCCACTAAGGCTGTGGCATAACATATGGCTGAAATGACTGGTTGGCCAGCTGGGAATGGTACTGAGTTGTAAAAGACCAAGGACGATTTGTATAACATGAGGGTTGAGTAGGGGGGCCCAAGAGGGAATGGATGTGGTCTAGTTAGTGTTGTAATATGCATGGGATGACCCTTGCATGCCCTGCTATTATGGTTGAGGCCCATGAGGTCTCCTTTGATTTATGTAGAAGAGTTATTCAGTCACCCCTTCAGTTCCTTGATAAACAACTTTTAGTCCAGGTAGAGAAGGGCACTTGTCTGTGGAGTGGTTTTCTTCACAAACCAAGCAAACTTCAACCAGATTCAATGGGCATTCATTCCTAGGGTTCCTCCTTATGCATCTAGGGTAGAAAATGGCTAAAGCTCTGTTTTCATCCTCCTAATTTCTCTTGATGTGCATAGTGTCCATCTGTAGGGCAAGGGTTTGCAACATTTCACTCTTGAAATATTCTAGTATATTTCCAACTTCACCTTTGATGGATGTATGGAAGAGGATGTATTTTCCATTGGTTGACTACCCATACCCTTTTTCCCAGATGCCCTAGAATGGTTCGTAAAGATAGTATTGATATCTTCATAGGGTAGCTGGTAGATGTCCCCTCCTATTAGTAGGTTTAGGGTATCCAGAATATCTTCCCTTACCCTGTGAGCGGGACTAGCTTCTGTGGCTCAAGATCAAGTGTGCACCTAGCCCTTTTGTAGCTAAGCTGGAATCTTTCTTAATAATCCTCTCGGGATTCATCATGCCCTAAGGGCATCCTAAAAATTTCCTTTTTAGTGTCTTTGGACCTACAATAGTCTCGATACATGTTGTTGAAGGCTTGCTACATCTGAGCCTAGGTTGTGATGCTATCCCCAAGTATACCCATGAACCAACGCAAAGTTGCATCGTTGAGAGTGGATGGGAATAGATTCAACTTCTGCTCATCATTGGTGTAATCATAAGTTTTGCGTATGACAACAAACTCAAACAAGAAAGTGTATGGATCTTCTGAGGTGAGGCCATGAAAATGAGGAAGAGCAGAGGGGCTTATGTTTTTCATCTTGGTATCCCCATTAGTTTCTCTGATGGGAAAGACACCCTTAATTCTTTCTCTATCTCCTCTGTCGTTTCTATTTTCATCCATTAGGTCAGTTAGAATTGGTTCTCCTTCTTCTTCTCCCATTGTAGGCTCTTCAAATATCTCTGGTTTTTCACCTAAGGGGTCCTCCAATTCACAGCCATCGAAGAAGAGGGAAGGTTGGCTGTTTGAAGTGGTGGGGGTATTTGGTAGAATTTTTCGTAAGTTATCTCTATTCCTACGAGGCATGAAAGAAGTGTTTTTTGTTTTGTTTTGTCTTTTTCAAGTTTTGAGAATAATTGCAGAATTGAAATCACAAACTGAATGGAAACTATCTGACTGAATGAAAACTAACTTCTTGAAGGAAATCTCACTTGTAGAATGGAAAAGAAATAAAACTAAATTACTTTTGTAGAAATGAAGCTAATAACAGAATGTCAAAGATAAGAAATGGAAGGAAGAAATCATAAATCACATATTACTTAGAAACCTCCCTAGCAATGGTGCCAAATTGTAATGAGCACCGGTATTGTAGCAAGAATGTTGCAACTCCTAGGGCTACCAACTTTACTTTATCAACCCGGGGTTCGTACAAACTTGGAGGTGACAGTGTTGTATACACAAGTAAATGTGATGGGTCCACTCTTTGTCACTGCTAAGCTGGCGATAGACCACTAAGGTTTTTCAAACCAGACTTCTATTGATTCAGAAGAAGCTTGATTACCAATGAGGAAAAAGGGAAATCTACACTAAAAGAAATCTTGTCTACTGCAGTAAGGAAAAATACTGAAATCAAATGCTTAAACACACCATTCATCTAATATAACTGCTAAGAGGCTTTTCTTCAAGAGAATGCTAAATTATCATATGTGCAATCCTACTGTCCTAGGCATGCAATTTGAAACATCAAACATTCTACTGTTGTGCATGTAAATGAACAAAATAACTCTTTTTTCCTTTTTGTCTTTTTTGTGTGAAAGTGTGAAAGCTAACTTCTTTTGGTGATGTGGCAGGTGGATTAGGGATGATGGTGGATGGTCAGATGGCTTGGGAGGAAATTGGGGGTCCTTTTCTAGCTTCCTAGGGGAATTTTCCATGATTCAGCCTCAAAACAGGCCACTACAGGTCAACCAACAGGATGTCCTAATTCATCCTACAAGATGTCCTAATGCTCCTATAGGATCCATTGTATTCCTATAGGATACAACCAAGAGCAAGAGGAGGGATTTGGAAGGTGACATAAGGATTAGTGAAGGTGAATGGTGGGTGAAATGAAGTAGGGGAGTGCCTAGTACTCCTTCAGAACTCAAAAATAGAGTTGTGAGATGGTTGGATTTTCTTAACAAGCTTGGAGAAGTATTCTTGTGGAATGATGAATTTAGTGATGGATTTAGTGAATAAAAGTGATAACCATGGATGGATGAGGTTAGGATGGGGTTTTTGATCAAGAAATCTCTCCATACTGCCGAAACTACCACATTTCATCAATCATTGACATTTATCCATAAATCATGTAAACAAGAAGGATTTCAATTAACTAAGGAAAACATAATTTCATGATCTAGCTACCTATTTCATGCATGGAAAAAGTTGCAGGGTAATATGAAACCTTGATGAAATATAATGTAAGGCTGAAGGTAGCATAAATGAATATTAAATCCTATTCTTGCAAGCTAGTAAAATGCTGACCTGAGTAATAGAAAACCCTAAATTCCATGAGAAATCAGAATTCTATCTTTTTGGGGCTGCATAGGAGTTCTTTCCTCAAACCATGGTCCCTGAAGGGAGGAGTGAGGCCAAATCCACCTACTAACATCTTTTTGATATTCCTTTATATTCCTAAGATGATGCTGAAACAATGCACAAATGGAAGCAAACTAATCAAATCCACAACTACTTGTAATGCAATAATGCTAAAGACAATTCAACCATTAATCTATGAAATCAACTAAGCATAAAAATACGAGAAGTGGAGAATTTTCTCCTAGGGTTGGGCCCTATCCCAAGAGCTTCAACCCTCTAAGTCAACTCAGTGTTGGATCAAGGAAATGCTCATTCTCATTATCAAATCAAAAAATTACATAACAATGTCTTCCACAAGTCTTGAACTCGAAAATGCCTAGTGCTTTTACATCAAAAATTCGAATCCTAATGAGGCTCTAGTCCTCCTTATTTATACAACTTAAGTATCCAACAACTTCATTAAATCTAGGGAGGCTCGACTCTCAAACTCAAGATGAACTGGTTCTTTAACTGTCACTTGCTCGACTGCCTTTTGATCTTCATGACTTGGCTGCTTGTAACTCCAAGCTAGTGTGATTTGATGGAGGAATATTCGAATAAGTGAGGAGTATCTATCTCCTACAATCTCCCCTCCTTGTCTCATTTGAGTTTCAACCCTTAATTGGCCAAAATTTCCATGATTTTCTCTCAAAAACCTGCAATCAATGCACGTTAGTACACTAGGCATAATATCTCACTTTGACTCATCTCATTAAGCAAAATATAATCAAAATATGTAAGAAATTTTGAGAAGAGTTAATTCGAATAAGCTAGGAGGTGTATTAAGGTCCATATAGTTACCCAATGATGAGGCTCATCATCAAACACTCTTTTAACATGACACACATGATCATCCCATGTCCTACTGTAAACAAGAATGTTATCAAGATACACAAGTGCAAAATCATCAAGAAAAGGCCTAAAAATATCATTCATTGCCATCATGAATGTGGCCATAGCATTGCATAGTCCAAATTCCATCACCAACCATTCAAACAACCCTTGTTTCTTCTTGAATGTAGTCTTGCATTTAGCCTGTTCTACAATCCTGACCTGATGATAACCACTGCACAAGTCCAGCTTCGTGAAATAGATATAATTTTTCAAATGTTCTATTAAATCATCAATGTGAGGGAGAGGGTATCGATTCTTCACCATTATTTTTTTGAGTGATTTGTAGTATATGCACATCCTCCATGTGCCATCCTTTTTCGGCACTAACACGATCAAGGAGATGCATGGAGAAGAACTTTTCCTTGTGACCCCTTGGTTCAACAATTCTTGTACATGCTTCTTTATCTCCTCCATCTCGATAGCTGACAACTTGTACATACCAATGTTCAATAAAGGAGAATACTGCTGCAAGTGAATCTCATGTTAAATCTCACGCTTTGGAGGCAACCCACTTGGTTCCTGAAAAGTCCCATCATAGTTAGCAAAAATTTCATACAATTCATTTTTATGAGTGGGACCACAACCTTGGAAAGCTCTAGATGTCTTGAAATATTTTTCTCTCATAACCATGAGCATGTACCCTTTGCTGGAATTAATCAATCTCTTCATCTGATTTACACTTACAACATAGGCACTGATTTTGGTGCAATGAGCTCTAACAATGTATTCCACCTCATCTTTCATGAGATGAAACTTGTTTTCATGATGAAATAAAATTTATTTCCTCTCATACAAATCTAGATTCCCCAATACAATCCCACATATATCCAAGGGTACAACATCAAGATCAACCTCATCAACTAGTTTGGATGAAATCACAAATCTAGCTCTAGATTTCTTGGTTACATGTAATTTTTCTTTACCACACACCCAACCAAGAGGGTATGCTTTTATATGAGGCTTGGTTGCTAATCCTAACTTTTTAACGAAGGATTCTAAAATCAAATTTTCTTGTGAGCCCGGATCAAACAAGGTTTCCACTTTAGTATGTTTCATTATGACTCTAAAGTGGAACAATTCAATTATCTTTCGTTCATTAACAAGAGGCTCATTTTAAGAACTTGTGCTTGCATGCGATTAATAATTTTCATTAACATGAAGAGAAAGAGTACCTTGTGTGCTCGCTTTTGTGATAAATGTCTCATCACCAAAATCAGATCCAAGATTAGTTGCACGGTTGCCACCATATTTGGCTTGCCCTTTCTACCAAATCTCTTTGGTTTCAACTCCTAATGTAACTTCCAATAGTGTTCATCATCATGTCCTTCCTTCTTTCAATGTGTGCAAGATGGATTTTCTCCTTCCTCCTTCTTGGTTGTAGTTTCCTTCTTGTGCTTTCCATTTCCTTTTCCTTTGAACTTTCCATTATGAGGTTTGAAAGATGATATCTTCAGTTTCTCTTCTTTATCATTCTTGCCCCTGCTTTCGATATTAATGGCCTTCACACTAGATGCATCAATAGTAGTAGTCTCAAATAATAACAAAGAATGTCTGATGTAACTATGTAAAGCACGAATATACTTTGTTATAGTTTTAGGTGATTCAAGTGAAATGCCCAAATTCAATGCTTGTTTTCTAAACTCTTCTATGAAGCTTTGTACATTTTGACCCTTTCCTTGCCTTAGATATTTCCATTCCATTAATGCATTTTTTCGATAACCCAAAGGATAAAAATGATCTTTTAATGCAAAAACAAAATTGGACCAAGAAGAAAGGAGATTACCCAAGTTTTTGTTGCCTTTCTGTAACTTTCTCTCCCACTAGACGAGAGTGGTGCTACTCAACCAAAGAGATTCTAATTGGATATTTGTCTCATCTTCCTCGATCTGCTGAATATGGTAATAAACCTCAATCTATCTACTCGAATTGTTTATTTTCTCTACATTACATTCTCCATTACATGTGGGCAAATCAAATTCTACATCTAGCTTAAAAAATGGCTTCTTAGATGTATTCCTATGAAACCTGTTAGAGTGATGAGAAAAAGAAGAAGAAGAATTGTCACTAGAGGATGGAGAGGGCGGTTCAAGAGGATCTCCTCTTCCACCTTCATGATTTATAGATGCATGGTCATCTAGCTATTTCTTCTGAGGATTGATTGTCATCTCATACTTTGTAAACAACTTGTCAACTTTCTCTACCATGGTGAAGGATATCTTGCGATAATTTTGCTCTTCCTCCATTTGAGCTTCCTCATCTGCCAGGTTTCGTCTTCGTGGTGCAGACCTCACTTTAGTATCAAAGGATTTGAGTTTTCTTTCACCCCTTTGGAGGTTATTCCTGGTTAGCACTCTGTCATGCAAATCGCATCAAGAAAGCCCGCTCTGATACCAAACTTGATCAAGATCTTTTAACTTCAAGGATGCATTCATAATTGCATATAAAAAAGCGCATTAACCAAGTAACTTAACACATGAAAAAGAAGAGGAAATCATAAATAAACCATGAAATCAAAGGCACACAAGCGATTTGATTATGGATTTCACCCAATGTGGGCTACATCTCCTATCCCTATTCAAAGTGGGGAGGCATTCATTTATTAAATGGAATCAAAGAAATCAGTTACAAAAAACTTTAAAAAAATGACCCTTATACCTCTAATTCAAATGATGGCCTGAAAATGGAGACCTCAACTGGAGAAACAGACTACACAGTTGGATTCCTATTGCGAAAATGTGAAAAAACAATTATAAACTTGTCAAATTATGACAATGGCACCTCTATCCCTCTAAAAGAATCTTTCAACATCACAATGAGTCCCTCGCTCATGGTTCCACACCCCTCGGCTACTCAGGGTTTCGCGCCCGGGCCTCCGTCGCTCCTCCATTGTTGGTCGAATGATTTAAGTGAAGGTTTAAATATTGTAAGGAAGGTGGAGCCACCAATGTGGGTCGTTGGCCCATTGGTGGTGGTGACACGTTGTAAGGAGGTAGTCCCATATTCAAGTGTTGGCATAGCATATGGTTAAATCATTGTTTAATTTTAGTTACAGTTCCAACAGGGTTGGGCGGGTTCGTCGGGGGTGGCCCGCCCTCTCGATTTAAATATACAACGTATATAATATGGTTGGATGAGGTGGAAGGGTTGGTGGCTTAACAACCCAATTTTTTTTTTTAACCAATTTTTTAATATAATATTGTAGGTTTCAACTCTGTATAGAAATTACCTGCATACGAATTCTAAAACAAAGAAAATAAACAATGTGAGAGCATAACACATAAAACACATATACATAGAGATTTTCCCCTGGATCCCAAAACCGGGACTACCAGCTTAATTTTTCATTATGTTCCTTTCAATGTTATAATACATATTTATACATGCCAAAGCATCCAATACCATGGATCAAAAACCATCGCGTCCAAAAACATGTGCAAAAATCATGCACAAAACCATAGGTGGGTCTGCCCAACCTAACATAAGGTCCAAAAAGCAAAATTTTCCGAGGCACTGCCCCAAACCCCATAAAGTGGGGTTATGAGTATGCCCAAACCCCTTGTGACCCCCCTGCTACACAATCAACGCACCGAAGGGGGGCTCCGCCGCCCCTCTAACCCCCCGTTAACTATGTGGGCTAGTTGTGGAAATAACATAACACAACCCAACATTCTCCCACTTGTTGTTTTCTTTCCACAGGGGGCCACAAGAAAGCTTAGTCATTTTTCTAGCCCTAAAACACCCATTGTCTCTCTAAACCAAGCGAACTTCTCAGAGCTCACAGATTTTGTCAATGCATCTGCAATATTCTTCAAAGTGTCCACCTTTACCAGCAACACCTCTTTGTCTTCTATCATATCCCTCACAAAGTGATACTAAACATCAATGTGCTTTGTCTTTGAATGATATGCTGGGTTCTTTGCCAAGAAAATTGCACTTTGGCTATCACATTCTATCCTTATAGCCCCCTATACTAACCCCATACTTGAACACAATCTTTGCAACCAAACTGCTTCCTTGCTTGCATGAGTTGTTGCCATGTATTTTGCCTCTGTAGTTGATAGTGCCACTATAAAATTGTTTCTTACTCATCCAACTGACTGCACTCCCAAATAGGTTAAACACATACCCACTTGTAGATCTTCTCTGATCCAGATCTCCAGCCTAGTCTGCATCAACAAACCCATGAATATCCAACATTTTGTCCAATCCTGATCTTCCTTGGTAGCACAAACCATAAACACTAGTGCCACGCAACTACCTGAAAACCCACTTCAATGTTGTCCAATGCTCACTCCCTGGTTTTGACATAAACCTGCTCAATACTCCCACTACCTGTGCAATGTCTGGTCTAGTACAGACCATTGCATACATCAAGCTACCAACTACACTTGCATATGGAACATGGGACATGTACTCTTCCTCTTCTTGTGTCTTGGGACACTGTTCAGCAGATAACCTCACACCTACAGGAATAGGAACCTTCACCAGTTTACTATACTGCATATTAAACCTTTGCAGTATTGTCTCGACATACCTCCTCTGGTTTAACCAAAGCTTCCTCATTGCTCCATCTCTTTTAATTTCCATGCCCAAAATATAGTTTGTAGCGCCAAGATCTTTCATGTCGAATTTGGAGGACAATTGGGTCTTCAAATCCTTGATAATTTCTTTGTCATTTCCAACCAGCAACATATCATCCACATACAAGACCTGATAAATGACATGGTCACCAATTAATTTTAAATAAACACAGTGATCTGCTTTGCTTCTGGTGAAGACAAGTCCCCATATAAATGTATCAAATTTCTGATACCACATCCTTGGTGACTGTTTTAACCCATACAGAGACTCCTTTAACTTGCATACCAGTTCTTTCTTAACCTTCATCGCAAAGCCTTCAGGTTGCTTCATGTAGATTTCCTCTTTTAGATCCCTATGAAGAAATGTTGTCTTCACATCCATCTGTTCTACCACAAAATCAAAAGTAGCAAGAACAGATAAAAGTAATCTAATAGAAGTTACCTTAGCAACAGGAGAAAAATATCACCAAAATCAATTCCCGGCACTTGGGAATAAACTTTTGCTACCAACCAAGCTTGGTATTTCTCCACGTTTCCTTCTGCATTTTTCTTCTTTTTGAACACCCATTTTCTGCCAATCAGCTTCCTTCCAGCTGGCAACTCCACCAGATCCCAAGCATCATTTTTGTGCAAAGAAGCCATTTCATTGACCATGGCCTCTTTCTAGAGTTTTCCATCCTTTGAATCTACTGCTTCCTTCACATTTCTGGGATCATCATCAGTAATAGATAAAGTAAAATTTGAACAGAAAGCAGATGGACTATACCTTTGTGGCTGCCTTCTTTCTCGAACTGATCTTCTCACACCTAGAGTTTGTGGCTCTTCATCTTCTGATTCCTCCTCTGCTGCAGAGTCTAATTCTTCCTCCTTAAGCTCAAACTCTATCTTCTTAGGTTCCTTTGGATGAACTTCATGTTTAATAACATCTTTTACCTCTCTAAATACCACATCTCGGACGTACACAACCTTCTGTGTGACTGGGTTCCAAATCTTATAGCCCTTTAAACCATCCTTATACCAATAAAGATGCACTTTTCAGATTTACTATCCAACTTGGTTCATTTATGCTTTAGAACATATACATATGCATCACATCTAAATACCATAAGATGTGAAAGAGAGGGTTTCTTACCAGTCCATACCTCTTGTGGAGTCTTATCCTCCAACACCGATGAAGGTGACCTGTTGACTAGGTAACATGCAGTATCCACCGCCTCTGCCCAGAATTCCTGTCCTAACTTGACACCACTGAGCATGCTTCTTGCCCTTTCCATCAACAACTTATTCATTCTTTCTACAACTCCATTTTTCTCAGGTGTATATGGAGTAGTCTTTTGTCGTGCTATACCTCACTTCTTATAGAATTCTTCAAATTCCTTGCTACAAAACTCTCCACCATTATCTTTCCTCAGCACCTTTATCTTCTTCTCTGTCTGATTTTCCACGAGAGCCTTGCATTCTTTAAACCTGTCAAAGGCTTCAGATTTCTTCTTAAGGAAATATATCCATGTATTCCTTGAGAAGTCATCTATAAATGATACACAGTACACAGACTTACCCAGTGATGGAACCTTCACAGGTCCAAACACATCACTGTGCACAAGTTATAATATCTGTTTTTTCCTCTTACTACCAGAGGGGAAACTCACCTGATTCTACTTCCCATATACACAATTTTCAAAGAATCAAAAACCCGGAGAGCTATTACTCATACCTTCTACCATACCTTTACCATGAAGTATACAAAGGCCCTTCTCTCCAATATGTCCAAGCCTTTGATGCCACAGCATGGTCTTCTCTCCAGAGACCACTAGATTTTCAGCTCCACTTTCAGGAACCACAGAACTGTTGCACCCATCAACAACAGTGCTACCTTGCAGCTTGTACAGAGTTCCAAACTGAACTCCCTGCATCAATACCAGTGCTCCCTGAACCATCTTGCAGGTATCTTTCTTGAACACTGTCTTTACACCTGCATCATCCAACTTGCTTACAGAAATTAGATTTCTAGCCAATGCAGGAATATGTAGAACACCCAGAAGTGTTCTAACCCTTCCACCTTGCAACTTTAACTTTACTTTTCTGCGACCAATGATTCTAGCCTTCCTATCATCCCCCTAGAAGACATCACCACCATTGTATTTCTCATACTCGTAGAACCAATCTCTATGGGGAGTGAAGTGAAAGGATGCACCTGAGTCAATCAACCATGCCTCATGATCTACATGTGTACTTGAAGAAGCCAAGTACACATCCCCACCTTCATCTGAGGTGGTTTTCGCCTCTACAGAAGGAGCATCATCAGATCCCTTTCCTTTATCAGGAGCTTTAGATTTACAGTCCCTTTTGTAGTGCCCTTCCTTTTCGCATTTCTAGCACACCACCTTTACAGCCTTTCCTGGAGATTTAGATCTCCCTCTAGATTTAGATCTCCCACTTAATGACTTATTTTTGTTTATGTTCAGGGACCTTCCTTGTACATACAAGGCATCACCATTCTAGCTCTCCATATTTTTCCATCTCATCTCCTCTGTCAGCAAGGCTGAGACTATTTCATCAAATTGCAAGGCAGTTGCATTGCTACCTATTGCAATAACCAGACTATCCCACGAATCTGGTAGAGAACACAACAAACTGATGCACTTATATTCATCTTAAATTTTAATATCAACAGATGCTAACTGACTTACCACAGTATTAAATGCATTCAGATGCTCTGTCACCAAGTCTCCATCTTTCATCCTCAGGTTATACAACTTTTTCCACAAGAACAGTTTATTCACCAAAGACTTAGATTGGTACAATGTCCCTAACTTGTACCACAAAGCCTTCGTTGTAGCTTCCCCTGATACATTCAGCAATACTGAATCTGAGACACACAATCGTATTGTGCTTTTTGCCTTCTGATCCAACTTCTTCCATTCTTCATTGGACACTCTCGTTGGTTTAGTACCCAGATCTACCACAATCCACTGATATTTATCCACCAACACATCCTCCATCTTGAGTTTCCACAACTCAAAAATCTGACCATTAAATTTCTCGATTTGTATCTTTCTACTACTCGCCATCTTCTTTTACTACCAGAATCGATCTTGCAGATCTCCCACTGAACAGGGTTTACCACAAGCCCGAGCGAAACCCCTCAGCAACAAAGGCATCCCCTTGAAGCCAAAACAGCTCTGATACCAAATGTAGGTTTTCACCATATACAGAAATTACCTGAATACGAATTCTAAAACACAGAAAATAAACAATGCGAGAGCATAACACATAAAACACATATACATAGAGATTTTCCCTTGGATCCCAAAAATGGGACTACCAACTTGATTTTTCATTATGTTCCTTTCAATGTTATAATACATATTTATACATGCTAAAGCATCCAATACCATGGACCGAAAACCATCGCATCCAAAAACATGTGTGAAAATCATGCACAAAACCATAGGTGGGTCTGCCCAACCTAACATAGGGTCCAAAACCAAAATTTCCCGAGGGGCTGCCCTGGACCCCATAAAGTGGGGTTATAAGTACGCCCAAACCCCTTGTGACCCCCCCGGCTACATAATCGGCACAACGAAGGGGGGCTATGTCGCCCCTCTAACCCCCCAGTTAACTATGTGGGCTGGTCGTGGAAAGAATATAACACAACCCAACAAATAGTTCAAATTTTCTTGTCAGCTTTTAAGGGATATTAGACAAACTAAATAGGTGACATATTTTCCTGTTCCGACTGCCAGATTTCAGGCATTGGGACTCTGCCAATTTTTTTCCTTGTTAATGACTACCACTTGGCCAAGTTTTACCACTAATTTGACCACCTATAACTTCAGAATACGAACTCGGATTTGAGTGTCATTCACATCATTGGAATTAGGGAGATGTTCACTACAATCTGAGGACTTTGATTCTGGAGCTAATTTCAAAGCCACTTATATTTCTGGATCCACCCAGATCACTATCATATATGTTAATGTCTACATCCCTAAACTTTCCTATAAAATTTATGGTTACTACCCTTTAAATCATGCTTCTTAACGTTATTCTCTGAATTTTCATGACCTCTCCTCTGGACTTAATAG